>JAAXCT010000322.1:0-624629 GCA_012490785.1 Eragrostis nindensis
ATCCTTCTTCGTTATGAAAGAGTCTAATACTTCAACAGTTAAATGCTGTTTTAAATTTGTATAAACTGTATACATGTTGCGTATTTTGGAAGTACTTTAATTTTCAGGATAATCTAGCTGTGTCATTTCAAAACTGTACTTGGTGTATGCACCGTGAAACGACACCGTTCTTTTTTGGAACGATTACAGCCATCGTTATGTACTATATGTAAAATAATAACTTAGATGATTGGATTACGATTATTACTATGACCTTCGTATAGTCCACTGCCTCGATCTTGTACTCTCTATCCTACCATAGGAGGACAAAATCTAACCCCCCAGGTCGAGGCGATTACGTATGAAATATTCAAGGATCGTCGATCTTAGTTTAGGCCTATATATGCAGCTACGCTTAGTGGAAAAAAACAAAAAATAAGCTGGATCAAGAAACAAGAAAAAGTAGCTGTCTACCTAATCTTAGTGTCATCCGTACTTCGTTCTATACTTTCGTACCATTACTTATTGGATTTGTCACGACGGTACTCTGGTACCCTCTATGCATGAAAATAAACAAAAGAATCATTCGACAGTACCATTTCATTCACTTGTGGCCAATCTGTGACAAGCCAAGTCCCAAGTTCAAGAAATTTTATACTCTTCTATATTCGTTGAGAATTCCCGACGTGATCTTGCGTGTGGGTCCGTACTTGCATTACGTTAACAGCTAACTAACTCTGGTTGATAAGAAATTAAAACAGGCTACTGAAACCGCGGAGTCTGCGGTGGCTGACAACATGACCCCACGATCCATGTGCATGAAACCAGGCCCACTCGACAGGGAGACATTTGTAACATATGAAGCACTGGCTATGCATGAATAATATCAAAATCGTGCAGCACTAGAAAATGTAGCACACAATTGTACAAGGCTAGCTACAGCTGTACAAGCCAGCTCCAAACAACAATATAAAGAGCGCCCAATGCTCACATGCTTTGATGCCAAGAACGCCACAGCTTCTTCTTAGATATCGCCAATTAAAAACTCTTCTCCGATACTCCATCCACCAGATTCATACCATTTCTTCCTTCCATTGGGAAATAACAAGAATCTCCATTTGTGGCGATGATGACCATGGCATACTTCCGGACGCCGAAGCGGCTGCACGGGAGCAAACCGGAGCGGGAGCTGCAGCGCGAGAGCCTGCGATACGCCCTGCTCGACGACGACGCCGGCGAGGCGGCGGCGGCGGCGGGCGCGGTGCCCAAGGGCTACTTCGCGGTGTACGTCGGCGAGGAGGCCCGGCGGTTCGTGGTGCCGACGAGCTACCTCCGGCAGCCGGCGTTCCGGAAGCTTATGGAGCTCGCCGCCGAGGAGTTCGGCTTCGGGCAGGCCGGCGGGCTCCGCATCCCGTGCCGCGAGGAGGACTTCCAGGCCGTCGTCGCCGCGCTCGAGGCGGAGTCCAGGCGCGGCGGCCCATTCCGGGCACGAGGAGCGGCGCCCGGAACGGCGCGGTGGTCGAGGCTAGCTGGATCGTCGCGCGCGTTGTAGCTGAGCTAGCTTAATTATCATCATCAATTACTTACTGATGAAGAAGAATTGTTTGGTTCTTTCATGTGTGGTGAGTAAGCTGTAGATAGATGTATGATGAGGTAAATCTGTTTTGTAAGGACTCTGAAACTGGAACGAAGGCAGGAACAAGAATTACGTAAAGATGTCTTTCAGCTTCTCTGTTATTCAGAGGCTTTGATCCATATCTTCTCTCAAGGACAATTTGGATTAAAAAAAATGTCTTTCAGGGAAGTGTTGATTACCTGTGCTGAGCTTGCTTGCTAATAGCATCATTCTAAGCTGTACATGTGCGCATGTCAACGGGTATATCAGGAGAATGAAATCCATGAGGCCGTTCATCTGCGCTATACAGCTAGAGTTTGGCATCGGTGCATGTGGATCATCTCGAGTGGTCATTCTGGAGCGAAGAGCATAATGCACGGTGCATGTGACTGGACTGCCACAGCTTGAGACAAGGCCTCATTTATATTCAGAAGAGAAAATCTCATTTTACTGGGTTTAGTGTTGAGCTGCGTCACTGCAAGCAGCAAGCTACGGGAAACACCTCTGTTTATAATTTGCCTCAATATTTCAATTGTCAAAGACTAGTTCTAATTTTCTATAAAGAATATAGATTATTAGTGTACATATTTGCAGAAAAAATGCAAGAAAACACATCTGCAAAAAGACTGCCATTTAGCCCTGTTCCAAACCTCTAGAGATAGCAATTAGCAGCTAAAATTAGAGGTAGAGGTTAGGAACGGGTACAGCTAATGCCTCAGCTAACAATTAGTGGATTCCCAGCTAACAATTAGTTCAGACCCCTGCTAAACTCAGCTAATTCTTGTCATTTCACTTTTTTGCCCTCGCTCTTCAACCCTAGCTCGGCCAAACATAAATAATAAAAGCAGTTGTTTTGGCGGTAAAAGAAAAGACAAAGGTATGAGACACAAAGTAACAATTAGCTACCTTATTACCTAGAGGTTTGGAACACCCTCCATCTATTAGTTAGCTAGCTAACAATTAGCCAGCTAATAGATAGCTATTGGCTTTTAGCTAGCTAACTATTAGATCTAGAGGTTTGGAACATGACCTTAGTAGTCTCGGCTAGCTCTCTGGCCCGCCCCCCCCCCCCCCCCCCCCTTTTTTTTTTTTCTTTTTTTGAACTCCTTACGGCGTTCCTGACTACAGAGCCCGGTGCCATCGCAGAGACAACCGACACAGTAAAGTCCTTTGCATTGCCGCTTATGATTCTGGATTAAACCTCTGCCCAACAGGCCAAGATTCGACGATGTTAATCAGCCACAGATCCATCCTGATCACCCAAGTTCCTAATGAATTTGGATCCATTTTCTTTTCAAACACTTTGTCCCACCTAGGTTGGACGAGTTTTTAAAACAATAAACAGCCACGGTTCAAGATTAGCTACGCCGAAAACATGCTATCTCACGCAAACGTGCGAAATTCGCACAAGGATGAAACCCCAATCCATCCTTCAGCACCTAGCCGACATGCTGCACACAATCTTCAGCCACGGTGCAATGTGTTCACTTAAAATAAAGATGTGCATTCTACAACCACGATATTTTCACAATGCCCAACACTTTAAAGACATTACACCGCAGAGAAGCTTTGCTACTACATAACTACCCCATGGTCAGATTTATCAGTGGAGGAAATAGAACGAACTGTACATGCACCAGGAAGTTAAAGGCACCTAGACCCCTAAATCCTGTTGAAGCTTTTGAGCTAACAGTTCCGCTCTTTCCACATGCCCATGGGAAAGAGCAGAGAATCTACAGCCACATGGCCCGAAAATATTCTGCCTTCTGAGAAACAGAGAATCTACATCCTGAAATCCATGACGCAGACGGTGTTGTTCGAGAAACAGGCTGCAATCTTGCTGCCTTCTTTGTTCCAACACACTTCAAAAATGCCGCCGGAGCCTCTGAACGTCTTCAAGATTCTGCCTTCTTTCACCGACCATATGTGTAGACATTGATCCAGGGACCCACTTGCTAAGTACTCACCGTCAGGGCTAAACGCGACAGAATACACTGGTTGCTTGTAATCATGAACAAGTTGAGATCAGCACTAAGAGCAAGAAAAATGTATAGAATGCTGTTTCTTTTATCAGTATCAGTAACTATGGCCAGCCAAGCTGTACAAAAGTCGCCCATGCTCAACTTCCCAAAGCTTGATAGTAGAATCAAAAGATGCACTAGATGTAGAACAAAATAGAGTTATTGCTGAAAACAAGAGGAAGCCTGTTTCGGATTGAGATACGTATATCAAACTCAACAACATTAGGAGAAAAGTGCGAAGCAAGAAAGTATCTTGGATACAATGAAGCTACTCCAGGTAGCTGAATAATTAGTTGATACGGCCGTAGTAACTATCTTATCTGTCTATATGAGCAATCAGCAGAGGCAATACAAGAACTATTCTCAATTGGAAGGGCCTGCTACATTCATATTTTTATTCTTGATGTTTAGGACAAGCCACTTAATGCTAATTATTAGTACTAGTTGGCTTGTCCCAACATCAAGAATAAAATACAGAGATAATAGGTCATAGGTGTCTGTGCCAAGTTAAAAGTTTACATACTAACAACAATAAATATTCCTGGATTCCAACATGTCCAATGTCATTATTTGAAATGGATTAAATTTGTTACCACTGACCATATCTATCATGATCTTTTTAAATGGATGATGCCATAATGTAGCATAGGAAGGATGACACACTACAAATACTAAAAATACACGTAACAGTCAGAATAACGAATGCTAACTTCACAAGGAAAACGATTCATTATTATACTTAAAAACACAAGCTATGTGAAAAATGGATGCAAATAAACACACCCTGTTCGTTTTCTCTAGGCCCAAATTTAGACCTTTCACATCAAAAAGAATTTTGCTATTTAGAAGTATTAACTAAAGTCTAATTACAAACTTTTTTGACAAATAGGTGCTCATTTACGAGATGTATCTAATGAGCCTATTAAACTATGTTTTGCTACAGTGATCAGTGATGCTACAGTAACCATCGTCTATTCACGGCTTAATTACCCTCATTATATTCGTCTCGCGAATTAGCCCAGGAGTTATGAAATTAGTTTTAGAATTAAACTTTATTTAATACACCTAAATAGTAAGATTTTTTTTGATGTGACATTGTTGGCGGTTCTTATGCGATAAAATTAAATTCATTAATTCCGCAAGCGCACGGATCACCATTGTAGCATTTCACCTTGGAGTATTCCAGGGTTATCGTATTTATATTTCCGCAGGGAAGTAGAGCAAAAGAAAGCTGAATAATAGCTATGCATTGGATAATTTGGAGAAAGAAATAATGTATCAACTATACTTGAGACGGGGGTAAGATAGGCATGATATATATGGGTGGCACACACATCCTCAAATTCAAGGTAATAAAATAAATCGTAGTATACATTTGGGAGAGCAACGAGATAGAGTTAAGGCTACCTGTATGTTTATCTATTATTTACTTTTCTAGCAGTCAAGTCTACAAAGGTTATTTACTCTAGCTAAGCTCATACACATACAAGTCATGTCGTTTCGGGGCACGGAAGTGCCAGGGCAACCGATGCTGCTAGTTCACCCTGGGGATCCATCCGCTATAATTAAGACCCTGCTGAGTCCAACCCGGACGTGGTGGATTACAGAGACCGGTGCAGCTGTCACATACACTCGCGGCTACCATCCTCCGTGGGGTTGGGTGCCAAACGTGCATAGGCCAAGATCTAAGCGCCACGCTTACAACCCGCCTAGAGGAACTACTCTTGATCAACGGAGCAGTCCTATCTAAGAATGAACAAGCACAGATTTCACACGACGTCATCTCCGACGACGGCACTCTCTCGTACTCGCTATTCCAACAATCACGAATCCCACAACAAGACTTCTACGAGCACTTACTTAACGAATAAATAAACTAAATAGAAAAGAACTACTAAAATAAATAAATAAAGATAAACTAAATATAATTATATTAAATAAAATAATATCTCAAAGAGTAACGATACAAGAACTATACCGAACTCCGAGAAGACTCCGGAAGCCCGAGAGAGCTCTCACTCTACTCTACTCTACTCTAACTCCCAAAGCTACTACTCAACTAAACTAATGAACACTTGGATGAAGTGTGATGGTGCGCTTTGATTCGGGCCGAGGGGTCCCTTTTATAGCTTGCCAAGGCGGTGGGAGCACGCCTGCCGACTTTGGAGAGGCGGCGCCGCCAAGTCGGCCGGCCGCCTAGGGGGGTGGCCGGCCGGCCGTCCCCTGTGGCGGTTGGCCACCGCCTTCTGCCTCAACGCTCCAGATGCACTCCTGAAGGCGGTCTGAAGGTCGGTTTGTTCGTGGGGTCGGCAGGATTGAAGTAGGGGCCAAGTTAAGGCCCAAATGGCCCACCTCTGTAAGTCGGCGCAAATCCGTTGGGTTGGGCCTTGAATTATACGTTGTGGACCAGTTTCCAGCCCACTGGAGGAAGCCTGGGGCCTGCGGCCACCAGGTGGGGCCGGCCGGCCTAGGGTGGGGCCGGCCGGCCAGGGAATTTCCCTGGCTGGGCCCACTTTTCTCTATTATTCACTCCTGCATCCAAATATTCACCAAAACCTGTGGAGTAGTATTATTCCTAACTACTATGCACAAAATCTTGGTGTTATGTATTTATTTACCGGTAGGGTGGCGGTCAAAACATGGTTTAACGACCGCCAACAACCTCCCCAAGCTTAAACTTTGCTCGTCCCGAGCAAACTCAACTCAGGGTACCGGCGGATCAGGAGTTACAAAGAAGCGCCCCACGGGTAATAAATATGCAACAACATACTCCCTAAACAGTGGTAAGTTTACGAGAGCACAAAATATTCATGAGTGTTGCAAAAATCGTGGGGCTTATATGTCACACCTTGTCATGCAGCATTGAAGACTAGAACGGCATTTTCGGACAAGTACACAATTCTAGCAGGTATGCATCCAGAGTTTTTATGTGCTGCAAGGTGCAAAAATTCTCCTTCGTTTTGGTAGGCACTTCTCTTACCTACCAATGTGAGTTCTATTCCTACAAGCTTCACTCATCCTACCTTCTACCAAATGAGGCTTTGTATGTGGAGCTTGGTAAGGAATGCACAAATGTCTTGCATATATTGTAAAGCTAAAGAATGAGTCTCAATCAACATAGCAACTCCATTTATTTTGGTCATAGGAAATGATGTGATGGAGGGGGAGAAAATGAACTCACGCTTATGGAAGGGGTTTTGAAAAACATTGGTCCTTTATTTTGCTCAAGATGTTTATGATAAGAACCGTATAGCCATTGACTTTTGTCATGCAACCATGGAGTTTTTTTTTTTTTTACTACTTCATGGTGCAAGGGGCTATAAATTTTGAATGGTTCAATGAAACATTTTGAAATATTCTTGAGCATTTTGGATGGACCAAAGTTTTGCAAACTCTGAAAAATGTTTGGTTGATTTATCCAAACATTCCCCTTTTTATTTGGTGGAGAGAAATTTTCGAAAACACACGCGAAGGACTTATGACCAAAATTAGGAGTGCTTAGTTTCAAGAGTACATCAAACCTTAACAAAACTCAATGCACAAACAATGGCTATGAGTGGGGCTGTTTCGAATATTATGATATGGCTCTGGTAGGTAAATAAATCCTCACACTAAGAGAAGTGTGCCAAAACAGAAGGGTTTTAGGTACTTGCAGCAATTCAAGAAAAACATCTCTGGATAAAACCATACTAAGAAATTGCAACAAGTCCTAATCATGCCATATCACAATCCACAATGCTCAGACTTGGTGTAACAAATGCAACCTACGGAAATAAGCAAGACTCATGATGTGATCATGGCTCAAGCAAAAATAACACATATGTCAGGAGTAGAGGTTGCATCTATGCGACACATGGGAAGCTAATTTGTAACTCGATCATCATTTCCCTTAAGCGTAGCATAACACCAAGATTCTAGCATTTATTCGAAACAGGGAGTTTATTTATTTATTAAGAAAGTTAGGAATACTTACCTGGGGGTCCTCCCAAGCTTGAGTCTTTGCAAGACTCGAGCTTGTCTTGAACTCCTTCTTACCTGGGGGTGCCCTCCCCATTGAGTCTTTGTAAGACTTAAGCTTGATTCAGGCTCTTCCTCCTCCTTCTTGATCTGCAAAAAAGAGTGAGGATGATACAAGTGGCTAGCCCCTAATGGGCATCACCGGGAATCCTATTATTTTTGTTGTCTTTTAAATTTTTCCAATTTTTATTTTGTTTTTTATGATTTATGAAAGAAAAACAAATGCTAGGCCCAGCTAGGATAACGATTGGGATGGCCTCCCCAATCGGAGGGCTCTCATTTTTACGTCTTTGAGCTAGACGTTCTCCATGTCTTTTCAACTTGTTTGGACCTCGCTCGCTGGAGAATCTTGCGAGGTAGAGGTTCCTTCTTTCTTCCGCCACACCTTGGTTGTCTTCTTTGTGTTGGTGGCGGCGACCTTTTCTTTGGTAGGCGCCTTTGTTGTACTCTCATCGGTCGATACCGTAGCTGCCTTCTTCTTTCTTGAGCGCCTCGCTCTCCTCTTCTTGGGCGATTGTGATTCGCCTACACCTTCTTGCGGAGGAGTAAGAGGGGCTTGAGGTGTATTTGGCGGCTGAGGCATCCTCCTTGGAGTCCTCCAATACTTTGCTAGCCTTCTTGCATTCTCTCTTTCCAGATAGTCTCTCATGTATGCAATGAGCTTATCTGGCTGTGGCATGGGTGGAGTAATCTCAATCTTCTCCACTCTCCTTGGGTCCTTTCCATATATGACCCGTACTTGCTTGCATTGCTCAACCTTAGGCTTGAAGCTGAACGTTTCTTCCTTGCCGTTGAAGTCCAAGTGGATCTCTCCTGCCCCCACGTCGATGTTGGCGTTGGTGGTGCTCAAGAACGGCCTCCCAAGGATGAGAGGAGTTTTGACATCCACCTCCATGTCAAGCACAACAAAGTCGACGGGGACGAAGAAGTTTCTGATCTGTACGGGGACGTCTTCGGCAATACCAGCAGGATGACGAACGGACTGATCTGCGAGCTGCAGCACATAGCCGTAGGCGATAATGGACAGTTTAGCTTGTCATATACCGCCTTGGGCATAACGCTCACGCTTGCACCCAAGTCACAAAGCGCTTGAGAGAAGTGCTGGCTGCCAATCGAACACGGGATCGTAGGGCATCCTGGATCCTTCTTCTTTTCCGGAAGAATGTTCAGAATGGCTGCGCTGCACTCTTCTGTAAGCTTCACTACCTCCATTGCTGGAATGGGGCGCTTGTTGTTGAGGATGTCCCGGAAATACCTAGTGTAAGTAGGTACCTGCATGGCATCAAGCAGCGGAATATGCACATATATATGTCGGATAGCCTCAACAAATTTATCAAAGCGCTCGTCCACAGTGAGCTTCTTCCTGCGGTCGGGGTAAGGCAAGCCTGTAGTGTCAAAATACTCATGAGGTGCTGCCTTGGGTGGAGCTTGTTCAACGGGAGGATCTGTCGTTGGTTCCTCCTCGGAGCTCTCCTTCTCGGCGTCTTCCTCTTCAGGGACCTTCTTTTCTGGAACTTTTTTACCGGCCTTCTCCTTAGGGGCTGTATTTGGTGTCTTTCTCTCTGCACCCTTGGGGTATGGAGGGTCCACAGTACCTCTTCCTCCCCTGGTGGTGATAGCACTAACACTCTCCTTCGTACGAGGAGCCTGCACAGCTGAAGCTATTTGCGCTATTTGCGTTTCTAGCATCTTGTTATGGCTTAGCTGATTCTGCAGAGCAGTGCTGAACGACTCTAGCTTGGCATCTATGCTCTCTAAAGCCTTGTCCGTAGTAAGAAATTTCTTACTAATGCTGTCATTGATTTTGACCTGGCCGAGAACTAGATCCTTGATAGAGGGCTCATAACGGGAAAGATTACCATTGTTACCTCCCTGATTCTTGTTGAAGGAGAGGTCGGCCTGGAATTCCAGCCGTAGTTGTTCTGGGAGTGGAACCCATTGCCATTGTTGAGGAAATTGCATTCCTCTCTCGTATTCGGGCAATTGATGCCCATATGCCCAATGCTGCCGCATTCCTCACATGTCATGCGGGAATCCGCAACTTGCAGGTCCTGCGGAGACTCCACCTTGCGGAGTAGCTGATCGAGCTTGATGGCAAGCATGTCCATCGTCTCCACTTGGTGCACTCCACGGGTTTTGGTGCTCGCCGCTTGGCGTTCACCATGAGTCTGGTTGGCCGCCACCTTCTCAATCAACTTCTTAGCGTTCTTCACGCTAAGGGAGAAGAAGGAGCCGCCTGCTGCGGCGTCGAGGTGCTCTCGAGCGGACGGCCTCAAACCGTGGTAGAAACTCTGTATGAGGAGCCATTCCTCCATGCCATGATGTGGGCATGAGAGAACGTACTCCTGCATCCTGTCCCAGGCTTCCGCGGTCGACTCGTCTGCGAGCTGTTGGAAGCCCGATATCTTGTTCCGTAGGGCAGTCGTCTTGCCCGGCGGGAAGAACTTGGCGAGGAAGGCATTGGAGCATGCCGTCCACGTGTCGAGGGACTCTTGGTTCGCGTAGAACCACTGGAGAGCCTTCCCAACAGAGAGAAAGGGAATAGCTGTAGTCGGATAGCGTCCTGAGGTGCATCCTTTATGACGAAAGTGTTGCACGTCATCAGGAACCTTTGGAGGTGAGCATTTGCATCCTCCGACGGCTTCCCACAGAAAGGACTGGCCAAGATCATGTTGATCAAGGCTGGCTTGAGCTCGTAGTCCTTGTTGGTGACGTGCGGGTTGGGTCCCACGCGGATGTTCTCCGTAGTCGGCGCGGAGAAGTCATTGATCGTCTTCTCAACAACGGGTTCGGCCATGGTACTGTTCGTTGAGGAGGCCTTGACAACCGGTGGAGGAGACGATTCGAGAGCCAGAGCGTTCTTGCGGATCTGTTGGTGAGTTTTGCTCGAACTTTCCTCAAGAACTGCTCTGGATCTGAGTGGAAGTTTTCTGGTAGGTCGAAACCAGTCATGCACAGTCTTGTTTCAAATGTTCACAAGAAGAAAAACCAGGACAAGGGTAAGCCCGCAAAAGTAAGTGATAATTATTCTTCTCACAAACTTCAATGCATTTATTCAGTTCCTAGCTGCTACTTCCCCGGCAACGGCGCCAGAAATGCTTGTTGGCGGTTCTTATGCGATAAAATTAAATTCATTAATTCCGCAAGCGCACGGATCACCATTGTAGCATTTCACCTTGGAGTATTCCAGGGTTATCGTATTTATATTTCCGCAGGGAAGTAGAGCAAAAGAAAGCTGAATAATAGCTATGCATTGGATAATTTGGAGAAAGAAATAATGTATCAACTATACTTGAGACGGGGGTAAGATAGGCATGATATATATGGGTGGCACACACATCCTCAAATCCAAGGTAATAAAATAAATCGTAGTATACATTTGGGAGAGCAACGAGATAGAGTTAAGGCTACCTGTATGTTTATCTATTATTTACTTTTCTAGCAGTCAAGTCTACAAAGGTTATTTACTCTAGCTAAGCTCATACACATACAAGTCATGTCGTTTCGGGGCACGGAAGTGCCAGGGCAACCGATGCTGCTAGTTCACCCTGGGGATCCATCCGCTATAATTAAGACCCTGCTGAGTCCAACCCGGACGTGGTGGATTACAGAGACCGGTGCAGCTGTCACATACACTCGCGGCTACCATCCTCCGTGGGGTTGGGTGCCAAACGTGCATAGGCCAAGATCTAAGCGCCACGCTTACAACCCGCCTAGAGGAACTACTCTTGATCAACGGAGCAGTCCTATCTAAGAATGAACAAGCACAGATTTCACACGACGTCATCTCCGACGACGGCACTCTCTCGTACTCGCTATTCCAACAATCACGAATCCCACAACAAGACTTCTACGAGCACTTACTTAACGAATAAATAAACTAATAGAAAAGAACTACTAAAATAAATAAATAAAGATAAAACTAAATATAATTATATTAAATAAAATAATATCTCAAAAGAGTAACGATACAAGAACTATACCGAACTCCGAGAAGACTCCGGAAGCCCGAGAGAGCTCTCACTCTACTCTACTCTACTCTAACTCCCAAAGCTACTACTCAACTAAACTAATGAACACTTGGATGAAGTGTGATGGTGCGCTTTGATTCGGAGGCCGAGGGTCCCTTTTATAGCTTGCCAAGGCGGTGGGAGCACGCCTGCCGACTTTGGAGAGGCGGCGCCGCCAAAGTCGGCCGGCCGGCCTAGGGGGGTGGCCGGCCGGCCGTCCCCTGTGGCGGTTGGCCACCGCCTTCTGCCTCAACGCTCCAGATGCACTCCTAAAGGCGGTCTGAAGGTCGGTTTGTTCGTGGGGTCGGCAGGATTGAAGTAGGGGCCAAGTTAAGGCCCAAATGGCCCACCTCTGGTAAGTCGGCGCAAATCCGTTGGGTTGGGCCTTGAATTATACGTTGTGGACCAGTTTCCAGCCCACTGGAGGAAGCCTGGGGCCTGCGGCCACCAGGTGGGGCCGGCCGGCCTAGGGTGGGGCCGGCCGGCCAGGGAATTTCCCTGGCTGGGCCCACTTTTCTCCATTATTCACTCCTGCATCCAAATATTCACCAAAACCTGTGGAGTAGTATTATTCCTAACTACTATGCACAAAATCTTGGTGTTATGTATTTATTTACCGGTAGGGTGGCGGTCAAAACATGGTTTAACGACCGCCAACAGACATGAATTTTTATTTTTTTCAAACTATCATTACAACAAATGTGGGCTTCTATGACATTTTTCTCGCGACAACACACTGTTATGTCATAAAGCTGGTCGGGTTTATGACATTCCTGAGAAAATTGGCTGTTTTATGACACAAACATGGTTTTGTCATTAAATTTGACCACAAAAATGTCATAAATAAGGACACCATAGCATTATGACAAACAAAAATGTCATAGCTGGTAAACAATAAATATCATAACAGTTATGACAAACATGAATTGTCATTAACAAATTTTCTTTATTTTACATCAAAATTTATGACAAATATGAATTGTCATTATGTGGCCCACTTGTCAAATACCTGTCACGCGAGACCCACATATAATTATTATTCAAGAAAGAAAAGCAAAATGTAATTGGTTAAATATGAGCTTTTTTAAATAATTGTTTTAGATCATGCATACGTGGGCCACCTGTGGTTTGGTCACACAACATGTGAAGTGGGACCCACATGTCATGTTTTAAAAAAAAAAAAAATCCAAGTAATGCTAGAGATTAAGCCCAAGAGCACTAGAAAAGGCAGCAGCCCTTAAAAACAAAATATAATTTATGATAAATGGGAATTGTTATTTTAAATACATTTTAAACAATATAAAAAATTTATGCTCGAGATTTACAATAATTTTTACACCATGGCCCACATGTCATCATGGTTTGACACAACATTTGGAGGTAGGACCCACATTTTATTTTCTTAAAAAAATTTAATAAAATGTAATTTGTGCTTTTTAAAAAAAAATTATGTTGAAAATGTATTTAAAATTTTGTTAGAAAATGAATGTATTTTATTGTGTTGAAAATGTATTTAAAATTTCTTAGAAAACATTTTCGTTTGTGGTAGAAAATAGGAGAGGAAAAAGAAATAGAAAAGGAGAAAGAAATCCCCTCTTGATCATGGGCTGAATTTTACTCTCCAGCCCATTCCTCCTCTTTTCTTTTTCTTTTCTTATTTTCTTTTCTCACCGGGCCGGCCTCCTTCTCTTTCTTCCCGCGCGGCCCACTTTCTCCTCCCTCTTGTGGCCCAACTTGGCCCAGCAGCGAAGAATGTGGGAAAAAAATAAAAAATCAGCCCATTCCTCCTCTTTTCTTACCGGGCCGGCCTCTTTCTCTTTCTTCCCTCGCGGCACACTTTCTCCTCCCCCTCTCGTGGCCCAACTTGGCCCAGCAGCGAAGGATGTGGGAAAAAATAAAAAATCAAAAAGACACACCAAGTTTCAAACCTACAACCTCCTGGGAAGAAGTTAAGGGCCTTACCACCATGCCATCACCACAATTTTGATTCAATAGGACTTAACAATTTTTATATAATATTTAGAAGCCTGTAGACCACCACGAAATGTCCAGCCGCATATTTGCTTGTTCTCACTCCAGTCCAAGACGTGAAAACCACTAAAAATTTGAACTTTTTCAAATTTAAAACAAATTCAATTAAAGTAGAAGTTAAATTCATGCTAAATTTGATTTTTTTTGAATTTTAAACATGCATCAAAACCACCATTTGCATATTCGAATTTTCCTGTTTTAATTTATGTGTTTGTTTGGTTTTTATCCTTTTGCAATTTTGAATTTGTATCCAAACACGAAACCAGAAAAAGAAAACCCTTTCTTCATTTCGTGGGCTGCCCCTTTTCTTTTCCTTTTCTGCCGGCCCACTCCCCTTTCTTTCTTTTTTTCCCCCTTGCGCCAGCCCTCGGCCCAACTCCACTCCTCTCTGGCCCAGCAGCAGCCCAGCCCGCTCTCCTCTCACCGTGCCACCGACATATGGGCCCCATCTGTTCTTCTCCAGTTCTTGGCCCCCAGCTCTTTTTCTCAATTTGATCGAAAGTTGTATATATTTCGCATACGAAGTCCAAATGACTTCGTTTTTTTCCTCCGCGTTGATAAAAATATTATCTACCCTAAATATTATCTACCCATTTGTGGGATATATGGAACTGCTTTATATGATATAACTGTGCCGTATCCCAAATAATTGCTGGATATTTTTTATAAAAATTTTGTTATTTTTGTAAATCTCGAAAGAAAATTTTTTACATGATTTTTTTGGAGATGGACAACTTAAGCACCTCTACACAAGAGAATTATGTTACAATTTTTTTGAAACTTTTGTTGAGGACATTGTTCACTTATAGTTGAACTTAGGTGATAGTTTCATAATATGTGTCTAGAGTTGTCCACTTTGAACACACTTTGGTGGATTTTTTTTCAAAAAAATTAACAAAAAATCCTATGGATTTGGATTGACATGGAACAGCCACAAACCAAAATTCAGCTCAAAATTCATTATATTTCGCGAGATAAATTTGACAAAACAATTGAAAAATGCACTCATTTCTTCTCTTTTTTATATCTCACGAAGTTTGTTGCAACTTCGGGTGAAATTTGGTAAGAATGTGTATCTGGTCCATCCAAATGAACACTAATTTTGGTAGAATTTTTTAAAATTATTTGTATATGTATCATTTTCAAAATACTAATTTTTGATCAGTTTACATGGCTCTAAAATTTACCTATACCCATGACCGGTGGTCCCCTTATCTTTCTTCTCCCCATGTGTCAGTCACATCAGCTAGGCCGGGGCATGTGGGGATAAAGTGGAAGGGCCGAGAAGCTTGCCCGGTCCAAACAAATCCATCCATACATAGTCGTCCCACCTCTCCCCACCTCTCCTCCTCGTCCGTCCGGCGAGACGGCCGCAGCCAAGACGTGCGTGGCGGCGACCGGATCCTTCCGCCTCGGCCCTACTGGCCACCTCCTGCGTCACCCCGGCAAGGCGGCACGCCCGGCGACGGGCGACCCCGGTGACGCCGCGCGCCCTACGAGGCGGCCTCGGCGGCAGCGCCCCTGCTTCCTTGGCCAGATCCGGTGCTGGCGCCCCTTCCTTGGACGGATCCGGCGGCGGCGCTCCTTCCTGACGGATCCCGTCTCCGCCGTCCTCGTCAATCCACTCCGCCCTCATCGACGCCCTTGCTGCCAGATCCCACCTCCTCCACTGCCGTATCTGCCTTGAGATCGATGGTGAGTCATGGCCCAGCCGGATTTGGAAGTTTTCCTTGCCTATTATTTCATTACTGGAGGGGATCTGACTGATTGTGCTTTTGCCGGGGTGCAGGGACGGCGGTGCAGCGGCGGACCTTGGCTACAGCTCCGCTATAACTCGGCGCGGCGGCACGGAGCAGGGCAACGACAGCAAGGGACGGCGACCTCTGATAAGATCGATCACATCCCCAAGCTACGTTTTTCTTCTGTCATTAGTGTGCTGCCTCCTTTTTCTTGACCATCGAGACAATTTGTTGCTCTGGACGATAGCATTGGTGGCCGGATTTCTTATTGTCTGCCGGATTGATTTTCTACCGCGCCCTGAGGAACATCGTCGAGATCCTTCCTTGCTGCTAATTGGACCACAACATTATTCTGGTGAGGCAGGCCGCTTCCCTTTCTGTTGTCCTGCAAAATCGTTCACTGTTAACACCATAGCAATGTGCCTGTGCGCCATGCATAAGGTAGCAACGATGCTAGCTAGATAGCAGTACCTTGTTTGTACTAGCTCATCTCTTTTCTTTGACAAATCATATAAAATTTAATATTACTCAGAAAATTGTGAAATAAATTTTGTTGGCTTCCTTCTCAACAGATCTACACACTAGAAATGCTTGTATGCCATGAAATGCATCTGTATGACATCTACTGAATTATTTTGTGTAAACAATGTTTATTGCATTCCTGCCATTTTGTGCATCTTTAAATCACAATTCACATCAACTATTAAGTATCCTTCCTGCCTTGTTCTGCAACAGGATGCATGCTTTGAAGCACATGTTTGATAGCTTAAGGTTAGCAACAAGGCATCAATGGACGGCATCCATTTCAGGTATTTAACCGTTTTGACCTTGCATTGTTTTTTTTGGAGTACTTGAATGCACAGACCACCACTATTTTGGAGTACTTGACCTTGCCACCTACTAAATACTCATATTCTAGTATATTCAGTCGAAGGAGCATAAGTCACAGAGGCAGTTAGAAGTTCCAGAATTCTGGAACAAGGCTAACTGAATGTTAAAGGTACCGAAATTTTCAAGTATGTGGTTGCTTGCTGTCCCGAATTCTGGAACAAATAATAACTGTTTTGTCACTACCATTGTTTCTATGCTGAAGTGTTCTAAAAACAAGCTTGTTGCTCCTATCTTTACTACACATCTAAAAACACGAGTTGGTGGCTTGAGTTGGGCGGGCGTCGTCCAACCCGCGCCGACAGGTGGGGCCCGCAACAGTCCACCGTCTCTCGCACCGCAATCTCCCCCGGCTCCCTCGCTCAACCAAGAAAATCCCCGCTCCCTCGCTGCAATCTCCGGTCTCCAGACCGATTCGCGGCAGATCCGCCGGGGGACCGATCGATTCGCGGCAGATCCCGCGTGCTGCCTTACCGAGTCGGGGCTCGGCCGGCGCTCCTCTGCCTCACGCGCGCGCTGCCAAGCCGTGGAGCGCTCGGCTCCGCCGCTGATGATACTGGACCACTTGCGCCAACAATGCCTGACGAGCTTGCCGGCCCGAATGATCTTCTTCACTGAAGCTGAAGAAGGGTACGGCTCGATCAGAGAGTTCTTTTCAGCGATGTAAATCAGAGTTGGATAAGAACGATGGAGATAAGAGGGATAGGGTGAGAGATGGAGAAATGGCTAAGGAGCCCGGCGTGCAGTAGAACCGTCGTGGGAGACTGAGAACACACCGGAGCTCCACGAATGGAGCGTACACAGCGGAGCACTGCCTGCTTCCGCACTCAGACTGGCTGCGCACCGGCCGCCGCGCACAGCCGCAAAGCTCCCCACGCGACCTTGCTGCCGCCACTTGAGAAGGGGTGTGAAGCTCCACGGATATGGACGGATGGATAAGAACGAATGAACTTGATAAGATCATACGAAGAGACAAGATGATTGGGTTTAACGATTCTTTACTGACGGAGTGACGGGTGGCACATAGTTTTGTTAGTTCAGCAATGATCCATTCTCCATTCCCAACAGGACATATACATTTCAGTTTGTAAAAATTCTATTGAAAAATTAGGTTGTCTTTAGCAAATAAAGTCTCCTATGAGCGAATAATAGAATCCGACGAAAGTTCCTCCATATTACTTTCTCTATGTTTTAATATATCTCACCGTTGACTTTTTTCGTTACTTTGAGCATTCATCTTATCTATAATATTCTCTTTTGTAAATAACCAAGTGCTTTTGATGATGAATCCAATAATATTCATCTCACATTCAAAAGCAATTATTTAAGTATTTATTATTGGTCAAAGTTTAGCAAAAAGTCAACGTATTTAAAATCGGAGGAAATATATGAATTTTTGTATTGGAAGCCATCAGTGCAAAGTTGTGAAAAACTACATAATTATCTATATGCTCTTTTTAGTCACACCATTGATTGATTGATTGTTTTGTTTGTCTGTTCCTTATAAACTGTTGCTAACCTGGTCGTTGAGATATTGTTAAATACTACGATAACGATCATTAATCTTTAATTTAAGTTAGTTTCACCGTAGCGAAGCACGGGCATTGTGCTAGTATTATGCTGAAGTGTAGCTTTGTTGCTCATGTAGACAGATGAACCTTGGAACCAGCATGTCATATATTTTCTTTTCTGTCAGTGTCTCTTCTGGTGCTTTGTTTACTTGCATTATTCCTATTCTTGTTCCTTGCATGCTTCCTATCCTATTCACTGTAAGTGTCTCTTCTTGCAGAGAAGCAATCTCTTGTTTGATCCTGCACTACATTTCTAAAAGTGCTCATATTCAACAGGTACTTTATAGCTGCCCATCAATCTATCCTTTCCTGAATGTATTACTGTCCACTCTTCATGCCTTTTAAGGATATAAACTTATATCTGTGATTATGAGAGTTACTGAGTGAGACATTATCTCTAATCTCTAAACACCATTGTATCATTGTCCAGAATTTAATTGTCCAGAAGGTGCAGGAAAGTGAATGGTGAGTTTTCTCTTGCGAGCCATATTGTTGCAGCACCTTGGAGTAGCTAGGCACTACTAAGTAGCAGTAGTTAGCAAGAGCATCAATGTCCTTTACAGTTGTATTTGTATTTCTCATTGTTGCAATAAAGAATCTGGTTAGCTATTATCTAGGCCCTTTCCAAATGTTAGCTGGGCATTGTGTTGTGTTGCGATGTGAGACATATGATCGTGAGAATATTGGCTTATCTGTATGCAAGCTGTAATCTATAATTTTTTTTTTTTTTTTTTTTTTTTTTTTTTTTTTTTTGGAGAAGGAAACGGCAATATATTCATTTCTGATGGAATACACCATTCAACTTACAAAGACATCCTTGAAAAAACTGAAAATTACAACCAAGTCCTTGTAAGCCAGCTCCCGGTCGTTCTCGTCGCCGGCGACCGGAGAAGACGCCTTGCAGCCGACCCTTCCGACGAAGCAACTTGAAGTTTTTGTGATGGCACCATGAGTAGCACATCGGACAACCAACATGCCATATAATCGCTGAACGAACAGGCCGAGCAAAATGGCCGAAGGCCACTTCTTCGCCGGAGTAGAAAGGTACTGACGCCACAGACAGCACCAACCGCCAGTCGCCGGAGTAGAGAAAAACCAGAAGGGGATGCAAACCACCAGAAATGGTATCTAAAACTGCCGCACGCAGCTTCTCCGCACAAAGCTTCACAGCCGGCACAGCATCAAACCCTTCGCCAGATTTCTCCGGCAAGGTGACTGAACCCCTGGCGACCTCCGCCTCAGGCTTACCGAAGCAGAGACCCCAGGTCAAAAGCCCGGCGCCGTCAGAACTCAACAGCCCGGCCGAAAACAGGGGATTGAATCCCCTCCCCCTATCACACCACAGAAACACAAACGGAAGCAACACAAAACACGAACAAACCTCCGCACCACCTCCTGGGAAACTCGCCGTCGCCGACGACCTCGCCGGGAGAAGGTCAGAGTAGCAAAAGCCGGCCGACGTCTTCATCAGAGGCGCCACCGGAAACACAACAAACCTATCTAATCTACAACCTAAACCTAGCCTACAACTTGCGCCCGGCGCCGATCTACACCCCCGCTCCACCTCCGGTGCCGGAGAGGCCGCCGGAGGGGAGGGAACGGCGAGATCGACGCCGGATTTCTGGAATCGCCCTGAAGTCGCCTGTCTCTCTCTCTCTTTCCTGTAGCGTCGAGAACTCTCTGGCTCATGCTAATCTAGTCCGACATCTATAATTTATTAGTGAGTTAAATCTGTTTTTTCTGTGTAATTGGGCTTGGCCTAGCTGTATTAGGTGGGCCTGGAAGAATGGGCTGGAAATTAAAGGTGTAAAAGTTATTTTGAAATTAGAAAATGGGCCACCAAAAAAGGCCTGCGAGTTTGGTGGGCCGAAAGTAAAAAAGGGCTTGCCAGTTTGGTGGGTCGAAAGTAAAAAGGCCCGCGACTTTGGTGGGCTGAAAGGAAAAAAGGCCCGCTAGTTTGATGGGCCGAAAGTAAAAAGGACCGTGAGTTTGGTGGGCCAAAAGTAAAAAGGCCCGCGAAATTAATGGGCCGAACGTAAAAAGGCCCGCGAAGTTAATGGGCCGAACGTAAAAAGGCCCGCGAAGTTAATAGGCCGAAAGTAAAAAGGCCCGCGAAGTTAATGGGCTAAAAACCAGCCAGGTCCGGTCCAATAGGTAATGACAAAAATCGCAATTGTCATGCAACTCTATGACATATTTATGAGTGTCATAAACTGATTGTGATATTTTTTGAATTGTCATAAACAGTTATGATATTTCTGCAAAAAGTCATAAAATTATGACAAAAATAGCGTAAATGTCACAGAAAGTATTTAGCTACACATCTTCTATGACTAAGTGATTTTTGTCACTGTGAAGTCATAGAAGGTTAGTTATGACAAATTTCAGACCTTCTGTGACTAAAGTAAAATCACGGAAATCAAAATTGTTGTAGTGTATTTACCTTGCCAAAGCAATTGTTGATTGGGGTTGTTTGTTCCTGGGCCTGTTGGGCTCCATCTAATAGTGTATATTTCCTGCAGAATACATTTAATAAACTAGTCAAAACCCCGCGCGTTGCCGCGGGTATCATTGCAGCAGTTTTTAAATAATGCATTTAGAAATGATACAGTGTTGAAGCAAAGTATTTTCTACTCCTGTAACTGATAGTGTAGTTCTATATGAAGATCTCAAGAGGCACATAAGTCAGAAGACCCAGTTTTATATTACAGATGAAAATATTATTATTATGTTGACATAAGCCACAATTTTGTTTGGGTAAGCACAGAATGCGATAGCAAGTAGCAAGACAAATTCAACTGCTTGACGGCAGATAGCATGTGATACTAAGAATACTCAAAGTGAACTGTTGCTGCTCTTGCTTAACCGCAGCTAGAACCACCAAAATAAATTCCTTTATAACTGTCGAAGAGGCATCACTTTTACGACAAATACTTGAAGAGAAAATATTGGGTAGGCAGTCTTCACATCTGTCGTACTGAATCATCGGAGGCAACCTTGAAGAGAAAATATTGGGTAGGCAGTCTTCACATCTGTCGTACTGAATCATCGGAGGCAACCTTTGAACAAACTATTCTGCGCAAACACATAAGAGAAACACAAGACCAATAGGTTACCATATGAAGGGGGCAACCAAAAAAAAAAAGTGCAGAAGCCATGCAATTGCAGGCGTGTTATAAAACTTTTACGCTTCAGTTTGATTTACATGGCTAAATATGAATGTTGATATTTCCAAATCATGGGTTCAGTCAAAACACTAAATATATCATGGTAGTGTTGAACAGCATATCCTATTGGTATTGCAGTGAATGATACCTTCATTTTTCAGTACATATGCATCAGTAAAACATCTTTGGGATCGTTCAGGAAATCCAAAATAAATCTCACCAGAAAATTGTTTCAATGTATTATTCAACAGAGTATGGCCATACTAATGAAGAATTTTCAGTGATATGAATTTAGACGTGAGAATTGTAAAGTAAGTGCATCGATGCATTAGCATTAACATGTATCTAGATTTTCATGTAATTTCAAGGCAATAATATGTCAGCTAAGCACATATACTAAACACATTTGATAGGTGATAGCTATAAGCTGTATCATAAAAATGGTTTAAATAGTATAGACGATCTAATAAAGGTGACTGATTTGTTTCCTGTTATCTGATACAGAGTGGATTTACCTTGACAAAATGGTAGAGAATGGCCAAGCCAAAATGTGTAAACCCTCGTCAAAACGATCATCGATCTTTTTAACGTCACGTAATTGTCCTGCGGAATGAAAATAACATCCTATTGTTATTTTTCTCAGTGATGAAAGTTGAAATCGAATTCCATGGTTCAGTTTATGCAATATGCGAAGACATAGTAGAAACAAAAGACATGTAATACTGGAATGATAAAAAGGATGCATTTCCTACCAAACTTAGAATGTAACCAGTAAGTTCTGCTGCACAATAGAAAGTACAATAAAGTAATTCAATAAGCATATTGAAGCCTAAATGGAAGAGAAAGGAGGCAGGTTCAGAAATAGATTCTTAATACCTTGTATTATTGTTGACATAGATCGTTAAAGATCTCTGTGTAGACAACATTGTGAGTGTACTCTCCATGTTCAGGAGGGTTATTCTCTATTAGAACACGAAGACCATCCGGTGACGTGACACGTGAGAGGGCAACATAGAGCTGTCCATGTGAGAAGACTGGACTGGGAATATATACACCAACTCTGCTAAGTGTCTGGCCTTGGCTTTTGTTTATGGTCATGGCATATGAAACGCGGACTGGAAACTGACGACGCTTTATTTTAAAGGGCCACTTCTTGTCAACCGAAGTTGTCAATATCCTTGGTATATAAGCTTTGGATCCTTTAGCTTTCCCTGTAATTATCACTCCTTCAATAACACGGCGAGTTAGTTGGGTTACTATAAGCCTTGTTCCATTGCAGAGTCCTTTTGATGGGTTCAGATTTCTGAGCAGCATTATTGGGACTCCAATTTTGAGCTTAAGGTGGTGGTCAGGTAGACCGCTCATCTGTATTGTGTTTAGAAATTCAGTAGGATAAAGGGCTTCAAGGGTGGCACGGTTGTTTGTATCATCATCAATAGTGTCTGAGCTGTAGTATGACATCTCATCCGATCCCAACTCTGAAATCATTTGGGAGTTAATTTGAGCAGCTATCTCATTTGTTGGTGCTAGAATTGCTCTTTCGCAAAGGTAGGTAGCCAAGTCTGACCTGCTTGGGTCATTATACACAAAAGAAATCAGACCTGCAAGGTTTCTTGATTCAGGTGGCAAGAGCAAATAGTCTGGAATCTTAATCCAAGAAGCATCAGCTCGATCAGTAGGAGAAGAATCAGGTACAGTTCCTTCTCCTACTTGAAGTAACCATTTTGCAAACTCCTGAAGGCGCTCGCGCTGAGCATCAGACAAAGATGGAGCTTGGAGCCTCATATTTTCTGTGAGCTGCATAATTACAGAGTGCTGCCATAAGTGAGAACGTGTGATAGATGCAGATAAAATTTCATGTTTTCTTGCATTGGGTAGCACCGGAAGTGTTTGTCGAAAATCTCCTCCAAGAACAACTGTAATGCCACCAAATTGTTTGCTCGCAAGAGATGGATCTTTAGATGCCATGATGTCTTTTAATGTTCGATCAAGAGCTTCAAAGCAATGCTTATGATTGACAGGGGCCTCATCCCATATGACTAAGGATGTTTGTTGTACTAAGTCAGCCAAATGAGTATTTTTTTTAATAGAACAAACTGAATGTTCATGTATGTCCAATGGAATTTTGAAGCGGGAATGAGGCGTGCGACCACCTGGAAGAAGAAGAGATGCTATACCAGATGACGCAACAGCTAACGCAATTTTCCCTTGGGCTCTGACACTGTTCAGCAGTGTATTCCACAAGAATGTTTTTCCAGTGCCACCATAGCCATAAATGAAGAATGTGCAGCCAATATTGTTGTTTACAGAATGGATAATAGCATCATAGATTTGCTTTTGGTTGAGATTCAGCTTGCTAACCTGTTCTGTAGCTTCTGCTGATATAATTTCTAGATCATATGCTTGTTCATCCATGAGAAGCCTATTGCCAAATATCGAAGTGGTCCTTGTGTCTGGCTGAGGAAGATGGAAATGTGATAAACTGTGACCATAATTTCTAAGTAGCTTGTCGACCTCAGCAAGGACATATGATCTGATATGTTGTGTGAGAAAGGCTGTAGATAGTGTTACCCCTGTTGCTCCTTGATTAATGTGGTAAGCAGCATCTTGACCCATCACAGTCACATGTTCTTCAAATAAAGCCAGAGGATCAGTAACATCACAGAAAATAAGGAGTTCTACAAACAAATCCCGTAGCTCATAGGGAAGAGCCCAACGGGCAGCATCAGAAATTGCGTCGGACCATTCTCGATCATCACCAAGGAGTCCCAAGGCTTGACAAGCTGCTTGATATGTAGGATATCTGTGGCCCTCAATTGTTCGAATATCGGCATATGACTTAGCTCCTTTGACAATGTGTAGTAGCATACGGAGGTAATAGACATCGCCTTGGATGGGACTAACATGTGCTACTCTCCCAATTTTTTTACGGTGATTTTCTCGAGGAGCCCAGTATTGGCCATTTCCATGCCAAGTGAAATATTCAGGGAATTCAGCATATGTATATGGAGCAGCTTTTTCAGGATAGGCTCTATTTGCAACAAACCATGCTGTAAGCTTTGTAACGCTATTGCGTGGGTTTTGCAAGACCTGCTCCAGGTTATCCTCTTCTGTGAATACAACATTATTCCCAAATGGCAAGTGAACGTGAAGCCTTTCAACAGCAGGATTGGTATAGTGAATGTCAAACTGAAGTAGGCGCCATGCTGCATCATTGGGAGCAATGCACCTAGCTTCTAGGTAGGTACGTATCTCATTAATTTCTGAGATAGAACACCCTCCTGATGATTGTTTACGCTGAAGTCCCACCCTTGCACAATCGAACCCTTTAGCAACATATTTGAAGAGATATTTCTCCATTCCATCACGATTAACTCTTTCAACATTTATATGTGCTTCATACTTGACTATTAAATCAACATTGTGTGGAACAACAAACTGATTATCCAGATCAATACCATTTTTCTTTGTAGTAATTCCATTTTTTGGTCGAGCATACTGAACATGGCCATTCTGCAAGATTGTTGTTTTTTCACAATATTCTTTTGGGTACCGCTTGGAGCACTCCCCATCGACCATGCATGCACAAGATGGATTTGCAGCACCACAAGGACCATGAATCATAAACGAAGACACAGCCTCAAAACCAATTGGATCGATAGATGGATCTGGAAGCTGTGCTGATATGAGCCTATCAACATCAGTAGCTGTTAAGGGCCATGCTTGTCTAACCATACTATAATATGAGCATGTGGCAGCCCACGCTTTTGAAATTCAATGGTATATACAACTGCACAAGGAATGAATATGCAATTATTATAGGTACAACACAGTCTTTAATAAAGACTAAGGCATGAAGCAAACAAATATGACATACCTGCAACGACAGGACCAAAAAATTCCTCCTTCACAATGTCATCCATCAAGAGATCTAGCTTAATGTGAAACACGCGATCAACAATTTCAGGTCTATCAGTTGGATGTTGTCCAGGAATGAAAGCCAATGCATATGATACTTCTGACCAATAAGGGTTTGATGTGAAAGTGATGAACAGGTCAGGACAACCATATCTTCTACAAAGGGTAACACAGTCAAGATAAATTTGGTACAGATATCCTGGTCCTCCGACAAACGAAGAAGGCAACACAACTCTCTGACCAGCCTCTAATGCCTTTATAATGCCTTTATTCACAGAGTCACGAATTTCCTTGAACTGAGCTGTTCTATACTTTTGCTGAAATTTTTCTGTCCTGTAATGACTTAAGCGGGATTCTTCGACACAACAATACCCATCAACAATATAAGCTTGTGTTCCTCTCTTGCACCGCAATGGTGTGTTGAAATCGCCAGCTCTATCATGCAGCCTATAAGCAAAGTATTCAACCATAGTAGCTTTCTTTCTCTTGATAGATTGCGATCGACGACATTGTCGATATATAATATTTTCATGATATCCATCTTCTCCATATGGAAAGAGAATTGGATACTGCATCGCCATGAATTTACAATGGTTCTCTTCAACTCGTTGCAATTGGCCAGCTCGGTCTTCTTATTAAATCACGGCCACCATCACTTGTCCCTACATCACCAACTACTAAGCCAACAACTTCAGAAGCCACTGGAGCACTAAATATGTCACCATGTTTGTCAGGTTCACCGAACATCCTTATAATGTACTTATCATCAGTGCCTCCAGCCATCCTATCACGAGCTGTCCGAAATAACTGAACAATTGGATTGTGAGTGTTGAACATGTCTATAAGAGAAGCAACAATGTCCTCTTTGGGATGGAAATTACTTTTTCTATAGGTGCCAACTCGCATCCTGTTCGTAATTTCATTTTCAGTGTCAAAAATATATAACTGTGCATATTCTGGTTGTTGTCCCTCCCTTGGCAACAATGACCCGATGCGATGACATAACTGGCCGCTTATCTTAAATACATATGGTCCATGGCCATCATTGATTGAATCAATTACGTTGACACCCATAGATGTCAAGGCAAACATAGAATTGTAGTATCTGATATTTTCAAAGAAATGAGAGGATAATGATTTGTTCACGCTGGTGAGAAGGCTAAGCAAAGGCTCTGGAGGTGGCTTGTATGGTGGTAAGATGATACTTCCTCCTTTGCAGCACTTGTTATACTCTGGTGAAGAGGTCTGTTGTCGTCGTCTAAGACGTTCCTCATACCAGAAGAATGCCCCACAGTAACGACATCTGTGAGATGGTGGCCCAAGCCTCAATGGGGCAAAAATAGTACCTAGAAATCAAAAGAGAGGTATAGAGGACATCAGATTTAGACATATAACAAAAATGGAACTGGGACTTTGATATTGATAATCGATTACTGAATTCAGCATAGATATTACATCACCAGGCTTTACAAATCACTCTTCAAGACCATCTCTGTTTGGATATCCCTTTTGAATCATTGTTCAAGATAAATCTTTCAGGCAAGCCTCGAGTACATCAGATCAATTTTTCAGGAAAACCCCAACATCTTTCAGCACAGCTATACATTTGCAAGATCTGAAAATCAATATTAGTCTGTGAATCATAATTTGTTGTCTGAGTATAGATGTCGAGTCTTCATGTCGAGCATTCATGTCAAGTCTCCATGTCGAGTACATGAGATCAAATTTTCATCAAAATCCCAACAATGTCTTTCGGCACAGCTATACATTTCCAACATCTGAAAATCATTATTAGTCTGTCAGACAGCCTGAACAATTAGTTCCAATTAAGGAACAGATGCAAGATATAATTCTGATTAGCATGACATGCAGTTATAGAACAGGAGGTTCCATGATTTCAATAAAAGTTCCGGCTAGCAGCTTGTAGGATAAGATTTAAGCTGGGACTGCATGATGTGAATCTGGGTTCCACTATGTGAAAGCATATGCAACAAACAGAAAATAAATAGAAAAGAGCATAGTATTATTCCAATAAATATGGGAAACAGCAAGGGAAAAAAACGACGCTAAGCTGGCACATTAGGATCGAGTAATATTTGTCTGCATTTGTTTCAATATATGCAACCAGGTGTATGCAGTTTCAATCAATAAAAAAAAGGACATAACCACCTACTAAATTATATACTACAATAGGGGGGAAACAATGAAGGCATAAAACAATTTGTTTGTACAACAGGGATTCTGCAATAAAATAAAAAAATACTTGTGTAAAATGGATGTTTGAGTTCATGGGCATTGCGAAATTTCAAAGGTGTATCAGACTGGACCTAGACGTATTATAGCATATTGTTTTTAAAATCAATGAACCTAAATACTAAAAGTATAGCATGAGAGATGTTGAAAGTACCTTTACCTATCCATCTATTCATAAGCTGTGCTATTACTAAATATACTTATGAAAAAAGCCATGCAAGGAAACAGAGACATGCAATCTCTCTGTTATCAGGCAGCAAGTAGAGCAGCAAGTGAAAACGCGCCAAATCACAATTACACACATATCTTTCTGTTATTTAGGACCCAAATATTGTATGAACAGGCTTTGCGAGCCACTCTTTAAGATCATCCTGGGTTGAACATCACTTTCAAACCAGATTTCAAGACCAAATTTTCCATCGAATGTTAAGCCATTGAGATTGTGAACGATTTTAAATAGATCCATTAGGATACATCCAGCAATAAGTATCATAACATCTGTTTGAGCATTGTTTTTCAATCACGCTTGAAGATAAAATTTTCTGTCAAGTACTGAGCCATCGAGATTGTGAACGATTTTACATGGATTGTCTTTACGATACATCCAACATAATTATTATATTATTTGTAATGAATAAAACAGGAAAAATATTGAATAAAGAGGGAATGTAGCGTTTATAAACTTACGTCTATGGCCAGTAGGCGGATCTGGTGCGGTTTGCAAGGACTGGGGTGAAGTTTTCTCTGGTTAAGCAGGGCGCAATTAGATAAAGTAGAAACACACATACAAAGACACTAATAGAATAAGCCCTAAATGATCTCTATTTAATACACACATACATCTTAAAAATCAGCATCATTCAACGAATTGGTGAAGAAAATCAAAGAAGTAGCAAGAAGAGGTAGCATGAAAAGAAAAGACAGGATCAACAGAGTGATTATGTACCAATAGCTGGAGCAGATAAACGGCGACGCGCAGATTTTCTTGATGGCAAATGGAACTGTGTAGGGAAGTTGTCATCAATACCCAAGTTAGATCCATCAGCCGGAACATCTGTTGTGCACGGGAAAACGCTTTCAGCAATAAAGATTAAATATGTAGGAGAAAACAGTCCTGTAAGGCAAGCAGAACATGAACGGAACAAAAGAAAACATATCTAGGCAGAGAACACAAACCTGGAAGTGACAAATATGTGGAAGTCTGCCTCCGTTTACGATATGCATTAGATCCTGATGTTTGAGTTTCATTAGATGACGCATTAATCACATGAGCAGTAGTGCCCGTTGCTGCGTGTAAACGGTCACATTTGTAAGGCAACAAAAAAATTCGAAATGCATGCAAGGATTACACATGCAAGCATCCAATACTAACCTGGAGGCAATAGCTTTCTGCGTTTACCACGTACATTAGAATCTGATGTTTGACCAACGTTTGGTATTATCCCATCAGGTGAAACACTAATTGCATGCTCTGGAGTGTAAAATATGCAATGGAATTACTTATTTAAGCAAACAGAACAGTAAAGGATACAGAATCAGTCAGTGCCACTGAACATCTTACTAACCTGGAGCAGAGGATGTCGTTGTGAGTGATCTACGCTTGCGGGGAGAATTACGTGTTGATATATTACTAAGGCTGGACATTATTCCCAGATTGGACGATCAGCGATCACAATAACCCAACTGAAACCAACCATTCTGTTGTATTGTTATAATGAGCATAACATAGCTATACAATATACATTTAGGTACATTCTGTTAAATCCAATGGTATGAATAGAGCGTAGGGAAGTTACAATTGAATCATGATCACTACGGAAAAAGAAAGGGGAACAAAGCTGAAGCAGAATTTAAGTAGCATATTATTTGTTGGGAAGTTACATGACTCTTTCAATAAAAGGAACTATTTGCAGCTGCAGGTTTAAGGTGCAGGATGATAGTATATGATACGAAAAGAGCAT
This sequence comes from Eragrostis nindensis, assembly GCA_012490785.1. NCBI lineage: Eukaryota > Viridiplantae > Streptophyta > Magnoliopsida > Poales > Poaceae > Eragrostis > Eragrostis nindensis. Next base: position 29,171 of record JAAXCT010000322.1, read on the forward strand.
ATACTACGGGGAAAAAAATGACCAAGTAAATAGCAAATTTTATGCATATTAGGGTGAAGCAAAATTCTCTGTTCATGGAATACATTTGTCTGTGCAACATGGGTTTTCGCATATAATACAATGGAGATCTCACTTAATGGGTACAATTATTTGCAGATTTTGCAAGGTGGAATTTGGCATTGGCACATTGGCAGACTCAGACTAAACCAGGCACACTGCAAATAGTGTATTCTTTTAAAAAAAATCAGTGAACCAAAATACCATGATTGCAGACTGGGTGATGGCAGCGGTACTTATGTATTTGTTTATCTATCAGTCAAATTGTTTTTTCACTAAGGCCATAAAAGAAGGAAATCGAGAAGGACGTACCAAAAACCGATTGAGCAACAGGATATCAGCGTGAATTGAGTATAGGCACAGCCTGTGGAGCACCAATAGGATGCCAATGCCGTGATGAGTGACGACCATATGGGCGTAGCTAGCCGCAGTTAACAATAGCCACCACGTACGACGCACAAATTAGCATACGGGGGGAGACACAAATGCTGCGGAATCAAGAAGCACAGGTAAGCACCGGCACCTGAAGTTGGATGGGCTCCGAGGAGGAGCGACGCGGCGACGCACGGGCAAGTCGAATCGGCTTCAAGGAGGAGCGGTGCGGCGAAGCACGGCTACTGGATCTTGAATCGAGCACGGCGGATGAAGGAGCCCCAAGGTGAGCGGTGCGGCGAAGTACGACGGAGACAGATCGCCGGGGCCGTCGCGAGCAGGGCCGAATCGGCTTGTGCTACACCGATTCTTGCACAGCCCAATGAAGCGGGATTTATTTGGCGGAGCAGACGTCGGAGGGCGCCGTCGTCAGGAGGAAGCAGGCGGGGATGGATCGCGAAGGAGAGTGCCACGGACCGACGGATGCGGGCGCGGCCGTCGCCGTGCAAGCCGTCGCAGAACGGCCACCGCTGCCGCGGCTGGATTGGGGGGTTTGGTGTTGGGTTTGGGAGCAAAAGAGGAAGGATCGGGAAGGAGTCGAGCAGGTCGAGGTTCTGGAAGGGAAAGGAACGGGCGGATGGGCCCGGCTGATCGAACGGCGCGAGGTCGATGGATGAGGAAACTGGACGGTTGGAAACGATGCGGGGATAGACGGACGCACGCTCGCTCACGCTGAGATCGGACGGCGGAAAAAGGGCGCCGGGGCACTGTTACCCTGTAGATGAACAGTATGCCAGGAAAACAAAGAGTCTTATATGATTACGGAGAGTTAAGAGGTCCAGGCTATCATGGAAGAGGCTAGATGTGGCAAACCTGTTGAATGCTCCTTGAAATCATATCACATTTCCTGCTTCATCTCCATAGCTGCCAAAAGAAGGTAAGAACAGGTGGGTGTCTATGTTACGGAACATAGGAAAGAACAAGAGAAAATAGAATAACAGCTGTGAACAGTGAACCAATATGGTTATTTAGTGAAACTAGCCAGAACCCCGCGGCAAAATTGCCGCGGGCTAAAAACTTTGGCAATATGTGACTCACAAATAATTAATGGATAATGATTCGGATAACCTCAATTCACAATAACATGACAGGCATACATGTTAATTCAGACTAAGGAACACTAATGAGACCTTTAGGGCCTATAATCTAGATATCACACGAGACAATGGAGCACCAGTTCAATGAATGATCACCACTCTGCAAAAAACACAGTTGATAATTAGGGAAAAAATTTGCGTCCCATGTGAACAGAAAAGGTAACATTCACTTTTTTTTTTTGACAGAAACCAATGGATATTCTGCATATATGCTCACACAAATCCATCTTCGATTCTCCACACGCTTGGCAAGAAAAGGATCAAAAGAACAAACAGCAGCAGGAACTGCATCAGTGTAGGTCAAAACATGCCTATAAATAATCATGTACTGCATATTTCAGTGCAGCACTCTATGTGCTGGTTTTATATTAGGGAGCTACAAAGGCTATTTGCTGAGAATATGAACCGAACGGCGGTTCTCATGAAAAGGTCAAATAGAGTGGAAGTTACATATAAATTAAGGAACCATAAATAAAATAAATGATGGTAGAAAATGTAATCTGAAGGTTAGCAAAATATGGAATGCACTTAGCTATGTCTTGTTTTTCTGTCCTAAATGCATTTTGAAGTATTGTTAACATGTCATGCATGTTCATGGGACTAAATATTTCCTTTTTCTACCTGGAAACTCCATATGCACTCCTGTTTGAGATTGTGTGGTAGTGTCCTCCGAATCAACCACATATTTAATTCTATATAAAACTCGGATATCTTTCGTCATTGTTACATGCATTGACGATAAAAAAAAGCACATCCGCAATTTGAAGTAAACTCAGTAATTATCTTGAGGATATTTGGAGGGTAAATCATCCCATGGGAAAAATTTCACACAAAAAAAAAAGAGATTTTTGGGTCTAAATATCTGACCGATCTAATGTGCTTCTTTGAGCTCTAGGATAGTTGTTCAGTGATCATGATGTTACTTTTTTTTAAGATTTTGCAAAGCTTTAATTTACTTTAAAAAGAGAAGTCAGTCGAATCGTGCTGACAAAAAAAAAAAACCATCTTGCAATGCTGAGTTTCATTTTTATTTTTTCGTTTTCAAGGACATAATAAGATTCATGCAGCTTAGCAATATAAGCAAATCATCAAACACCTAGCATTTGATAACAAAAAAGATGTTCATAAATGAGATGAATAAGAGGGGGGATCGGTCAAAGGCTACGGGAGAAAGGAAACCAATTAGGCCTCTTTGAAATATGCTCAGCTCATTCAGCTGGAATAAGCACATAGCAAAGTATTTTATGATTTTTGAAAGAATAAGTGAATGGAAAAGAAAAGAAGTGACGGCAGAGATTCTTCCAATAAGGAGATCACAAATAATATATGCCAGACAAACATTAGGCGAATAAAAATAAATAGCTTCATTCTATACATGGGTGCTGTCAGAATATGAAATGACATAACAATTAGTCAATTAAAAGTGCAGAGGAAATATGATGAAACACAAAAAATAAAAGCATGGTACTTCAATATATTGAAGACTTGTCTTTCAATGGTCTTTCATTTGGGGTCGAAAAATGCATGCCGTTGAAGTACCATATTGAACATATAACAGAGCCAAGTTACAAAGAAATGCTGATATAAAATGGTTAAACTGTGATACTATGACCTCATGTCAGCAATACCGTGGCTATTTGGTAGTGGATAAATTGTGTTCCGTATGAGTTCATATCAGCAATAGCTTGAGTCTGTGGGAGTGAATCAGTCCCTGGGAGAGAATCAGTTGCCTCTTGTGATGCTCTTGCATTCTACCGCAGGAAGAAAAAGCTCTGTCAATTAGATAGACCAAAAATAAGACAGTGCTAAGTCATAATATCTCATATAACATTTTTCGAACAAATCAATAGTCGATAGGTAGAGTTGCAAGTAAGTTCCGCGAAGAAAACATAAGTGAGTAAATTCCTGATAGGTTGAATTAGTTTCACATATGGGAAGATCATCCACTCTGCTTTGATCATAATATGTCAAGTATTTGCTCCCATATAGCACATATGGGAGCAAATACTTGAGATTATTAGGCAAACTCCAACGAAGCCCTTACTGGCTCTTATCCGGCATTTGAGGGCGCGGAGAGCAAAAATGGTCTCCAATGAAGCCCTTATCTCTCTCCTAAGGATGAGAGGGCTCTCAAATCCTTCCTCCGCCCTCTCATCCGTAGGAGACCCGACGGGAGCCCTTATCCCAACTGCCCGCGGCTCCCGCGCTTGTGCGGGAAGTCTCCTGCCCGCTCGCCGCCCACCGCGCGTGCAGCCGCCACCCCGCCACCGCGTGGAGCCGCCGCCCCGCCAGATGGAGCCACCGCCCGCAGCTGGGAGCCCGTCGCGGCGGCGCGTGGAGCCACCGCCCGCAGCCGGGACCCGCGACGCCCGCGTGGAGCCGCCGCCGCGTCGCTTGCTTGAGTTGTGCGGAGCCGCCGCCGTCGCTTGCTTGAGTTGCGCGGAGCCGCCGCCGTCGCCCGCTCGCGCGGAGCCGCCGCGCCGTCGCTTGCTCGAGTTGCGCGGAGCCGCCGTTGCCCGATCGAGCGGAGCCACCGCCGTCGCCCGCCGCGCGTGGTGCCGCGCCCGCCGCGCCCGCGCGTGGAGGCCCGCCGCCGCCGCGCGTGGAGCCGCCGCACTGGGAGCCCGCCGCCCACCGCGTGGAGGCCGGATTCGATGGGGGAGGCGGAGGGAGGGAGAGGCGGAGCTGCAGAGAGGGAGAGGAATGGAGGAGGTAGGCACGGTGGAGGGAGAGATCGGCAGTTGGGGAGAAGACAAGGTTGGAATAGAAAAATTAAAACTATTGCTGTCGTGTGGGCCCGATAAGTATAAGGGGTTAGATTTAAGAGGATTGTTGGAGATGGAGGTGAAATAAGAGCTCTTATATGGATGAGAGGGCTCTTATATGGGCAAATAAGGGGTCAAAAATAAGAGCTTCATTGGAGATGCTCTTAGGCGAGCACTTCACTCATCGTAAGTACTTGAGGGTAAGATTCCCATGCCTCATTACTGTTGGGCCTCAGAAATTAGCATGCCTCTGCCTCATTAGTGTTGCCCTCAGAAATTAGCAGCATTGAAGTTTGTAAGAAAAAATAGGAACATAAACATAGAACGTTCAGATTTCAGATAGCTGATCCATACACAATAGAGTCAACATTGAAATTCAGAAAACCTGAAAAGGCATCAATACATAAGAATTCTCAATAAAATTCTCAGGTTGGTACCACCTGAAAAGGCACATAAAAATTACTAACCCTGCAGCATTGAAGTTTGTAAGAAAAAATAGGAACATAAACATAGAACGTTCAGATTTCAGATAGCTGATCCATACACAATAGAGTCAACATTGAAATTCAGAAACCTGATACACATACAGAATGGAATCAATACATAAGAATTCTCAATAAAATTCTCAGGTTGGTACCACCTGAAAAGGCGCATAAAAATTACTAACCCTGTAATAAGGGACATATATAACAAACAAACTACTATAGTATTTTCCTGTAATCAACATGCAACCAATATAAGGAATTACACTGGCAGTAAGGAATTTGGGTGGGAAATTAGAAAGATATAGGCAAAATATAATCAGAACTATGATTCATAACACCCATCTCTAGAATTGTGATCCAACTCTAAACAATATGAATAATTAAGGGCAAAGAAGACTTTAAACTTACTGTTTGCATTGTCTCAAGAGTGAACCGACTTCAAGGGAAATAATTGAGGAACTCCGCATCAGCTGAGCGCATGTGAAAAGACTATGATCCTAGAGAACCATCTACTAGAGCTAAATCCATCCAAGGAACAGAAGCGAATCTCCACATGAAGGGGCACTGCTGCTACAAAGGAGAATCGAACACAGGTACAATCACGCCACGGGACTACTGTGAAGGGAGAAAGCAAAATGTGTATACAGCGTAAGCGGCAATACCGTACATCTGAGGGGCTCGGAACCGTCAGAGCTGACGGAAGCTGCCGCGGGTAGCGCAAGAAGGAAGGCTTGTTGGAGAAGGCCCAGGCTCCCAGCTTAGTCTTCCACGTGTAGGGCCAGCAGCGCGGGAAGGGAACAGAGAAGCCGCACAGCGGAGGCGCGGCGACTGGCGGCAGCAACCCGCTGCAAAGCGAGGAGGCAGGGACTGGCTAATGCATCGAAGTAGTAGCCAGGGCGATGGGAAGTGGAGCAGGGGCGGAAGGCGAGGGAAGCGGAGAGATGGCTGAGCAGCGGCAGCGCTGGGGAAAGATTGGGGGCTCGGGGAAGAATCCAGAATGCGAGCTCCAGGAAGAGAGCACCGATCGATGTTTCGGGAGGCGGCTGCGTGGCTGAAATCAGAACGAAGCCGCCCGGAGATCTAACGGTCAGGAACATTTGCTACAGGGTAACAGTAAATTTGAAACAGTAGACTGTGGGGCCCGCCTGGAGAAACTATAATCTTATTATGATGTGCTAACTGCTAAATATGTAGCTTTTGCTATAATACATCATTCGACAGATTTAGTGTTGAAAAGTTCTTTCGAAACTCTATATGCTAACACTGATCCTGTGATCTCATACATTCTGCTTCAGTATAAGTTCTGGGATTAGGGTTTAGAAGAAGCATGAATTAGATCAACATGGATCGGCAGAATTTTTCTTTACGATTTAGCACAAAAGTTTTTGAATTGGAAATTAATTTTGTGCTTGATTCACCACGGAAATCTTGTATCCACAGCGTCCGTGCAAAATATATTCAACTAATTCAAGGAAGCTTCATATTGTGCATTACGGCAAGCGTTTCGTTCAAAGGTACCCTGTGGGCGGGTTGAGCATGTGAAAGATGGTGGAAGCGGTGCCCTGCACTACCGCCTTCGTGTTAATTTATAGGTGGAACAGCCCCACCTATGGCGATTACAACAACCAACAAATTACAACTTCAATTGGTTAAGATCCCAACTGATCAACCGAATTGCTCAAGACTTATCTATTCTTATCTCTATCCTCTATCCTTATCGTTATATATTTCAACACCCTCCCTCAATCTAAACCTACTAAGATCTTAGATTGTGCTTGAAATCTTCAAACAACCGAAAAAAAGAGTGGTTTCGTGAATCCATCTGCCACCTGATCCTTGGACAAAATAAATCGCACATCCAACAGCTTCTGAGCAACCCTTTCACGAACAAAATGAAAATCAACCTCAACATGTTTTGTTCGACCATGAAATGAAATACCGGATTAGCTGAAAGATAGGTGGCTCCTATATTATCACACCAAATTTGCGCAGCTTTAGGACTTGCTACTCCAATTTCCTTAGAAGAGTTTGTACCCACATGATTTCTGCAGTCGCATTCGCTAGCGACTTATACTCCGCTTCAGTGCTCGACCTCGACACAGTAGCCTGTTTCCTTGCACTCCATGATATTAGATTAGGTCCAAAGAATACTGCAAAACCCCCTGTAGATCTTCTATCATCAGCACTGCCAGCCCAATCTGCATATGAGAATGCACAAACAGTAAAAGACATGGATCTTCTAATTTTCAATCCGAGATTCAAGTGGGAGAATGCAGAAATTGTAGATCTTATTAATGCATAAGAAAGATCAGGTCGTGTCAAGTTAAATATTGTAAGGCACCGACTACACATATGTACCTGGTAGCATCTTCAGGACTAAGTGCAGTTCCTTCATAGATCGACAATCTTTCTGTAGTGGACATAGGAGTGTCTGCAGCTTTGCAATTCATCATCAATATCAGTGCATATTTTTCTTGAGTCAACAGTAGGCCACCATCCATCTTCTTAACTTCTATGCCTAAGAAATAACTTAAGTCTCCTAAATCTTTCAGGCAAAGTCTTTCTCAAGATCTCTTAGTAGGGCATTAGTGGCCTCCTGTGATGAACTTGCCACAATGATGTCATCAACATACACCAATAGAAAATCGTTACTTGTCTCTTGTGATAAAAGAACAATGAGGTATCAGCCTTGGATGCAATAAAACCAAGACTGATCAACCTTGTACTTAATCTAGAATACCATGCTCGTGGGGCCTGTTTCAAACCATACAAGGCTTTATCCAACTTGCAAACATAATGAGGTGGTACCTTCTGATTTTCATATCCAGGTGGGTGCTTCATGAAAAACTTCTTCTAGGTAACCATGCAAGAATGCATTCTGGACATCAAGTTGTCGGAGACTCCATCCTTTTGACACTGCAATAGATAATATAAGGCGAATTGTTGCAGCTTTGACTACAGGACTGAAAGTGTCCTCATAGTCAATGCCATAACGTTGTTTAAATCCCTTTGCCACCAAGCTTGCTTTATATCTGTCAATACTCCCATCTGCTTTTCTCTTCACCTTATACACTCATTTGCAATCTATGAGATTCTTGCCCTGTTGAGGAGGAACAAGATGCTACGTTTTGTTATTCATAAGAGCAAAATATTCACTGTCCATTGCCTCCTTCCAAAACTTACTACCCAAAGCATCATCTAAATTAGCTGGTTCTTCTTTAATAACAAGATTTCCATACCTTACTGTTCCATCCGTGCGAACAAGTGGCTTCTTTTTACCTTTTGTAGACGAGTTCCATGTTGATGTGTCTGTTGTGCAGCATCACGAGCAACAGGCGCACCCAGCACAAGCAATCCATTCTGCGCAGGCGGGATGACGGCCGCATCGGATCCGTCTAAGCCAGACACACCAGTCTGGTCACGTGTTGGCAGCACTGGAGGGGGCTGCCGCACCGCTGCGCGCCACACCAGATCCGCCTGATCCGGTCGGATTGGAGGCATGAGGGAGCGCAGACGAGGACGCCCGACCGGAGCTGACTGCGAGGACGATTCGCCTGCGCCATCCGAGGTAGGTAGGATCGGATCGTCTTCGGGATTGGTGTCGGTCTGGAGAGACGCAGCATCATGTTCAAAATGCTCTGCTGGCCACAATTCTGCAGCGTTTTGATCCGAAATTCTTCCTGTATCTTCACCTGTGCTTCCTGCAACTTGTATAACTGGAGCAGATGGGTTAGGCGCATCAGGATTAGGAGCATCAGACACATTTGGATCATTAGTTGTATCCCCATGATCAAAATGTGTAGAAAATAAGTCAGATGGTAACAAGGAAATCTCATGTCGAAGAAGAGCTCCAGCATTTTGATGTAACTTTGCAAAGGGAAAATATTCTCATCAAAAACGACATCTCTCCATATATAAACACGTCCAGTGTTGACCTCTAAACACTTGAAACCCTTGTGCATGGGACTGTAGCCAAGGAAGACGCATTGTGTTGAGCGGAATTGGAGTTTGCGTGCATTGTAGGGGCGTAGGTTGGCCAGCACGCACAGCCAAAAACACGTAGGGAATGATAATCCGGTTTAACACCGAACAATTTTTCCATGGGGGATGCAAAATCAATCACTTTGCTAGGAAGAGCATTGATTAAGTGGGCCAGCGGAAACAAAAGCTTCATCCCAAAACTTCAATGGCATGGATGCATGAGCTACGAGAGATAAACCCACTTCAACAATATGCCGATGTTTTCTCTCGGCTGACCCGTTTTGTTGATGTGCATGGGGGCACGAAACATGACGTGAGATACCTATGCGCTGGAAAAAGGAGTTGAGGCGTTGATATTCGCCACCCGAATCTGTCTGCATGGTAAGAATTTTGCTATCAAACTGACGTTCTACAGGGTTTTGAAAGTCCTTGAATTTTTGGAAAACTTCTGATTTTTCTTTGAGAGGATATACCCACGTATATTTACTGTAGTCATCAATGAAAGAAACATAGCAAGTTCAAGAGGAAAATTAGAGACACTAGTTGACCTAGGGTAAGGCAACTGATGAGATTTAGCTCTTTGACAGCATCACACACGAGTCTTTATTGTATTCACCTAAACAAGGAAGTTTGTTTTGGCTAAGCACACGCTGAACAATTTGCCACGAAGGGTGGCCTAATCTAGAGTGCCATCTTTCTACTGAAGGAACAACAGCAGAGCAGGCACTTTTATTTCTGGAATTGAACGAAGTAGACTCCAATGGATATAGGCCACCTCTACACTTGCCTTGTAGAAGGACTCTCCTCGTTGCCCGATCTTTAATAGAGAAAAAACGAGGATGAAATTCAAAGAATGCATCATTGTCACTAGCAAATTTATGAACAGATACTGGATTCTTATCGAACGTGCAAGACATCTTTAAGAACAAGATTTCGAGTAGGGCAGTGAATGACTGAATGACCAATGTGTGCGATGTCCATACCTGCACCAAATGCGGTGTGCACCTGGTCCCCTCCTGTGTACTTGTCCTTCATGGTCAGATGATCAAGTTCGGAGGTGATGTGGTTGGTCGCTCCGGAGTCGCAACACCAGCTTGTGTCGATGCCGTAAGAATGTGTCAAAGCCGCGGCCGCGGTCTTCTCTGGGCCTGTGTAGTTCCGATCAAATCTCTTCCCACACTTGTGGATGGTGTGTCCCTTCCTCTCACACAAATGGCACCTGATTTCGTCAGCGGAGCCACTGCGCTGGTTACTCTCCACCACCACGTCCGGATTTGAAGCGCCCGCCACGACCATGGAAACTGCCACCATCGCGTCCACGCCCTCCCTTGGCGACGATGTTGGCAGTTACATGTGCGCCGCCATGCTGCAGGTCGACGTGCTCGAAACCGAGCAGCTGGGAGTAGAGTTCACCAAGGCTAACAGGTTCGACTCGCGCCGTCAGCCCACCAATGATCGAGTTGTAGTCAGATCAGGCCGGCCAGAATATAGCCGGCGAGCTCATCGTCATCAAGCTTCTTGCCAGCGGATGCCATCTCATCCGCCAGGGCACACATCTTGGAGAAGTACTCCGTGATGGTCATGGACCCTTTGGTCGTAGATGCCAGGGCCATCCTGGTGTTGATCACCCGTGCACGAGACTGTGAGCAGAAGATCCGAGAGATCTCAGCCTACGGATCCCGTACCTGGTACACGATGACACCAGCGTCGAGACGTCGTGGGAGAGAGATGCAAGCAGGTAGCTCAGAACCTGCTGCTCGAGCGCCACCCATGTGGCGTGTTCAGGGTTCGGGATCGGAGGATCCGTGTCCATTGCACCAGCCTTGGTCTTCGCCGGCTCTTCAATGGTACCATCAAGATACCCAGCAACTTGTGCGCCACGCAGTGTCGCAAGCACCTGCGTTCTAGATGGAATGATTGGTCTTTGTGAGCTTCTCCGCCACCGGCTGGCTAAGGAGAGTAGCCACCGTGGAGAGGGAGAGCGCCACCGCCATGGAAACAATCTAGATGAGTTCGTGGGAACTAAAAGGCTCTGATTACCATGTGAAAGATGGTGGAAGCGGTGCCCTGCACTACCGCCTTCGTGTTAATTTATAGGTAGAACAGCCCCACCTGTGGCGATTACAACAACCAACAAGTTACAACTGCAATTGGTTAAGATCCCAACTGATCAACCGAATTGCTCAAGACTTATCTATTCTTATCTCTATCCTCTATCCTTATCGTTACATATTTCAACAGAGCATACTTGCGGGATATTAATTCGAGTCCTCTTATATCCATGTCTTCGGTTCTGATTTTAATGAGAGTAAAGTTCGCAAAACCCTAGGGTTTTTGGCTTCAGCCTCACAAAAACACATGATTTTGGTCCGTGTCACATAACTGTAGGTTTATGGTACTAGAGTTTCATAAAACCCCACCCTTTTACATAATCTTACAGTTGGTCCAAATAATTTGATGATGACATATGGTGTATACGGTCCTTCCACATGGATTACTTACGCATATCACACATAATGGCCAAAACAATCGATAAAAGTTGATCGATAATTTAGTGCTCCACGAACCCTAGGAGGCTAGGACAACGGTTCCTCTCCAATTCCCATGTACATGGGTGTATGGCTGTGCCGAGTCCAGCTCCCGTGCAGGGCAAATAGCTGGGTGCCACGTGGTCTAATTTGGATTCTATATATACAAATTAATAATTTGGAAAGTGATCTCAGTATACACAAATATATACGCTCATACACGGCTGCCGCCTGAAATACGCGCTAGCACGGAAAGGAACGCCGCCGCCGCCGCTGTCCAAATCGTGGGCATCAGCGGTGTTGGGACGTGCAAAACTGTCGCCGGCGTCCACTACTGTTGTTGCGTCACTGTGGACGTAAACCAGATTGTACATTGATCTGGTGGTTGCTTATTAGTTCTTGAATATTAAGCAACTGAATTTTGTTTTGGTATTATATAAGTACGACGTCATATTGTGGTTCAAGAAAGATTATATATGAGTGCTGCTATACATCCTACATATTCTTACGACTCGACGGTTATTAATTCGAGTCCACTTATTCATGTCTTTAGTTGTGATTTAAATGATTTAATATTCTCTTTTAGCCAACCAGGCCATTTTTTGTAAGTTATATTTTTCTGGTTGCTGAAACCGTATGGGTGCGATATCACTTAGGGCATGTTTGGGTGTTGTGGTTTTCAAAACCAAAGTATTAAGAAACCATTGTTTTAAAGCCAGCGTCAAGCAAAACCATGGTTTAGAAAAAAAGAGGGTCATGAGTGAAGTTTTTAAAACTTCAAATTGTTCACTTCTAGTAATACCATAGTTTTAGAAATGCAAAACTTGTTACATCCAAATACCTCCATACCTCCTAAAACCAGACTATTTGACTAAACCGTGATATTTTTACAAAACTCCAAAAAAATACTTTGTCCAAACAGGGCCTTAGTATCGTTATAGTTGCACTGATCTTGGGACAAGTACTATGACTCGGATAATGGGGACAGTTTTGAACTGAAAAAAATCTCGGCCGGCTCCGGTAAACCCGAAAGCCATTTTTACCCGAATTTTTTTAGGAATTCTCCGATCTCTCAGGAAAAAATTTTCCAGCCGAAGTTTAAAATTTTGAACTAAATTTAAATTTCCAGACAAATTTTATCCAAAAAATTTAAATTTGAACTAAATTTAACTTCAACCGGAAAAATTTCACCGGTATGTTTAACCAACAGACAAAGAGAGAGAGAGAGAGAGAGAGAGAATTGAATAACACGGTGGAATCTATTCTTCTGTCGTGCTTATTATAACCATCCATTTTTATTATAAAACACTACTACAATTTAGCTCTGCACTAGCGGGGCAAAAGGGGCCTCAGTGGCGGACAACTAAAACGCCACTGAGGCTCTGTCACTACTTAATTACAAACTTAGTATGGGCTAGGGCGGGCTCCAGCACCCGGATTGTGGGCCCGGTGCTGGGCCCCGCTCTAGCCGCGCCGCCGCACTACCACCGGCCGTGAGGAACTTCTACGGCCGCCCGGCGCGTCACCCGCATGCGGGAACGTCCACCGCCGGCGGAGGAGGAGGGGGAGCCGCGAGGAGGAGCTCCACCGGCACCGGCAGAGGAGGAGGGCCGCGAGGAGGACCTCCGAGGACGCCGGCGGAGGAGGAGGGGGAGCCGCCGCGATGAGCTCACGTACGAGTGCCACGAGCTCCTCCGCCGACGGCCCCCGCACCACGCCGACAAGGGCCGTCCCTGCGTCGCCAGATCCGGCCTTGTCACGCCATGGCTGAATTTGGCGGCACGGGGACCAGATCCGGCCGCGTACGGCGGATCCCGCGGTCGGAGGGCGGCGGCGGCGCTAGGAGGGTCGCGCCTCGCCCCCACGCGGCGCTGCCACGAGCCGCGCGTCGCGAGGAGGCTACGCGCGCGACAAGGTGACGTGCCACGGGCTACTGCGGGCCATGCCGGAGGAGGAGGAGGAGGCCGGAGCAGAGGAGGAGCTAACGGTGGCGGCGGCGGCGGGGAGAAGAGGCGGTGCGGCGGCGTGGAAGAGGCGGTGCGGCGCGGGGAGGCGTTGCGCGCGCGGAACATAACTCTAAGGAGGCGGTGCGGCGCGCGGGGAAGTGGCTACCCGCGCCGCACCGCCTCCCTTTTTATATATAGTATTGGCCTCACAGTAGCGGGCCTCTACTGTCAGGCCCGCAGCTATGAGGTAGGTCGTACGTGGATTCTTTAGCTTCAAGTCACGCACGATGGCTGCTTGTTCGTTCACAAATTCACTTGTTCAGTGCCTGGGATCTGTTGATTGGCACCGCTGCTGCACCTTGGACCCTTGGTAAGCAAAGACAGAGCTCCGGTGCAGATACACCGGCGTCGACGCCAACTCTGCAGCTCCTACAATACCCATTTCATTCACAGTTTCTTTGGTGATAATCTGACTACAAAGAGATTGCGGGTGTTTGCTCGGAATATCGCAATTGTTATTCATCATGGCCCCCCCATGGTTCAGAGCTGGCTCCGCCACTGGTGGTAGCACCAAGTGGCAGAAAACAACATTACAGCTTCTGATGTGGACCATTCATCAAGCAGGGGAAGAATGATGATTCAAAGCTCCATCAGGATCGATAAGGTTGCTGACTAGTTCAGGCTGCTTTCAATTTACTGGATATAGATTGTTACGAATAATATAAGACTGAATGGATGGATAATATATTGAGGTCCAACTTGGACTATATATAGCGTACGTGGGGGAAACTCTAGACTACAATATTACACTAAGACCCTTGACGTGAATGCAATGACGTTGCATTTTGAAGAGTTTACAATACGCACATGACCAAATCAAAATGACTAATATATCTGAAATCTAATATAGTAGATGTCATCGAAGCATGCAACTTTCTTCAACATCGATGAAGATCTCCTCCACAGGAGGGTATTGCCTTCACGGATAGTACTTGAGCAAATACCCGAGCCTTCACGGACAATACATCAACTCTTCAAATGTGAACCTTGCTTTGGAGAGATAACCGACGAGATTATGATGTGTCAAACCAAGCCGAAGGGAGATTTAGAAATCACTACTTCAAATGGCAAGTAGTGGAATATATGGTGATGACGACAAACCATTGGTCATGATGTGTAGCAAAATGGCTACGAAAGGGACCGAGAGGACATGTCTTCACCACGATGATGATGTGATTAGCCAAATTGACGAGTTTGGCTAATCGAATAAAACAAAATCAAAAAGCAATGGCTGGTTTGGACAGAAATATGTGGACACGCATGGCATAGATGATGGAAATATAATTGGACTCAGATTGATAACGACTTAATGGACTAAAAACGGACCTCAACACTGGATTTGATGACTGCTGCAAATGACGATGACGACATACTAAGACTCAATGATTGGACAGGGAAACTGAAAGAAAATGGAGATGCTACTCGGGATCAGATCGAAACCAATAGCAGACAACAGCGATAGAGAAAACAGGGGAGGACAGATTGCAAGTCAGACCAGAGGAGTAGCCTTAGATGGAGCTGGGACGGAGAAGGAGGCTGCAGCCTGGGTGGATGTCGAGGTTTTAGGGCCTCGATAGTTATTTTACGGGTGTACGAGAATCAAGAACACGATGGTAAACAGGAGACCAGGGTTTATACAGGTTCAGGCCGCCAAAGGGGTAATACCCTATGTCCTGTGCTGATGTGATGTATTGCGAGAGAGTTTTCTGTAGGACTCCTGCCCGCCTTATATAGTCGGGGTGCAGGGTTACATGGATCTAAACCTAGTCGGTTACATAGTAAACAGCCTTGTAGTACAAGTTGATTGACGTTTATCTCCTGACCGAGTGGGCCGACTGACTTTAGGTCTGTCGGGCCACCCGGGCCTTCTTAGGCCAAACCGATTCCCATTACTGGATCACTCGGCCTTGTTGTATCTTGAGTATACCCGGGTCTCATATCATCGACAGTAGCCTCCGAGTTCTTTTTGATTGATCTTGAAGACTTCCGACTGGTTCTGACTCCATGTACAATAATTCTCAGCATAGCTGGTCAATAAAAAAGAACTCTAAAGAGTAATAGTTACTGAAATAATCCGATGAAGAAACTGAAGCCTGGGAATACCAAGATCAGTAAGGTCTTGAATTAGGCATAAAGATGAAAGAACATCCAATGCCGACTGTTGACGGTCGTTAAAACATAAAATGACCGTCAACTTATCGGCGAATAAAAGGTATACACCAATTTTTCTTGCATTAAACTAATAAAGTTCCACAAGTGTTGGATGTGATCTTGTTTTGCAAGGTACATAGGAATATTGGTGCAATTGTGCTTACAATCATGGATAAAAAGCAAATATACAAAAAGCACAAGATAAACAAGGTCCTGCTCGGACATCTCGATAACATTCGACGCAAGAAACAAGGAATGACTTGGACATCAAGAAATAATATTTCAAATGACAAATTTGATCCCTCCATGTCAAAGCCCTCGTCGAGATAGTCAAAATGGGCTTTTGGATCACCCAATTCGGAGTTCGGGAGTAGGAGTTACGCCTCAATCTTCCTCCAGTCGGTTCCAGAGGCGGTCACAAGCCACTTGACGCACCGGCCAAGCCAAGGGGACGTCGGCAAGAAGGAATATTTCACGAAATGCTCCAAGACCTTCTCCACTCTCCCAAGGCAACTCCACTATAAATAGAGGACCCCTCCCCTCACTCCAACCTGCACCATCACACTTGAGAAGAGAAGACCCAAGTAGGGTCACGCTCTTTCTCATGGAAGATCATTCCACTTGTGTAGATTAGAATAGGATTAGAGTTTAGTCATGGGAGTTAGAGTAGAAGTGAGAGCTTCGCTCGGAGTTCCGGAGTTCTCTTCGGAGTTTGGGTAAAGCTCTCTTGTATCTTTTCTTTTGGATATTCTTTAATATAATTATTTTCTTATTTATTTTCTTATTTATTTAATTTAGTTTTCTTTTTAGTTTATATTTATTTATTTAAGTAATTATTATAGAGAAATTCTTGTGTTGGATCCACGTCTGTGTACGATAGGCTTGAATGAATTGTCGAGCTAGGCAGTAGGGACAATATAATCGCCTTATTGTTACGACCTCGCGCGGTTTGTTTGGATTTATCATGCATGGGTGGTTTGCCCCAAAAGCTTAGGGTAAATCATTTAGGATAGTAGGGTAAAGCATGGGTGGAACCGCCAGGTAAGCACCGTATTTATTTCTTGTTTTCCTTGTCATATACCCTCTCCTTTCGAAAAAAAAACATATATATATATAATAATAAAGTTGTCTGAATGGTTCTTTGCTTCATCAATGCAAAATACTTTGAGTTGCTCTCTGATGAAAATATGCTGCATCTTTTTGACCATACCCGTGCTCTCAAATTTCTTTTGATGATGTGGGTTGTGGTTAAATTGTTAGTCATAAATCAATAGCCTGCGTCTCTTTCTGTTGGTTGGGTGAAGATCACTTCTGTGCCTCTGTTCTCCATTGAGATTATGCCGGTGGCCGTTCAACCAACAGAAAAATACACGTCTCTATGATCCTTTCATGATAAAAGGAGAGTATGCCGAGGCTCTGCTCTTCTTACACAATTGATCGAATTAGACGTGGAGTCTAGGTTGATTAATGGAACTATAGAGATGTGTCGATTGTAGACGAATGGATTTGTACTAACCAATGCAGGATCTTTCTGAGAGCAAACCAATCAGGCAACATGAAAGGCACATAATTCAAGAAGGAGAAACCAACCAGGCGGACCTAGTACCTTCAAATAAAGATTTAATAGCTTAGCTTTGCACATGGTTGCAAGAGTTAAGCTTGGGGAGGGACCGCCAGGTAAGTACTTCCATACGATATTACACTCTTCTTGAATTGTGCCCTTTCTTTAAAAAAAAATATTAGATTCTCGGCAAAGCCCAATAGGGGCTAGCCACCTGTATCACCCTCATTCTTTTTGCAGACACAAGAAGAATGGAGGAAGCGGCCTATTCAAGCTTAAGTCTTGCGAAGACTCAAGCTTGGGGAGGACCCCCAGGTAAGTATCCCTGTCGATCAATAAAATACTCCCTTTTTCCGAATAAAATGCTAGAACTTGGTGTTTACCAAACTGTAAAGGAGATGATGAATGGTTGCTCTGTTAGTTCCTTGTGTGTGTCTTCTATGCAACCTCTACTCCTTATTTAATTTAAGTATGATGTAGATCGACATGATCATATTACTAGTATTGCTATATTTATGTGGGTAGCACCTGGTTCACCAAGTCTAGGCATTGATTCGTATGATATGGTTATTCTGGGTTAAGTTTGCAATTTCCTGCAGTAACATTCCAGAGATGTTTTTAATTTCTAAATTGCTGCAACAAAAACCCTTTATGTTTTGCACTTCCCTTGTGAGGACTTATTTACCTACCAGAGCCATATCATGATAAATTCGGAAATAGCTCCACTCATAGCAATCTTTTATATGTTGAGTTTGGTTAAACTTTGATCTTTAGGAACATTGCACTCCTCATGTCAGTCATTTATCCTTCTATGGGAATTTGAGAAATTCGTTACCACTCATTCACGAAATTCCTTGTCTTCATTCAAATGCTCAAGAAAAATTTCAAAAAAAAAAATTGTCTAGGCCCCATCAAAATTTTTTTATGCACTATGGGAGTAAAAAAAATAGAAAAAGAGAAAAAAATAGAGAAAAAAAGGGGAAAAAAAACCTCCCATAATGTGCAGCAAAGATTTTTAAGAGGTTGATGGCCACTATCAAAATTTTTTTCTTGAGCAACGAAGACTGAAATTTTCATGAGTGATTTCTCTTCCCCGCTGGCTATCATTCTTTCTATCTGACTGACTTTGAGGAGTTGCTAAGTTCTCTAGATCATCTTTTAGCCTTACAAAATATGTATGAAAGATATGCATACCCCAACCAAGCTCCACCAGAACATACCTCTTGTGTAGCAATAGGTCTTGAGTGACATCCTGTAGGGAATAGCCTCATCAAAAGAGAGACAAAAAGGGAAGTGCAAGCTTAAAGAAGTATTTATTTCTTATGCAGCAAACAAAAGCTCTGGACTTGTTTCTTGCAGGAATTGTTTGACAAAAACCTAAGATGACCGTTCTGCTTTTCAATGTCATATGACAAAGTAACCTATAAGCCCCACTAAGTGTATGCAGTACCTGGTAAATAGATTGTGCTGGTTTATAGATTACTTTGTTATCCTGGAGTATGTTGTTGCCTAGTTGATACCTGCAGGGCACTAACATTGTAGCAACTACTGATCCGCCGATACTTAAGTTTTGAGTTTGCTCGGGACGAGCAAAGTTTAAGCTTGGGGAGGTGTTGACGGTCGTTAAAACATAAAATGACCATCAACTTATCGGCGAATAAAAGGTATACACCAATGTTTCTTGCATTAAACTAATAAAGTTCCACAAGTTTTGGATGTGATCTTGTTTTGCAAGGTACATAGGAATATTGGTGCAATTGTGCTTACAATCATGGATAAAAAGCAAATATACAAAAAGCACAAGATAAACAAGGTCCTGCTCGGACATCTCGATGACATTCGACGCAAGAAATAAGGAATGACTTGGACATCAAGAAATAATATTTCAAATGACAAATTTGATCCCTCCATGTCAAAGCCCTCGTCGAGATAGTCAAAATGGGCTTTTGGATCACCCAATTCGGAGTTCGGGAGTAGGAGTTACGCCTCAATCTTTCTCCAGTCGGTTCCAGAGGCGGTCACAAGCCACTTGACGCACCGGCCAAGCCAAGGGGACGTCGGCAAGAAGGAATATTCCACGAAATGCTCCAAGACCTTCTCCACTCTCCCAAGGCAACTCCACTATAAATAGAGGACCCCTCCCCTCACTCCAACCTGCACCATCACACTTGAGAAGAGAAGACCCCAAGTAGGGTCACGCTCTTTCTCATGGAAGATCATTCCATTTGTGTAGTTTTAGAATAGGATTAGTATTTTAGTCATGGGAGTTAGAGTAGAAGTGAGAGCTTCGCTCGGAGTTCCGGAGTTCTCTTCGGAGTTGGGTAAAGCTCTCTGGTATCTTTTCTTTTGGATATTCTTTAATATAATTATTTTCTTATTTATTTTCTTATTTATTTAATTTAGTTTTCTTTTTAGTTTATATTTATTTATTTAAGTAATTATTATAGAGAAATTCTTGTGTTGGATCCACGTCTGTGTACGATAGGTTTGAATGAATTGTCGAGCTAGGCAGTAGGGACAATATAATCGCCTTATTGTTACGACCTCGCGCGGTTTGTTTGGATTTATCATGCATGGGTGGTTTGCCCCAAAAGCTTAGGGTAAATCATTTAGGATAGTTGCTTGTGTGGGTCAAGGAATTATTCTAGACGTGAGTTTGCACCCAACCCCACGGAGGATGGTAGCCGCGAGTGCTTGTCACCGGTCTCTGTAATCCACCACGTCCGGGTTCGACCTAGCAGGGTCTTAATTATAGCGAGTGGTTCCCCAGAGTATTAATCTTTTTCTGTTGGTTGGGTGGGCCACTTCTGTGCCTCTGTTCTTTTGAGATTATGCCCGGTGGTAGTTCGAGCAACAGAACAAGTTTATTACTTTGGCACATCCGTGCCCCGATGCACTTGAATGTATCTGTAATGAAAGCTTAAGTAAGTAGTTGTAGACTATCAAGAAATACTAAATGCTAACCCCTTGGCATCCTTTATCTGCACCCAACCTCACGGGATGTCCAGTAGGTAGTAGGTGGTGACAGCCCTATCTATCCTATGCAATCCACCACGTTCGGGTTGGCTCGTAGATCTGACAGATACCCTTCTTCTCGTTGTTCTCCCAGACTAAATGTTAACTCCTTGTTATCTATATCGATGGATGTTCTCCTGAGTGCCACACTTATCACATACCTTATCACTGCTTTGGTCTAGTTTGCAAGTTATAAATAATGGATGTTTCCTTGTTGATTCATGATATTCTTAGCCATGCTTCCCTATGGAAAATATAAATACGATAACCTTGGAATACTCCCGGGTGAAATGCTACAATGGTGTTCCGTGCGCTTGTGGAAATCGAATTAAATCTTTTTGCGTAAGAAACGCCAACACTGACTGACGTCGGGAACAAAGGCTGCGCTCATAAAGCGTGTCCTACCTGTTAGTCAGCATTCAACTCGGAGTTGACCAAGACTTTAAAAAGTATGCCACTGGCAGGATTTTTTTTAAACACACCTGTAAGGTGCAGCCCCCGAGCTTCTGCGTAATCCGAAGAATTAGGCAGAAGGTCTAAAAGAGTCTGGCATATAGATGAAACATCCATAACCGTAAAGGAGAACTCTATAGGAGTTATAGGAACTCCCCACAACTAGTGCACTACAGCTGTTAAAAACCAGAAGTGAGTTGCGAGTCTCGAACCGAGCTTTCGCTCGGCCGGAATCTAAGCCCATCCAGCAACTTGTGCCCAGGATGATGACAGCTCGTAGTTTTGGCGACCGCCTCGCTCTTCACTGCAGTTCAGAAAACCGACTCAAAGAGCGAGTCCAATTCTAGGAATAACCTCCCGTAGGCCTTCAATGTCCGAGTGAAGATCTTGTTTTTAATATATTTCAAAGAGCTTAGCCACTGATGTAAGCTTCATGACCATTGGAGTTCGGAAACCCCAAAGGTATGAATGTTTTGGTGATTGGGTGACCATTTTGATGTGACTAACATTTCCTTGTAGGATATTCGAATGGTCATGTCAATGAAGCGTCGTCTCACATATTCTATCTTTATCGACGACTTGGTGATTGGTTGCCTCGACAATTCGGATCGAGAACTTGATGGGGTCAAGGTTGAAGATGGATCAAGGCTAAGGACATGATAGACCAAGCAAGTGTTGGCTTGGTATAGATGCTAGCTTGAGTCCATAGAAAAACCGGATTATCAAGAGGGATCGAATTGGTTCTCTTAGAGCACACTAGGTTAGAGATCAAATGGATGCATTGTGAGTCTCTTGAGGGCTAGGATGGTTGAAGAGAAGAACAGGAACCAAGAATGGAGAAGTTGGAAGCAAGGATCAAGAAGTGGATCAAGTTTTCAGCTTATGCAGAAGAGACCGGACAGTACGGTCCTAGGGACCGTATGGTACGGTCTTCATTGAAGATCCAGACAGAGAAGTAAAGTCTCGGGATGCTGAGAAAATGAAGACCGTAGCATTGACCAGACGGTACGGTCATGAGACCGTATGGTACGGTCATTAGTGGATTTCAAGACAGAGAAGCTGAAGTTTCTGGAAGTGGAAGAAATGAAGACCGGACTATTGATCAGACGGTACAGTCTTAGGGACCGTATGGTACGGTCTTCATTGGAGAAGATCAGACAGAGAAGAAGAAAATGGAGAACGCCAGGAAATAGAGACCGGACCGTACGGTCTAATAGAGACCGGATGGTACGGTCAATGATACGGTCCCTGTATTTCCTGGGCACTTTTGGGCAACGGCTAGCTTTGGTTGGTAGCCTATAAATAGTTGGTTGCTCGCCTCTTGAGGGGTCTCTTAGCCATTGTGAGAGTGCAGGAAATTCAGAGGAAGCCAAGGGCAAGGAAGAGAAGCACTTGTGAAGGATTTGGAGTGATCCTAGTGCTTGAGAGAGTAGCAATTGCATCCACTTGATCTCTAGGCTAGTGTGAGCTTGAGAGAGTCACTTCGGTTTGTTACTCTTGGTCTATGGCAAGGCCTAGACCGGTTAGGCATCGGTGTTGAGCTGTCCAAGGAGATTGTGGAAGCCAACACAAGTTTGTACACGGTCTTGGAGCTTCCCGTGCCAAAGAAGCATCACTAGTGGAGCGCCCTTTGGCACGCATCAAGTGCGGAGCCTTACCTCCGGAGGAGTACCCGGGAGAGAGCCTGGCGGGACGTGCCCGCGACTTCACTCGGAGGGTGAAGTGTGCTCTAGGAGGGATCGCCTTCGAGCGGAGGGACGGGGTCGAGACTCCGACGGGAGTGACCCAACGTGGAGTAGGGGAAGGTGCCATCCTTCCGAGACCACGGGAAAAATCATGAGCATTCCTATCTCTATCTCCTTTACTTACTAGCATTTACGCTTCCGCATTTACTTATGTGCTAGTAGAATTGCATGATAGGTTGTCTCTTTACTACTTGGTAGAATTGCTTGTTAGGGTGTTGCTTGTTGCTAGACTAGATTGTGTGCGCGCATCGCTAGCTTCTTGTTGTCACCATATCTAGTCTTGTTAGCTTCACGCCTTAAGTACGTTTGGGAGAAATTGTTGAGACACCGATTCACCCCCCCCCCCTCTCGGTGCCCTTGATCCTTTCAAGTGATCAGCCAAGTGAAGAAGCATAGGGTGCACGTCAAGTGCATCCTATGGATGTAGCCCCCGAGTCTATGAAGAAGTAGAACAATTGTTCATAGACTCCAAAGAAGCTAATTTGTATAACTTCATAAAGACATCCACTGAAGTAGAATCCAAAAAACCTGACCACTTTCTGACCGAGTGAAATGAAGATCCCGCGAAATAAATGCTTGCTCGCCTGACTGAATGAAGCGCGATGTGAGCTCACGCAAGTGAGCCCACGTGGGCTAGCCTCCGAGTCTATGAAGAAGTCATAGAATTGTTCATAGACTCTAAGAGAAGCTGAAGAATATAACTCTGAAACTGCCGACTGACCGAGTGAAGAAGCATAGGGTGCACGTCAAGTGCATGGATGCAGCCCCGAGTCTATGAAGAAGTCGTAGGATTGTTCATAGACTCCAAAGAAGCTGAGAAGAAGATACACCGAGAGCAGAATGTCCTGAGTGTGCTAAATGCCACCAAAATGCTGCAAAAATCTACTATGCCGGTCACATGTGTGCTTTCCAAAACCGAATCACGGGTCAACAGTAAAAACCAATAATGCTCGTGACACTGCTTGAATCATCCTCTTGTGCCTTTTCGTGGCACCATCCTTATCAAAAACAGTTCCAGATCTGCTATAAATAAGCTGCTAACGCAGCCTCCAAGTATCCATTGAAGCCAGTAGAAGATGAAGAACACCAACAGCTCCAAAAAGAAAGGTGCTTCTAGCTCCAACAACCAGCCTCCAACTGAAGCACAACCACCAAACATAGCCATGCCAAACCTTGAGAACTTAGCTATCATTGAAGTTCCACCAATAATACCTCATCTTAATGCTGTTCTGCCACCTCCAGGACCATACGATCCATCTCTACCCGAGTATATTGATGTCTCATCTGGAGATGAAGCCACTGGTAATCCACGTCGTCGCTACCTGCCTAATGGACTGCCTTCGTGGCAGCCCATTAATCGTCCAATTGCAAGTTGTACCCGAAGCCGCACGCGTCAAGAACCGCCAAGGAAGGAGTAAGGGATGAAAACCTTGAAGAGAACCACCAAGTACCTTGTATCAGCTATGTGTAGTGTCTTTCTTTCTGCAATCTTGTACCCACTTGTCATGTACCATTATGTTGGGTAATAAAAACCACTCATATGTGTCGTTTGACGTCCTGAAGTAACCAGAAGAATAGCCAAGTGATGACGGCCTCAAATAACAGCCGGCCGACTGAATTTGGTAGTCGCTGGAGAGAAAATGCCGAAATACCTAAACATGTTACAACGGTTAGAAACTCTGGACCGTCCAAGTTAGGTCAACAGATCTAAACCGTTCGCAAAAATGTTCCCGCTCCTTTAAATCGATACGCCGCTTCATCTTCATCGTCTTCTTCAACACACTTGCAACAGTTCGCATTCCTAATCCTCTGTCAATCCGCCAAGATCCAAACTGGCGAATCCAATCCGGCGAACTTCCATCCGCCAATCGCGCCGCCACCAAAGAATAAGATATCATGGCCGGGAAGAAGAGAGCCGCGTCGCGCAAGCCAAAGACAAGTTCGCCGCCGCCTGCCGATGAAGATAACCGCTGGCCGGAGTCCATCATGACAGAGGAGAGGTGCCAAGGGCTGACCGACGAGGGATTGCTGCCTGAGCGGGAGGTGATTAGGTGGCGGCCTGCAGCGGGTGAGCAATTCCCCACTCCCAACCCCGATGAGGTTGTCATTTTCAAAGCTTTCGTGCGCTGACGGTTAGGGTTACCAATGCATGCATTCTTCCGGAGCAATCTTTATCACTCTCTGTGAAGTGTACCTTGGGATCCATCCGCATTTCAACTTGTTCCGCCGTTTGTTCGTACTGAAGATGGGTTCAAACACTAATCCGATGATTATTGGAGGTGCTGGGTTCCAGTTGAGGCACAAGAAGTATTACTTTGATCTGCCATTGAAGACTACACTCAAAGGGTGGCACTCGGGCTGGTTTTATGTGAAGAACTATCCACCGAGTCTTCCACTTTCAAAAGTGTTGCCCCTGTACGAAGGGAAACTTGGGGAAAACCACTGACAGCTGCTGAAAAACTGGAAGTGACAGATCTGCTTGCCATGATTGATGAATTGAAGGAGAATGAAGAACACGGCTTACTCACTGGTCCAAGTATTGCCGTGACTTTTTGTGGTAGAAAATTCCAGCCTCTGAAGGATAGGGCTCGACCTGCTTGGAAATGGCTCGGCCGAAAGGATCCCAGCAATGAGAATATCCCTGGAGACACAGCCACCATCATTGAAAACCGAGTGAAGGACTTCTTCGCTGCTGGAGCTGAAGTGGAGGCACCAGTGATCACTGGGTATCACGCCAAAAATCTGCCGCCACCTGTAAGTACTCTTGTCTTAAGTCAATACTACTGTAACTCGTCTTGCCCATATTGTAATGTAACCTTGGATATGAAACCCATGCAGGCTTTGGAGATTGAATTTCGATCTGATGGTCCCACAGCGCCAGTGCATGTCAAAGCTTCTCCCAAGAAGAAAAGAACAAGAGACATCATGGACATTGACTCTAGCGGAGAAGAAAACAACTCGATGGATGCTGCCATTGACGCAGCTTGGCCGAGCGACGACGAAGAAGAGAGCCAAGAGACTCCTCAGCAAGACGCTGGAGAAGGCCGAGTTGCAGAGTCTTAGCCAGTACCACCTCCACCGAAGAAGACCAAGAGAGAAGTGCGACGGCCAACCACTCGGGGAGGACCTAGCTCTAACCCGAGTGGTGGAGTGATCGTGTATGAATCACGTAGAGCTACCATTACTTTGAGCCCTACTGCTTCTCCGCCTCCACCGAGTGTCCAGACTCAAGCAAAGGCAAGAGAAACTCGAGAAGAAGAGATCCCTCCGGAGACATCAGGTGAGCGAGGTGGCCCAAGCTCTGTTGCCCTTGCTCCCAGGAAGAGGTCTTATGAAGACCGTATGAACATCACCATCTCCACTTTGTAAGTGCATCTCACAGTTTTTATGTCGAGCAGTAATTACGAAGATGAGTCTCACTGTTGATTTGTTAACTGCAGAGCCCCCAGTACCGAAGTGCCGACTGACGAGCCAGAGCAAGATGCTCCTCTAAGTCCTCAAAGAAGTGAGGCTCCCATCCAAGAGACTGCTGAGCAGATGCTTTCAAGCGGGGGAGTGATCATCGAGGAATTGGGCCCTGACGGGAAGAGTGCGACCAACCGAGCTGAAGAAACACCTGAAGGAGAGGACCCGCAGAGAGGCGCTGAAATGCCCAACCTGTCTGATGCTGGAGGAAGTAACAAGGAAGCTCGTAGTGAGGAAGCTGAAGGAATCCATGTCGGAACCGGTGCTGGTCGTGAAGGGGAGCGTGCCGTTGAAGAGGAGATTCATGTTGAAGATGAAGAAAACTTACAAGGTAACATTCCGCAGACTCCACTAAACCCACCTCCGACTGGTGGAGCTGAAGAGACAGTTGCTCCAGAAACAGCCTCGGTCGAAGTTGAGGAAGATCCAGCTCTTGCAGTGCCGAGAGATGAGACTGTGCCCCGAGTTGAAGGAAAGCAGGCTGTTGAAGAGTCCGAGCTCTGCCGACTGTTGAAGCAGGTAGACAACCATCTGCTTAAGGGTGCAGAGGCAGAGTTCAATAACATGGCTAGCTTCCATCATCATCATACTTCCCTCCATAGCATGTTCAATGTAAGTGAATGACCACCCGTTGCTTTCGTCGTGAAGTTTAATTCTCTGTTGACAAGGAGACTGACACTATTGTTGTTTAGGTGATGGAGAAGAACTTGGAGATGAAAAATCAAATAATCCGTGATATGAAGACGCAGCTGGAGAAACAGGCAGCTATGGAAGAGCAGATTAAGACTCTGCTAGCCGAAGCCAAAGCAAAAGACGAGCTCATCCAACAGCTGCAACAGGAGAAGAATTTGGCGGCGAAGACGAGCGGTGAGTTTATTATCAAACTTTACCAAGCCTCAACTGAGTCAGTTGGTTTTACTGTATCTGATTAATCTGCAGTTCCTTCAACTTCAGAAGACTTGGAGCGTGCGAAGTCCAGGGCCGAAGCACTAAACGACCAGGTCGGCAAGCTGAACAAGGCTTTCGAGGCTAAAGAAGCCGAACAGGTTGAGGTGCAGAATCAGTTTAGCCAAGCTCAAACTCAAATGGAATCCCAGAAGGAAAAGGAAAAGACCTATTTTGAGGAGCTGAACAAGGCTATCGATGCTGAGAAGATAGCAATACAAACTTTGAGGAATAAGCAAGCCGAATGGCAGTCTTCCATAAATGAGCTTGACAAGTTGAAGAAGAAATATGCTGGGCTAAAGCGTCGACAGAAAGAAAGCCAAGATCTTGCTGAAGCCCTGCAGAAACAGCTCGCTGCGAAGGAAGAAGAGCTCTCACAGATGACTGTTCAGCGGACCTTGCTCATGAAAGAACACAAGCGTAAGTTGTTTGTATTCTGACGTCCTTGTACTTGAAGATAGCTAAGATGCTTATTGTCTTGCAGAGGAGCTGGCAAACTTCGGGATGATTATTCGGAGCTCGAGCTGAGCGGGCATGAAACAGCGCAGCACGTCTACCCGACCGCCGAGCTCAGGGGAGATCGCCCGTTGGCCGAGTTGCTGGAGAAGCTGCCGACGGAGATGAAAACGCACTGTGAGTTCGTCGCTCGCATGTGTGCTGGTTTGGTGTTGGCCAAGGTGAAGTCCCACTATCCTCGGATCGACGAGGAGCGTCTGAAGACAGGCTTTGCCGGAGATCGCCCGACTGCTCGTCGTCTCATCGAGAAGACAAAGGCCACGACGGTCTCGATGATCTCTGAAGTGTCCGTGGATCCATGAACTCGGTGGGAACGCCGAGTCTACAAAAACATTGTAAAAACAGCAGGGTGTATATATAATGTTGGGACAAGTTGTTTTTATGTAATCGGTAATTAGTTTATTATGCCTCATATGTGTAGTTCAATGTTGCCTTTCTCGAAGCGTTAAGTATAGATGAACTCCACGGACGGCAAACTCAGTTGTGACTCAGCCGGACTCGTTAACCTAGGGTGTTAGCAACAGTTGGCGTTAACCCGTCGGTGTTAGAGTGTGAGCATGAGCCAGATGTGAGTTGGCGTGACAGGGAAAAATTCACCAACTTGCTAGCTTATGAAGAGAGACTCAAAACGTGACATACGAGGCAAAGGCGAATTAACACAAATATGACGAAGCAAAGGTGATTATTACTGAGCAGATGATGTGTACAAAATAACTCAAGCAAAAAAGCGACGTAGCTGATTGATGTTTGTTGGTGCTTTCTAGGTACTCATTTTATATGATAAATATGGTGTTTTTAATACCTTATTATGTCATTTGCTAACAATTAACCCCCATTATTATATATATGCGTAGTTTCTGTGTATTTGGAAGGATTTGCAGGAAATAGGTGAAGATTGAGAGACTACAGATAAAGAGCTGCCGGAGGCCCGAAGAGCGGAGAAATTGGAGGCCGTGCCGGTCGGCACGGGCTGTGTGCCGACCGGCACCACGGAGGTCGAGCCCAAACTTGAAGCCCACTCGGAGAATATGAAGCCCAGAAGAAATATCGGAGTCGGAATCGGTGAAATCCAGCCCGCAATCGAAAGGGACTATAAAGAGGAGATCTTGGTCGCGAAACAGGGAGACAGACAGACATACAGAGGTTTTTGACCTAGGTTGAAGGTTGTGGCGGCGAAGACGGCGATCACCGATCATTACCACCAAAAAGGAAGATTGTGCCGACCGGCACACTGCTGTGCCGATCGGCACCTGTGGGACCACGCCAAAATCCCGCGTCCTCTTGTAGCCATGTTCATGTGTTGCAGTATGATGCGTGAGTAGATCTCATATTCTCTCCGTGGCGAGGGAAATCTGGTTATGTAACTCTCACACTTACAATACTCTTTTGATATGTTCAGTCTATGTGATGCTTCTATTTCGTATCTGATCAATACGTTATTATCATATAGTGCAAGAAACCAGTGGGGAACTATTAACCCTTGTCGTGACAGGGCGAGAGGAGAACGAAACCACCATGTCTTGTAGAATACTAAACTTATCAATAGAACTATAACCTGAGTTGCATGCCAGTGCCCCAAACCATAGGAGAGAATCCTTTCATAACCTTGTTACAACCGCAGGCTCTTTCACTCCTAGTCGTTGACCACCCTTTTCATACACATCTTTGCTATATTAATCTAGTAGTTTAAATAATAGTTTGAGTCCCGCTTGTTCTCTGTGGTTCGATATTAAACCTTGGAATACTCTAAGGGAAAAAGTGCTCTTTTTATTTATTCTACTAACCTCTAATCCTCTCTTTTCTAGTTTGTTTTTGTGTTTTCTTTCTGTGTTTTCAGGATGGGTACTCCTGAACCGGCTCATACGGTTAGGGAGCATTCATTACCGTCTCCAGGATTGCTGATTCCACAAACTTCTGATGAGAAAGTCACTGCTTCGTCATACGTTCTCAACCCGACCATCATCAGTATGGTCGAGAACAGCAAATTCTCTGGGGCGAAGGACGAGAACCCGTACACACATTTGCAAGATGTAGAAGTTCTCTGTCAGACCTTTAAGCATGAAGGAGTGCCTCAGAATTGGTACAGATAGTTGCTATTTCCATTTTCTCTAGATGGAAGAGCCAAAGATTGGTATAAATCTGCAGCCCGAGAAGCTAAAGGAAACTGGGATAAGCTTGTAGGAAATTTCTGTTTGCATTTCTTCCCGCTTCCGAAGGTGCAGAAACTGAGAAGAGAAGTGGTTAACTTTGAGCAATTGAAAGAAGAAACCCTCACGCAAGCATGGTTACGCTTCCGATCTTTATTGAAACAAGGCCCCGATTTGGGCATGGATGATAACTTGACTGCTCAGACATTCTACATGTCCCTTGAAGGAACCTCCAGGATGCATCTGGATAGTTCGGCTGGAGGGAGTTTCCTCGACTTGACTGCTACTGCAGGTCTGGATCTTTTGAGTAAGATATCAAAGACTGAAGCTATGCATAGACATTGGGAAGAATTCCAAGAAGATCCGATCCCCCTTGAAAGATCGACGCTAGTCAGCGATTCCTTGGGATTCAAAGCGGAAACAGAAAGCTGCACAGTGTCTGGAGTCGAATTAACAGTAAGAACAGAACCAGCGCAAGGTGATCTGAAAGGACCAAGATTGGGGGAGCTGCCGACCGGCACACCTGAGCATCTGTGCCGATCCGCACACCTGAGCCACGCGTGCCGACCGGCACAATGTGCGTGCTGACCGGTGTTGGCGGTTCTTATGCGATAAAATTAAATTCATTAATTCCGCAAGCGCGCGGATCACCATTGTAGCATTTCACCTTGGAGTATTCCAGGGTTATCGTATTTATATTTCCGCAGGGAAGTAGAGCAAAAGAGAGCTGAATAGTAGCAATGCATTGGACAATTTGGAGAAAGAAATAATGTATCAATTATACTTGAGACGGGGGTAAGATAGGCATGATATAAATGGGTGGCACACACATCCTCAAATCCAAGATAAATAAAAGAAAACTGTAGTATACATTTGGGAGAGCAACGAGATAAGGCTACCTGTATGTTTATCTATTATTTACTCTTTCTAGCAATCTAGTCTACAAAGGTTATCTACTCTAGCTAAGCTCATACACATACAAGTCATGTCGTTTCGGGGCACACACGTGCTAGATTAACCGATGATGCTAGTTCAAACCTAGGAAACCGTATGCTGTAATTAAGACCCTGCTGAGTCCAACCCGGACGTGGTGGATTACAGCGACCGGTGCAGCTGTCACATACACTCGCGGCTGCCATCCTCCGTGGGGCTGGGTGCCAAACGTGCATAGGCAAAGATCTAAGCGCCACGCTTACAACCCGCCTAGAGGAACTACTCTTGATCAACGGAGCAGTCCTATCTAAGAATGAACAAGCACAGATTTCACACGACGTCATCTCGACGGCGGCACTCTCTCGTACTTGCTACTCCAACAATCACGAATCCCACAACAAGACTTCTACGAGCACTTACTTAACAGAATAAATAAACTAAATAGAAAAGAAGAGTAAAATGCACCAGCGGCCCATGAACTATTCTCGCTGTGTCATTCAGGTCCACCAACTTTTTTTTTGCATAACTGGGTACATAAACTTTTTAAGCTGTGTCATTAAGGTCCATGCCCCTTCGGGGTGCTCTGGCATGTGGCCCCCCTTCCCCCCCTCTCTCTCTCTCTCTCTCTCTCTCTCTCTCCCTTTCTCTCGAGCTCGGGACACGGCGGCGCCGGCAGCTGCCCACGGCCGCTCGCGCTCTGCTCCGCTCCGGCGCGGGCGAGGCTGCCCGCAGGGGAGGGGACGCCGGCGTCATCGGCGGCGGCGAAGCTTCAGAGGAAGAGCGGCGGCGGCTGGGCGGGCGTGGGGAGGCGGCCGAGGAGCAGCATGGGCGGAGGATGGCGAGCTTGATGTCGGCGCTGTGGAATCCGGCGTCGGCGAAGACGCGGCTGACGAGGGGGTCATCGAGGACGACGAGGCGACGTGGGCGAGTAGAAGGCGACGTGGCTGGACGACGAGGCCCGCAAGACGGCGTCAGCGCTCGCATCCTCCATCTTGGCCGCAGGATTAGGCAGGCACGAGGGCGCGGCACTGCTCCGGCTCGCGGGAGCTTGAGGGCGAGGAGGCGACGCAACCTCCCAAGCAGCCCGTGGGAGCGACGCCCTCCCATGCCGCCCCCGCCCTCCCGGACCTCCCCCGTCGAAGCTGCTCCTCCCCTATTGCTAAGATCCACCGCGGTGAGGCGCGTGGCCGGGGATTGGTCTCCTCTGCGGAGGGTGAGGATTGGAGGGCAACAACCATGCCGCCGCCCTTGCGAGCATGGGGAAGACGGCGGCAGCGGGCGGGCGTGGGCTCGGCGGCAGCTCCTCTGCTCGGCGACACGGGCGGGCGGGCGCAGCTCCGGCTCTCGGCCGCCTCCTCCTACCTCGCGACGCAGCTCCTACATCGCGGCGGTGGTGTGGCCTGCGGCGACAAGGACGAGGCGCGGGTGCGGAGGGGAGCAGAGCGTGAGCGGCCGTGGGCAGCTGCCGGCGCCGCCGTGTCCCGAGCTCGAGAGAGAGAGAGAGAGAGAGAGAGAGAGAGAGAGAGGGGGGGGGGGGGGAAGGGGGGCCACATGCCAGAGCACCCCGAAGGGGCATGGACCTGAATGACACAGCTTAAAAAGTTTATGTACCCAGTTATGCAAAAAAAAAGTTGGTGGACCTGAATGACACAGCGAGAATAGTTCATGGGCCGCTGGTGCATTTTACTCTAGAAAAGAATTAGTAAAAGAAATAAATAAAGATAAAACTAATTATATAATAAAATAATATCTCAAAAGAGTAAGATACAAAGAACTATACCGAACTCCGAGAGACTCCGGAAGCCCGAGAGAGCTCTCACTCTACTCTACTCTACTCTAACTCCCAAGCTACTACTAAACAAGAAAATGTAAACACTTGGATGAAGTGTGAGGTGCGAGTTGCTTCGGAGGCCGAGGGGTCCAATTTATAGCTTGTGAAGGCGGTGGGAGCACCCTGGCCGAAGCTGGAGAGGCGGTGGCGCCAAAGTCGGCCGACCGGCCTAGGGGGGCGGCCGGCCGGTCGTCCCTTCTGTCGGTTGGCCACCGTCTTCTGCCTCGACACTCCAGATCATCTGCTGATGGCGGTCCGAAGGTCGGTTCCTTGCTGAGGTCGGCAGAATTGAAGTGAGGGCCAAGTTAAGGCCCAAATAGCTCACCTTCTAGAATGGCCGTGTAATTCTGCTGGGCTGGCCTTTAATTATGCGTTGTTGATTAGTTTCCAGCCCACTGGAGGAAGCCTGGGGCCTGCGGCCACCAGGTGGGGCCGGCCGGCCTATGGTGGGGCCGGCCGGCCAGGGAAATTCCCTGGCTGGGCCCACTTTCCTCCAATATTCACTCCTGCATCCAAATATTCACCAAAACCTGTGGAGTAGCATTATTCCTAACTACTATGCACAAAATCTTGGTGTTATGTATTTATTTACCGGTAGGGTGGCGGTCAAATCATGGTTTAACGACCGCCAACAACCTCCCCAAGCTTAAACTTTGCTCGTCCCGAGCAAACTCAACTCAGGGTACCGGCGGATCAGGAGTTACAAAGAAGCGCCCCATGGGTAATAAAGATGCAACAACATACTCCTTAAACAGTGGTAAGTTTACGAGAGCACAAAATATTCATGAGTGTTGCAAAAATCGTGGGGCTTATATGTCACACCTTGTCATGCAGCATTGAAGAATGGAACGCACTTTTAGACAAGTAAACAATTCTAGCAGGTATGCATCCAGAGTTTTTATGTGCTGCAAGGTAAGGTGCGAAAATTCTCTTTCGTTTGGTAGGCACTTCTCTTACCTACTAATGCGAGTCTTATTCCTACAAGCTTCACTCATCCTACCTTCTACCAAATAAGGCTTTGTATGTGGAGCTTGGTAAGGAATGCACAAATGTCATGCATATATTGTAAAGCTAAAGAATGAGTCTCAATCAACATAGCAACTCCATATATTTTGGTCATAAGAGATGATGTGATGGAGGGGGAGAAAATGAACTCACACTTGTGGAAGGGGGTTTTGAAAAACATTGGTCCTTTATTTTGCTCAAGATGTTTATGATAAGAACCATATAGCCATTGACTTTTGTCATGCAACCATGGAGTTTTTTTTTTTACTACTCCATGGTGCAAAAGGGCTATATCTTTTTGCATGGTTCAAGGAAACATTTTGAAATATTCTTGAGCATTTTAGATAGACCAAGAGTTTTGCACAATTCTGAAAAATGTTTGGTTGATTTATCCAAACATTCCCCTTTTTATTTGGTGGAGAGAAATTTTCGAAAACACACGCGAAGGAATTATGACCAAAATTAGGAGTGCTTAGTTTCAAGAGTACATCAAACCTTAACAAAACTCAATACATAACAAATGGCTATGAGTGGGGCTGTTTCGAATATTATGATATGGCTCTGGTAGGTAAATAAATCCTCACACTAAGAGAAGTGTGCCAAAAACAGAAGGGTTTTAAGTACTTGCCGCAATTCAAGAAAAACATCTCTGGATGAGACCATACTAAGAAATTGCAACAAGTCCTAATCATGCCATATCACAATCCACAATGCTCAGACTTGGTGTAACAAATGCAACCCACGGAAATAAGCAAGACATCATGATGTGATCATGCTCAAATAAAAATAACACATATGTCAGGAGTAGAGGTTGCATCTATGCGACACATGGGGAGCTAATTTGTAACTCGATCATCATTTCCCTTAAGTGTAGCATAACACCAAGATTCTAGCATTTATTCGAAACAGGGAGTTTATTTATTTATTAAGAAAGTTTAGAAATACTTACCTGGGGGTCCTCCCCAAGCTTGAGTCTTTGCAAGACTCGAGCTAGTGTTGAACTCCTTCTTACCTGGGGGCCCTCCCCAAGCTTGAGTCTTTGCAAGACTTAAGCTTGATTCAGGCTCTTCCTCCTCCTTCTTGTCCTGCAAAAAAGAGTGAGGATGATACAAGTGGCTAGCCCCTAATGAGCATCGCCGGTAATCCTATTATTTATGTTGTTTTTAATTTTTTTTCAAATTTTTATTTTGCTTTTATGGTTTATGAAAAGAAAAAACAAGTGCTAGGCCTAGCTAGGATAACGATTGGGATGGCCTCCCCAATCGGAGGGCTCTCATTTTTTTACGTCTTTGAGCTAGACGTTTTCCATGTCTTCAACTAGTTTGGACCTCGCTCGCTGGAGAATCTGGCGAGGTGGAGGTTCCTTCTTTCTTCCGCCACACTTTGGTTGTCTTCTTTGTGCTTGTGGCGGCGACCTTTTCTTTGTTAGGCGCCTTTGTTGTACTCTCATCGGTCGATACCGTAGCTGCCTTCTTCTTTCTTGAGCGCCTCGCTCTCCTCTTCTTAGGCGATTGTGACTCGCCTACTCCTTCTTGCGGGGGAGGAGTAAGAGGGGCTTGAGGTGTGTTTGGCGGCTGAGGCATTCTCCTTTGAGTCCTCCAATAGTTTGCTGGCCTTCTTGCATTCTCTCTTGCCAGATAGTTTCTCATGTATGCAATGAGCTTGTCCGGCTGTGGCATGGGTGGAGTAATCTCAATCTTCTCCACTTCCCTTGGGTCCTTTCCATATATGACCCTCACTTGCTTGCATTGTTCAACCTTAGGCTTGAAGCTGAACGTCTCTTCCCTGCCGTTGAAGTCCAAGTGGATTTCTCCTGCGCCCACGTCGATGTTGGCGTTGGTGGTGCTCAAGAACGGCCTCCCAAGGATGAGAGGAGTCTTGACATCCACTTCCATATCAAGCACAACGAAATCTACGGGGACGAAGAGATTTCTGATTTGTATGGGAACTTCTTCGACAATCCCCAAGGGCAGGCGTAGTGACCCGTCTGCAAGCTGGAGCTTCATGGTCGTTGGGGACAACGGGTGGTTTAACCCATCGTACATCGCCTTCGGCATGATGCTCACACTTGCTCCTAAGTCACATAGTGCCCGAGCGAAGCACCGGTCGTTGACCAAATACGGAATAGTTGGCCATCCGGGATCTTTTCTGATCACATCCTTGGGAAGCGCGGTATCCAAGTCGCTTTCTTCACACCTGATGGTTATTGCATTCACACTCTCCTTGGGATTAACTTCTGTTGCCCAGGAAGTTTACCCGCACGAGGAGACTGCACAGCTGAAGCTATTTGCGCGATTTGCGTTTCTAGCATTTTGTTGTGGCTTAGCTGATTCTGTAGAGCAGTGCTGACCGACTCTAGCTTGGCATCTATGCTCTCTAAAGCCATGTCGGTAGTAAGAAACTTCTTACTAATACTATCATTAATCTTGACCTGGCCGAGAACTAGATCCTTGATAGAGGGCTCAAAACGGGAAAGATTACCACTGTTACCTCCCTGATTTTTGTTGAAGGAGAGGTCGGGCCTGGAGTTCCAGCCGTAGTTGTTCTGGGAGCGGTACCCATTGCCATTGTTGAGGAAATTGCATTCCTCTCTTGCGTTTGGGCAATTGATGCCCATATGCCCTGTGTTGCCGCACTCTTCACAAGTCATGCGGGAATCCGCAACTTGCAGGTCCTGCGGAGATTCCACCTTGCGGAGTAGCTGATCGAGCTTGATGGCGAGCATGTCCATCGTCTCCACTTGGTGTACTCCACGGGTCTTGGTGCTCGCCGCTTGGCATTCACCATGAGTCTGGTTGGCCGCCACCTTCTCTATCAACTTCTTAGCGTTCTTCACGCTAAGAGAGAAGAAGGAGCCGCCTGCTGCGGCGTCGAGGTGCTCTCGAGCGGACGGCCTCAAACCGTGGTAGAAACTCTGTATAAGGAGCCATTCCTCCATGCCATGGTGTGGGCATGAGAGAACGTACTCCTGCATCCTGTCCCAGGCTTCCGCGGTCGACTCATCTGCGAGCTGTTGGAAGCCCGATATCTTGTTCCGCAGGGCAGTCGTCTTGCCCGGCGGGAAGAACTTGGCGAGGAAGGCATTGGAGCATGCCGTCCACGTGTCGAGGGACTCTTGATTCGTGTAGAACCACTGGAGAGCCTTCCCCAACAGAGAGAATGGGAAGAGTTGCAGTCGGATGGCGTCCTGAGGTGCATCCTTCATAGCGAAAGTGTTGCACGTCATCAGGAACCTCTGGAGGTGAGCATTTGCATCCTCCGACGGCTTCCCACAGAAAGGACTAGCCAAGATCATGTTGATCAAGGCTGGCTTGAGCTCGTAGTCCTTGTTGGTGATGCGCGGGTTGGGTCCCACGCGGATGTTCTCCGTAGTTGGCGCGGAGAAGTCATTGATCGTCTTCTCGATCGGATCACCCATGTTGCTGTTCGTTGATGGAGATGGAGGGTGATCGACAATCGTCGGAAGGGATCCTTCAAGAGCCAGAACTTTCGATCGAGCGTGGGTGGGAGGAGGGGTAAGCCTGGCCCTCACCCTTCTCAAGAACTGTTCGGGATCTGGGTGAAAGTTTTCTGGTAGGTCGAAACCAGTCATGCACAGTCCTGTTTCAAAATTTCCACAAGAAGAACAAACAGGACAAGGGTAAGCCCGCAAAAGTAAGTGATAATTATTCTTCTCACAAACTTCAATGCATTTATTCAGTTCCTAGCTGCTACTTCCCCGGCAACGGCGCCAGAAATGCTTGTTGGCGGTTCTTATGCGATAAAATTAAATTCATTAATTCCGCAAGCGCACGGATCACCATTGTAGCATTTCACCTTGGAGTATTCCAGGGTTATCGTATTTATATTTCCGCAGGGAAGTAGAGCAAAAGGGAGCTGAATAGTAGCAATGCATTGGACAATTTGGAGAAAGAAATAATGTATCAACTATACTTGAGACGGGGGTAAGATAGGCATGATATATATGGGTGGCACACACATCCTCAAATCCAAGATAAATAAAAGAAAACTGTAGTATACATTTGGGAGAGCAACGAGATAGAGTTAAGGCTACCTGTATGTTTATCTATTATTTACTCTTTCTAGCAATCTAGTCTACAAAGGTTATCTACTCTAGCTAAGCTCATACACATACAAGTCATGTCGTTTCGGGGCACACACGTGCTAGGTTAACCGATGATGCTAGTTCAAACCTAGGGAACCGTATGCTGTAATTAAGACCCTGCTGAGTCCAACCCGGACGTGGTGGATTACAGAGACCGGTGCAGCTGTCACATACACTCGCGGCTACCATCCTCCATGGGGCTGGGTGCCAAACGTGCATAGGCAAAGATCTAAGCGCCACGCTTACAACCCGCCTAGCGGAACTACTCTGGATCAACGGAGCAGTCCTATCTAAGAATGAACAAGCACAGATTTCACACGACGTCATCTCGACGGCGGCACTCTCTCGTACTTGCTACTCCAACAATCACGAATCCCACAACAAGACTTCTACGAGCACTTACTTAACAGAATAAATAAACTAAATAGAAAAGAATTACTAAAAGAAATAAATAAAGATAAAACTAATTATATAATAAAATAATATCTCAAAAGAGTAAGATACAAAGAACTATACCGAACTCCGAGAAGACTCCGGAAGCCCGAGAGAGCTCTCACTCTACTCTACTCTACTCTAACTCCCAAAGCTACTACTAAACAAGAAAATGTAAACACTTGGATGAAGTGTGAGGTGCGAGTTGCTTCGGAGGTCGAGGGGTCCAATTTATAGCTTGTGAAGGCGGTGGGAGCACCCTGGCCGAAGCTGGAGAGGCGGTGGCGCCAAAGTCGGCCGGCCGGCCTAGGGGGGTGGCCGGCCGGCCGTCCCTTCTGTCGGTTGGCCACCGTCTTCTGCCTCGACGCTCCAGATCATCTGCTGATGGCGGTCCGAAGGTCGGCTCCTTGCTGGGGTCGGCAGAATTGAAGTGAGGGCCAAGTTAAGGCCCAAATAGCCCACCTTCTAGAATGGCGGTGGAATTCTGCTGGGCTGGCCTTTAATTATGCGCTGTTGATTAGTTTCCAGCCCACTGGAGGAAGCCCGGGGCCTGCGGCCACCTGGTGGGGCCGGCCGGCCTATGGTGGGGCCGGGCGGCCAGGGAAATTCCCTGGCTGGGCCCACTTTCCTCCAATATTCACTCCTGCATCCAAATATTCACCAAAACCTGTGGAGTAGCATTATTCCTAACTACTATGCACAAAATCTTGGTGTTATGTATTTATTTACCGGTAGGGTGGCGGTCAAATCATGGTTTAACGACCGCACAACGACCGGCACGAAGCCTTCTGCCAAGGGGATCTCCAAAACAGAAGCGGCAATATTAGAGGAGCATGAAAACAGCTTCGTGAATAAATTTCCAAGACCAGTAGGAGATCCAACCTTGAGCAATGCTAAACCGTTGGACGAGTTCGAACCGTTGGATTGGATTCCTATAGATTTCAGCTCAAATCTGCTAAGCATGAGGAGAACATATGACCCAAGGTATGCCTCTACTACAGGAGTCCAATATAACTTCCCTAAAAACACTAGAACTTCGGAAATACTGGACAATGTTGTCATTGGTGAAGTATTGGGGAAGTTGTATAAGGATGATATGGAAATTGATCAGATGGAGGTCCAGCAAGCAAAGAAGCTATTTGATAGTTGTTTTGTCCCGTCGCCGTATGAAGGATTATGCGGAGTATATGCAGTTGGCCTTACGGAACGAACGGAAGTTGATCCTTATATACCGTGCGAAATAGGGCATAGAAGCTTTCCTAAAGCACTGTGTGATTTTGGTTCCCGCGTCAGTTTGATGACGTATGAAGCATTCATGGATATGCCTTATGACATAAAAGGAAGATTGCTAGGAACCGAGCTTGAGCTAATCATGGCGGATGGAAGGAGAACTAAACCACTAGGAGTTATCAAGGATCTGAACATTGAGGTAAACAAGAATGCTATACCAGTGGATATTTTCGTTCTTGATAAAGGTGAAGTTGGAGTTGAAGATATTATTTTGGGAAGACCTTTCTTGAAGCTTGTACGAGCTGTTATTGATGCTGAAAAAGGTCACCTCAAATTGACTCTGGGCGGAGAGGAAGTCCTCTTTAAATTCGAAGACCCACCCGTCGTTCAAGAAAGTGAAGACCCACCCTCTCTCCAAGAATTCTTTACAGAAAAGGATGAAGAAATCAGTACAGGATACTCAGATCCGTTAAATAAACTGTTTGAAGAATCAGACAGGGAAGAGGCCGAGATCGAAGGTGGTGCCGACCGGCACGCTGTATGTGCCGATCGGCACAGTGATGGTGCCGACCGGCACGGAATAGAAAATCCTCAATTTGAGCCTTTTGGTAATCTGGATCCTGGTGCAGCACCAGAAGTAGAACAGAAGCCACTTCCTGACGGTCTAAGGTACGAATACTTAGGCAAAGATAAAACCTACCCCGTCATCGTCAATAGTGCTTTGAATGAAAAAGAGACAAAATGATTGCTTGCTGTTCTGAGAAAATACAAGAAAGCCATCGGATATTGTCTTGATGATATCAAAGGAATAAGTCCAGCTTTTTGCACACATAAGATCAATCTTGAAGAATCAGCCAAGCCAGTCGTTGAAGGCATGCGACGATTGAAAGAAGGCATGAAGGAAGTTGTGAAGAAAGAAGTGCTGAGACTTCTTAATGCAGGAATGATTTATCCTGTTGCTGACAGTGAATGGGTGAGCCCAGTGCATTGCGTTCCAAAGAAAGGTGGACTCACAGTTGTGCCTAATGAGAATAATGAGTTGATCCCTCAACGAACAGTTACAGGATGGCGAATGTGTATTGATTACAGAAAATTGAATACCGCCACAAAGAAGGACCATTATCCATTACCGTTCATCGATGAGATGCTTGAAAGGTTAGCCAAGAACTCTTATTTTTGCTACCTCGATGGTTATAGTGGTTTCTTTCAAATCCCTGTTAGACCTGAAGATCAACATAAGACCACTTTCACTTGTCCTTATGGAACTTATGCTTACCGACGAATGCCATTCGGCCTTTGCAACGCACCAGCCACATTTCAGAGATGTATGAATGCTATATTTGCCGAGTTCATAGAAGACATAATGGAGGTATTTATGGATGATTTCTCTGTTCATGGTACTGATTTCGATCACTGCTTAGCAAATTTAGAGAAAGTACTAAAGAGGTGCGTAGAAGCTGATTTAGTTCTTAATTGGGAGAAATGTCACTTCCTGGTAACCGAAGGGATTGTTTTGGGGCATGTTATTTCTAACCGAGGCATTGAGGTAGACAAAGCTAAAATATCCACAGTTGAAAGGCTGCCACCACCTACCGATCTTAAGACGCTGCGAAATTTTCTTGGACATGCAAATTTTTATCGCAGATTTGTCAAGGATTATTCAAAGATTGCCAAGCCGTTGATGGAATTGCTGCAAAAGGATGTTGAATTTGAGATGAATGATGAAAGACTTACTGCTTTTCGGAAGTTGAATGAAGCATTATGCTCAGCACCCATTATGCAACCTCCGGACTGGAATTTACCTTTTGAGATTATGTGTGATGCAAGTGATTATGCGGTAGGAGCGGTTCTTGGACAGCGAAAAGAAGGTAAAGTGCATTCTATCTACTACGCTAGTAAAACTCTTAATGAAGCCCAGATTAATTATACAACAACAGAGAAAGAGATGCTAGCTGTTATATTTGCTTTTGGGAAATTTAGATCCTACATCCTCAACTCTAAGGTCATTGTTTATACGGATCATGCTGCCATTAGATATCTTGTCTCTAAAAGGAGTCGAAACCTAGATTGCTTCGTTGGGTTTTGATGTTGCAAGAATTTGATTTGGATATTAGAGATAAGAAAGGGATTGAAAATTCAGTAGCAGACCATCTGTCTCGTTTGACGCTTGAGAACAAGGAAGGATGCATTGGTGATGCCATGGCGCAAGAGCAGCTATTTCAAGTCAAGGACCATCGAGAATCATGGATGCAAGACATCGTAAATGGGTTCACAAGGAACCTGAATAATTATAGCAGGAATTCAAGAAGGAGGATTGTCAGTGAAATGAGGAAATTCATATGGGATGATCCTTATTTATACAGATATTGTGAAGATGGAGCTGTTCGAAGGTGCGTACCTCGTGACGAACGCGAAAGCATATTGGAAAAGTGCCACTCATCTGAGTATGGTGGACATTATGGGCACTTTCGAACACAAGCAAAGGTATGGGCTAGTGGATTTTATTGGCCTACGATGCATGAAGACGCAAAGAGGTATGTTGCTAGATGCCCCCAATGCCAAAAAATTGGAAATGTTAATGCTCGTAATGCTATGCCTTTGAAGTATAATTTGCAAGTTGATATATTCGATGTTTGGGGCATGGATTTTATGGGACCATTTGTTAATTCTCATGGCTATGAATATATTTTGGTTGCTGTGGATTATGTCTCAAAGTGGGTAGAAGCAATACCATGCAAAGTCAGTACAACTCATGAATCAAAGCAGATGTTGCATGAGTGCATATTTCCAAGATATGGTGTTCCTAGAGTTATTATAACAGATGGTGGAACTCATTTTACTGGACATGAGTTTACTAAATCTTTAAAAAAGATGGGTATTGAGCATCGAATTGGGACAGCCTATCATCCACAGACCAACGGTCAAGCAGAAACCTCTAATAAACAGTTGAAAGGAATTCTCCAGAAAATTGTTACGAGAGAAGGAAAGGATTGGTCAAATAAGTTGAATGGCGCACTTTGGGCTTATCGCACAGCATTCAAGACACCAATAGGTATGACACCCTACCAATTTGTCTATGGAAAGACTTGTCATTTGCCTGTGGAGTTAGAACATAGGGCATACTGGGCAATCAAAGAGATGAATTTGGATTTAGATGCTGCTGGGGTGAAAAGAAAGATTCAAATTAGTGAACTCGAGGAAATGCGCTTAAAAGCTTACGAGAATGCAGCTATCTATAAAGAGAAAACAAAGAAGTGGTATGATAAGAAGCTATTGAAAAAGGAATTTCACGAAGGAGATAGAGTGCTACTATTCAATTCAAGATTTCGGTTGTTCGGAAAAGGCAAATTGAAAAGCAAATGGGATGGACCGTATCTTGTTCATAAAGTTCTTCCTTCCG
This sequence comes from Eragrostis nindensis, assembly GCA_012490785.1. Taxonomy (NCBI): domain Eukaryota; kingdom Viridiplantae; phylum Streptophyta; class Magnoliopsida; order Poales; family Poaceae; genus Eragrostis; species Eragrostis nindensis. Next base: position 71,456 of record JAAXCT010000322.1, read on the forward strand.
GCGCTGTTGTCATAATGGATGGAAAGCAAAGTACATACACGGTGAATGGCCAACGACTAAAGGTATATCTTGAACCCGACACTTTTGAGTTAAAGTCATTTGATATATATTATGTGAACTGAGTGATTGTTTGGTCGAGCTTAACGACGTAAAACAAAAGCGCTGTTGTTTTTACTGTTTTTCTGTGTGTTTTGTGTTTCTTTGATTTTATTGAGTCGTGTGAGGCAAAGTTGCCCCGTGCCGACCGGCACAAAGCCGTGCCGATCGGCACGGCAGAGTCCGTGTTGATTTTGAGTCGAGTTTTTGCCCTTCCTCCAAGACATGCTTAGATGACTTCCAAATTTAAGAGATAGAGTCCGTTTGGATCAAGAGAATTAAGGATATATATATATGAAGGAATCGTCTCGACAATCAACATCAAAAATCGAGCGCCGTCAGAGTTCCAGACAACAACCTAGATCCTAGGGCAATGCAAGGCGGCGGATCCGGCAGCGGAGGTGATGGTGCCGATCGGCACGGCTGCGGTGCCGACCGGCACGCCTGTGCCGACCGGCACGACGGAGGCGCCGATCGGCGCGGCTGCGAACTTTCGCCAATGAGCCCGACTCTGCCATGGGAGACCGACAGGAGCCTTAATCCCACCGAGGAAGATCCAATCGTCTGGTCGCACTTGAAGCAACGATGGATGTTGAAGAGTGAAGCGGATGCGTTCAATAGAGAGAAGAAGGAGATGGATGAAGCCCTCCGGAAGAAGGTCAGAGAGGTGCTAGTACGCAAAGGTAAATCTAAGGTCGATGTTGACACACCAGTCTCTGCTAGGTACACAATGGATCGACTTCTCGCTATGGAACGTCCTTTGACGTATGATGATCTTATAACCTTTGAATCAATCCTTACTGATAGCGAGAGGGAAGAGTTTGACGGCTCTTAGACCCAATATTTACCCGTCAACTAGCTGCGCTTTTTATAATGAAACAATCACCAAAGGTAGACTTAGGTCTTTAAACTAATGATTTCCACGAGTCTTGGTGAATTTGTGAGTGCAGCTGCAATTCACAGGAAAACGGGGAAAAGGAAGCATAAAAGGCCCATCCTGGAAACACCAATTTTCCCCGGCATAAAGTATTATCCAAATAAAGCCCAACTCCCGATAAAAAGACTTCAAGTCCACCCATAGCAGGTGGATCAGAGGAGAAGGCGACCAGGGAAGCCACCTGAGAAGGCCCAGGCCCAGAGGGGCCAGCCACAGGTCAGCCGACCCCAAACCCTAGGTCGGCCGACCCCCTTTGGTGGCCCCACTGGCCCATCTTTCTATGGCGGTTCGCCACCGCCTTCCAGAGGTCGGTTCCACCTGCAATCAATGCCACCGACCTAAGGAACCACCTCAAGTTGCCGACCTTCTTGGGCTATAAATAAAGGGGTACCCCCCTCCTCCAAAGTAACATCACAAGACACAAGTCATTCCACTCCCATCCAGGCCAAGGGCCTCTTGTACTGTAGTAGAATAGAGGAGAGGGCAAGGATCAAGAGAGGGATAGCTTTCCTTTGGTTATTTCCTTATCTTGTACCCTTGGCGGATATTTATCTTATTAATAGTTCATCGTTCGTTCTTCGTTCGTTCGTCGTTCGTTCATCGTTCTTCGTTCGTTCTTAGTTCGTTCGTCGTTCGTTCATCGTTCGTCGTTCGTTCTTAGTTCGTTCATCGTTCGTCGTTCGTTCGTCATTCGTTCATAGTACGAACCTTGTTCTTATTCGTAAGATTAGTATTCGTGGTGTTATTGATCTAGCGAGCTTTACATACTAGTCGTTATTCTTGTTATACTTGTTTACGGGATCATCGCTCCGCGAGGGGTGCTCTAGCCTTCCAGATTGGTACCAGGACCAGGGTTAGAGTAGTAATCGACGGCATAGACGTGGTGTCTAGGCTAGAGGTTACCTTTGTTTGCAGCGTGCCCCACGGTTTGTAGAGGTAGGCGGCAGGTGGTGACAGCCCTGTCCGTCCCTTGTAATCCTCCACGTTCGGGTTCGTCGTAGAGCTACAGGCTGGCGTGACTTGGCAGACCAGGTCTATACCAGTGCCCGAAGTAAACGAGTAGAACTAGAGTGCGATCGTCCTGCGGGACAGCTAGATCTTTATTCATCCTCTCAATCCTATACTACTGCCATTCTTGTGTGTCCTTGGGTAAAACTAACCTTGCTGCAGATTATCACCGTTCCTTGGGGAAAACAAATACGATACCTTGGAATACTCCCGGGTGAAGTGCTACAACGGTATTCCGTGCGCTTGCGGATTTATTCGTGGTGTAAGAAATACCAACAAGCATTTCTGGCGCCGTTGCCGGGGAACGGTTGCTAATTCTGTAGCGGACCAGGTTTGCCCTCGTAACTTATCTTTACATTTCCCGTTCAATTAAATTAAAAAAAAATACACACATGGAGTCATCACCCACAATCCAATCTTTTTCCACTCCACGGGGCGAGCTCTTAGAGCCACCATGTTCATCTCAACTTGTTGTTTCAACAAGCTATGAGCTCGGCCCCAGTTTTATTTCTTTGATCAAAGGACTTTCTTTCTCTGGTTTTAAAAATGAAAATCCTTTTGAACACTTGCGAGAGTTTGAGCAATTGTGTGCATGCCGATTGATCAATGGCATGACACATGAAACTTTAAAGTGGAAATTGTTTTCCTTCTCTCTCAATGGGAAGGCGAAGCAATGGTACACTTACACCGCTAAGAGAGTGAACGGTGATTGGAAGGAATTGCGAGACAAATTTTGTCTAGCATTTTTTCCTGTATCTCGTATCACTGCTCTACGCGCGGAAATAATTAACTTTCGCCAAGAGGAGGAAGAAACCCTTAGTGCGGCATGGATACGGTTCTGTTCATTAACAGATTCCGGTCCAGAGTTATTGCTCCCAGAACCCGTTCTTTTGCAACATTTTTATTCAGGGTTGAGCAAGGACACCGCACTTTATCTTGACACGGCTGCCGGTGGTTCTTTTTCTCATAAGACCATAGCGGAAGTAAAAGATTTGCTAGAAAGAATTGTTGAAAATACACCTTTTTCCGCTGAAATACCCGAGGAGCCGGAGTCAAAAGATGAGGAACTCATTGTGGAAACACAACAAAAGGTGTCTACCTTGGTAGACCCAACATCCGAGTCCTCATCTGATTCCCGAACAATGACAGAGGATGATGAACCTCTAGAGTTCCCATTTGAGTTTGAGGAAGAAATTTTTGAAGATTTTGGAAACACCTCGAACTATTTGTTTCAAAAGAGACCGCCTGTTCCTTTGCCACCTCCCGAACCAATTGAAAAAGAATATCTTGTGGAGACTGTTCGGGAGCTTACTTCAATCATGAGCGATGAATGGTTGAGGGAGAATGAGCTATCCATGGATATCATTCGGCTCTGCCCTCCCTCAACCAACATATGCTGCTCCATCAAAGGAACCAAGGTGAATGCACTCTACAACCCTCTTGTTGGTGCCAATATCCTCTCCGACACATACGCGTTGTCAATCTTTGGCAACCGACCATGGACATCAACAAACAAACTCCTCAAGCACCCATCAGGCCATATTCTTGAGAGTTTGGGGATTGTCAGAGATGTGACTCTCTATCATGAAGACCTTGAGGTTATCCTGGATTTCTACGTCTTCGAAGTCCCAAACTTCGACATAATGATCGGGCATCCCATAGAAAAATTCCTCGTTGATGCCCCATCATTTGGAAACCTCAATTTCACCCTCGGAAAAGAGTCATTCTCCATACCAATCACCACATCACGAAACACTCTTTCCGATGAACCACTTGAGGAATATCAAGTGGAGGAGGTCATGGCTATTTTTCCTCACATGGACCCCGAGTTAGCCTTGGAAGAAGATGCATGTTGACGGCTCTTAGACCCAATATTTACCCGTCAACTAGCTGCGCTTTTTATAATGAAACAATCACCAAAGGTAGACTTAGGTCTTTAAACTAATGATTTCCACGAGTCTTGGTGAATTTGTGAGTGCAGCTGCAATTCACAGGAAAACGGGGAAAAGGAAGCATAAAAGGCCCATCCTGGAAACACCAATTTTCCCCGGCATAAAGAATTATCCAAATAAAGCCCAACTCCCGATAAAAAGACTTCAAGTCCACCCATAGCAGGTGGATCAGAGGATAAGGCAGCAAGGGAAGGCCACCTGAGAAAGCCCAGGCCCAGAGGGGCCAGCCATAGGTCGGCCGACCCCAAACCCTAGGTCGGCCGACCCCCTGTGGAGGCCCCCCTGGCCCATCTTTCTATGGCGGTTCGCCACCGCCTTACAGAGGTCGGTTCCACCTGCAATCAATGCCACCGACCTAAGGAACCGCCTCAAGTTGCCGACCTTCTTGGGCTATAAATAAAGGGGTACCCCCCCTCCTCCAAAGCACATCACAAGACACAAGTCATTCCACTCCCATCCAGGCCAAGGGCCTCTTGTACAGTAGTAGAATAGAGGAGAGGGCAAGGATCAAGAGAGGGATAGCTTTCCTTTTAGTTATTTCCTTATCTTGTACCCTTGGCGGATATTTATCTTATTAATAGTTCATCGTTCGTTCTTCGTTCGTTCGTCGTTCGTTCATCGTTCTTCGTTCGTTCTTAGTTCGTTCGTCGTTTGTTCATCGTTCGTCGTTCGTTCTTAGTTCGTTCATCGTTCATCGTTCGTTCGTCGTTCGTTCATAGTACGAACCTTGTTCTTATTCATAAGATTAGTATTCGTGGTGTTATTGATCTAGCGAGCTTTACATACTAGTCGTTATTCTTGTTATACTTGTTTACGGGATCATCGCTCCGCGAGGGGTGCTCTAGCCTTCCAGATTGGTACCAGGACCGGGGTTAGAGTAGTAATCGACGGCATAGACGTGGTGTCTAGGCTAGAGGTTACCTTTGTTTGCAGCGTGCCCTACGGTTTGTAGAGGTAGGCGGCAGGTGGTGACAGCCCTGTCCGTCCCTTGTAATCCTCCACGTTCGGGTTCGTCGTAGAGCTACAGGCTGGCGTGACTTGGCAGACCAGGTCTATACCAGTGCCCGAAGTAAACGAGTAGAGCTAGAGTGCGATCGTCCTGCGGGACAGCTAGATCTTTATTCATCCTCTCAATCCTATACTACTACCATTCTTGTGTGTCCTTGGGTAAAACTAACCCTGCTGCAGATTATCACCGTTCCTTGGGGAAAACAAATACGATACCTTGGAATACTCCCGGGTGAAGTGCTACAACGGTATTCCGTGCGCTTGCGGATTTATTCGTGGTGTAAGAAATACCAACAAGCATTTCTGGCGCCGTTGCCGGGGAACGGTTGCTAATTCTGTAGCGGACCAGGTTTGCCCTCGTAACTTATCTTTACATTTCCCGTTCAATTAAATTAAAAAAAAATACGTACATGGAGTCATCACCCACAATCCAATCTTTTTCCACTCCACGGGGCGAGCTCTTAGAGCCACCATGTTCATCTCAACTTGTTGTTTCAACAAGCTATGAGCTCGGCCCCAGTTTTATTTCTTTGATCAAAGGACTCTCTTTCTCTGGTTTTAAAAATGAAAATCCTTTTGAACACTTGCGAGAGTTTGAGCAATTGTGTGCATGCCGATTGATCAATGGCATGACACATGAAACTTTAAAGTGGAAATTGTTTTCCTTCTCTCTCAATGGGAAGGCGAAGCAATGGTACACTTACACCGCTAAGAGAGTGAACGGTGATTGGAAGGAATTGCGAGACAAATTTTGTCTAGCATTTTTTCCTGTATCTCGTATCACTGCTCTACGCGCGGAAATAATTAACTTTCGCCAAGAGGAGGAAGAAACCCTTAGTGCGGCATGGATACGGTTCTGTTCATTAACAGATTCCGGTCCAGAGTTATTGCTCCCAGAACCCGTTCTTTTGCAACATTTTTATTCAGGGTTGAGCAAGGACACCGCACTTTATCTTGACACGGCTGCCGGTGGTTCTTTTTCTCATAAGACCATAGCGGAAGTAAAAGATTTGCTAGAAAGAATTGTTGAAAATACACCTTTTTCCGCTGAAATACCCGAGGAGCCGGAGTCAAAAGATGAGGAACTCATTGTGGAAACACAACAAAAGGTGTCTACCTTGGTAGACCCAACATCCGAGTCCTCATCTGATTCCCGAACAATGACAGAGGATGATGAACCTCTAGAGTTCCCATTTGAGTTTGAGGAAGAAATTTTTGAAGATTTTGGAAACACCTCGAACTATTTGTTTCAAAAGAGACCGCCTGTTCCTTTGCCACCTCCCGAACCAATTGAAAAAGAATATCTTGTGGAGACTGTTCGGGAGCTTACTTCAATCATGAGCGATGAATGGTTGAGGGAGAATGAGCTATCCATGGATATCATTCGGCTCTGCCCTCCCTCAACCAACATATGCTGCTCCATCAAAGGAACCAAGGTGAATGCACTCTACAACCCTCTTGTTGGTGCTAATATCCTCTCCGACACATACGCGTTGTCAATCTTTGGCAACCGACCATGGACATCAACAAACAAACTCCTCAAGCACCCATCAGGCCATATTCTTGAGAGTTTGGGGATTGTCAGAGATGTGACTCTCTATCATGAAGACCTTGAGGTTATCCTGGATTTCTACGTCTTCGAAGTCCCAAACTTCGACATAATGATCGGGCATCCCATAGAAAAATTCCTCATTGATGCCCCATCATTTGGAAACCTCAATTTCACCCTCGGAAAAGAGTCATTCTCCATACCAATCACCACATCACGAAACACTCTTTCCGATGAACCACTTGAGGAATATCAAGTGGAGGAGGTCATGGCTATTTTTCCTCACATGGACCCCGAGTTAGCCTTGGAAGAAGATGCATGTTGACGGCTCTTAGACCCAATATTTACCCGTCAACTAGCTGCGCTTTTTATAATGAAACAATCACCAAAGGTAGACTTAGGTCTTTAAACTAATGATTTCCACGAGTCTTGGTGAATTTGTGAGTGCAGCTGCAATTCATAGGAAAACGGGGAAAAGGAAGCATAAAAGGCCCATCCTGGAAACACCAATTTTCCCCGGCATAAAGAATTATCCAAATAAAGCCCAACTCCCGATAAAAAGACTTCAAGTCCACCCATAGCAGGTGGATCAGAGGATAAGGCAGCAAGGGAAGGCCACCTGAGAAAGCCCAGGCCCAGAGGGGCCAGCCACAGGTCGGCCGACCCCAAACCCTAGGTCGGCCGACCCCCTGTGGAGGCCCCCCTGGCCCATCTTTCTATGGCGGTTCGCCACCGCCTTACAGAGGTCGGTTCCACCTGCAATCAATGCCACCGACCTAAGGAACCGCCTCAAGTTGCCGACCTTCTTGGGCTATAAATAAAGGGGTACCCCCCTCCTCCAAAGCACATCACAAGACACAAGTCATTCCACTCCCATCCAGGCCAAGGGCCTCTTGTACAGTAGTAGAATAGAGGAGAGGGCAAGGATCAAGAGAGGGATAGCTTTCCTTTTAGTTATTTCCTTATCTTGTACCCTTGGCGGATATTTATCTTATTAATAGTTCATCGTTCGTTCTTCGTTCGTTCGTCGTTCGTTCATCGTTCTTCGTTCGTTCTTAGTTCGTTCGTCGTTTGTTCATCGTTCGTCGTTCGTTCTTAGTTCGTTCATCGTTCGTCGTTCGTTCGTCGTTCGTTCATAGTACGAACCTTGTTCTTATTCGTAAGATTAGTATTCGTGGTGTTATTGATCTAGCGAGCTTTACATACTAGTCGTTATTCTTGTTATACTTGTTTACGGGATCATCGCTCCGCGAGGGGTGCTCTAGCCTTCCAGATTGGTACCAGGACCGGGGTTAGAGTAGTAATCGACGGCATAGACGTGGTGTCTAGGCTAGAGGTTACCTTTGTTTGCAGCGTGCCCTACGGTTTGTAGAGGTAGGCGGCAGGTGGTGACAGCCCTGTCCGTCCCTTGTAATCCTCCACGTTCGGGTTCGTCGTAGAGCTACAGGCTGGCGTGACTTGGCAGACCAGGTCTATACCAGTGCCCGAAGTAAACGAGTAGAGCTAGAGTGCGATCGTCCTGCGGGACAGCTAGATCTTTATTCATCCTCTCAATCCTATACTACTACCATTCTTGTGTGTCCTTGGGTAAAACTAACCCTGCTGCAGATTATCACCGTTCCTTGGGGAAAACAAATACGATACCTTGGAATACTCCCGGGTGAAGTGCTACAACGGTATTCCGTGCGCTTGCGGATTTATTCGTGGTGTAAGAAATACCAACAAGCATTTCTGGCGCCGTTGCCGGGGAACGGTTGCTAATTCTGTAGCGGACCAGGTTTGCCCTCGTAACTTATCTTTACATTTCCCGTTCAATTAAATTAAAAAAAATACGTACATGGAGTCATCACCCACAATCCAATCTTTTTCCACTCCACGGGGCGAGCTCTTAGAGCCACCATGTTCATCTCAACTTGTTGTTTCAACAAGCTATGAGCTCGGCCCCAGTTTTATTTCTTTGATCAAAGGACTCTCTTTCTCTGGTTTTAAAAATGAAAATCCTTTTGAACACTTGCGAGAGTTTGAGCAATTGTGTGCATGCCGATTGATCAATGGCATGACACATGAAACTTTAAAGTGGAAATTGTTTTCCTTCTCTCTCAATGGGAAGGCGAAGCAATGGTACACTTACACCGCTAAGAGAGTGAACGGTGATTGGAAGGAATTGCGAGACAAATTTTGTCTAGCATTTTTTCCTGTATCTCGTATCACTGCTCTACGCGCGGAAATAATTAACTTTCGCCAAGAGGAGGAAGAAACCCTTAGTGCGGCATGGATACGGTTCTGTTCATTAACAGATTCCGGTCCAGAGTTATTGCTCCCAGAACCCGTTCTTTTGCAACATTTTTATTCAGGGTTGAGCAAGGACACCGCACTTTATCTTGACACGGCTGCCGGTGGTTCTTTTTCTCATAAGACCATAGCGGAAGTAAAAGATTTGCTAGAAAGAATTGTTGAAAATACACCTTTTTCCGCTGAAATACCCGAGGAGCCGGAGTCAAAAGATGAGGAACTCATTGTGGAAACACAACAAAAGGTGTCTACCTTGGTAGACCCAACATCCGAGTCCTCATCTGATTCCCGAACAATGACAGAGGATGATGAACCTCTAGAGTTCCCATTTGAGTTTGAGGAAGAAATTTTTGAAGATTTTGGAAACACCTCGAACTATTTGTTTCAAAAGAGACCGCCTGTTCCTTTGCCACCTCCCGAACCAATTGAAAAAGAATATCTTGTGGAGACTGTTCGGGAGCTTACTTCAATCATGAGCGATGAATGGTTGAGGGAGAATGAGCTATCCATGGATATCATTCGGCCCTGCCCTCCCTCAACCAACATATGCTGCTCCATCAAAGGAACCAAGGTGGATGCACTCTACAACCCTCTTGTTGGTGCCAATATCCTCTCCGACACATACGCGTTGTCAATCTTTGGCAACCGACCATGGACATCAACAAACAAACTCCTCAAGCACCCATCAGGCCATATTCTTGAGAGTTTGGGGATTGTAAGAGAGGTGACTCTCTATCATGAAGACCTTGAGGTTATCCTGGATTTCTACGTCTTCGAAGTCCCAAACTTCGACATAATGATCGGGCATCCCATAGAAAAATTCCTCATTGATGCCCCATCATTTGGAAACCTCAATTTCACCCTCGGAAAAGAGTCATTCTCCATACCAATCACCACATCACGAAACACTCTTTCCGATGAACCACTTGAGGAATATCAAGTGGAGGAGGTCATGGCTATTTTTCCTCACATGGACCCCGAGTTAGCCTTGGAAGAAGATGCACAAGAATTTATCTAGAAGAAGCCGACTCGGAGGACACCTTTGAGCTACCACAAACCACACCACCGCCACGACCTCCCATTGATCTTAAAGCGCTACCTCCCGGTTTGCGCTATGCTTTCTTGCACGGAGATCCGCAAGCTCCCGTCATCATAAGTGACAAGCTTTCGGAAGAAGAAACCACCAAACTCATAGCCGTGCTTGAAAAACATCGCTCCGTTCTTGGCTACTCACTTGAAGACCTAAAAGGGATCAGCCCCGCTCTCTGCACCCATCGCATTCCCACGGATCCTGAAAGTACACCTTCAAGGGAACCTCAAAGGAGGCTGAATAATGCGATGAGAGAAGTTGTGAAGAAAGAGGTCTTGAAGCTATTACACGCCGGGATCATCTATCCTGTTCCTCACAGTGATTGGGTGAGCCCCGTACAAGTGGTACCCAAGAAAGGAGGTATGACGGTTGTTCATAATGATAAAAATGAACTCATTCCTCAACGAACCGTCACGGGGTGGCGAATGTGCATTGATTACCGAAAACTTAACAAGGCTACAAAGAAAGATCATTTTCCGCTGCCCTTCATCGATGAGATGTTGGAACGGTTGGCAAATCATTCTTTCTTCTGTTTCCTTGATGGGTATTCGGGATATCATCAAATTCCCATCCACCCCGACGATCAAAGTAAGACAACTTTCACATGCCCGTATGGAACTTATGCTTATCGTCGCATGTCTTTTGGTTTGTGCAATGCACCTGCCTCGTTCCAACGTTGCATGATGTCTATTTTCTCTGATATGATCGAAGAAATTATGGAAGTTTTTATGGATGATTTCTCTGTTTATGGAAAAACCTTCGATCATTGCTTAGAAAATTTAGACAAGGTCTTACAGAGATGCCATGAGAAGGACCTGGTACTTAATTGGGAAAAGTGCCACTTCATGGTCCAAGAGGGCATAGTTCTTGGACACCTTGTGTCCGAGAGAGGCATAGAGGTGGACAAAGCAAAAATAGAAGTTATAGAAAAGCTTCCGCCTCCTGTGAATATCAAGGGTGTTCGTAGTTTTCTGGGTCATGCTGGTTTTTATCGTCGCTTCATAAAAGATTTCTCTCAAATTGCACGACCCCTTACGAACTTGCTTGCTAAGGATGCACCTTTGATTTCAATGATGACTGCATGCATGCCTTTGCTACTCTTAAGAATGCACTCATCTCTGCTCCAATCATTCAACCCCCTGATTGGACGCTTCCTTTTGAAATAATGTGTGATGCTAGTGATTATGCTGTGGGGGCAGTTCTTGGTCAAATGAAAGACAAAAAGCATCATGCAATTTCTTATGCTAGCAAAACTTTGACTGGAGCTCAGTTGAATTATACTACCACTGAGAAAGAGCTCCTTGCCGTTGTTTTTGCTTTTGACAAGTTTAGATCTTACTTAGCTGGAGCAAAAGTTATCGTTTACACTGATCATGCTGCTTTGAGATATCTGCTTGCTAAGAAAGATGCTAAACCTCGTCTCATAAGATGGATCCTTCTGCTCCAAGAGTTTGATCTTGAAATTAAAGATAAGAAAGGAGTAGAAAATTCTGTAGCAGATCATTTGTCGCGTATGCAGTTCACTAACTTGCAGGAGTTACCCATAAATGACTTCCTACGCGACGACATGCTGCTGAAAGTGACGGATTCGCACCCTTGGTACGCCGACATCGTGAACTTCATCGCCACAGGATACGTACCACCAGGGGCGGATAAAAGAAGATTGATTTATGAAAGTCGCCGTCACTTATGGAATGAACCATACCTCTATCGTGTCTGCGCCGATGGACTGCTTAGGCGATGTGTGCCCACTCCCGAGAGCACACAAATCATTGAAAAATGCCATGCAGCCCCATACGGTGGACACTATGGTGCCTTCCGTACCCAAGCAAAGATCTGGCAAAGTGGATTCTTCTGGCCAACCATGTATGAAGATACAAAAGAATTCATTAGAAGATGCCCACAATGCCAGAGATTTGGAGGCATCACAGCACGAGATGCAATGCCCCTCACATACAACCTTCAAGTCGAACTCTTCGATGTATGGGGCATTGACTTCATGGGACCATTCGTGAAGTCCCAAGATTGTGAGTACATATTGGTGGCAGTGGATTACGTATCCAAATGGGTAGAAGCTATGCCATGCCGAGCTGCCGACTCCAAACACGCTCGCCGGATGTTCCATGAGTTCATCTTTCCAAGGTTTGGAACTCCGAGAATGGTGATAAGCGATGGAGGGTCTCACTTCATTGATAAGACCTTCCGTAGCTTTCTAAGAGAGCTTGGAGCAAAGCACAACATTGCCACTCCATACCATCCTCAAACAAATGGGCAGGCCGAAACATCCAACAAACAAATCAAGCGGATCCTGCAGAAAACAGTTTGGAAAAGGGGAAGGGATGGAAGAACAAACTACCCGATGCACTATGGGCATATAGAACAGCCTACAAGACACCCATAGGCATGTCACCATACCAACTCGTCTATGGGAAAACGTGCCATTTGCCAGTCGAGTTGGAGCACAAGGCATATTGGGCCATGAGAACTTGGAACATGGATATGAAAGGAGCTGGGTGGAGAAGAAAAATGGAGATAGCTGAGTTGGAAGAATGGAGAGACAAAGCATATCACAACTCAGCCATCTACAAGGAGCGTACAAAGCGCTGGCATGACCGGCGAATAAAGATAAAAGAATTCAAAGTTGGAGACAAGGTGTTGCTCTTCAATTCAAGGGTAAAGCTCTTCGGGCATGGAAAATTGAGAAGTAAATGGAACGGACCATACACCATCATCGACACGTCGACTCATGGGGCAATCACACTCCAGGACGACGGAGGTAATGTATTCAAGGTAAATGGTCAGCGCCTTAAAATTTATCTTGAACCCGAAGCAAATAAAGATTTCGATGTCATGCACTTAATTGATTTAAATATCTTTTCTTGACCCCTGCATCGAAATATCCTTCTATACCCTGTTTATCCTAAAGATACCTTTCCCAACAAAGCTCCACGAAAAACAGAAAGGCCAGAGCCTGCCAAGGCAGGTCGGCCGACCTGGCCAACTGGGTCGGCCGACCCCCTCTGACCACCTCTGCTTTCCATCCTTTGCTCATTCTGCCATCCAAGTTTTCCTTGTCTCGTCCAGCTATGCTTTGGAAATAAATCCTTCGTTTCTTCACCGGGAGAGGGAGAACCACTATAAATACAACCCATTGCACCCCCTCTCCATTCATCTCTTCCAAGCTCCACTCCTCGAACCAAAACCCTGTCACCATGACCAAGATCAAGGCTGCACCACACCTCTTCTACAGTAAGGAGAACCCTTTCGCTGGTCTCACCAACGAGGAACTCACGAAGGAACTAGAGAAACTCCTTGAGAAAGCTAATGCACTAGAAAGGGAATTGGCTCGGATAAGGAAGGAAGAGGACAACATCGATAAAGAACTGGAGCAAATCGACGAGATCATGGCTGGGAAAGGAATAGTCTTCCCAAAATAAAAATCTACTTCAAGGCGCATTTTTGCTTAGCTTATTTTCATTCCAATTTCCCTTCAAATTTGTAATGCGCCTGCGAGTTCAGTTTTAAATTCAATCAATGATAGTGCTCCCCGGGCTTGCATACCGGTAGAGCAATATTTGTGTTTCCATATCTTTGTCGTTTTTGAAGGAAACAGGCAAAAAGGCAAGTGTGGGGGGGAAACGTCGCCATATCTGGAACAATCACGACCAAATCATCCAGAACCATACGAGGCAACACAGGAACGGCCAACACGCGAAATATCAGAACCAGTGGGGTCCAGGCCAGGTCGGCCGACCCCACCAGGAGGGTCGGGCGACCCCTGGTGGTCCCCACCAGGCTCCAGCCTCCTCCTGCCTCCTGAGTTTGCACCACACTTCCACTTTTTGCCTGCTACACCGTCAAGTTCATTCTGATAATCTGAAAATTAAATAAAACTTGACGCACTAATCTTTTGGGAAAATCATAATTGATTTATCTTTTGCCCACAACTCTACCTCTCACATTCATGGACTTGCACACTTGTTATTTCTCGCTTCATCGCTGAATGCTTGTGAACACCTTATCATTAGGAACCCATGTTTTTCCTAGATAATTGGCATGTGAGATATGGTTTGTCGAAATGATCTTTGCTTAACCTTCAAGTCCTTGGGAATTTATCTTTATGAAAATCAAAAAAAAAATTCCATAGTATGATGCTCCTCACTTGATTTATATTTCCCTACCAAGGCCAAGAACTCTTCATGAATACTTTGATAGCCTATAAGCTGCTAGTTGTTGATTTGAGCTTTGTCAAATTCTTGGACCCTAGTGAGAAGCTTGTCATACTCTTTTGATCAAGATCACGTACACTCCACCTCACATGCTACACTTCTACACTGGAAGTTGAGCAACATTCCATCATCCATCCACCAAATAAATACTCCAAAAATCTCTGTTACCTTTCTCTCTCAAAAATATCATTGGAGACATGGCTATGCAAAAAGAAAAAGAATAATCCCTGCTCATACAAAAGTAGAGCATGATGAAAAAAAAATGATGATGGGAAAAATAAAGAAAAAGAAAGAAAAAGTATGATAGCCATGTCCTCCTCAAAAGTTCAAAAAGAGAGAGAAGGTAACACCATAAAAAGGAGTACAAATAATTTTCCACTTCATACCACCACCACACATGCACATCTTGATCAGATTGTATGACTTGTTTTCTCCATTGGATCCAGTCTTTGACTTAGCAATAAAAGAGACACTAGTATGCTCCACTTTACCCTACCTTGAGCTCCACAAAAAGCCTGATCAAACACAAGGAGGGAAGAGGCAAAATCATGGCCCTTGAGAGGAAAATACACAAACACCATGAGCGACTTGAGAGAGTCACTTGAGGAGCAGAATACTATGTTTTTATTTCTGAAAATTATGCAAAAATCCCAAGGTACTTGACAGGGAAGGCGAGGTGATTTGAGACATGACCGTTCCACTTATCAATCATCCAAGGAATACATGTTAGACACCTCAAAGTTCACAGGTATGAAGTGTGGCTTGCAATAACTTGTGTGCAGGCTCCCATTTATGAGGATGAGTATCTCCCGCCTTATGCTCGCAACTTTACTCGAGGACGAGCAAAGAGCTAAGTGTGGGGGAGTTGTTGACGGCTCTTAGACCCAATATTTACCCGTCAACTAGCTGCGCTTTTTATAATGAAACAATCACCAAAGGTAGACTTAGGTCTTTAAACTAATGATTTCCACGAGTCTTGGTGAATTTGTGAGTGCAGCTGCAATTCACAGGAAAACGGGGAAAAGGAAGCATAAAAGGCCCATCCTGGAAACACCAATTTTCCCCGGCATAAAGAATTATCCAAATAAAGCCCAACTCCCGATAAAAAGACTTCAAGTCCACCCATAGCAGGTGGATCAGAGGATAAGGCAGCAAGGGAAGGCCACCTGAGAAAGCCCAGGCCCAGAGGGGCCAGCCACAGGTCGGCCGACCCCAAACCCTAGGTCGGCCGACCCCCTGTGGAGGCCCCCCTGGCCCATCTTTCTATGGCGGTTCGCCACCGCCTTACAGAGGTCGGTTCCACCTGCAATCAATGCCACCGACCTAAGGAACCGCCTCAAGTTGCCGACCTTCTTGGGCTATAAATAAAGGGGTACCCCCCCTCCTCCAAAGCACATCACAAGACACAAGTCATTCCACTCCCATCCAGGCCAAGGGCCTCTTGTACAGTAGTAGAATAGAGGAGAGGGCAAGGATCAAGAGAGGGATAGCTTTCCTTTTAGTTATTTCCTTATCTTGTACCCTTGGCGGATATTTATCTTATTAATAGTTCATCGTTCGTTCTTCGTTCGTTCGTCGTTCGTTCATCGTTCTTCGTTCGTTCTTAGTTCGTTCGTCGTTCGTTCATCGTTCGTCGTTCGTTCTTAGTTCGTTCATCGTTCGTCGTTCGTTCGTCGTTCGTTCATAGTACGAACCTTGTTCTTATTCGTAAGATTAGTATTCGTGGTGTTATTGATCTAGCGAGCTTTACATACTAGTCGTTATTCTTGTTATACTTGTTTACGGGATCATCGCTCCGCGAGGGGTGCTCTAGCCTTCCAGATTGGTACCAGGACCGGGGTTAGAGTAGTAATCGACGGCATAGACGTGGTGTCTAGGCTAGAGGTTACCTTTGTTTGCAGCGTGCCCCACGGTTTGTAGAGGTAGGCGGCAGGTGGTGACAGCCCTGTCCGTCCCTTGTAATCCTCCACGTTCGGGTTCGTCGTAGAGCTACAGGCTGGCGTGACTTGGCAGACCAGGTCTATACCAGTGCCCGAAGTAAACGAGTAGAGCTAGAGTGCGATCGTCCTGCGGGACAGCTAGATCTTTATTCATCCTCTCAATCCTATACTACTACCATTCTTGTGTGTCCTTGGGTAAAACTAACCCTGCTGCAGATTATCACCGTTCCTTGGGGAAAACAAATACGATACCTTGGAATACTCCCGGGTGAAGTGCTACAACGGTATTCCATGCGCTTGCGGATTTATTCGTGGTGTAAGAAATACCAACAATGCACAAGACTTTATCTTAGAAGAAGCCGACTCGGAGGACACCTTTGAGCTACCACAAACCACACCACCGCCACGACCTCCCATTGATCTTAAAGCACTACATCCCGGTTTGCGCTATGCTTTCTTGCACGGAGATCCGCAAGCTCCCGTCATCATAAGTGACAAGCTTTCGGAAGAAGAAACCACCAAACTCATAGCCGTGCTTGAAAAACATCACTCCGTTCTTGGCTACTCACTTGAAGACCTAAAAGGGATCAGCCCCGCTCTCTGCACCCATCGCATTCCCACGGATCCTGAAAGTACACCTTCAAGGGAACCTCAAAGGAGGCTGAATAATGCGATGAGAGAAGTTGTGAAGAAAGAGGTCTTGAAGCTATTACACGCCGGGATCATCTATCATGTTCCTCACAGTGATTGGGTGAGCCCCGTACAAGTGGTACCCAAGAAAGGAGGTATGACGGTTGTTCATAATGATAAAAATGAACTCATTCCTGAACGAACCGTCACAGGGTGGCGAATGTGCATTGATTACCGAAAACTTAACAAGGCTACAAAGAAAGATCATTTTCCGCTACCCTTCATTAGGGCTGGACGTCAAGCGAGCCGAGCTCGGCTTGGCTTGGCTTGGTCTAGCTTGTTTGTCTAGCGAGCTAGCTTGGCTTGGCTTGTTATCAAAGCGAGCTAAAAACTTAGCTTGGCTTGGCTCATTAAGCTTGCGAGCCAGCTTGTTTGGCTCAACGAGCTGGGCATTGTAGATGATCAGTGTAAAATTATAGATGTTATATTTAAATTCTTGTTGGTTAAGATGCAAATAATCATAGTTATGCTACAAATAGAAATTACGTCGCACTTTAGTATTTGGAACATTCACACAATAGTCTTGAGAACTAAGATTATTGAAAATAGGACTTAGAACTAGATCTTTCTCAGCTCATTTGGCTCACGAGCAGCTCACGAGCTGGCTCGAGCTAGCTTGTTAACCAGACGAGCTAGATCTTTAGCTTGGCTTGTTAACATTTGCTTTCGAGCCGAGCCGAGCCGAGCCGAGCTAGGAGCGAGCTGAGCCAGCTTGCAAGTTGCGAGCTTTTCGTCCAGCCCTACCCTTCATCGATGAGATGTTGGAACGGTTGGCAAATCATTCTTTCTTCTGTTTCCTTGATGGGTATTCGGGATATCATCAAATTCCCATCCACCCCGACGATCAAAGTAAGACCACTTTCACATGCCCGTATGGAACTTATGCTTATCGTCGCATGTCTTTTGGTTTGTGCAATGCACCTGCCTCGTTCCAACGTTGCATGATTTCTATTTTCTCTGATATGATCGAAGAAATTATGGAAGTTTTTATGGATGATTTCTCTGTTTATGGAAAAATCTTCGATCAGCTTAGAAAATCTAGACAAGGTCTTACAGAGATGCCGTGAGAAGGACCTGGTACTTAATTGGGAAAAGTGCCACTTCATGGTCCAAGAGGGCATAGTTCTTGGACACCTTGTGTCCGAGAGAGGCATAGAGGTGGACAAAGCAAAAATAGAAGTTATAGAAAAGCTTCCGCCTCCTGTGAATATCAAGGGTGTTCGTAGTTTTCTGGGTCATGCTGGTTTTTATCGTCGCTTCATAAAAGATTTCTCTCAAATTGCACGACCCCTTACAAACTTGCTTGCTAAGGATGCACCCTTTGATTTCAATGATGACTGCATGCATGCCTTTGCTACTCTTAAGAATACACTCATCTCTGCTCCAATCATTCAACCCCCTGATTGGACGCTTCCTTTTGAAATAATGTGTGATGCTAGTGATTATGCTGTGGGGGCAGTTCTTGGTCAAATGAAAGACAAAAAGCATCATGCAATTTCTTATGCTAGCAAAACTTTGACTGGAGCTCAGTTGAATTATACTACCACTGAGAAAGAGCTCCTTGCCGTTGTTTTTGCTTTTGACAAGTTTAGATCTTACTTAGCTGGAGCAAAAGTTATCGTTTACACTGATCATGCTGCTTTGAGATATCTGCTTGCTAAGAAAGATGCTAAACCTCGTCTCATAAGATGGATCCTTCTGCTCCAAGAGTTTGATCTTGAAATTAAAGATAAAAAAGGAGTAGAAAATTCTGTAGCAGATCATTTGTCGCGTATGCAGTTCACTAACTTGCAGGAGTTACCCATAAATGACTTCCTACGCGACGACATGCTGCTGAAAGTGACGGATTCGCACCCTTGGTACGCCGACATTGTGAACTTCATCGCCACAGGATACGTACCACCAGGGGCGGATAAAAGAAGATTGATTTATGAAAGTCGCCGTCACTTATGGAATGAACCATACCTCTATCGTGTCTGCGCCGATGGACTGCTTAGGCGATGTGTGCCCACTCCCGAGAGCACACAAATCATTGAAAAATGCCATGCAGCCCCATACGGTGGACACTATGGTGCCTTCCGTACCCAAGCAAAGATCTGGCAAAGTGGATTCTTCTGGCCAACCATGTATGAAGATACAAAAGAATTCATTAGAAGATGCCCACAATGCCAGAGATTTGGAGGCATCACAGCACGAGATGCAATGCCCCTCACATACAACCTTCAAGTCGAACTCTTCGATGTATGGGGCATTGACTTCATGGGACCATTCGTGAAGTCCCAAGATTGTGAGTACATATTGGTGGCGGTGGATTACGTATCCAAATGGGTAGAAGCTATGCCATGCCGAGCTGCCGACTCCAAACACGCTCGCCGGATGTTCCACGAGTTTATCTTTCCAAGGTTTGGAACTCCGAGAATGGTGATAAGCGACGGAGGGTCTCACTTCATTGATAAGACCTTCCGTAGCTTTCTAAGAGAGCTTGGAGCAAAGCACAACATTGCCACTCCATACTATCCCCAAACAAATGGGCAGGCCGAAACATCCAACAAACAAATCAAGCGGATCCTGCAGAAAACAGTCTTGGAAATGGGGAAGGGATGGAAGAACAAGCTACCCGATGCACTATGGGCATATAGAACAGCCTACAAGACACCCATAGGCATGTCACCATACCAACTCATCTATGGAAAAACATGCCATTTGCCAGTCGAGTTGGAACATAAAGCATATTGGGCAATGAGAACTTGGAACATGGATATGAAAGGAGCTGGGTGGAGAAGAAAAATGGAGATAGCCGAGTTGGAAGAATGGAGAGACAAAGCATATCACAACTCAGCCATCTACAAGGAGCGTACAAAGCGCTGGCATGACCGGCGAATAAAGATAAAAGAATTTAAAGTTGGAGACAAGGTGTTGCTCTTCAATTCAAGGGTAAAGCTCTTCGGGCATGGAAAATTGAGAAGTAAATGGAACGGACCATACACCATCATCGACACGTTGAGTCATGGGGCAATCACACTCCAGGACGACGGAGGTAATGTATTCAAGGTAAATGGTCAGCGCCTTAATATTTATCTTGAACCCGAAGCAAATAAAGATTTCGATGTCATGCACTTAATTGATTTAAATATCTTTTCTTGACCTCTGCATTGAAATATCTTTCTATACCCTGTGTATCCTGAAGACACCTTTCCCAACAAAGCTCCACGAAAAACAGAAAGGCCAGAGCCTGCCAAGGCAGGTCGGCCGACCTGGCTACCAGGGTCGGCCGACCCCCTCTGGCCGCCTCTGCTTTCCATCCTTTACTCATTCTGCCATCCAAGTTTTCCTTGTCTCGTCCAGCTATGCTTTGGAAATAAATCCTTCATTTCTTCGCCGGGAGAGGGAGAACCATTATAAATACAACCCATTGCATCCCCTCTTCATTCATCTCTTTCAAGCTCCACTCCTTGAACCAAAGCCTTCACCTCAGCCATGAGCAACTTTTACAACCCTTCCTACTTCCTCAACATGGAAGAAATCGATGAACCTTCGTCCAAACGCGCGAAGAAGGAAGGAACCTTATCTTGGCTCTCCGAGGAAGAGCATGTGAACAAGTATGCCAAGGCTCTTGACTTGGCTTGCGAAAAAATCATAGATCTAGAGCTTCACATCGCCATGGTGAAGGTGGAAAGAGATGAAGCCAGGCATCTCTCAATTTGCCTCACTGATGGAGGGGCAGATTGCTGCAGGGCCTTGAAGGCAATAGAAGATGCCAAGGAAAAACTTAGAAACAATAAAAAATAAATAGAATAAGAATAGGCGCTTTTGTTTATTTCCTTTTATCAATTATTTCCCTTCCAATTGTAATGCGCCTATCAGTTCAGTTTATAATTCAATCAATGATAGTGCTCCCCGGGCTTGCATACCGGTAGAGCAATATTTTGTGTTTCCATATCTTTGTCGTTTTTGAAGGAAACAGGCAAAAAGGCAAGTGTGGGGGGGAAACATCGCCATATCTGGAACAATCACGACCAAATCATCCAGAACCATACGAGGCAACTCAGGAAAGGCCAACACGCGAAATATCAGAACCAGTGGGGTCCAGGCCAGGTCGGCCGACCCCACCAGGAGGGTCGGGCGACCCCTGGTGGTCCCCACCAGGCTCCAGCCTCCTCCTGCCTCCTGAGTTTGCACCACACTTCCACTTTTTGCCTGCTACACCGTCAAGTTCATTCTGATAATCTGAAAATTAAATAAAACTTGACGCACTAATCTTTTGGGAAAATCATAATTGATTTATCTTTTGCCCACAACTCTACCTCTCACATTCATGGACTTGCACACTTGTTATTTCTCGCTTCACTGAATGCTTGTGAACACCTTTTCATTAGGAACCCATGTTTTTCCTAGATAATTGGCATGTGAGATATGGTTTGTCGAAATGATCTTTGCTTAACCTTCAAGTCCTTGGGAATTTATCTTTATGAAAATCAAAAAATCCATAGTATGATGCTCCTCACTTGATTTATATTTTCCTACCAAGGCCAAGAACTCTACATGAATACTTTGATAGCCTATAAGCTGCTAGTTGTTGATTTGAGCTTTGTCAAATTCTTGGACCCTAGTGAGAAGCTTGTCATACTCTTTTGATCAAGATCACGTACACTCCACCTCACATGCTACACTTCTACACTGGAAGTTGAGCAACATTCCATCATCCATCCACCAAATAAATACTCCAAAAGTCTCTGTTACCTTTCTCTCTCAAAAATATCATTGGAGACATGGCTATGCAAAAAGAAAAAAAAGAATAATCCCTGCTCATACACAAGTAGAGCATGATGAAAAAAAAATGATGATGAGAAAAATGGTGAAAAAGAAAAGGAAGAAAAAGTATGATAGCCATGTCCTCCTCAAAAGTTCAAAAAGAGAGAGAAGGTAACACCATAAAAAGGAGTACAAATAATTTTCCACTTCATGCCACCACCACACATGCACATCTTGATCAGATTGTATGACTTGTTTTCTCCATTGGATCCAGTCTTTGACTTAGCAAAATAAGAGACACTAGTATGCTCCACTTTACCCTACCTTGAGCTCCACAAAAGCCTGATCAAACGCAAGGAGGGAAGAGGCAAAATCATGGCCCTTGAGAGGAAAATACATAAACACCATGAGCGACTTGAGAGAGTCATTTGAGGAGCATGAAACTATGTTTTTATTTCTGAAAATTATGCAAAAATCCCAAGGTACTTGACAGGGAAGGCGAGGTGATTTGAGACATGACCGTTCCACTTATCAATCATCCAAGGAATACATGTTAGACACCTCAAAGTTCACAGGTATGAAGTGTGGCTTGAAATAACTTGTGTGCAGGCTCCCATTTATGAGGATGAGTATCTCCCGCCTTATGCTCGCAACTTTACTCGAGGACGAGCAAAGAGCTAAGTGTGGGGGAGTTGTTGACGGCTCTTAGACCCAATATTTACCCGTCAACTAGCTGCGCTTTTTATAATGAAACAATCACCAAAGGTAGACTTAGGTCTTTAAACTAATGATTTCCACGAGTCTTGGTGAATTTGTGAGTGCAGCTGCAATTCATAGGAAAACGGGGAAAAGGAAGCATAAAAGGCCCATCCTGGAAACACCAATTTTCCCCGGAATAAAGAATTATCCAAATAAAGCCCAACTCCGATAAAAAGACTTCAAGTCCACCCATAGCAGGTGGATCAGAGGAGAAGGCGACCAGGGGAAGCCACCTGAGAAGGCCCAGGCCCAGAGGGGCCAGCCACAGGTCGGCCGACCCCAAACCCTAGGTCGGCCGACCCCCTGTGGTGGCCCCACTGGCCCATCTTCCTATGGCGGTTCGCCACCGCCTTCCAGAGGTCGGTTCCACCTGCAATCAATACCACCGACCTAAGGAACCGCCTCAAGTTGCCGACCTTCTTGGGCTATAAATAAAGGGGTACCCCCCTCCTCCAAAGTAACATCACAAGACACAAGTCATTCCACTCCCATCCAGGCCAAGGGCCTCTTGTACAGTAGTAGAATAGAGGAGAGGGCAAGGATCAAGAGAGGGATAGCTTTCCTTTGGTTATTTCCATATCTTGTACCCTTGGCGGATATTTATCTTATTAATAGTTCATCGTTCGTTCTTCGTTCGTTCGTCGTTCGTTCATCGTTCTTCGTTCGTTCTTAGTTCGTTCGTCGTTCGTTCATCGTTCGTCGTTCGTTCTTAGTTCGTTCATCGTTCGTCGTTCGTTCGTCGTTCGTTCATAGTACGAACCTTGTTCTTATTCGTAAGATTAGTATTCGTGGTGTTATTGATCTAGCGAGCTTTACATACTAGTCGTTATTCTTGTTATACTTGTTTACGGGATCATCGCTCCGCGAGGGGTGCTCTAGCCTTCCAGATTGGTACCAGGACCGGGGTTAGAGTAGTAATCGACGGCATAGACGTGGTGTCTAGGCTAGAGGTTACCTTTGTTTGCAGCGTGCCCCACGGTTTGTAGAGGTAGGCGGCAGGTGGTGACAGCCCTGTCCGTCCCTTGTAATCCTCCACGTTCGGGTTCGTCGTAGAGCTACAGGCTGGCGTGACTTGGCAGACCAGGTCTATACCAGTGCCCGAAGTAAACGAGTAGAACTAGAGTGCGATCGTCCAGCGGGACAGCTAGATCTTATTCATCCTCTCAATCCTATACTACTGCCATTCTTGTGTGTCCTTGGGTAAAACTAACCTTGCTGCAGATTATCACCGTTCCTTGGGGAAAACAAATACGATACCTTGGAATACTCCCGGGTGAAGTGCTACAACGGTATTCCGTGCGCTTGCGAATTTATTCGTGGTGTAAGAAATACCAACAAAGAGTTAGACAGGGATTGCTTTCTGACCATCCATAGGTCTCGGCTGAACGATGGGAGGACTTCTGATGGTGGTGCCGACCGGCACAACTCTAGTGCCGATCGGCACGGTGTGCTCCCACATGTTCTGACGGTCTGGGAAGATCTCCAAGAGAAGATGATACACAAGAACACCAGAGGTTTTGGATGTAAGTGTTTTTACTGTCTGAAAGACCATCAGAGGCAGATTGAGAATTATCTAGCTGATCCTGAATGCATCCCTGCGACTTTCGTCTTTGATGATGGATTCCCCGTTGCTAAAGGACGAATGACGCCTAAAGAGATCAATGATGAAATTCAGAGGCGTATTGACAGGGACAATGCTGCACAGAGGAGAGCACGCAACCTGGCAGATCTAGAAGCGTACTTTGCAAGGAACGGCAGGCGTGCCGACCGGCACGGTGCTTGTGCCGATCGGCACGACCTCAAGGTTGTGGATTTCGTTGAGATATCTGATGATTCCTCTGATGACGAGCCGCAACCGAAGAGATCGAAGGAAATAGAGGGAGTTCGGCGTTCCGCTCGTCTTTCTTCAAAGCCACGAGCGAGATATACCTCGGAATCAGTGAGCTATATAGAGACATCTCCTGTGCATGAACACCCATTAGCTAATCTTGTTGCAAAGGATGAAGAAGATCCCGAGGAGGATCCGGAAGAAGATCCTGAGGAGGAACAGATGGAAGACGAGCCAGAACCTACTGATGCCGAACCACCCAGTGCAGAAGGAGCTACAGGAGGCCTTGCAGGAGCTCAAGGAAGTGCAGGACCGCGTTATCAGGTGAATGGTGCCTCGTGCCGACCGGCACGGGTATCGTGCCGACCGGCACCTCGGGGTTTTGACAGAAACTCGCCCCTGCGAGATGAGCGTCATGATCGTCCTGCCAACTGTTGCCCAATCTGCAGAAGAAACATCGAACGTCTCTATTATGACATGGAAAGATGCTATAGACACCACCGGGACATTGATTTACGAATTGACGACATGGAGAGCATGGCCGCGGCGGATTACTCTTTTCTCATGAGGAACATTCGAAGCATCTTTAGCATGTTGAGGAGGCATGGCATTACAGATTAGGTTGGTCTAGTCGTTTTTCTTTTGCAATAGGGACATTGCAAGGTTTGAGTGTGGGGGATTCGCCCTTACACTTCTCGCCCTTACACTTCTTATGGTCGTTTGCTTCGATTTAGTATGGTTTGAGTTAGTGTGTGAAAGTGTGAGAGTTTTCTTAGAGAGGTTTGAGATGGTGTGCTTAGTTATGCTTCGAGGTCAAGGATTATTGCAATGTCTTGAATAAAGTTAGTGTTAGTTGTCGAATCGATGTGTTACCCCATATTCTTGATTTTGTTTTTGACGATCGTTTTGCCAATCTACTTGAGTTCATTGAATAATCGCTTGGCTTTATATATCCACTCTTCGAAAACCCCTTCTATCATCATAAGTTGAAGCATTTAGCTAAGGATTTGATATTGTACCTACTACACTAAGCCAAATAAGATGAGAGAAGCCTACATAAGCCTTTTGATAGGAAGACGTCTTTGCCAACTCTTTGCTCTTGATTACGACTAAGCTAGAAGGGAGAAGTTTCATTTGTTCATCTCAGTTTGCTAGCCATCTATCATCAAATTCTTTCTATCCGAAAACCGATATTTCATCGTTTCTCTCTCCTCCTTGATACAACCTACAAGCAAATATGAAGTTTAGACAGATTTCGGTTCCAAACATGCTCTGATAGCAGTCTGCAATAAATAAAAAGAAGAAAAAGAAGAAAAATAACAAAAGTTGTCAGGTGCCGACCGGCACGCACCAGTGCCGATCGGCACAGAAGGAAAATAAAGAAGACAAAAAGAAAAAAAAAGATGATGAATATCAGAGAAGCATACTGCAGAAAGAGTTAAAATTTTCAGGGATCTGTATATACTTCAAGCTTGATCTTATCCTAATTCTATTTCGTTTGTTCTCATCTACTTCATATCACCATTGACCCTTGTGCCTATATTCTATATTCTCATGATGAAAACTCCCTTTTAGAAGGCATGATCGAGCGAATTGTTGACTTAGTTGTTCTTTCGATTCAATTTGGTTATATTACTTTCCGAGATCCACAAAAGAGCCTTATACTATAGAATAGAGAGGGAAGGAAATACATTTGAGCGATTGAGTGAAGTCTGAAGCTTTTGCATTCTTCTTACGTGATATGAAGGGAGACAAAAATATTTGTTTGATAAGCCTTGTGATTGATTTGGTCGACTCAAGTTTTGAGGTGAAATTGTTTTCAAAAAAATTGAGAGAAAGTCTTGTGGAGGGATACTTATTCGCTGAGATGATTGACAATAGCTAAGTTGAAGACTTGTGAGAGTTTTGCTTCTTAGCATGACGAAAGCACGGTGATGATTTTCATGGTTTGAATTGCTCGAGGACTAGCAATGATTTGAGTGTGGGGGAGCTGTTGGTGCTTTCTAGGTACTCATTTTATATGACAAATATGGTGTTTTTAATACCTTATTATGTCATTATTGCTAACAATTAACCCCCATTATTATATATATACGTAGTTTCTGTGTATTCGGAAGGATTTGCAGGAAACAGGTGAAAATTAAGAAACTACGGGTAAAGAGCTGCCTGAGGCCCGAAGAGCGGGGAAATTGGAGCCCGTGCCGGTCGGCACGGCCTGTGTGCCGACCGGCACCATGGAGGTCGAGCCCAAACTTGAAGCCCACTCGAAGAATATGAAGCCCAGAAGAAATATCGGAGTCGGAATCGGTGAAATCCAGCCCGCAATCGAAAGGGACTATAAAGAGGAGATCTTGGTCGCGAAACAGGGAGACAGACAGACATATAGAGGTTTTTGACCTAGGTTGAAGGTTGTGGCGGCGAAGACGGCGATCACCGATCATCACCACCAAAAAGGAAGATTGTGCCGACCGGCACACCGCCGTGCCGATCGGCACCTGTGGGACCACGCCAAAATCCCGCGTCCTATTGTAGCCATGTTCATGTGTTGCAGTATGATGCGTGAGTAGATCTCATATTCTCTCCGTGGCGAGGGAAATCTGGTTATGTAACTCTCACACTTACAATACTCTTTTGATATGTTCAGTCTATGTGATGCTTCTATTTCGTATCTGATCAATACGTTATTATCACATAGTGCAAGAAACCAGTGGGAAACTATTAACCCTTGTCATGACAGGGCGAGAGGAGAACGAAACCACCATGTCTTGTAGAATATTAAACTTATCAATAGAACTATAACCTGAGTTGCATGCCAGTGTCCCAAACCATAGGAGAGAATCCTTTCATAACCTTGTTACAACTTTCACTCTTAGTTGTTAACCATCCTTTTAACACACATCTTTTGCTATATTAATTTAGTAGTTTAAATATTAGTTTAAGTCCCGCTTGTTCTCTGTGGTTCGATATTAAACCTTGGAATACTCTAAGGGAAAAAGTGCTACAGCTGTACACCGTCCTCTTGCGGTATATAAGTGGGTGCGTACAAACGACCAACAGCTACATCCACAATGTTCCAGGAACTCTGCAGCGGGGTACCATCTTCGGTCGTTAGTCGATAAGCACCCGGCCGAGTGACTTCTGCTACGATATAAGGCCCCTCCCATATAGGGGACAACTTATGGCGCCCTTCAATCCTAGTGTATGTATATACATATAAATTATTTGATACTTATACTTTTTTTCGATGATATTTGATATTTATACGATTTTGTTTGGCGTCTCAAGAGACAATTTATTTCCATGACAATTGATTTGAACATTATTTTTATTTTTGTTTTGGCATGTGAACAAATAATTTATTTTTGTTTGGTGTGTCAATAAATAATTTATTCCCATGAAATGCCATGACCTGACGAACACAAACCACATCACCCGGCCGCGCACACCTTAGCGTGCAATGCCTCTGGGTCAACACGTCATGTTTGGGCGGGTCCCAATGCGTCCCGCGCTGTGCTTTGTCGGCCGTCCATTGAAGCCCGTTGGCGAACCATGGAGCACCGGCCCGTCTTTTTGGGGAAACAACCTGCAGGGCCGGCCCAGGACATAAATAAAACAGGTTTTCTGAAAAAATTAAATAGGTGGCGTGGGGAGTTGAACCAGCAACCTCTTGCAATTCATCTGAAAGATGTTATGCCAACTGATCTAAGCCACCTTTCTGACTTGTTTCTACCATATAACTTTTCTTATATGTTAACGATTACAACACAGGCCGGCCCTTGCGTGGGGAAGCGCGTCCTTCAATCCTAGTGTATGTATATATATATAAATTATTTGATATTTATACGATTTTGTTTAGCGTCTCAAGAGACAATTTATTGCCATGACAATTGATTTGAACATTATTATTTTTATTTTTGTTTGGCATGTGAACGAATAATTTGTTCCCGAAATTCCCATGACCTGAAGAACACAAACCACATCACCCGCCCGCGCGCACGTCAGCAAGAAAATGCAAAAAACAAACGCAAAAGACAACCACCTGAGATTCGAACCCTGGCTCTAGACTTGAGAGATTGGAACCTTACCACTATGTTGCGCCTTTTGTTGTGATGGAGTTCAGTATTTACTCTATACAATACGGTAAAGAGGGGAATCCAACCTGAGACAGATCAGGCCTAGGGCGCAAGACCGAAGAAAAATGCCGGTAAAAAAAGATCGAAGAAAAATGCAAGCACAATTTTTCCTTTTAATCTCTGCATAAAACTTGTAACTAGTCTTTCTCCCTCATACGAACTTCAAAATAGATCATTTTTTTCCTAAAAATTCCTAAAATCATGCTCTATCAAGTTATGAAACTTATTAATGCTATTATTTTGAAAAATCTTCTCGTTTGAGTCTGTTTGAACAATCCAATTTTTGAATTTAAAGAAATGACAACTACAAGCAAGATTTTTGTACACTAAATGATGTCAAATGGAAAAGTGATGAATACTAAAGTTTCATATCTCATCAAGATCTACAATCTTTATTTAGGTTATTTTGTCATTTTCAAAAGTGGTCATAACATGTAGTACAAATTTGACAAGTCTCTAACATAGTTTCTTAAACTATGTGAGTGAATCTAGGATTAATGATCAATGTATACTACCACTTTCTCAAATGAAAAAAAGACCTAAATAAATATTGTAGATCTGGATGAGTAATGAAAATTTGATATTCATGACTTTTTCGGCTGAAATCATTTATTGTTCAAAATTTTTGCTTTTAGTTATCAATTTTTGAAATTCAAAATTTAGATTATCCTTCCTTTTCTTTAAACTCGTAGATGCACCCTCCTCTTCCCTCCCGTCTTGACGCTCTGAGCCATTCGATCACGATCTGAGCGTTTTAGTGGTTCAATAGTTTCCGTCCACGCCGAAACGTTCCCGGTTCCCCATCGCCTTTCTGCCTCCCCCTCCGCCCGGCGCCGCCCCGCCTCCTCCGCCCGGCGCCGCCCCCCGCGCGCCGCCTGACGGATCCCCTCCTTCCACGCCGCCGCCCAGCCTCATCTGCCCGGCGCCGGCCCGCGCGCTACCCCGCGCCGCCTGGCTCGCCTTCTCCATGGCGCGCGGCCGTCAACCTCTCTGCCTCTTCTAGATCCTTCCTCCGCCGCACCTCAAACAAAATCCCCGGTGATCCCCCATCCCGGCGACTCGCCGGTCCACCAGGCGCCACGCTTCCCTTGGTCCGAACGACGGCAGCTTCGGCGATCCTCACACCCAGCAACCGGATCCTCCCACCCAGCAACCATTCGCCGACCTGATCCCCCATCCCGGCGACGGCGGTCCACCAAGCACCACGCCTCCCTTGGTCCGAAAGACAGCAGCTCCGACGATCCTCAGACCCAACAACCATTCGCCGACCACCGCGCCTGTCGCACGGTGCTTGCAGAGATTGCGACTCCGGTGTAGATCGATCTGGCGCTGCCCATCCCGGCCTTCCCTATCGCTGCAGTGCCTCCTATGCCACTGATCTCCAAACGGATATAGCTCTTGGTTGTGGATTCAACTGGCGGCATCTGCAATCACGGAGGCTGCTGCCCTGTTCGTTCCCCACCTGCGATTCCAGGTCTGAAAAAGAAGAATTGCATTGTTAGGGTTGGGTTGATCACGGTTTAATTTTATTCCTGTCCATTTAATTCCTCAGGAAATTAATTACAAACCACTACAGCTCAGTATATTCGTAAGGAAAAATGCATATCGTGTTTCATACTTGAATGTTGTCTGCTTTACAAATTGAGATTCTACAACTGTCTCCTTTCTGATGCTCTTTATATATTCGCATTTTAGCTTCTGGTTTGACCGCCGTGTCTAAATGCTCATCATTCCAATTTCGAGTAAAAGATAGGTGGATCACCTATATAATCTTACTGTTCAGTTGTACCCATATCTGAACTTTCTTCAGCGACATATGTAGTACAGGGTATACACACAGGCTGTTCAGATTATATTTTTCTTATTGTGACTAGAATTTGAGAAAAATCTGCTTGCTTTACAGGTTAAATTAATTTCTTATATTTTGTTTGCAGATTTATAACCATGTCTACATCTTCATCAAGATCACCACTTCATAGAAGTTGTAAACGAAAGCAACGTGCGATGTTTCTTCTCAGCTATTATTTTGTTGCTGCAATCATACATGCATACATGTATACCTTGGTTGTTTATTGCCTTCATAGAAGACATCTCATTTATTTTCCCCACTCAACAGCCACTTCCATTGAAGATGATGGTGCATCATCAAATGCAAAATCATTTTGCCATGATGCCGACTTCCCTGCCAGTTTCCATTCGGTTTCTAGGCGTTCTGTTCGGCGTCATTTATTGCTTCGGGGTATTGGTATAATTATTTGGCTCTCTTTAATTTGCCTCATGTTAATTTGTGTTTTATTATTACAACTGTATTTGAAAATTAACCTAAAATTAGCAACGATGTAAGTTGCTTGGTGAATTCTCATTGCATTTTACCATCCTGTTTCTTTTTTATTAGAGTCGCATCAAGAAGAACAAACACTTATTCCTTGAGGGCGTCGAAAACGTCCATTATTGGAAAGCACCGATGATTTTCCCACAGATTTCCAGTTCTCATCCAGTCGTCGTGTTCGTTCTCGCCAGCTACAAAACTCATCTGGTATATATTTGATTTTCTAATTTTGTAGCTTTGTGTCTGATTTGTGCATTGGCCATGTCGTTTATACTTTGTGTCTGAAATCATCAAAGTTTTCTCTTTTTTTTTTCTAATCTATGCAGGAACAGGACAGGAGTTTTCTTCCATCCCTCAATGAATTTATGTTTGAATCAGTTTGTGCATGGTTGAGTTGAGAGCATTACTGCCCAAATCGCTGGCCAAATCAAACAACTTTCCCACTGTGTACAAATCGATCCCGACCAGCCTATTCACCACAACGCCGGGCCTCTCAGCAGCTGTACGAAGTGGAATAACATAGTAAAGCCTCTGACCATAGCTTTGACATCAGAGGTGACCTCTGTACTTCTTCAAGAGAAGTTAGGATTTTTTTTTTTAATAAGTAGTCAATTGAGTTCGATTCAAGAAAAGATCAGCTATGGTCCATGTTAGACAGTTTTCAATTAAGACACACAATTCCATTTTTATCTGATTTCATCAAGAATTTCAGGATCAATTCTAATGTCTTAAATCTGCCTGCTTCGTATTCGTTTCACTGAATAGCTAAACTCAACCTTTTTTCTGTCAAATTTGACTGACAAAATACACTCTTCTACAGTGAGTTGACATTGAAGCGTACAAGGCGGTGACAATTATATCTGGGTGCTGAGAAAACACCAAGGCGATCAATGACACAGGCATGGACTTCTATACTCAGTACCAGGTAAGATTCAACTCTCCTGATACAAGGTGTTGATGAATCAAATAGAAGAGAAGCTTTTATTTTGGACCCAGGCAAAACTAACAAAAAACTTTGTGTGGAAGAGAAGCTTTTGTTAACCACAGAGTGTTGTGCTTTGGGTCATGGGCATTATAGCTGCAGGGTCAAGAATGTACATGTATGCAGCCTTTGTGCAATCTATGAAAGGAATGGACTCCTTTGTACACAGCCTTTGTGTGTTAGTTTACTTGCAAAATCTGATTTCATTCTGGCAAATTAATTTGATAATTTCTGCAACCAATTCATTGTCTGCATATATATCATTTGATAGCTCATCATCTGCCAGCGTAGTAAATTCATTCAGCAGCTCACTAGGAAAGTTTGAGATTTTAAGCATTCTTCCTGAATTTATTTCACTTGCCATGGCTACGCAAGTATAATAAATTAAATAATGAGTTTCGTTTATATTTGAAGTTAGATAAAAGGAAGAAGTATGTTCATTGTTTATTTCCATACCAACCTCTTATGTTTTGATTTTCCTTGGGGAAATTAATTAGTGACTTTTTTCAGGCATTGTGTTCTCTTTTGTTGATTTCATTTACTTCATACAAGTGTTTATCAGTTTTGCGCCAGGTGGACAGTTGATATGTTGATTCTGTTATGTAATTACGTCAGTCTCAAATGTTGCAACAAGTGACATGATGCATCATGTGACATTACTATGATTAATTAGCATCTCCTCCTGGCAGTTAATTTGTGTTGCTATTTTGCACACTACTGTTCTTTTCAAGATTTTATCTATACTTTTTTTCACGATTTTTCTCCTTGATATACAAGAGCTTCATGTGTTGCCGATGATTCATGTCTATTTCCTTATGGTCTTTGCAGCAGTCCAGTACTTGAGGGTCACCTAATGGACACCTTATGCCCAACTAATCCACGTCTACATACTGAGGTTGTCAGGGTCGGCATTGTCTATCAGCGTCGACGTAAGAGGGACCAGCGGCGCGCGAGGAATGCGGCGACAGCGGCAAGCAACGCGGCGCCGTGATTTCAGTTCAGTTAGGATTTCTGTTTGCCGGCCCTGTAAGCTATAAACAGGGACCGATAGTTGAGGAATAATCATCTTGGAATTTGTTAGGTTTAGCTACCGAAACACCCAGCCTCGGAGGTGCGGCGCCGTCACCACGGCACCGCCGCGCCGACGAGGACCTGGGCCAAGACCAGCTACTTCGTTTAAGTATAATCTTCGCCGTTCTGTGTCCACGAATTCGTATTGCTCCCCTGGTCGTGACAATCTGGTATCAGCAGTCCCAGGTTCGCCCACCATGGTTTCGCCGCCGCCATCGCCATCGACCGGGGACAACGACACCATCACCATGTCCGACCTCGCCAAGCGCTTCGCCGCCATGGAAGCCCTCCTCCGCCCGCTGCAGCCGTTGGCTGACAAGTTCGCCACGCTGGAAAAGAAGGTCGACGACCAAGCAAACCAGCAGGCGGCCCTCAACCTCGCCCTGGGGCGCGTCGAGCGGGCCCTGCCGGGCTACTTGCCGGACGACGAGTTCGCGTCTCGCACCGGGAAGGGCAGCGCCGACTCCGACGCAGCGCACTCGGGTCATCGCCGCAGGACGCCACCGCCACCGCCACCGCCACCACCGCCGCCCCCGCACGGCCACCATCGTCGCCACGACGACGACGACGACGACGGCGGCGTCCCGAGCTTCCACAAGCTGGAGTTTCCAAAGTACGACGGCAAGGGTGATCCACTGCCGTGGCTCAATCGCTGCGAACAGTTCTTCCGCGGCCGCCGCACGCCGGAGAACAAGCGAGTGTGGTACGCATCGTTCCATCTGCTCGACGACGCGCAACTGTGGTACTACCGCCTCGAGCTCAACACGGGACCTCCGTCACGGCGCCAGTTCGTGCAGCTCGTCAACACGCGCTTCGGGCCGCCGCTCACCGACAGCCCGTTGGGCGAGATCGCCCTGCTCCGCCGCACCGGCTCCGTCGACGAATACTGCAACCGCTTCCTCGCCCTCTCCTGCCGCGCGCCGAGCTTGACGGAGGAGCAACAGATCCAGCTGTTCACCGTTGGCCTCGGCAACCCCCTCCGCACGGACGTGTCGCTGCAGAAGCCACAATCGTTGGACGACGCGATCATGTACGCGCGGGCGTACGAGCAACGCCTCATCGTCGCCGACACGACACCGCCACGATCCTCGTCACGGTCGTCCTACAAGCCGCCGGCGCCCGCGACATCGTCACCAAGCTCGGCTGCGTCGTCTCCCGTCAAAAAGAAGCTGACGCCGGCGGAGATAGCTGCTCGCAAGCTGGAGGGCACGTGCTTCCACTGTGATGAGAAGTTCTCCTTGGCGCACAAGAAGGAGTGCAAACAGCTATTCGTCATCGAGGTGCTCTGCAACGAGTATGAGGACGGACCGGAGGCGCCGACCGACGAACCAACCATCTCTCTCTCGGCTCTCACGGGCATCCAGTCACGTGCTGCCCGCACGATGAAGGTGCTCGTCGACGTGGGTGGCGTCAAGCTGACGGCGCTCCTCGACTCCGGTTCTACACACAACTTCGTCGACAACGCGGCCGCGGTGCGCGCCGGCATCCAGCTTCACCATCGCGCTGGCCTCCGCGTCGCCGTCGCCAATGGTGACCGTATCGACAGTTCGGGCAGCTGCGACGGCCTCCACATCGACATCAGCGGCGAGCCTTTCGTCATCAACTGCTTCGGCCTTGCGCTCGGCTCCTACGACATGGTGCTGGGTGTCCAGTGGCTCGAATCTCTGGGCCCGATCCTCTGGGACTTCAGCAGCAGGACCATGGCGTTCAAGCGCGAGGGGCGCCCCGTCGTGTGGTCGGCCATTGGTGCCCCGTCCGCGCCGCTGCTGGCGTCCGTGGAGCCGGACCTGATGGAGGCGCTCCTCGAGGCGTTCCGGGGGTTGTTCGCCGAGCCCACGGGCCTGCCGCCGCCGCGTGCGCGCAGCCACCGCATCCTCCTCAAGCCCGGCACGGCGGCGGTCTCGGTGCGGCCATACCGCTACGCTCACGCGCAGAAGGCCGAGCTTGAGCGCCAGTGTGCCGAGATGCTGCGCTTGGGCGTCATCAGACCGAGCTCGTCGGCGTTCTCCGCACCCGTGCTGCTGGTCAAGAAGGCTGACGGCTCGTGGCGCTTCTGTGTCGACTTCCGCGCACTCAACGACGCGACGATCAAGGACAAGTTCCCGATCCCGGTGGTCGAGGAGCTGCTGGACGAGCTACGCGGCGCCAAGTTCTTCACCAAGCTCGACCTTCGCTCCGGGTACCACCAGGTCCGCATGCATCCAGACGACGTGGAGAAGACGGCGTTCCGCACGCACCAAGGCTTGTTCGAGTTCCTCGTCATGCCGTTCGGCCTCACCAACGCACCAGCCACGTTCCAGGCGCTGATGAATGATGTGCTCCACCCGTTCCTACGACGGTTTGTTTTGGTCTTCTTCGATGACATCCTAATATACAGCTCATCCTGGTCGGAGCACCTCCGCCATGTCCGCCTCATCCTTGACAAGCTGCAGGAACACCAACTCTTCTTGAAGAAGTCCAAGTGCTTCTTTGGCGCCCGCTCAGTCGCCTACCTCGGACACGTGCTCTCGGCGGAGGGCGTCGCCATGGATGACCAGAAGGTGCAGGCTGTCTTGGCGTGGCCCGTGCCGTCAACTGTGCGCGCTGTACGCGCGTTCCTCGGATTGGCGGGGTACTACCGACGCTTCATCCGCGACTACGGCGCCATCGCCACGCCCCTCACCAAGCTGCTGCGCAAGGACGGATTCCGGTGGTCAGCCGAAGCAGAGGAGGCGTTCCGGGCGCTGCAAAAGGCCCTCACGTCGGCCCCGGTGCTGCAGCTGCCGGCGTTCGATCGCGAGTTCATCGTCGAATGCGACGCCTCCGGCTCCGGGTTCGGCGCCGTCCTCCACCAAGGCGACGGACCCGTAGCTTTCTTCAGTCGCCAGATCGCTCCGCGCCACGCGAAACTGGCGGCGTACGAACGGGAGCTCATTGGACTGGTGCAGGCCGTCAAGCATTGACGCCCGTACCTCTGGGGCCGTGCGTTTGTCGTGCGCACGGACCACTTCAGCCTCAAGTACCTGTTGGATCAGCGCCTCTCGACGATTCCTCAACATCAATGGGCGAGCAAATTGCTTGGTTTTGATTTCAGGGTCGAGTACAAGCCCGGGGCAACGAACGTCGTGGCGGACGCGCTGTCACGCCGCGACACAGAGATAGTGGGGGAGCTCGCAGCCATCTCTGCGCCGAGCTTCACCATCTTCGACGACCTCCGCGCCGAACAGAACGCGGACCCAGCACTGGTGGCCATCCGCGCCGAGATTGTGGCGGGCACACGA
Source organism: Eragrostis nindensis (assembly GCA_012490785.1). NCBI lineage: Eukaryota > Viridiplantae > Streptophyta > Magnoliopsida > Poales > Poaceae > Eragrostis > Eragrostis nindensis. The sequence goes on from JAAXCT010000322.1 coordinate 107,361, forward strand.
ACTGGCCAGTGGAGCATCGTCGACGACATGGTTGCCTACGGCGGCCGCATCTACGTCCCGCCTACATCGCCGAGCCTGCCTGCCATCCTGGCAGCAGCCCACGACGCCGGCCATGAGGGAACGCAGAAGACACTGCAGCGGGTGCGCGCCGACTTCCACGTCCCCGGTGTGCGCTCCGCGGTGGCTGAGTACGTGCGCGCTTGCTCCACCTGCCAGCGCAACAAGACAGAGCAACTCCATCCCGCCGGCCTGCTACAACCACTCGAGGTGCCGTCGGCGGTGTGGTCGGACGTCGCCATGGACTGGACCAAAAGCTCGTGGCTCGTTGGCTCGGCTCGGCTCGCTACTGGCTCGGCTCGGCTCGGCTCGGCTCGTTCAACTTTTCGAACGAGCCGAGCTTTTTTTCAGCTCGTTTAGGTAACGAGCCGAGCTCGAGCTGGCTCGCGAGCCGCTCGCGAGCTACACGAGTTTTGGAGCCCAAGGTCTACCAGCGTAAAAAAGCCCAACAGCCCTACCTCAAATGCGTTGGCCCAACACACAAGTTTACCTGGACGTGGGCTGCTGGCTACTCGGCTCACGATATATTAGTTGGCTCTTGCTGGTTGCTTCTCACGAATTTGCAGCAGTCACAAACGCAAGAGCTTTTGGTTGCTGGTGGCGGTAGGGTTAGGGTTAGGGTACACCGTACATCGTATACGGCGGCGACGGCGACGTCGACGCCGGAACCTACTTGGACCACCTCACCATCGTCCGCATCCGAGCATCTCCCGTCCGTCATGGTCGGACAACCAAGCCATGAATCGAAGAGCCAAAGGACAAAGAGGCCGGCATCCCGTTCGCGTGCCCTATCTACCTCGACGGTAGAGGCGCCGGCGGCCAAGGTCGTCCGCAGAGGAGGAAGTTCGAGGCCATCGGTCACTCCATCTTCAATCCCTTCTGAAGACATGGTGAGCACTTGTATTCTGTCTTTCATCAGAGATTTCCTTCCGTTTGTTATTTAATATTTTCCAAATTGTATTCTGTAAGTGCGCATCTTCATTTACACAGATTTGTGCTAACTAGTCACTAGTCCTCACCGTCCCCTTATTTATAGTGATGCGTTGATTATATCCACATCTCAATTCAGCAAGTATTATCTCTAGGTTATAGTTATTCTGTACTAAATAAAATAAATTTATTTTTGTTCATGTAGGTCCAGGAACTAGATGATGATGTTGAGTCGGGTGGAGAAAAAGACAACAGCTATGACATGAATGATGAGTTGTCTGTAAGCTTGCCTTCACAAGAACCGTCTGATGGCAGTACTGATGGGGGAAATGATGTTGAGGCTGAGGCATCCGTATCAGCTAAGGGCAAGGCAAAGAGGACAGCTAAGAAGCAGAAAGCTGGTGTTTCAATCTCTCCAAAGAAAGTTGTCAGGAAACAAAAGGCTAAATGTTGGAAGTACTTTAAGCTGATTGACGTTCCATCCTCGAAGGAGCGCGGGGTTATAGTGAAAAGGGCCAAGTGTAGGTTCTGTGGTACATCTTATCTGTACACTGGAACTACTTCACAGATGAACCGGCACCTACTCGTATGCGCTCCATATAAGAACAAGCTTGCAAAAGCTCAAGGTACCCTCAAATTTAATCCTGACAAAGGAGGTGAACTTACTGTTAATCCAACGGAATATGACCATGAGCATACCCGTAAGATAATTGCTAAAATGATAATCGTTCATGATTATCCATTTCGGATGGTAGAGCATAAGTGGTTCAATATCTTGATGAGGTGGTTAAATTCCAATTATGAGTGGATTGGTAGGAAAAGCATTAGAAATGAATGCATGAGGGTTTACGAATCTGAAAAGGAACTCTTCAGAAAGAGTCTTGAAGATGCTGACTCAATTAGTTTGACATGTGATTGCTGGACCTCAAATCAAAACCTTTCATATATGTGTCTAGTTGCACATTACGTAGATACAAATTGGACTATACAATGTCGTGTGCTCAACTTCATTGAATTGGATCCTCCACACACCGGGGATGTGATAGCACATGCTATTTTTGAATGCTTGGTTGAATGGAAGATTGAAGATAAGATTATGACAATTACTCTTGATAATGCCTCTTCCAATGACACCGCTATTCAAGGTCTGTTCTTGAAGCTTATTGCTAGAAAGAACACATTGTGTGATCCTCTATATTTTCATGTTCGTTGCTCCTCCCACATTGTGAATTTAGTGGTTAATGATGGGTTGCAAACAGTGGAGTCATTGATCAGCAAGCTAAGGAACACTGTGAAATATTTCAAAAAATCTCCAGCCCGCATGTACAAATTTGTTGAAATTTGTAACACTTGGTCAGTGAAAGTTGGAAGGGGTTTGTGCCTGGATGTTAAAACGAGGTGGAGTTCAACTTACAAAATGTTGGCAGCCTGCATTGAGTATAGAACTGCATTCAGTTATTATGCTGATTCTGATACTAAATACAAGTGGGAACCAAAACCCGAGGAATGGGTTTTGTTTGAAAAAATTCAACCAATATTGATGATAATGGCTGGAGCAACCACAGCATTTTCAGGGTCAACTTACCCCACTGCTAATGTCTTTTATCCTTACATTGTCAATGTTAAAATTGCATTGAGACAAGCAATAGCATGTGGTGATCAGTATTTGGGACAAATGGCTTCTGCAATGCTACTCAAATTTGACAAGTATTGGGAGAAAAGGAATAATGTTATGGTTATTGCTACCATCCTTGACCCTAGATTCAAAATGAGGTATATTACATGGTGTTTTGCACAGATGTATGACTCAACAAGGGCTGAATATGAGATTGACGCCATCAATACTGAGTTGGAAGGGCTCTACAAGCAGGCTGAGATGAAATATCGTGAGAAGAAGACCATGAGCAGGGGCACGGTTGAATCATCCACATCTTCAAAGGATACCAGCAGCTCATTAGCCTCTGTGGTGTCAAGTGGCTTTCAGTCATTTTTGCAATCCAGTGCAACTGAATGTTCAAAATCTGAGTTACTCATCTATCTAGATGAGCCAAATGTGCCCATAGATGACAAAGACTTCAAGTTACTTGATTACTGGAAGGTGAATGCACATAGGTTTCCTGTTGTGTCCAAGTTGGCAAAGAAATTCTTGGTTGTTCCAGCTAGCAGCGTGTCATCGGAGTCTACTTTTAGTGAAAGCGGTAGAATTCTTGATGACTACCGTAGTTCTTTGAGCCCATCCATGGTTCAGGCATTAGTGTGTGCGTCAAGCTGGATACGAGGTGCTGACAATGAAATCAACCCCCCAATACTTGTGGTAAGAATCCTATTCTTATAGTTTTCCATTTCCCAAATCTTTTTTTTCAAAATACTGTGTATGTGTATCTCATTATGCAATATCTTCCCAGGAACAAGACAACGAGGATGATGTCGAATCTGTACTGTTTCCAGAATCTGTGGTTGCAAGCAGCTAGTAAGTAGATGTATTTCTTGGCTGGTTCAAAAAGAAAGTTTCAAGCAAAATCCTTTACTGACTGCTGCTCTTAAAAACTTTTTCAGGTGCAAACTGAAGTCATCTTTTGTGCTGGGAAGGCAAGCTGGATGGCCTTTTTAGATGGAGTAATAAGAAGTTGAAGCCAGTACTAATTAGTTGTCTACTTAGCATTTTGGACTATCGTGATTTGGTGTTATGTAAAGATAATATTATGATCAGCTGCTGGTGGACTTGGTAGACTGTAAGCATCAAGAATATTTAGTTAAGCTAGTTTCTGAATGAATTTTTGTTCCAAGCTCGCGAGCTGAAACGAGCCAGCTCGAGCTCATTTCGAGCCCGAGCCGAGCTGACTTTCTAGCTCGTTATGCAAACGAGCCGAGCCGAGCCAGCTCGTTAGCATAACGAGCTGGACCGAGCCGAGCCGAGCCGAGCCGAGCTGGCTCGTTAGTCCAGGCCTAGACGTCGCCATGGACCTCATCGAGGGTCTCCCACGTGTCAACGGCAAGTCGGTCATCCCTCACCGTCGTGGACCGCTTCTCCAAGTACGCCCATTTCATACCACTCGGCCACCCCTACACGGCAACGACGGTCGCGCGCGCGTTCTTCAACGACATTGTCCGCTTGCACGGCGTGCCCAGCTCCATCGTCAGCGACAGGGACCCGGTCTTCACGAGCAACTTCTGGAAGGAGCTATTCGCTCTCCATGGCGTCGCGCTCAACTTCACGACGGCGTTCCACCCGCAGTCGGATGGGCAATCGGAGGCGACGAACAAAATCATCGCCATGTATCTCCGCTGCCTCACCGGAGACCGCCCCCGGCAGTGGCTGCAATGGCTGCCGTGGGCGGAATTTTGCTACAACTCCGCGTTCCAGTCCTCGCTGCGCACGACGCCGTTCCGGGTGGTTTATGGCCGCGACCCCCCTTCGGTGCGTGCGTACGCGCCTGGCGAGGCCAAACTCCCCGCGGTGCACCACCAATTGCTGGAGCGCGACGAGTTCATGGTGGAGGTGAAGGATCGCCTGGAGCAAGCTCAGCAGCAGCACAAGGTGTTCTACGACCGCAAGCACCGAGCAGTTGAATATGCGGTAGGCCAATGGGTTTGGTTGAGGCTGCTGCACCGACCCATGGCATCCCTGGACGTCAAGGGCAGAGGCAAGTTAGGTCCCAAGTTTTATGGTCCGTTCCAGGTGCTGGAACGCGTGGGCGACGTCGCGTACAAGCTGGATTTGCCGCCGGGTGCCAAGCTCCATGATGTGTTCCATGTCGGCCTGCTCAAGCCATATCACAGCACCGACCCACCAAGCAGAGGTGTTCTTCCACCTATTCGCCATGGCCGTGCCTGTCTCGTTCCAGCAGCCGTCACCAAGTGCCGCCTAGCGCGGGGCCAGCATGAGCTTTTGGTGCAGTGGACAGGTCAAGCTGCGGCCGATGCAACGTGGATGGCGCTGGCCGAGTTCAAGCGTCTCTATCCAGATTTCAAGCTCGCGGACGAGCTAGTTGTCCAGGCGGGGAGAGATGTCAGGGTCGGCATTGTCTATCAGCGTCGACGTAAGAGGGACCAGCGGCGCGCGAGGAATGCGGCGACAGCGGCAAGCAACGCGGCGCCGTGATTTCAGTTCAGTTAGGATTTCTGTTTGCCGGCCCTGTAAGCTATAAACAGGGACCGATAGTTGAGGAATAATCATCTTGGAATTTGTTAGGTTTAGCTACCGAAACACCCAGCCTCGGAGGTGCGGCGCCGTCACCACGGCACCGCCGCGCCGACGAGGACCTGGGCCAAGACCAGCTACTTCGTTTAAGTATAATCTTCGCCGTTCTGTGTCCACGAATTCGTATTGCTCCCCTGGTCGTGACAGAGGTTGACATCAGCGACATGTTTTACCATGTTATGTTGAATACAGCTGCAAGCAGCACAAATACTTTCCAAATTAAATGAAGCTCCTTGAGGTGCACTATGGATATCGTTGTTTTCTGCTTTATGTAGCCATAATACTCGCATGTTGACCTGGAAGTAATCCATTAAATCGTTTTTTTTTAAGCTCAAGTTAAGACCTATGGTTCCTGTTGATAAAGACTTCCAAAGATCTTTCTCCGACACTAATATCTATAGTTGAGATTGGCACTCATTTATAATCTTAGTTCATTATTTTCTCTTTGTTTGAGAAAGGCTCTAAGAAACCATGTGAGTTTGCGCTTATTTATAATGTCAATTCTATCGTTTTTCTTTTTGTGATGCATTCGCATGGGAAAGGATATATATACCCGCGGCAATTCGCCGCGGGGTTCCATCTAGTTTTGAAGAAAGCATCCCATGATAACCTTGCCAAGTAGCCATTCAGCAGTTCTGAAATCATTTAAAATGCTTTGAGCAATTTGACCCTTCATCCGTCTCCTATAAATCAATTTTGGCAAGTACTGTCTGTGTATCATGATGTTTAGTTTTTCTGTATGATAAACAATAAATGCTGGACGTGATGCTGCAGGACGCCAGAATCAAGTGTCGCTAGCCTTTGGACCTGTTGATCTGCATGGAGCAGTAGTGATTCGTGAACAAACAGACATCGTTTCAGCAGGTATCGATGATGCAAGCAGCACATGGACAGACAGCGTTTCAGTAGGTACTAGTCAAGCTAGTTATTGAATGACTTTCTTTCCTTTGACAGCGTTTCAGCAGGTACTAGTCAAGCTAGTTATTGAATGACTTTCTTTCCTTTGGTTCTATATCTAATTGTCTATAGCATAATTTTAGTTTACTTCATGCTAAAAAAATGTTATTCTTTCTTTTCAGCAAACTAAGGCAGTTCGAATGGAGCAAACAAGTGATGAGCAAACATCTTGAAGTCACCCTTTGCTGATCAAGTGATGGGATCGTCTTGAAGTCACCCTTTGCTGATCAAGTTCTTCATTTCTTATCAAATTAGCCTACTATGTGTGTTGAAACAATATGGTGTTGCAAACTTATTACTATTTCAGTACTACGTGTGTCATGGAATTTTACCCTGAATGGTTGAATCTTGTTTCATAAATGCTAAATTATTTTTGATCCTGTATTATATTATTTTAAATTATTGGTGATGCAAATAATTGAGCGTGGCATAATAGACATATGGCAACGTGGCATAATAGACATATGGCAATAGCTACAGAAGTATGGAAGCAACACTATTTGTGGCAAATGAGAATTCATCCTATCGCAACCCGACTTTTTCAATGTCACAAAGGGTCGTGGCAATACCAAGTTCCACATGTAGCAACCCACTATTATGGTGGCAATAGAGGCATGAACTTTTACCTACCAAAACGTTTTCGAAGCAATAGAGGAGATCACATCTAACAACCAATCAAGTTTGGTGGCAATAGAGTGCTCCAACTATAGCCTCCAAACGATTTTGGTGGTAATAGAGTGTCCCACCTATAACAACCATCCGTAATGCGTGGCAATAGAGTTGTCCACCTCTAGCAACCAAACGAACCTGGTGGCAATAGAGGGAACCACATATAGCACCCAAAACACTTTAGTGGCAATAGAGGTGCTTTCCCTATAGCAACCACAACTAGAGTGTAGCAATACAATGCTTTGCAACGCAAGATTTTATACATTGCAACGCGTTGGGTACGATGCAATTGAACCTCTGGCAACAGCAGATGCGTCGCAATAGGATAATTTACAACCAACACGAGTGCGCCCTTAGATGCTAGTTGCAACGCCATGTAATAGAAAAAAATTGCAACCAACAAAAGACATTCGTGGTCGAAGGCTAATACCACGGGACCTTTTGCAGCACTTTTTTACGAAATTGTTTGGGTGCAATTGTGGCTATTGCACCCAAAAAGGGCATATTGCAACGCATTTCGTACGTTGTATTAGGGGGAAAATCTAGTAGTGTGAGGACAACGTCACCAACTCGGAACGAACGCTCATGAACGTGTTTCTGGTGATATCGCCTCATTGCTTGCTGATACTTGGCCGACTTGAAGAAAGAGCGGTCCCGTTCCTCCTCCAGCATGTCAATCGTTAATGACTCCTGGTCCTCTGCTCTAGCCTCATCGAAGAACTCGACCCTGGGTGCGCCATGATCCAGCTCAGTTGGTAGGACTGCCTCTGCACTGTAAACCATGAAGAAGGGTGTTTGGCCAGTCGCCGAGCTCGGGGTGGTGCGTAATGCCCATAACACGGATGGTAACTCGTCAATCCACCTGGACGCATACTTCTTCAGTCGGTCAAAGGCGCGTGGTCTGATACCTTGAAGAATCATGCCATTGGCCCGCTCTACCTGCCCATTGGACTCCGGGTGCGAGCGTGAGGCGTAGCATGCCTTGATGCCGACGTCGTCGTAGAACTCTTGGAGCTCGGCGGCTTTGAAATTGGGCCTATTATCCGTTATGATGTGGTTAGGGACACCAAACCTGAAGATGACGCTGCGCACGAACTCAATAGCCCTGGCGGCTGTCTGATCCTTGATCGGGGTAGCTTCAATCCACTTGGTAAAGTTGTCGACCATGACCAACAAATGAGTGTAACCTCCTTTAGCCTTCTGGAAAGGGCCGACCATGTCTAGCCCCCAGACCGCAAATGGCCATGACAGGGGGATTGTCTGTAGTTCCTGAGCTGGTACATGAGCTTGCCGAGCGAAAAATTGGCATCCTTCAAGGTCCTGACGATGTGCTTTGCGTCCCGACTGGCAGTGGGCCAGAAGAAACCTTGCCGATAAGCCTTAGCAACCAGGGTTCTGGCCGCTGCGTGATTGCCGCAGACTCCCGAGTGAATGTCCTGCAGTAGTTCTTTGCCTTTGGAGATGGGAACACACTTCATATGTATGTCTTTGGCACTTTTGCGGTACAGTGTTTCCTTCACGACGAAATAAAGCTTGCTCTTTCTGAGAATCTGCTCGGCTTGTGCCGTGTCTGTTGGCAGTCTTCCATGAACTAACCACTAGGTAAACGGTGCCATCCAGTCGTCTTCCTCTGCTGGGGTTGCCAAATCGATGTTCACGGCCTCAAGCTGTTCCTCATGACTACTCGTTTCTGTCGGCGGGGGAGTGGCTAACTCGGCTTTCTCCTTCGTGACCGAAGGGTGATGTACTATTTGGAGAAAAACCCCTGGAGCAACTGGGTCTCGACTTGAGCCTTATTGGCCAACAAGTCGGCTTTGTGGTTAAACTCTCTACGGATGTAGATAACTTCAAAGCCGTCAAAGCAGGATTCCATCTTGCGAATTTCTTGGAGGTAGGCTCTCATTGTATCATCAAGGCAATCCCATTCCTTATTAACTTTCTTGACTACCAGCATGGAGTCACCTTTGGCAGTCAGCTGGCGAACCCCAACGGACTCGACGATCTTTAACCCGTGAAGCAACGATTCGTACTCTGCCGCGTTGTTTGATGCTTTGAAGTGGAGCTGGAGGACGTAGGAAAGCTCGTCACCTTGAGGGGAAACGAGGAAAATGACGGCCCCTGCACCCGTGAGTTGTAGAGAGCCGTCAAAGAACAACGTCCAGGACTCGGACGTCTCGGGCTTAGCCGGTATTTGAGTCTCGACGTACTCGGCGACAAAGTCGGCAAGAGCTTTGCCTTTGATAGCCGTCTGGGGTTTGAAGGATAAATCATAAGTACTCAGCTCAATGGCCTATTTTGATATCTTGCCTGTAGACTGTCTGTTGAAGAGCACTTCTCCAATCCCATAAGAGGTGACCATTGTGATGGGGTGGGAATGAAAATAGTGGATTAACTTGCGTGATGCCATAAGTAGGGCGTAGACGTTTTTCTGGATGTGGAAGTATTTAACATTGGATGCCGACAAAACTTCAAAAGCTTGCTTGGCCTCATCGTTCCAGACGAACTTGTCATGTTTCTTCAGGAGCTTGAAAAAGGGGAGGCCGCGCTCGCCGAGTCGCGAGATGAAACGGCTGAGTGCCGCCATGCACCCGGAGAGTTTCTACACGTCCTTGATATTCTGAGGAGTCGGCATCCTCAGAATTGACTCCACCTTCTCGGGGTTTGCTTCAATACCCATGTGAGTGAGTATTTATCCGTGCAATTTGCCCGAAGGCACGCCGAATACACACTTCTCAGGATTCAGCTTCATATCGTATGCACGTAGAGCGTCAAATGTCCTTCAGGTCGGCGATGAGATCATCCCCTTCCCGAGTCTTGATAACCACATCATCGATGTAGGCCTCGACTTTGCGTAGGCGGAGCTGATCCTGGAGGCAGCCTTATATACACCGCTGATAAGTTGCTGCTGCGTTCTTGAGGCTAAAAGGCATAGTTAGATAGCAATAAGCCCCGAAGGGAGTAATAAACGAAGTCTTAATGCAATCATCCACATTGAGTGGAATCTGGTGATAGCCGGAGTAACAATCAAGGAAACTTAATAACTTGCAACCAGCAGTGGAGTCTACAACTTGATTGATGTGAGGGAGCCGAATGGGTCCTTAGGACAGAACCTATTCAGGTCCGTATAATCTACGCACATACGCCACTCTCCAGATTTCTTTTTTACAAGAACCGGGTTAGCCAACCACTCTGGGTGGAAGACCTCTTTAATAAGCCGGCTGCTAGCAACTTGGCTAGATCAGTTCGGATGGCCTCCTTTTTGTCAGGGGTGAAGCGGCGAAGACGTTGACGAATTGGCTTGGCATTGGGGTCGACGTGGAGAGAGTGCTCAACCAACCTCCTTGGGACAGCATGTCAGATGGTTTCCAAGCGAAGATGTCGCGGTTGTCCTTGAGGAAGTTGGTGAGCGCGAGTTCCTATTTGGGGTCCAGTGCAGCCCCGATGACCGCCGTCTTGGTGGAGTCCTCGTCGTTGACGCCAACCTTCTTGGTCTCCGGTCCTGGCTGCATGGCCGACTTGGCCGACTTCTTCGCCGGGACAGAACCCGGGTCTTCAAGGAAATCGGCTGCTGCTTTGATCTGATCAGCCCCCAGCTTAGCTTCGACGGACGCGGCCAGCTCGAGGCACTCGGACTCTAGTGCAAGGCACTGCTTGACGTCTCCACGGAGAGATATGACTCCGTTGGGTGCTGGCATCTTGAGGACCAGGTACGTGTACTGGGGTACTGCCATGAATTTTGCTATAGCAGGTCGGCCGATGATGGCGTGGTAAGCCGACTCGAAGTCAGCTACTTGGAAGGTGATAAACTCCTTACGGAAGTTCTCGGGCCCCCCGAATATGACCGGCAGAGTGATCTGTCCGAGTGGCAAGGAAGATTGGCCCGGTATGATGCCATAAAAACGGCGCATAGCTGGTCTGGATCCCCGAACGTGGGATGCCCATGTCATCCAGAGTCTTGATGAAGAGGATGTCGAGGGCACTCCCTCCATTGACCATCACCTTGGAGAGCCGAGTGCTGCCGACGATCGGCGCTAGTATCAAAGGATACCTCCCAGGTTGGGGTATGTGGTCGGGGTGATCTTTACGGTCGAAGGTGATACTAACTTCGGACCATTTGAGGTACTGTGGTGATTCAACCACAGTATTGACTTCCCGGAGAGTTAACTTGTGTTTTCTCCTGGAGTGGGTGCCGGTACGAACCTTGATCATCTTTGTCTTCGTCCCTCTTGGGGTTCTGTTGTTCCTCCGGCTTCTTTCCCTGGCTATACTCGATGAGAGCCTTGTACTTGTAGCAGTCGTGCAACTTGTGAGGGCGCGAGACGTTGGGATGAAAGTGGTAGGGTTTGTCCAGGAGATCTCCAAAATCGTCAGTCCTCGGGGGACGTCTCTGCCGGTTCCTATCCACAGCTGCCACCAGGTTGTCTCCATTTTGCTTGCGCTCGCGAGGTCGGGATGACTCGGGGTCATCGTGTTTCCTCTGGCGGCGCTCTTCTCGGCGGTGAAAGCTTCCCTGGCGTTCTCAGACCAGTAATCTTCACCTCCTGCGAAGGTGTTGGCGATCATAAGCATGTGGCCTGCGGTCTTTGGGCGCTTACGGCCCAGCTTTTCGACAAGCTCCCTCCTGGAGCAGCCTTGCTTCAACGCCTTGATGACGTCGTGGTTGGAGATGTTGGGGATTTCGTTCTTCTTGCGGGTGAAGCGCTGAATGTAATCCCGCAGGTTTTCCCCTTCTCGCTGTTGCACCCGGTATAGATCGTACTTGGTCGGCAAGCGGTCAGCCGTGGGTTTGAAGTGGGCGATCATCTTTTCACAGAGGTCGTCCCAAGAGTGGAAGCTGTTTGCCGGCAGGTTGGTGAGCCACCTCCTGATTGGCGAAGCGAGGACCACCGGGAGATAGTTGGCGAGAACACTGTCGTCGCCCCCGGCCACGTAGATCTGAGTGGCGTACATGCCTAACCACTCTTCGGGGTCGGTGGTGCCGTTGTACTTCTCAATAGAAGTGGCACTCGGCTTGAAGCCGGACGGCCAGGAGCCATTGAGACGCAGGTCGCCGGCGAGGCAGCGCAATCCCCGAGCCTGGGTGGTGCGCCCCGGATGGAACTCCGGTTCCTCGTGGTCGTCCGAGTAGTAGGTAGGCGAGCGGTCGTCGCGATGACGCCGCCGGTCTTGATCGTCGTGGCGAGGTCGGTGATCACGATCATCACGACCACGATTGTCGTCACGGCCACCACGGTGATGACGGTCGTCTTGGCGGTGCTGATCTCGGTCACCTCTGGGGCGCCGGTGGTCTCGGTCGTCTCTAGGACGCCGGTCATTCCGCCCACGAGGAGCTTCTGGAGCTTCGACTTCAGCACCGCGGCGTTCGTTGTGGCGCCTGGGGTTGCGTTCCTCTTCCCGGTCCCCGGCAGTCACATGGCGGGGGTCGCCTCTGGAAAACTCAGGCGCTCCAACACGGGTCGCCTGGCGGGTGCCCGTTGCCTATCTCTGTTGCGATGATCTTCAGGTCGGCCAAGCCGATCTAGGGCACTGCGGCGTGCCTCTGGACGTCTTTCATGAGCTCGGCGCCGTCGCTCATCTTCTGGGGTTGGTGACCGACTTTCTGAAACAGAAGCGGTTCTGTTGACGCTCTGGGACGACGCGACTCGTGCCCCAGAATCTTCTCTGGCTGGAGCGACGTTAGCCGCGGCGGCGGCTTGCTGGGCCGCGGCAGCTGTCATTGCCTTAGCCTTCTCAACCATCGGGGTAAGGATGGGATCTGGATTTGCAGCGATTTGCCGGGCGATCTGATCGAGGAGTGTAGTGGCGCCGACCGCATTATCCTGGTGGGGTTGCGAAGACTTGGTGCCCGTTGTACTCTTGCATGAGGTCGTCGTGGACTTGCCGACCACGCAACCGGATGTTGCGCTGCGTAGAGGTTTCGCCGACCGGAGCCTCTTCTTCTGCGCCAGTGACGCCATTGTTGCCTTGATTGCCAGCTGCCGCCGCAGCCGCTGCAGCAGTTGCATCAGTATGCGGGTTGATCTGCGCCATGAAGCACTCGAACGGTGGTGTACCGCTCAAGGATATGCTCTCCCAAGGAAGCGTGCGTAGCACGGATTCATCGGGGTAGTCTCCGAACGAGTCGGTCTCAAAAGATCCGATCTGTTCAGGTGCTGGATCTAATAAGGATCCGAAGATCTCAGAACTTAGATCTTGAAAGATCATAGCCTGGTTGTTAAGCCCGAACGGAAACCGAACGGGACCTCGAGCAGGGCTCGGTGGAGCAGATCCAATCTTGACCGCCTCCATGCAGGCGCGCAACTCGGCCAGCGAGTAGTCCGCGTAGTTCCTTGCGGGGAGGGCGCCGTGGCTTGATCCGGAACCCAGACTAGCTGGATCTGGACCTTGCCGAGTTGACGGAGCCGCCCGCCGAGTGAGCTTGTGTGCCGCCGAGATGACGGGCTGGAGCTCACCGTGGCGGTCGGCGTGAAGTGCAGGCTCCCGAAAGAGATCCGGTCGCCTTCAATGAAGCTGCTGACGGAGTTGTCGGCCATCGAGTTCGACGTGGTGGACTCTCGTACTTCCCCTTCCTGGCGCGCCACTGTCGAGGTTTTAGGGCCTCGATAGTTATTTTACGGGTGTACGAGAATCAAGAACACGATGGTGACACAGGAGACGAGGGATTTTACAGGTTCAGGCCGCCAAAGGCGTAACACCCTACGTCCTGTGCTGGTGTGATGTATTGCGAGAGAGTTTTCTGTAGGACTCCTGCCCGCCTTATATAGTCGGGAGTGCAGGGTTACATGGATCTAAACCTAGTCGGTTACATAGTAAACAGCCTTATAGTACAAGTTGATTGACGTTTATCTCCTGACCGAGTGGGCCGACTGACTTTAGGTCTGTCGGGCCACCCGGGCCTTCTTAAGCCAAACCGATTCTCCATTACTGGATCACTCGGCCTTGTTGTATTGTTGACGGTCCTTAGACCCAGTTTTTGACCGTCAATTAGCTCTATAAATAAGGAAGAACTAACACTTGTTACTTGCATTTTGTTATCAAATAACCTATTTCCACGTGTACCTCTAGATTTGGATGTGCAGGTGGAAAACAGGGATTTCCAGGTGTAAACAAGGCCCAAGGCGACGATTCCAACACGTCCATCAAACGACGCTCGCCGCGGGAATATAATACAAGGATTAAAGGCCCAGAACCACCCAGAATATCAACTAAGGCCACGCACCTGGAAAAGAGGCTAAAAGGCCGAGGGGAGCCAACCTGCCAAAGCCCAGCCCAGGGGGGGCCAGGGCCAGGTCGGCCGACCCCCAACCCTAGGTCGGCCGACCTGACAGGGAGGCCCCCTGGGTCCATCTTTCTAAGGCGGTTTGCAACCGACTTCAGGAGGTCGGTTCCACCTGCAATCAATGCCACCGACCTACGGAACCGCCTCAATTCCACCGCCTTTGAGGGCTATAAATAAAGGGGTACCCCCTCCCCTTGGAGGACACACAACACAAGAGGCTCATTCCCTCCTCCACACATCCAGAGCTAGGGGCTCTCTAGTTAGGCTTAGGCTGAGTAGTTGGGCTGCCCTTTTGGCTCCCAAGTCCCTTGGAGAGTTTGGGGTATATTCCCTTGTATCCTTTTACTCTCTTTGTAAGACTTATTTCTTTATCAATGGAATATCATCGTTCTTGTAGTAGTTATGTGCTTATGCTAGTTCATCGTTCATCCTTGATCTTGGATGAACGTTCTTCGTTCGTTCATGTTCGTTCATCGTTCGTTCATCGTTCATCGATGTTCGTTCATGATCGTTCATCGTTCGTTCGTCGTTCGTTCATACTCGATCATCGGTTAACGATGATCGTTCTTCATCGTTCATCGTTCGTCGCTCGTTCTTGAGCGACGAACGCCTATGCTTAACGTAGTGCTAGCTTTGATCCCTAGTCTAAGTAATCGCTTGCTAGACCTAGTTGTTCCTTTTGCTTAGTCATCGGGTCCATTGTCTTGCAAGAGTGCTCTAGGTTTATCGCCTTGCGAGGTGCCTCGAGGGATCTAGAGTTGTGGTTAGTTACGCTAGCATGGTGCTAGGGCTTCCTTTCCACCCTTGGATGCGTGTTCGTGCCCCACGGTTTGTAGAGGTAGGCGGCAGGTGGTGACAGCCCTGTCCGTCCTTGTAATCCTCCACGTTCGGGTATGGCGTAGGAGTATATATGAAATGTCCGGAGATTGGGGCAGACTCTGATCGCTGGATCTCCCGATGATGGCTTGGCAGTAGAACAGCTTAGTCTTGGCTTGTGTGCAGCTTAGGCTATAGGTAGATGCTACGCACGCTACTTGACGATGTACATTAGGAGTAGCAGTTCTTCTTACTTAACCTTAGTCTAGTTTAGAGCCGCCTCTCGCCTTTTATCAGAGAGTGGAAATGCCTGCTGTGTGTGTCACACTATCCTCTATCCATACATTGCCTTACCCCTGTATTTGGATATTGGTTATGATCTATCATTTGTAACACCATGAGTATAAGTACACACTTGTCAACCACGTCTTCCTTTGGGAAAATATAAATAACGATACCCTGAAATACTCTCGGGTGAAATGCTACAACGGGTTATCCGTGCGCTTGCGGATTATCTTTTATGATTAAATACTAATAATACATATCTGGCACTCGTTGCTAGTTGTGGATTATTATGTATCCTAAGCAAGTAACTTAACCCCAGGTATTTCTGGCGCCGAACCGGGAATATTCACTCTAGGCCTAACCAGCCTAAGGTGGTGTTTTCTGTTTGGTGTAAGAAATACCAACAAGCATTTCTGGCGCCGTTGCCGGGGAAGACAATTGTTGACAAGTGTATACAATGATTACTCATGATTACACTTGATGTGATTTAACCATTTCCATTGCAGGCTAACCTTGATCTATTTTCTCTCTTTGATGTGAAAACAGGATAGTGTATGCGTGGATTCAACCTGCCGGAAAACTTCGTTGATAATCCAGAGTCGCTTGTAAGGAAAGTCCGACCCCGCGTCGACTCTCCCTCACAAGCAACACTCCCGACAGACGAACCCACATCATCCGCACCATCATCACTTATTGACATGGCTGATCAAAGGACCCTCCGTGACTACTCTGCTCCCTCCGTTGCCAATGTTCCCGTTGGGCCCAATGTCAACGCCGGTGACGCAGGGTTTGCAGTCAAATCAAGCCTAATCACTATGGTGCAGGCCATTCCCTTTTGTGGAAAGGCCACGGAGGACGCCAACACTCATCTCCAGCAATTCCTTGAGATATGCAACACATCGGCAACCGCCGGAGTCAACCAAGATGCCATTCGACTTCGTTTGTTTCCCCTCTCCCTCCTTGGGAAGGCGAAACAATGGTTCTATGCCAATCGTGCCAGCATTGACACGTTCCCGTTGGGCAAAACCAATGCCCTTCGTGGAAGAATATCAAGCTTCAAGCAAGCCAACAATGAAACCATCGCCGAGGCGTGGGATAGGCTCCAAGATTACATATCCGCCTGCCCACACCACGGGATGGAAGAATGGCTCATTCTTCAACATTTCTACAACGGGTTGACACCAACAACCCGTGGACATATGGATGCCGCTGCTGGAGGAGCCTTCTTCTCAATGACCGTTGCTCAAGCTAAAGAACTTATTGAGAAGATGGTCTCCAATCAAGGGTGGAGCGATGAACGTCTCCAACCACGCTCTAAAGGCGTACACCCTATCAAGGAGGTGGACTTATTGTCCGCCAAGCTCGACCTCGTCATGAAGCGCTTGGACGACTTCAACACGCATGGTAGTGTTCGTTCACTTGACTCACGCATCACGTGTGAGGAATGTGGCAACACTGGCCATATGGGGAAGGACTGCCCCAACCATACCCATGAAGAAGTATTCTACATGAACAACAACAATGGGTATCGTCCAAGTGGAGGTCAAGGTTTTAACCAAAACCGCCAATCTTATCAAGGAGGTAATGCTTTCTCTGGTTTTAATAATAATCAGCCTTCTTCGAAAGATTTGGTTTATGGCCAAGCTAAAATCAACGAGTCAATCAACAAAAAGCTTGCTGCCAATGATCAAAGTTTAGAGAGTTTAAATTCAAAAATAGAAGGTCTTTCTTCCGCTTTCAAAAATCAGTTGAGCTTTAATAAAATGATAGAAACTCAGTTAGCTCAGCTTGCTGCTCTTGTTCCTACTTGTGAAAATGTTAATGCGGTCACCACGAGGGGAGGAAAATCCACTCGCGACCCGCCATATCCTAACCATGCAGGGAAGAACAGGAACGAACAAGAAGAAGAAGAAGGACCATCTAAAGATCAAGAAAAGGAAGAAAGTGAGCCTAAGGAAGATGACGGGAGGCAAGCACCATTGGACTTCCAAGATACAAACATCATGCCATTCCCGCACCGCACCAAGAAGAGAAATGTGGATGAGCAATTCGCCCGATTTGTTGAGACAATTCAGAAGATTCATGTCAACGTGCCCCTGATGGATATGATACAAGTACCCACCTATGCACGTTATCTCAAGGACATCCTCAACAACAAGCGACCCTTGCCCACCACAGAAACGATCAAGCTCACTGAGGAGTGTAGCGCTGCTATACTCAACAAACTTCCTGAAAAGAAGAAAGATCCTGGATGTCCCACCATATCATGCTCTATTGGGACACACCACTTCAACAACGCTCTATGCGACCTTGGGGCAAGTGTTAGCGTGATGCCCAAGGAGGTCTTCGATCAATTGAGCCACACTGACTTAACTCCTACTCCCATGCGGCTGCAACTAGCGGATTCATCCATCCGCTACCCGGCGGGCATCGCCGAAGATATTCCGGTGAAAATCCGGGGTAGCTTCATCCCCGTCGACTTTGTGGTGCTTGACATGGAGATTGACAAGGAAACGCCCCTCATCTTGGGACGTCCCTTCCTTAGCACCACAAAGGCCCAAATTGATGTTGGAGTTGGAGAAATCCGCCTCTACATCAATGGGAAGGAGGAGAAGTTCGAGTTTCAACCTCGGAAAGAACAATGCTCGATGATCAAGGTCAAGTATGGGCCAAACACCTCCAACATTCAAGAAGTTGAAGTGACAGCCAGGAAAACGGACAGCCTCATTGCTCTATGGAAGAGCTTGGCAAAGATTGAAAATCCATCGCAGTTTCAACCAAAGAAACCTGCGACCACGAGGCCGGGATTATGGGCCAAGAAACCCGTCCCAAAGTCCGAGAAGCCACCTACACCATCAAAGATGAAACAAGTGTGGCAAGTCAAGGCGCAGCCCTCTACGTCCTCATCTCCAAGGACCGGGTCCGCGCCACCAAGCTAAACCCGTTGGAGAAGTCTTAGCCCGTCGGACTTTAAACGACACGGCCCTGGCCGGCAGGTTAACCGGCATTATCATTTGCTTTTATTTGTTTTTTCTTTTTGATTTTCTTTTTGAATTTTTCCACCACATTTGCATTTGGATTTCTTTCCAAACCACTTTGCATATTTATTTCCTCCACCAAAAATTTATTTGGATTTTTCCGCCAGCATATTTGAATTTTTCCCTCGCCATGCATTTAAAAATCAAAATTTTCAAAAACACTTTTGCGTTCAAAAAGACTCATCTTTGGATGAAATTTTTGGACCACCCTTGTATCATCATGGAAAAGCCAAAAATATTTTTGCATGTTGAAATTTTTCATCAACATGTCGATTTTTGAATTTTTCGAAAAATTTTGAATTCGAGGCAACCTTTTATCTGGAAATCTTTTTGAGCAAATATTTTCGAGGAGTTTCTGGACATAGCAACCATGTCAATCATCATTTGGCCGTTGGGGGCTGTGGGCCAAGAGGGATGACAGGACGGCCCCACAGGGGGTCGGCCGACCCCACTTGCCGGGTCGGCCGACCCAGGGTGGCCGTTGGGCGCGCTCTCCTTTGCCCCAACGGTCACCTGTCCTTTGCTCCTTTCAAAATGAGCCGTTATGGCTCGCCCATATAAGGAGGTGGCCGGCCATTGCACTCTCCCTCTCATTCACTCTCATTTCCACTCCTCAACTCACTTCACTCCATTGCTCTCAAGTTCTCCTTTGTGCTCATTGAGTTCTTGCCTCAAAATTCTGCAAAAATATTTCTCCTTTGGTTTGCTTTTCAGTTTTGATTTGGTTTGGTTTTCCGAGTTGCGTTTTCTCGCTTGCAAGAACACCGACGGTTTCATCGATTGGTTTTCACTCTCATAACCCGTTCGGAGTTTTCGTTCTTGCGTTCTTGCTCGACCTCGCTGCAGCATGAAACGCGCTGGCAAGGCCTTCGCCTCGCTGCTCCGGTCCGGGAGCACAGGCTCGGGTTCATCTCGACCTCGCACTCGCGCCCGCACCACCACCGAGCAAGTGTCAAGCCCTCAACATGAAGCCGCAACGGAGGAACAAGCCAACACCGAGCATCGTCTTCTCGTCGACACCGACCTCGACTTGGTGGGCGACGAAGAGACGGGCGCCTACGAAGCTCTCCGACTCCGTACATTTGCTCCTACGCGAGCATTTGATACGGAACTGCTGCAAAAGATTGGTATGGATGCTGAATTTTCTCGAGTCTTTAAAGCAATAGGGTGGGATAAGTTTGCAAGTGTAGATGAGCAGGGTTCCCGCTTACTTACGCTGCAGTTTTTATGCACCCTACGCGTGGTAGATGACGGTATCACCTTTCGGTTTTTCCGGGAGGAATATCATTTGACATGGAAAATCCTTAGTCAATGCCTCGGCTTTAATTCTCGCTGCACCATTGATGTTGATAGTTCGATCCCGGGTTACTCAAAGTTAGCTTTTTGGCAAAGAATTTCTGCATCTCCTACTTGTGAGAAACCCCGAACTAATCATATTCATCATCCTACCTTGCGCTTGTTGCACATGTGGCTTGGCATTACCTTGTTTCCTAGAAGTGATATTAGGATTGTGCGCGAGGATGATCTGAAAATTCTTTATGCTATGGTTGAGAAAATAAAGATTGCTCCTGTCATGCCCATGATTTCTCAGTGGTTAGAAAATTTTAGAATGACTGGACCAATTGAGTGCACCTCGTTGATTACACGTATTGCTGCGGGTGTTGGTGCTTTGCATGATGCTAATGTTGCTTATCTTGATACACCCCGCTCTCTTATCACCGAGGATTATCTTATTCAAGGTCATACACTCAAGCATGGTCCAAATAATTCTCTCATATTCTATTATGTCGGTTATATACAATGAATTCCCGTTACCTAACCGGGAACTTCGTTTGTATGGCTGTAAAAACCTAACCACACCTCTCGAAAAAGAGGAAGCTGCACGCAGGAGTACTTCTTCTCGCTGGAGGACGCGCAGGCCGGAGCTGACCGCCGACACCGGGATACCCGCACCGCAGCCCATGGCCTATGCACATGGGCCAAGCTACGGTCACGCCGGGTATGGTCCCTGTGGGTACGCCACTCCACCACCATTTGAGGTCAGCGGCTCGTCGCAGCAGGGTGCGGGCCAAGCCCAATGGACGCACCATTCCCGCGCGCAATGGGAGGAAATCTCCTCCGATTCGACGTCCTACTCACCACGGGCCGGTGGGCGGCGTTCGTCTGCAGCTCGTGATCCATATCTTGAGCAGCAAATGAATGCGCTCACCGAGCAAATGGGACGCATTGATACTCGAGGAGAGGACATTGAGTACACTCTCAACCAACACGTCCTGCAGACCCATCAGTGGCAAGAAAACACAAGTGCCCAGCTCACCAACCTCACCAACATGACGCAGCAGGGCCAAGCCGATATGTTGGCTTACTTTCGCCACACCGGGTTCGATCCTCGACATCACCCATGAGCAAGAACAAGCTTGGGGGGGATGCCATACCCCCCACAAAGGTATCATGTATCGCAACTTGTATCCTTTTATTTCTTTTGTTTGCTTGTCCTTGCACTTCTCATGAAAAAATACCAAAAAAATGATAAATCTGAAAATAAAATAAAAATGACAAAACTAAAAAGAACAAAAATAGTCTTTAGTGTGGTTTCTAGTTTTTCGTAGTTTCTCTTTATATGCGAGTAAGAGTGTTTAGCCTTCCTTATGTTGAGATGATGAATAGTTGCTCTGTTTTATCTCTCGTTTGTACCTAGTCACAACTTAGTGCTCTCCCAAGTTTTGAGATTTTTGGCTTATGCTTACCTAGAACTTGAAACTTGTGGGCTGCATAGTGCATGATCTAAGTCTAAGTTGTTATGAGATATGATATGGTACAAATAGGGCTGCTATGATCTTGTTCAAAGTAAGACTTGACTTCTGGAGTTTTATTTACAAAATACAAAAAAATGATAAAGTTCCTCAATGATCAAAATTCCTACCAAAGCCATATGTTGTTCTTACATTGCAAACCCTTACACATATGCTGCTTGTCATTGCATTGAGCTTTATCAAAATTGTGTGACCCTAGTGAGAAGCTTGTCATACTCTCATTGATCAAGATCACGTACACTCCACCTCGCATGCTAAACTTCTACACTGGAAGTTAAGCAATACCACCACACTTTCCACCAAAATAAATACTCCAAAAATTCATTGTTACCTCTCTCTCAAAATGTATCATTGGAGACATGGCTATGCAAAAGAAAGAAAAAGAATAATCCCCTGCTCATACAAAAGTAGAGCATGATGAAAAAAATGGGGAATAAAGAAAAATGTTGAGAAAAAGAAAGAAAGAAAGATAGCCATGTTCTCCTCAAAAATCCAAAAAAAAAAAGAAAGAGAGGAAACAAATAAAAAGGAGTATAGTTCTTCCACCTCACCACCACCACATACACACATGCACATCTTGATCAAGGTTGTATGACTTGCATTCTCCATGGATCCACTCTTTTGGTTCAGCAATATGTGTGATGCAAGTATGCCTCATATCATCCCTACCTTGAGCTCCACATACAAGCCTTAGAAGTAGGATGACAAAGAGGCAACACAATAATGCCTTGGTGAGGAATATACACTTATTGAGCGATTCGAGAGCATCATTTGAGGAACTTTGCTTTTATTTCAAAAATTTTGAAAACCTCCGGAAAATAAAAGTCAAACAATGGACAAGTGATTGGTGCTCTGTTATAACCGTTCTATCTCTCAACCGCCCAAGACAAGGAAAAAGCCATACGCCCCATAAGGAGTAAGGTAAAGGGTGAGTTACCATGCCAACTTTTTCAACTCAAAGAAGAGTACTTTGTTGTGTGCATGGTACCTATGAGATATGAAACATTGTAGCAACTCCTGATCAACATCCTAAGTCCTACTTCTTGCTCGGGACGAGCAAGGAGGACAGCTTGGGGGAGTTGTTGACGGTCCTTAGACCCAGTTTTTGACCGTCAATTAGCTCTATAAATAAGGAAGAACTAACACTTGTTACTTGCATTTTGTTATCAAATAACCTATTTCCACGTGTACCTCTAGATTTGGATGTGCAGGTGGAAAACAGGGATTTCCAGGTGTAAACAAGGCCCAAGGCGACGATTCCAACACGTCCATCAAACGACGCTCGCCGCGGGAATATAATACAAGGATTAAAGGCCCAGAACCACCCAGAATATCAACTAAGGCCACGCACCTGGAAAAGAGGCTAAAAGGCCGAGGGGAGCCAACCTGCCAAAGCCCAGCCCAGGGGGGGCCAGGGCCAGGTCGGCCGACCCCCAACCCTAGGTCGGCCGACCTGACAGGGAGGCCCCCTGGGTCCATCTTTCTAAGGCGGTTTGCAACCGACTTCAGGAGGTCGGTTCCACCTGCAATCAATGCCACCGACCTACGGAACCGCCTCAATTCCACCGCCTTTGAGGGCTATAAATAAAGGGGTACCCAAGAGGCTCATTCCCTCCTCCACACATCCAGAGCTAGGGGCTCTCTAGTTAGGCTTAGGCTGAGTAGTTGGGCTGCCCTTTTGGCTCCCAAGTCCCTTGGAGAGTTTGGGGTATATTCCCTTGTATCCTTTTACTCTCTTTGTAAGACTTATTTCTTTATCAATGGAATATCATCGTTCTTGTAGTAGTTATGTGCTTATGCTAGTTCATCGTTCATCCTTGATCTTGGATGAACGTTCTTCGTTCGTTCATGTTCGTTCATCGTTCGTTCATCGTTCATCGATGTTCGTTCATGATCGTTCATCGTTCGTTCGTCGTTCGTTCATACTCGATCATCGGTTAACGATGATCGTTCTTCATCGTTCATCGTTCGTCGCTCGTTCTTGAGCGACGAGCGCCTATGCTTAACGTAGTGCTAGCTTTGATCCCTAGTCTAAGTAATCGCTTGCTAGACCTAGTTGTTCCTTTGCTTAGTCATCGGGTCCATTGTCTTGCAAGAGTGCTCTAGGTTTATCGCCTTGCGAGGTGCCTCGAGGGATCTAGAGTTGTGGTTAGTTACGCTAGCATGGTGCTAGGGCTTCCTTTCCACCCTTGGATGCGTGTTCGTGCCCCACGGTTTGTAGAGGTAGGCGGCAGGTGGTGACAGCCCTGTCCGTCCCTTGTAATCCTCCACGTTCGGGTATGGCGTAGGAGTATATATGAAATGTCCGGAGATTGGGGCAGACTCTGATCGCTGGATCTCCCGATGATGGCTTGGCAGTAGAACAGCTTAGTCTTGGCTTGTGTGCAGCTTAGGCTATAGGTAGATGCTACGCACGCTACTTGACGATGTACATTAGGAGTAGCAGTTCTTCTTACTTAACCTTAGTCTAGTTTAGAGCCGCCTCTCGCCTTTTATCAGAGAGTGGAAATGCCTGCTGTGTGGTCACACTATCCTCTATCCATACATTGCCTTACCCCTGTATTTGGATATTGGTTATGATCTATCATTTGTAACACCATGAGTATAAGTACACACTTGTCAACCACGTCTTCCTTTGGGAAAATATAAATAACGATACCCTGGAATACTCTCGGGTGAAATGCTACAACGGGTTATCCGT
Organism: Eragrostis nindensis; assembly: GCA_012490785.1. Classification (NCBI taxonomy): domain Eukaryota; kingdom Viridiplantae; phylum Streptophyta; class Magnoliopsida; order Poales; family Poaceae; genus Eragrostis; species Eragrostis nindensis. The sequence continues at coordinate 131,107 of JAAXCT010000322.1, forward strand.
GCGCTTGCGGATTATCTTTTATGATTAAATACTAATAATACATATCTGGCACTCGTTGCTAGTTGTGGATTATTATGTATCCTAAGCAAGTAACTTAACCCCAGGTATTTCTGGCGCCGAACCGGGAATATTCACTCTAGGCCTAACCAGCCTAAGGTGGTGTTTTCTGTTTGGTGTAAGAAATACCAACATGTATCTTGACTATACCCGGGTCTCATATCATCGACAGTGGATCCGACGATGATACCATAAGAGGAAGCCGCAATTTCGGCCTCGATGGCGCCCAGATGTAGAGACTCGACGGCCACTTGGAGGAGGCGAGCAGAGGCGGCGACCTGCAGGGAAGACACGACGGCGGCCTGAACGGACGCGCGGAGCTCGCGCGGGGAGTCCGCGACGGATGGGTGGGAGGCCTCGCCGGCTGACGAATGAAGGGGAGCGCCGAATCTCTCGCCGGATCTCGCGCGCTGGAGGGATAGGGCCGACGCGCCGGACCGCGCGCGGGGAGATGCGACGGGGTCGCGCGCGAGGCCGCGAGCGGCGCCAAAGACGGCGCGCGGGGACGAGGCCGCGACAGGCTAGCTAGAAGAGCGGCGGATCTGTGCGGGAATGGAGAGGACGAAGGAGGACCAAGCCTTGGCGGAAGGCAAGGCGGACGGACGGCCATGAGCAGAACGTGGAGAGAGACGGCGGCGGCCAAGAAAAAAAAGTTGGATCAAGATTGGATCGGGATTAGGGGGCGTGATTAGTGCTAACCTTAACCCTAACCATGCTCTATACCATGTTACGAATAATATAAGACTGAATGGATGGATTATATATTGAGGTCCAATGGGGACTATATATAGGGTACATGAGGGGAAACCCTAGACTACAGTATTACACTAAGCCCCTTGACTATTATACTTATACCCTTAACATAACATATTCACATATATATCCAGGAAGAAAAAAATATAATGCACCTCAACGATGATTTCTTGGAGAAATTCTTGCAATTTCGAAGAGAAATGGGTCTGAGTATTCGTTTTCAGTTAAAATGTTCATTTGAATGATTTCTCATGGAGAAATTCTTGCAATTTCAGAGAGAAATGGGTCAGATTGTTCGTTTTCAGTTAAATTGTTCATTTGAACAGTTCCATGATAGTGGCATTTGGCACAAGCTTATATAAGAACTGAAACGTACGCCTTCTTATTTGTGGCTAAGAAAAACACCATAGCAGTAACCTTGCATAGCTATTTTATAATTGAGATAATGGCCAATAAGAAAGTAACTTATAAATATAAGTAATTGAGTATCATATCCTATGTTTTTAAGGCGTCGCCTAGGCGACGCTTTGGCGTCAGGGCGCAGAAAAAACCGGGGCGTCGCGCCCGCCTTGCCAGGAACCCGTATGGCGTCCGCCTTTCACGGTAGAGCGTCGATTAGGCGCGATTAAGCGTTGGCGGACGCTGAGGCGGGCGAATCGGACGCCATGGCGCTGAGGAATCGATCGATTGGCGGGAAATCGCGAGCGGCAGCGCGCGCGCGCGGGAAGGGAAAGCAGCCGCGTGACTTAATCCCGCGCTCGCAGCCTCCATCCCGCGCAATCAGAGAGAGAGAGAGACAGAGAGAGGGCGCGGGAAAGAGAGAAGAGGGAGAGGGAAACCGGAGGCGGAACCTGGAATTCCGGCGGCGCGGTCAGATCCCGCCGGCCGGGTCCATCTTCTCCGGCGAGTCTGCAGCGAATCTGTGCTCCCTTCGTCCGTCTCCACCCTTCTTGCCGCAAGATTCGGGAGAGGGAGAGGGAGGGGGAGAAAGAGAGAGACCATGGCGGCTCGGGTGGGGAGAGGCAGGGGAGAACGATGAACATCACGTGGGACGTGGCTGACCCTGGCTGTATAGGTCGTGGTGTGGTGTGGGCTGGTGCACATTTGTTGGGCTGGTTGCGGGCTGGGCCTCCTTCTCTTTCCAGCTTCCTCTCTTTTTCTTTTTTTCTTTTCCCTTTTCTTTTCTCCAGGGTACACGTATGAGTTACTCCTTAGATTGGTATGGCGTCGCCTCAGCTCGCCTTATGCACGCCTAGGCGTCGCCTAGGCGTCTCGAGGGGGGTCAGTCGCCTCGCCTCGCCTTACCGCCTTAAAAACATAGATCATATCATATCATACTAGATGAAAGCCCCGCGGCATTTGCCGCGGGTGCATTGGGCCACCTGAAAGCAAACACTTCGCAACAGAAAAAATTATGAAAGTGAGACTGTAAATTAGTATATATTCATTAACAGATACTTGGATGGGCGAGCTATCTAAATCTACTACGGATAGGTGGGAGAGAAGGGTGCATGATTTACATGCATATTAGGGTATCAACAAAATTATGATCAATTACAATATTTTTGAAGAGTTGTCTTTGAATGAAAAAATATGATTCAATGGATTTAGGTCAAGATGTAAAGATTTAGATGTATACAACACAAAAGAGTACAGCATGTAGATTGTGCAGCATGGAGCTTCCAAATCTAATGCTGAAAACTACACCAGATCTCTGACAAAAAATGCTTCTGAAGCAGAAACTCTGAAGAAGGTGCAGACACAGCTACAGTACAGCTCTGCAACACGCCGCGAATTACATCCATTAAACACAATTAATAAAATCATTTGAGATATAACTGAAGGAAACACAACTTTATGTCAGCGTACACGTAGTCTAGTTTTGTTGGGCTTTTCCTTTTTCGCAAGTAGATCTTTATAGCATACTTTTAATAAGAGCTAAATTGTGAAGGTAATGTAACTTTCTCTTTTAAGTAGGAAGTCAGGTTACTCAGGTACAGGAATGACTGATCCTATATGCAACAAAACTTACATCCAAAGATAGTTTATTATTCTAAGATGCACCAAACATTGGATGCAACCTCCACAACAGTATTCTTGGCTGTAGCAGTTTGTAATTTATTTTTGAGAGGAAAACAAATCTAGGATTCTACTCGACAATTGGATAACAAAGTAATCACATTTAAACCTCACGAACTAACCAGACACTCTACAGGCCCCCATCCACTGAAGAATAATATTATAGGCAACAACTCTAGTTCACGATATAAATCTAGCAAGATAATAACTACATAGAAATGTGAGGTTAAATCGAAGGTACATAGCTTATTACTGGGAAATAAATAGAGGTATAGGGACAAAGAACATAACCTGAGTAACTCATGACATCTCAGTACATTTCTCAAACTGGAATTTTGCTAGGCTGGTCACTCTGCAAAAAGTCAAGAACCATAGTAAAATCACAATTAGAGTTCAGAGTGAGGGTAAAAACACAATTGTCTCTAATATTTAATATCAGATAAGAAATATGCAAAGGAACTGAATTGTACAAAATACATGTTAGTGAAAACCCCCGATTATTAATTGTATTATTCACTAATTCTGAAACTTCTTTAATGAACTTTCTGCTGGCACAAATCATGGAAGTAGATAGCAACAAATTGCAATCTCTGAAATTGGCACATGGGCATTCACCGTTACTATTGGAAATCTCTGAACTTTTGGTGCAGAGGTAAACGACTATAATCAGAAAAGAAAAGAAAAAAAAATGCTGATAGCAGGTTGGCATCAAACATAGAAAAAAATTCGCCCATACATGGTAAAAAAGGGCAATGTAATTAATAGTGCCAAACACCAACACTGACAGAGCATGATTTGCATTATGCCTATGACCTATTTTAGCTTCTGACAAAACATAAGTGTTAGGGAAAAAGAAAAATGGAAAAAAGAGGTATACCTTGGCGGCTACAGCTTCATGGGGTTGGTATTTGGACCATCCAAGAACAGGTCTTCCAGCTTGGGTTTGTATCGCACATTCTCCACCTTTGCCATACCCTGCAAGAATACTGGCAGCCATCCACATGGCAGCATTCATCAGGAAATGGGCATGTCCCAATCGAGAACGTGCCGGCGTGAAATAATTCACTTTGTTGGTGCCATGGAGTCAAGGTCTACGTGCTACTTCGAAGAAATCAGCAAAGGCCGCGACGGTCAGTTTCATGCAGCTTGGTCTTGTAAGGAACTAAGCTGACTTCAGGTTGGATCCATCTTGCAGCAGGTTGGTCCTCTGATTTCAAATATGAGCTCATCACACAAATCTGGATCACAATAAACAAACATTTACATACTATTGATCCGATAATATCCTGCTAGTGACTAAGGCTACGGGATCCAATAATATCCTGGTAGTGAACCAACAAATCTGGTTCAGTCTTAAGCAAATCATCAAACACCTAGCATTTGAGAACAAAAAGAAGAGGGAGGGGGATCAGCAACATAGGCTACGGGAGAAAGGAAACCAATTATACCTCTTTCAAAGATGCTCAGCTCATTCAGCTGGAATTAAGCACATAGCAAAGTATTCTATGATTTTTTAACAAAATAAGTGAACAGAAAAGAAGCAGGGATCTATTCCAATAAGGAGATAACGAATAAGATATGCAAGATGGACATTAGACAAATAAAAATAAATAGCTTCATCCTATATTGGGTGTTGTCAGGAATATGAAATGACATAATAATTAGTCAATTAAAAGTGTAGAGGAAATATAATCAAACACAAAAATAAAAGCATGTCCTTCAAATATACTGAGGACTTGTCTTTCAACGGTATTTCATTTGGGGTTGAAAATGCATTTGCTGTTGAAGTACCATATATGAACATATAACAGACCCAAGTTACAAAGAAATACGTGATATAAAATGGTTAAACTGTGATTAATATGACCTCATGTCAGCAATACCGTGGCTCTTTGGGAGTGGATAAATTGTGTTCCCTATGAGTTCATATCAGCAGCAGCTTGAGTCTGTGGGAGTGAATCAGTCTATGGGAGAGAATCAGTTGTCTTCTTGTGATGCTCTTGCTTTCTACCAGGAAGAAGTCGCCCTGTCAATTAAAGAGACCAATAATAAGACAGAGCTAAGTTATAATATCCCATAACATTTTTCCAACAAATCAATAGTCGATAGGTAGAGTTGCAAGTAAGTTCCCCAGAGAATATAAGTGAGTAAATTCCTGATAGGTTGAGTTAGTTTCACAAATGGGAAGATCATCCACTCTGCAATAACGTAAAAAACATAAGAGATGGGAGCAAATACTTGAGATTAGCAGGCGATGACTTCACCCATCGTAAGTACTTGAGGGTATGACTCCCAAGCCTCATTAGTGCTTGACCTCAGAATTAGCAACATTGTAGTTTGTAAAAAAAAAAAAAAAAAAAAATAGAAACATAGACACAGAACATTCAGATTTAGATTTTAGATAGCTGATCCATACACAATAGAGTCAACATTGAAATTCAGAAACCTGATACATACAGAATGGAGACATTTTCAATAATATTCTCAGGTTGGTTCCACTTGAACATTTAAATAAAAATTACTTAACCCTGTAATAAGGGACATATTTAACAAAAACTTTACTGTAACTAACATGCAATCAATATAAGGAGTTACACTGATAATAAGAAATTTGGGTGGGAAATTAGAAAGATATAGGCAAAATATAATCAGAACTACACCCATCTATTGTAATTGTGATCCAACTCAAAACCCCGGGCGTTGCCCCAGGCTGTCAATTCTGAAATTCATGTGAAAATTCCTTTTAAAGTAAATCCTGGACAAACTATATCAAAAATCTCCCCAAAAAAATCATATTGTTGTTTGAATGAAAAATTAGAATGGCAGACGTGGAACATTCATCATTTCAGGTAGATCGTCTATCTAAACAGAACATAATGATTTGTCATCCCTTCTAATCTTAAACCTTTCAAAGAGTTTCTCTGTTAGCCGGTAACTGAATAAACACTTGAAAATTAGCAAGACTGCTGAATAAGTGACCTGTCTAACCAACAATGTATCATCATGCTGTTTTATCATGCAAAAAAAGTTCCATTAATTTGGTTTTAAATTAGAAAGATGGATGCAATAAAATTAGAACTAAATTCACACAACCCATATCTACTTTATTAACCACAAGGAAGATATCTCAATTATTTAAGATGAAGAAAATGAATTAATGTGCATGGGTGTTTGCAGGGAATATAGATCTGAAGGTGAAGGAAGCAAGAACAACTTCAGTATTGCAAAGACATGGCCAAGTAACAAATGTAACTGGAGTGGTCTTTTTGGACCAATATAAAGATATACTGCCTGGTCGAACAACAGTGATGAGCTACCTGCCATACCACATAAAACAAATCATTTCCTCTTATAGATATAGTTTGAGCAAAAGAAAAAAATAACCATGGATTCACTTAGGGTGTACGATGCTGCAAATTAAATTAATGCATAAGATGTTTCATTAGGGTAAACTCACACTATAAAAGCTAGGAAGACTAAAATACCTTGGATCAAACTCTAGAGGTGAGGATTACTCCTTGTTACATTTCTATTTTTATTGATTCGAACATATAAATGCAGTAGGCATTCTGCTGCCATCACAGTACAGGAAATCCATTTACATATTTCTGTTGATGATTGCAAAGGTTGTATATCAAACAGTCATCTGCATGTTATAGTTCTATTGAGCTGCCATCACAGTAGGAAATTTGTAAATTCTGTCAAGAACCAAGCATGGAAAACAATACTCCTTTAAAAAATAAAGCGCCATACATATATTTCAGGCAGCTATAACCTGACGCTTTTGGCAAGCAGCTATTACCTTAAACCATACACAATGGCAGTATATTATACAGAAGCAGCCCTTGCTCATGTGGCTGGAGCAGAGGTCGACCTCAGATCAGCTAGCTCCAGCGCCAAAGCTCTCCACGGCCAGCACCTGAAATTGTTGTGCATAAGTCATGCCGAAATCTGCATTTCAAATCAATAGTGCGACGCCTAACATATAATTAGCACATCGTAACCAAGATTAAAGGAGCAGGATAATGAAGCGCACAAACCATCGAAATCGGTGTCGTCGGGGAGAAGGGGCAAATTGAGCCAGAGCCCGGGCTGCAGGAAGGCGTCCCATGCGAAGGCGACAACCTCCACCGTGACCGTGAGACCAGCGGCCTCTGCCTCATCGAGCTCCGGGGGCAGCAGCGAGAGGCAAACTGTGCGAGATCCCGCACGGCCCGGCGGCCAGGGAGCCGCGCGAGTCCGGCGCGGAAGCGGCCGGCCATCTCGGCCGGGTACGGTCGGGCGCAGGAAGGAGGCCAGGCCCTAGAAGCGGTTGGCGAGGGCGCCGGTGAGCTCAGAAAGGTTGTTGTCGCAGACGCCACGCGGGGGCGAAGATCCTGGGGAGGCGGAGGGGGGCCGGGTCCGCGTTGTCGGCCGACTCTTCCTCAACGGAGCGGGCGACCACGTCCCGGCGGTGAGATTGGCGACGGGGGAGTGGTTACGCGGCGCCGGGGAATCGGGGAAGAAGGAACGGGAGAGGAAATAGACGCGATGGCGCTGGATGCCTCTAGAGGCCGCACGGGAAGCCAGCTTGACGGGAAGGCAGAGACGGGAGGTTAGTTGGAAATTTGCTTTTGCAACAGTGTAACAGTAACCATGTGGACCCCATCTCTAGGATTATAGAGAAAGATAGATAAGACTCTTTGTTTTCCTGGCAAACTGTTCATCTACAGTGTAACAGTGCTCCGACGCCCGTTCTGCAGCGTCCGATCTGACGCGCGATAGCATCGGTTCGTCCATCCCCGCCTCGTCGCCAGCCGTTGATCTCCTCATCCGTCGGTCTGTGGCGCTCCCCGTCCGTGAAGCTTCGCGTTCCTTCGTCGAGTCACCTCCTCCTCCGCACGACGGCGCCTCTGGAAGCATCCGGCGGAGTTGTTACCTCTCGATCCTTCCCTTCTCCCAATCGTTGCCTCCGCCCGCGCCTCCCCAACGTCGCCGCGGCCACCGCCTCTTCCTCCTCGGCGTCGTCACGGCCGCCGCCTCCACGTGGACGCACGCGACGCCGGCCACCTTCCCGTCGACTCGTGTGATGCCGGCAACCAAGAAGTCCTCGGCGAGCTCGACAATGTCCAGACCGCCGCCCTTCGAGAGTTCGAGGTCGCAGCGGCCGGCAACCCCGCTGCTTGCACGAAGCGTCGCAGAAACAACACATCCAGCAGCGCGACGGCATCTCCGATCCATCCGCTCCGCCGCTCCTTCTTCTGGGATTCCCCTCCTATGCATTTCCCGATTCAGTGTTCAGGTACCTAGCAAGGTGATTACACCACCTATTCGATTCCGTAGCATTTACATCTCCCAATCTTATTTACCTTCCCTGATTTGCATAAGAGTTATGTTGTGGTCGTCGGCCTGTTCGTGCTTACCTTCTGCATACCCGCACGCTATCAGCCTGGCATTTACTGGTGCTGTACGAATTTGTGGAACAGATCATTCCTTCTTTCGTTAGAACGTTTAGCAAGAATGAGGCTGAGGGCACAGAATTATTCGTCATTGTTTCCTCTGCCTACATGACGTGAGCTTCGCTCTTTTGACAACAAATTTAGTCATTGCCCCGTTTCCATCTCTTTCATAGTTTCATTAACAATTATGGCATTTGGCCTTTATGTTTAATGGTACTGCTCAACAATTCACAGCCATCTCATTTTATTTTTGAAGCTTGCTAGCTTGGTGCAAATTGACTCAAAAGTCAGTACAATAGTCTGGATCATGAAGATGTATTTATGCCATTGCAATATGCCACATTTTCACATGCCTTTTAACCCATCAGTCACTTTATTACTTGATGATAGGGGCGTGACACCTTTTTTTAATGTCCATTTTACTGGAGAAAAGGATTGTCAAAGGTGTAACCTGTGATGTAAAGGACAGGCACATGACTTATGGAAGTAACTGAATTTATTGCTGCTCACACATCTGGTTATGTTCAATATAGGTGTCATCAGCTGTTGATAAGAAACTGATCATCCAAGAGTGTCACGTTACAGTTGGAAAGGTACATATTCTGAATCTCATATGCACATCTATAGACGTATGAATTTTGTTAGAGGATATGTTTTTGCTTGATACCTTCCTGAAGATGTGGAATGTTAAAAATGGGTTCGTGTACTTTGCAAAAAACATATTTCTGGACAATTGAGTAGATATTCAGTATGGTTTTAGTACTTATTCCCTACTATAATGTATAGTTGTGCGTTTAGTTAGCCATTTGGTCCTGTATAGCCCGAAAATTATATTCCATGATGTGGTGTTTGTCAGTTTGTGCAATTCTAACTGTTCCTGGTTTGAGAGACTAAAACAAAAGTGATTATCTATAAATAGTCAAGAAGTTTGCTTGCTGTTGGGATGCCACATTTTCAACTGCCCTTTATTCTTCTTTTACTCCACAGTGGAGACATCATTATATATTTATTTTCTTTCCACTTAATTCATAATTATGTTAATTGATATAACTTTGAATGGATACTTTTTTGTGTATCCACTGCACATTTCTTCGTCTCATAGAAGTAACTTTTGTGCACGGTTCATCTTTTTTTGTAGAGGATATGATTTCTAATGCAATTGATGCGCCATTAACAGGTTTTTTAGCGCCAGGTTAGTACAATTTTGGATGCTTACTTGTGTTCTCCTTGCATACAGTTCAGCTGTTGTTTTTGGCTTATAGCAGTAAATGCTTGCTGAAGCCTTCATACCATGAGGGTGGTGTCACATACAATTTTTCGTTGGATTCTCAACACCACCTTCACTATCAGTTGCTAAAAGGTGAACACACACGTAACAGTATGAAAGTGCAAGCAATTGGCAACAGCTTCCTAGGCTTTAAGTAAGTAAACTGTTGGGTTCCTAATTGTGTGTTTTTTACGTGTGCGTTAGCTGTTCTCATTTGGCTCAAAGGTTTGATTTTGCCTCAGTTTTCACAGAGAATTACTGGTAACCGAACTGATATTCTACAGAGCAGAATTATTGGGCCCCTGCTGACATATTAGCACCTAACATACATGATAAATGCAGGAAGCTTTCTTGCAATAAATGGGGTCTTCTTTCTGTACCCATTCAAGATTCAGCAGCCGTGCTTCACCGCACTGCTCCTCCTGGGAGCCGATTCAAGGTCAGATTCAAGGTCAACTGCCGCTCCTCCCGGTGCTGGGAGCCGCTCTGTGCATTGCTTCATTCATAAACATGGTTGGGTTAAGTAGACAGCTTGTGAATAGAATATGATTGCCATCCAGAGACTTGTAGCATTTATAAATGAATCGATCCATCTTATTGCGATACTCGAAAGTTGAAGTAGTATATTGCCAGTTGATTACACTGTTAGCAATAAACCTTGTGTTTTAGTAGTGTCACTGTGTGTTTTCCTTCTTTTAAAGGGATTAGCCCGAGCTTTAGTTGTTTCAGTTTCAGTTAGTAGTGGGAGCACTAGAACCAGGTCATGCGCAAGGTGCAGCACCATGCCTGAAGTTTAGGAGGCCACTATGGCCAGGTCTTGGGGCTGTAAGCCTGGATACCCGGCCATGATCTCCATCACCGGGGTAGTGTGTAATTAGGCTATATATACTGCAATGATAAACAGAAAGCTGCCACTCCCGCAGCACCAAATCCACCTCTCCACTTTCAGTTTTGTACAACATACACTGTATGTCGGTTCTTTTATGCACGGTCTGCAACTACAAGTTTGCACTGTATATAATCCATCTGCATGGTTGGGACGGCTAATTGGGAAAAAAAAAAGCCTGTTATGTGTAGGTTCAATATTCTACTTGATATTGAGATTGCTTACTATTGTACCAGATATATTCAGCACGAATTTTGTTTGCTTGGTGTTTCATCAGCTTATGAGAATCATCCAACATTCTTTTCGTACCGTTTCTGCCCATAGTCTTTACCTATACATTGTTATCCTTCTTATGATGTTTTTAGTTGAGTGATTGTGGTTTCCGAAGAGTTGTCATGCATGGTAAATCGTTAAATGCAGAAATTTTGTTTGAGCCTTCCTGATACATCAACACCTAAGCATGCCATAAATTGTTAGATGCAATCTGCAGCCTCTTCTCAGCACTAGGTTCAATGTGTTGATATGTGTTCTTTCATTTATCTGTCATTGCCTCAACTCTCAAACAACTGATTTTTGCATATTGCTCATCAGAAGCAAGCTTTCCCAGCTCTCACATGCAGGTTACTTTATTAGCGTATCTGATTTGTGTTCATTTTATATGCTTCAGTTATTCAAGGCTCATACAAGTCAAGCAAACTTGTGGCTATCTTTCTCGAGATGAATTTGTAGTATGTTACATAGTGCTATATCTTGACAGTGTTGCCTGCTAATCAATTTCGGGCTATGATTTGAAAATATTTCTCATTTTCCTACCAAGTACTAGAATTGAAAACAAAAAAGAGATCGCCTTACAGATGATCCATTAAGCTTGGAATAGCTTCAACAGTGACTGAGGACATTTCTAATTGCATTTCTGCTGAATTTGGGGACAATGTGTCATGAAACAGTTAAATAGTCCTTATCTTACCATGCATATTCCTTGCTTTATGCACCTGTGTTAATTTCGAGTGTTTAAGTAATCTGGGCGCCCGCGGCAACGCGCGGGGATTTGGCTAGTATTAGAAGCATGCAAGGCAGAAAAAGTTACATGGCCATAAAAGAGGCTCCAATGATAATACACCAGTGCCCAAATTAATCATACCACAATTGAGACTGAACTAATAAAGCTTGCATTATAAAAATCAAAACAACTTTACCTCTGATCTTGCACAAATATGCTTGATATATATCCAATAAAAGTACACATTATTAGGGCCATTGGTGCGCCAATTTTCTAGTATTGTCAGTACCAAAAAACAAATCTTAAACCGAATTCCGTCCCACATTCTCGTCTGTCATACTAGCTACTCACGGACTCACCTCATGACCTCACCATGGTTTTAAAAACCAACGGTAACCGGCTACCGGCCAAACCGTGCCGCCCGGTTTCGTCGGACGACCGGTTTCCGGCAGTTTGAAATTTGAAATTTGAAAATTAGAAAAATTTTAATACGAAAATTTGTAAAAAGAAATTAGATGAAAAATGATGATTTTTAATGAAAAGAGATTACAAAAATTATGATCAGTTTTCAAAATCGAAATCACCGGTTTACCGAGTGGTTTCAATCGGTAAACCGATTAAGTTCAAATTTGAATTCAGTTTTACAAACTGTTTGGTTTTTCGTCCGGTGGTTCGAGGTCGAGCGGTATCCACGGTACAATCTGTTTTTCCAACCTTGGACCTCACTGCCAGCAAGTGAACGAGGGAGAAAGGTGGGACCCATCAGTCGGTTTCCCGCGATCACCACCCAAAAATCCCCTTTCCTTCCCGCGTTCGTCTCCTTCCTCCCGCCTGGCCCTGCTTCTCCTCCGCTCAGCTCCTCGCGATCGCGAGCTGGTTTGCTGGAGTTCGAGGCCGTTTCTTCCAGATCCCGCTCGTTTGCTGTCCAACTGCACACCACCGGCTCGGATCGGGTTCAAGGACTGCTTGCTCGGAGGAGCGAGCCTTGCGTTGTCAGCGTCCTTGCCGCCGGTGAGGTGAGCTGGCCACGGTTCCACGTCTTCTTCGCCATCCTCTTGTACTAATGCGCCCACCACTCCCTGCACCCGCATTTTCACACCGCTGCTTTTCCCGCAGGGTCGACGCCACCATCATGTTCGACGAAATGCCTGCCCAGAAGAGGGCAAAAGAAGACGACGGAGCGGTTGCGGTAGTCGGCGCCGTTGACCGCGTGGGCGCGCTCCCGGACGCGCTCCTTCACCACGTGCTCTCGTTCCTTCCGGCAGAGGAGGCCGTGCGGACGTGCGTGCTCGCCCGCCGCTGGCGCCACCTCTGGAAGTCCGCCCCAGGCCTGCGCATCGGCTGCCTCCGGGACCACGTCTACGAACCGGTGTCCGTGCCTGAGCTCCGTAGGTTCGTGGACAGCCTCCTCCTCCTCCGTACAGGCTCACCTCTCGACGCATTCGAGCTCAGGATTGGTGACTTCTCCGAAGGCGACGACGAGGAAACGCGTGAACCTCTGGTTCCGGCATGCTGTAGCGTGCAAAGCTCGGGTGCTGAAGCTCTATGTCGCGCAGAACAACAACTATGTGGATCCCCGGCTTTTGGTAGACAACCTGCCTCTCATCTCCAAACACATCTCGAGGCTAGAACTGAACTGTGTGTGGTGTCATACAAGGTTCCTTGACTTCTCGAGCTGTCCGGCGTTGCAACATCTGGAGTTTAACTACTGTGACTTCTCGTTGGCCAAGATCTCGTCTGAGTCCCTGAAAACTCTAAGCATCACCGAGTCTCGTTTTTCTGATAAAATCCGCCTTCGAATTTGTGCCCCAAATCTGACTTCATTGCATCTAGATGACTATTTCAGCATGACTCCGATCCTGCCGAGCATGCCGTTGTTAGTGGAGGCATATGTCGGAATGACCGGTTATTGTAGCGACTGGTGCAACAAACTACATGTTGGGCGTCAGGATTGTGATTGTGAGTATTGTGACAGTGGCAATACTTGCAATGACGGCTGTATTCTTCTAAAGGGTTTATCACAAGCAAAGAAATTGACGTTGTTCTCAGAATCCCAATTGGTGTGTAGTTACACCTTACCTCACTTCCATTGTACCTTTCCACATTATTTCCTTATTTCTGCTGCATTGTCCACATCATTGTTTCACACTGTTATATTTCACTTAGACAACACTTAGTTTTGTGTCTGCATTGGCACCAACTTGACATCCACCATCAGTTGATTTTTCGGCTTGCACCTTGTCCAGTTTATTTTCAAAAGGGATTTGAGGTGCTGCCCAACCTTCAGCAAGTTAAGATTCTGTTGCTCAATTATTACTGGTGTGTGTATGATGATAACCATGCATTGGCTTGTATTCTTGAACACTCGCCAGTTCTAGAAAAGCTAACTCTTCATCTCTTTTCTAAGGTACACATTTCGTAAATTGTCATTTGCCGCATTTTAGAATTTTTGCACTCCTGAGTGATATTGGAACCATGCTGTTTTTCCCTTTTGTTTGCTGCAGGGGCCTAGCCATAAAATGGAAATGAAAGGAAGTTTCAGTTCAATGGATCGATCCACTGCAATTTCAGGGCATCTTAAGTTAGTTGAAATCAAGTGTGAAACTGTTAATGAGAGAGTTTTCGAAGTTTTGAAGTTCCTGTGTACATTTAACATAAGTAAGCACTCCCTGTGGTTCCATATTTTTACATTTTCAATAATCTTTAACTCCGTGAAAGGAAGTAAGAAGTGAAATTTTCATTATAGCCATTTTCTTAAGCTAGGACCGAGAATATCAAGTTATTAAAGAAATAAAATAAAACCCTGTACAGTATAAACAATTTGTTTGCAGGTTGCATCCTCCATGTCTCACTTAGAGTTATTTAAGTAGATAGAGTTGCATTGCACTGAAAATATTTTGACTTTTGGATTGGTGCCATTGTTTGACTTTTGTGATTAGTTTCAAATGGAACGAATTGACTGGACTGAGTTTTTCTGTCTGTCAGCTTTGCAGTTCTGAACAACATCCAAATATCTGCACCACTATTCTTAGTAGTAACACGTTGACCTTTATCTTTCGGACATTTTCTTGGTTCATTAATCATGATCAGTTACATGCCCTGCTGACTTAATCTTCATACAGTTCTTTGCACAGGCTAATTGCATCCGTTTGAGTAGCCAAATGGATTCTTGTTTTGCTGTCCATTTCTAATTATTCATGTCTCATTCCATTCAATTATCATCGTACATACCTGCAGTACAAATATTAGAGCAGTATCCATTCATCTTTTTAAATGTAAGGTATCTACTCACTTTAGTGGCATTCTTCAGTCCTCTTTGTTTTTAGGGAATCTGTACATGTAGTTCTGTTTTCCTCTCTGCTGTCGGTAATATCTCTTTACTTTTTCTGATTTGATAAATCTTTTTCCCTACAATTGCATGACATTTACCTAACCTTTCTCAAAGCGATGGAGAAACATGTACCAATACTTGGTGTTTCGATTTGACTTTTCTTATTTCTACAAGACTCTTATGAAAATTTTATATGGTCCCTATGCCCATAAGTTCCGTTGCATCTGAAAGAAACTATTCAAAATGACTTACTTATTTTGAAAGCCAAATCTGTTGTGCTCAGAAATCAATGTGTGCTCTGAATTATTCTCAAAGTGTAGTATAATGTTCTGTATTCTCATTAGAAGCAGAACTAGTTTTGGCATACCATGGCTAGAGAAGGTAACCAGATTAACATATTGTCAGGGCAATTCATTATGTTAATCTGATTTAAGCTGAATGTTAGGTACGTGGATGCTTTTATTTCTGTATGGTAATAACTAACTTTGAACTCATTGGTCATTTCCAAATTTGTACAGGCTTCAGTTGCTGATTAGAGGTGCTGGAAGATTTTAGCTGTTAATGGGTTTGCTATCTCTCGTGCTAAGAAATGCAGGGCTAAAATTCACTGTCAGATCCACGCCTTTTATGCAGTTTCAGACTACGGCCTGTGTCTGGCATAATGACCTGGCAGATCCGGTGATGTTATTTCTTTTGCACCACCTGATTTTTCAGACCAATTAATGTGCCTTTAACATATTTTGATTCAGCGTTGGTCATTTGAAGCTTTCTTGGAACAATCACGTGTAAATTTAGCGGTACCTGTGATCACGCTATGAATCCACGAGAATTCACAATCTACACCTTATCCAATATTTAATTTATCACTGTATCTAAACACTGTACGAGTACGACCAACATTGTCTAGGAAGTTCCGTTGAATTTGTGCATGAACTACAGGAAAACAAAAACCATCTTCTTTTGTCCTCAAATCTATCAACCTCAGCATTACATAAAAGTCCTGACCCTCTTATTCCTCCCACATTCTCATCTGATATACTCTCTCCGTTTGAAATTGATGTCCCCATTACTTTTTAAATTATGTATGACCATTCGTCTTATTCAATATTTTTTAGAAATATCATATATTTTGCTATAATTTATTTTATCACTAAAAATTTAAAAAAATAACTTATAATTTTGCATATTGAAATTATTATTATTTTGAATAAAACAAATAGCCAAATATAACTTTAAAGTCAACGCTTAGGTGTTATCCTGTTACCAAACGTAATAGCAGTGTCAAATGTACATTTAAAATTGCAATAAAATGTTGATGTATAGAGCATGAAACTATGTACTATTATGCAAAAGTTGAGGTTAAACTTGCGGAAACAAAAAAGAGAAATGAGCTTGTGAATAGTAACAGATTACGGGTATGTGATAAATAGTTACAATCCACATTGTTCTCCTTTTTTGTTCTCTTTGCATGACGATAGATAATTGCAAGCCCTATGCATCCATATTTTTAAATTGTAATTGTAGATGAACATTTGAAGGTGTTATAACAATTAGTAACAAAATTTATGAGGGCTTTTTTGGTAGGATTTCTATGAGAAATGGATTCTCAAAAAAGTGGATTCTTGTAAAAATTGGATTCTTTAAAAAAAAAGTTGTTTGGCAAAACAGATTCTCTTATGTAGAAGTAATGTAAAGATGAGTAGAGAATCCATTACAATCTATTACTAATTTTATCCCATCGAAAGTGTCATTTTAGACTTTATATACCACATTGACCACACCGTCTTATTCAAACTTTTTATGTAAATTTAATTTTGTTTCCTTAATAACTTATTTATCAGTGAAGATATTTTAATGATGGCACTTTGTTTATTATTTATACCAAAATTTTAAAGGTGAATGATAAAAGATGCTTTTTTAAAAGGGGTTGAAGGTAGTATTTTTTGAGAGTGTATATTTTTCAACTGCCTCAAAATAGGGTTCCTTTCATCAACAACGTGAGCCGTTCGATCAAAAATGAAATGCGATCCTTCTTTCTTCCTCCTTTGGCTCACGCCCCCGCTCCCACCCGACCGCGACCCTGCCGCCAACCCCGCTCATCAGCATCACCCGTCTCCCGGGGTCGAGGCCACGCCCCCGCCGCACCGTCGCGCCACAGCCCGCCGTCGTGCTGGCCACCCCCCGCCCCTAAACTCTATAGCCGGTGGCGGTGGGAACCCGCCAACCCCCACCCTAAGTCACGAGCATTAATCTAAGGCCCGACGGCGTGCCCCGCCGAACCACCCGCACACCCCCGTGCTCCGCCAGCCCGCGTGCGCTCCACGCTCCTGCGCGTCACTCTCTACCGCAATTGATTGAGTAAAGGATTTCCCTTTGTTTTTTCTCCGTTCTAAGTACGAATTCGAGGAGTGTTTTTTTTTTCTGTATAACCTTTGATTCTCCTACAATCCGGCCTGGCGACCGCCACCAAAAATTCCAGGGTCCGCGCACCACACCCGACGAACCCCCCTTCCCTGCCCCCGTTCGTCTTCTTCTTCCTCCCGCTCCGCTCCACTCCCGCGAGCTGAGTTGCTGGCTGGAGCTCGTGCGTGCTGGTTCTTTCTGCTCCAGTGACCCTCAAGTTTTTATCCATTCGCAGTCCCGCATTTCTGGTTCAAGGTCTGCTTCCTCGGAGGAGCCAGCCTTTGCGTCGTGACCGTCCTTGCCAGGAGGACGCCGCTGCAGCTCTCCGCCGACTAGGTGAGCTGGCCCTGGCTGCGCCGTCGTGTTCTCCGTCTGCCTCCTCCATTTTCCTGTCCGGATCTTTTACCGGACCCGATTATTCTGACCGGATCTTTTCCCGCAGCATGGACCCCCGCGCTATGTTCGACGGAATGCCTGCCCAGAAAAGGGGGAAAGAAGACGACGGAATGAGCGCGGAGGTCGGTGGTGGCGGCGGCGCCGACCGCATAGGCGCTCTTCCTGACGCGCTCCTGCACCAGGTGCTCTCGTACCTGCCGGCAGAGGACGCTGTGCGTACCTGCGTACTTGCCCGCCGGTGGCGCCACCTCTGGAAGTCCGCCCCAGGCGTTCGCATCGGCTGCCTCCGCGACAATGAACCAGTGTCCGTGACCACAGTCCGTAGGTTCGTGGACAACCTTCTCCTTGGGCATAGAGGATCGCCTCTCGATAGATGTGACCTCATGATCGGTGACTTCTTGGGTGATACGGATGAGGACAAGGTGAACCTTTGGTTCCAGCATGCTGTAGCATGCAAAGTGTGGGTGCTCACGCTATACGTCGACTGGGAGCATAAGTGCATAACAACTATGTGAATCGCTGGCTCGGGATGGAAAACGAACCTCTCGTTTCCCAACACCTCACAAGGCTAGAGCTCAACTGTGTGTGGTGTCATGACATTGTCCTTGACTTCTCAAGCTGTCCAGCGCTGGAACATCTGAAGTTTGAGCACTGCGATTTCGCATGGGCCACAAAAAAGATCTCGTCTGGGTCCCTAACAAGTCTGAGCATCAATGACTCTCATTTTTCTCGGGATTCCTGCCTTCAAATTTATGCCCCAAAGCTGGTTTCCTTGCATCTGTGTGACTATTGGGGCAGGACACTCATCCTTGAGAGCATGCCATTATTAGTGGAGGCATTTCTCCGAGTAACAGCTGGTTGTGTTGATCGTTGTGATAAATTATGTGACGCAGGCCAGGATTGTGATTGTGAATATTGTGACAGTTCTCGTAGTATTGGCAATGCTGGTTCTTTTCTTCTAAAAGGCTTATCTAAAGCGAAGAAATTGGTGTTAATATCTAAACCTCGGATGGTATACTTGCTCTCCTTACATAAGTTTTATTGTAATTTTATAAATCTTGAATCATTTCTACTGCATCGTCTATATTATTGTTCGACGCCACTAGATGTAGCTACTACAAAACTTAACCTTTCGTATTCATTGCCACTAGTTCTACTTCTACATTGACGATTGGTGCTATCTTTGTGTTTCACCTTGTGCAGTATATTTTTAAAAGGGATTTGAGATGGTGCCCTACCTTCAACAAGTTAAAGACTCTGTTGCTCAATGATTACTGGTGTGTGCCTTATGATCACCATGCATTAGCTTGTATTCTTGAACACTCGCCAGTTCTAGAAAAGCTAACTCTTCTGCTCTTTTCTGAGGTACCTACTTTATAATTTTTCAATTACTGCATTTTAGAATTGTTACACACCTGAGTGAAATTGGAAACATGTTATTTTTCCAATGCAGGGGCCTACATAAAACGGTGATAAAAGGAAGCTTCCATTCAACGGATCGGTCCTCTGCAATTTCAGAGCACCTTAAGCTTGTTGAGATCAAGTGTGAAGTTGTTGATGAGAGAGTTTTCAAAGTCCTGAAGTTCCTCTGTACATTTAACATGTGTAAGCTAACCTGAGTTCTCCTTGCCATTCTATATCACAGATATATTTTTTTCGATAACCTTCATTTGCATGAAAGCAGTAAGAAATGAAATGTTCGTTACAAAATTTTTGAATGGTAGGACCTAGAGAATGTTCTCATAGGACCGAGAATAGCAAGTTATGAATAAATATGAACCCTGTGCTGTACAGCAATTTCTTGATAGGTAGCGTTGCATTGAAAAATTTGTTGACTTCTGTAATGGTACCTATTTTTTGGTTTGTTGATTAGTGTGCAATGGAATGAAATGACTAGATTGAACTTTTCTGTCTATATATATATATGTCAGCTTGCTGATTAGTTCTGAATATGTGTCACATATCTGCATTGTTATTCCTAGCAATCCTGCGGATTCTCTTTTTCTTGTTGGCTAGTTGGCTAGAGAACTATGCAGATGAGCATCTTGTCAGGTCAGTTCAGTATGTTATAGTGATTAAGCTAAATGTTGGTTAACTGGATTGGAAGCCTGTTCTCTCACTTCAGATTTTTGTAAAATAACTGGATTCTCTATTTCAGCAAGGTATTAATTTTGAACTTATTGTTCCTTAAATCTGTACAGGCTTCAGTTGCTGATTCAAGGTCCAGGAAAATTTAGGCTGTCAATGAGTTTGGTGTCTCTCATGTCTCATATTAAGGAAATGAAGGCTAGAATCCACTGTCAGGTCCGCATCGTTAGGGTTAGTAGTTGGGTATCCTGATACAATTTCAGACTATACTTCCAGCCTGTTCCCAACTGCTGGCATAAAAGACCTGGCAGATATTTTGTGATGTTTCTTCTGCACCTCCTGCTTCATGGGAATTTGTTCTATGATCTTGCCCAGTAAATGTGACATTAGTATATTTAGTTGATAACGTGAGCTGTTTTCTTGTAAAATAATCTTTACAGTTGTCTCTAGTTTGACTGTTGTCATTCGTAGCTCACTTGGCAAGAACAAACTCAGTACTACCTGTGATCATGCTGTGAATCCTTCACAATTCACACCAAATACCTTACCCATCCTCATGTTATGCTGTTGCGGTCTATGTTGCCCTCTGTTTATCACTGAATTAAACACTGTGCGGTCAAATTTTCTAGCTACGAAGCTCTATTGAATTTGTTGTTGGTGCCACTCTTCACTAGGCTTAGTTTGCAATGCTTCGCAGCATATTAGAAGTCCACAAATCTATCGAATTACATCCTAGACGGCGAGACCAACCTGACCATAACAGCAAAATTTCTAACTCTGATTCCTCTCCCACATTCCATCTGTCATTGTTGCCACTCACCTCCACCTACGCTTTCTTCTTCGTATCAAAGGCTCCCTTGAAATGGATGATTTCGTGACATAACGGCAGACAAGGAGTTCTCATGACATTCTCCAAAGCAAAAAAAATAGAGGCATAGCTAAAAACTATAATACGGAAGCTGGCCGGGGGGGATTTCGCGACATAAGAGCAGACAAGGAGTTCTCATGAATTTCTCCAAAGCAAAAAACAATAGAGGCATAGCTAAAATCTATAATGGCAGACAAGGAGTTCTCATGAATTTCTCTAAAGCAAAAAACAATAGAGGCATAGCTAAAAACTATAATACGGCAGCTGGCCCATATGTTGATGTCCAGCACGTGCCATCCAAGTTTCTACTTCTGCACGGTGCCACTGCCCAACTGAGAAAACCCCAATCTTCATGTTGGATAATGTTAATGTTTTAATTCAATGGAGGGGCCTAAGCATAAGGCGGAAGTGAAAGGAGGCTTCAGTCTCAAGGATCCAACTGTAATTTCAGAACATCTGGATATAGTTGAGATCAAGTGTGAAATGGACAAATGGTTGATGAAAGAGTTCTCAAAGTTTTGGTGTTCCTATATACATTTAACATATGTATGCTATCTTGCCATACTCCTCATTCCTCTATATTCCATATATATACCATAGCCTTCATTTTTTTGTTTGAATGTAAACAATGTAACTTTGTACAGAAATAAATTAATACTAGGACTAGAGACTAAACCCTGCGTTGTTTCAGTGTTTCATTGGAAGATAAGATCCACAAAGGTGTACATGATCTGATTGATATTCAATCTCACTTACTACATCATACATTGATCCTGAGTAAACATGTTCACCTCTTGACAACTTCTGACAGCCGAGCTTCTTGACCGGTTTGGAATCAATATAAATGGGTGAATTCAGTTGTGCAAAGTGCAGATGTTGCTTCGTTTTCTTCTCAGTGCAACTGTGCAAATTAAGGGTAGCTGTAGCTTTTGTAGAGTTTAAGTTTCATGGTTGCAATGTATCAATGCCAGAAAACTATGTGTCAACAATTATGAAATGTTGTGTTCCATTGCTTGAGTTATCTAGCATGTGAAATGTTCCTTCATTTCTGAATTTCCGTCTTCTAAGTATACCAACTCTGAACTTAATTAGTGTGTGACTTTCATTTTTATATAGGTTTTGGTTTGTGCTAGGTATGGTAAATTTTGAGCTGCCGAGTGCCGAGCAATCTACTTTTCACTAAGAAATGTGAGGCTAAAGATCCATGGCAAGGTCACCTTATCTCACCACCTTGTGTCTATCGGTAATTTGTATGTCGTGTCAATTCTACACTTACAGCCAGATGATTGTGTAAAGTGGGCAGCAGAAATAGCTGGACCTATCAGCATCTGGAACTATTAAATTAGCATGCCTTTTAACAATTGGGTGCATCCTTTAGATGGCAACTTCTTTAGTCGTCTTTATTTCTAGGGAATCTGCACATGTAGTTCGGTTTTCCTCTCTGCTATCTGTAAAGATTTGCTCTTTTAAGTTTTTCTCATTTTATAGATCTTTTTCCCTAAACTGTATGACATTTACCTAACCTTACTCAAAGAGGTGGAGAAACATGTACTAATGCTTGGTGTTTCGATTTGACTTTTCTTATTTCTACAAGACTCTTATGGAAATTCTAAAATGACTTACTTATTTTGAAAGTTCAAATATGATGTGTTCAGAAATCAATGTGTTCTCTGCATTATTCTCAATGTGTAGTTTAACTTTTTGTAATCATTATAAGTAGAACTAGTATTGGTATACCATGGAATATTGTCGGAGCAATTCAATGTGTTAATCTGATTAAAAGCTGAGTGTCGGGCACGTGGATGTTTTTTATTGTAATATGGTAATAACCAGGTTTGAACTTATTGGTCATTTCCAAATTTGTACAGGCTTCAGTTGCTGATTAGAGGTGCTGGACGATTTTAGCTGTCAATGGGTTTGCTATCTCTCGTGCTAACGAATGCAAGGCTAAAATTTACTGCCAGATCCACGTCTATTATACAGTTTCAGACTCCGGCCTGTGTCATATATTGCTGGCATAATGACCTGGCAGATCCGGTGATGTTATTTCGTTTGCACCACCTGATTTTTCAGACCAATTAATGTGCCTTTAACATATTTTGATTCAGCGTTGGTTATTTGAAGCTTGCTTGGAACAAACACGTGTAAATTTAGCGGTACCTGTGATCATGCTATGAAACCACGAGAATTCACACCCTACACTTCACCCATGCTCATGTTGCGCTACCGTGGGTATGTGATGAGCAATGTTTAATTTTTCTTTTGCGGTGGGAGCAATGTTTAATTTATCGCTGTATCTAAATACTGTACGACCAACATTATCTAGGAAGTTCCGTTGAATTTGTGGAAACGAACTGCAGGAAAACTAAGCTAAATTCACCATTAAAACAAACTAAAGGAAAACTAAAATGTCCTCAAATCTATCAACCTCAGCATTACATAAGTCCTGACCCTCTCATTCCTCCCACATTCTCATCTGATATACTCTCTCCGTTTGAAATTGATGTCCCCAGTAACTTTTTAAATTATGTATGACCATTCGTCTTTTTCAAAACAGATTTAGAAATATCATTTATTTTGTTATAATTTATTTTATCACTTAAATTTTTTTAAATAACTTATAATTTTGCATATTGGAATTATTATTATTCTAAATTAAACAAATAGTCAAATATAACTAAAAAATCAATGCTTAGGTGTTACCTGTTACCAAACGTAATACTAGCATTGTCAAATGTACATTTAAAATTGCAATAAAATGTTGATGTATAGAGCATGAAACTATGTACTATTATGCAAAAGTTGAGGTTAAGCTTGCGGAAACGAAAAAGAGAAATGAGCTTGTGAATAGTAACAGATTACGGGTTTGTGATAAATAGTTACAATCCACACTGTTCTCTTGATTGTTTCTCTTTGCATGGCGATAGATAATTGTAAGCCCTATCCATCCATATTTTTAAATTGTAATTTTGTATGAACATTTGAAGGTGTTATAATAATTAGTAACACGGTAACATCTATAGAGGTGGTAACACCCTGAGTTTCGCATGCACAAAATTTGAAAGTATCGCTTGCAATATTTACCTTGTGAAAATTCATGAAGCATAATGATTAGTTCTTCGCATTTTTACCAACGAAATCTTTGACTGTGGGTACGTAGTTTATGAGGGCTTTTTTTGGTAGGATTTCTATGAGAAATGGATTCTCAAAAAAGTGGGATTCTCGTAAAAAATGAATTCTCTAAAAAAAAATGTTTGGCAAAACAGATTCTCTTGTGTAGAATTAATGTAAAGATGAGTAGAGAATCCATTACAATCTACTAATTCTGTCCCATTGAAAATGTCGTTTTAGACTTTTCTATACCACATTTGACCACACTGTCTTATTCAAACTTTTTATGTAAATTTATTTTTTTCTTTAATAATTTATTTTATCAGTGAAGATATTTTAATGATGGCACCTTTGTTTATTATTTATACAAAAATTTTAAAGGTGAATGATAAAAGATGTTTTTTTAAAAGGGTTGAATAGTATTTTTTTGAGTGTCTATTTTCAAGTGCCTGAAAATAGGAGGTTCCTTCCATTCAACAACGTGAGCCGTTGGATCAAAAGGAACTGCGATCCTTCTTTCTTCTCATGTGGCTCCTGCTCATCGCCCCGTCTCCCACCCGCAGTCGAGGCGGCGCCCCCGCCGCGCCACAGACCGCCGTCGCGCGCCGGCCACCCCTCCTCTCTCTCGCCGCGCCCCCCCCCCCCCCCCCCCCCCCCCCCCCCCCCCCCCCCCCAAACTCTATAGCCGTGGCGGTGGGGAACCCGCTAACCCCCACCCTAAGTCACTAGCATCTATCTTTCTCTGTAATCCTAGAGATGGGCCCCACCACCGGTTACTGTTACACTGTTCCGTTGGTGATTTTTTGGTTAGGCATCGTTCGTTCACGCTCGCGGTTTCTAGAAGCAACTTCTCCTCATCTCATCGGTCTCCGCCGCTCCCCCTC
This sequence comes from Eragrostis nindensis, assembly GCA_012490785.1. Classification (NCBI taxonomy): domain Eukaryota; kingdom Viridiplantae; phylum Streptophyta; class Magnoliopsida; order Poales; family Poaceae; genus Eragrostis; species Eragrostis nindensis. The sequence continues at coordinate 155,668 of JAAXCT010000322.1, forward strand.
CCCTCTTCTACCGCGCCCCATCGCCATCGCCGCCTGCTCCGCTCGATTCGCCGCTGGTGTACTCCGATTCATCGACTGCCTGCTGGCGAGCGACCTCATCCTCATCCCGCCCACGGACCCGCACCATCTCTCTGCTCTCCCTCCCGAATCCGTATCGTCCACGCCGCCGTTCGTACTGTCGACTCCTCTTCCTTGCCGCCGGCCCGCTGCTCCCTTCTGTAGAAAGATTTAATGGCACCCTGCTCCTCTACTGCTGGGCTCCATCACGGAGCAACGCCCCTGCCATAGGTGCCGATCATGAACCCTAAGGATTATCTGTTCTCTTTTATTCCCTCCCTAATCTGGGCTCCCGACCCCTGGATTGGTGCTGTCCTCGACTCGGACACACGGCGGTCAGGCCGGTGCTCCAGGCTTTGACTTGCCGGGGCGTTGATGCGAGGTTCGGATTTTTTTTTTCCCAGCCGTATGTTCCTGATGCATATGCTACAGGATTTGGGTTTTCTTTTCTGCGTCAGATAGCTAATTCCGGGTCACATTATATGGATTATTAGTACGGACCTGTTTGCTTGGCTGTTGAATTAGTTCTCCCACGATCTTAATCTTACCTGCGTCTGAAAGAATGTTTTGCATGATAGAAAGGCTGCCAAATGTTTGTGGTTCACGGTGGCAGGCTGCACGCCACTGCACTAGCTCAGGTCGTCATACGCTTGGATAAGATGGAGCATGTACTGGACCATCCATGTCACTGGTTTAATCTGCCGAAACTACAGCAGTTGGTCTCTGGGGTTGGTCGGAGGTATCAAGGTGTTCTGAAGACAAGTGGTGATATACTTATATGTAATCCACATGATTTTTTGCTGTCGTTTCTTTCAGTTCTGAATAACTGTATTTTTGTATAGGCATGGATTGTGTTTTTGGTACAGTTCTTAATAACCAATGAGTAACAGGAATTCAGTAAATATATTAAATTTCGTCCCTTTAACTGAAGTACAGTTATTGCACAACCCATGCTTCTTTCTCTCTTACAGAATTTTGTTGGTCAGGAGCAGGTGTTGCAGCTGAATGGCTGAAACACGAAGAAAGTGTAGCACATCCATGCTTATTGTAGTCGGATTGATGAAATTTGTTAGTCTGTTGGCGGTTGAACTTGATGCATCCTTTGTAAGATGGCAGAATGCTTACTAATTCTTATGATCTGAATTAGATCAATTGATGATCACAGGTATTACGTGATCCTTGGTAAGATCACAGGTAACTTTAAGGTATAATGTGATAATTCTGAATCAGATCAATCGATAGCATCATGTGTACCTAAATATCTAGCAAAAGTGTCCCTTTATAGCTACTTTTTTTTTTAGAATCACTTTATAGCTACCTTGCGATCCTAAACTCTTATCTGTTTAGCTGTTCTACATTAGCATGGATTCGTTGAAATTGTGCACGTTCTTTAGATGACACTTTATTTTACGTGTACCTCATCCTCTATGCTTTCTCATAAAGTAGTAGCATTATTCATGTATAGTGATGTATTCATACTAATCTTTTACCAGTTTCTCAGTAGATGATTCTGTTTCTTGGTTTCTTTCACTGATAACATATATATTTCTCTGTTCTCCAGGCTGCAATTTTTTCAAGTTGCAGATTGAATCATTTAACGTATAGGTACATGTTCCATAGGTATCTTCTTGCTTGCTGCCTTACAATATATTCATCCCCTTCTCATGCATTGTTTCTCTCCATCTACAAATCCTATATATTTTAGACATTATGCTCTGTTTCCCTCTATTTGCCATTTGGCCTTCCTTTTATGGACCCAAATGATTTTGACACCACTAATTAGGTTCTTAGGCAATATATATACCTCTGAAACATATATATGCTTGCATGTTAATATTGAATTTTCAAGACAATGTTACTGCACGTACCAACCTTTTTGTTTGCACTTTTACTATTGTCCCAAGATAGAATAAACCAGTCATGTGCATGATGTGTATATATTTCTATCTGTGATGATATGTTATGGTTGCGTGCCGCTGCCGGCAGCTTTCACGAAGAATAAACAGGGTTACTGGATCTGTTCGTCCAATGGTTGGTTTGCTGTGGGAGTTGTTTTGCTGTAAACCATCCAGTATTGTAAACCTGATGTGAAATGTATACATAGACCTTACGAGTTGTTTGCGGATCATTAGCATAGGTGCATGCAACACGGTCAACTTATCAAACCCTTGCTGGAATAACCCTTTTGTGTTAAATCGATGTTGTACCTACTTATGGACAGGAAATGCAATATATCATACCACCAATATGGATCATGCCATACTTCAAATAGTTATCATCTTTCTTGCCATGTTTTTTTTTTGACACCTCTTTCTTGCCATGTTAGTTAAGCAAGTGCAGCAACATCTTGGTATGACTCCAGCAGTTTAGCAACATGAGTAACTCAGTGTTATCTACACTTCCATTTCTGTAAGCAACCATGAAAATAATGTCACCATACCCTTTTATTATAACATGTTTCTAAAAATGAAATTTTACGTGAATTTGGCATGGCAGCCCGGGGCAACGCCCGGGGCTGCTGCTAGTTAATGTAAGGCCCGGCGGCACGCCGCACCGAACCACCCGCATACCCCCGTGCTCCGTCACCCCGTCGCCAGCCCGCGTGCGCTGCTGCGCGTCGCTCCGCCGCCGCCGTTGACTGAGTAAAAGATTTCCGTATTTTTTTTTGTGTTTCTAAATTCTACTGAGGGAGTATGTTTTTTCTGTTTCTCCATTCTAAGTACAAATTCGAGGAGTGTTTTTTTTTTTTCTGTATAACCTTTGATTCTCCTACAATCTGGCCTGACGACTGCCACAAAAATTCCAGGGTCCGCGCACCACACCCGACGATCGACGAACCCCCCTTCCCTGCTCCCCTTCGTCTTCTTCTTCCTCCCGCTCCGCTCCTCTCGACCACTCTGCGCGAGCTGAGTTGCTGGCTGGAGCTCGTGCGTGCTGGTTCTTTCTGCTCCAGTGACCCCCAAGTTTTTATCCAATCGCAGTCCCGCATTTCTGGTTCAAGGTCTGCTTCCTCGGAGGAGGCAGCCTTTGCGTCATGGCCGTCCTTGCCAGGAGGACGCCGCTGCAGCTCTCTGCCGACTAGGTGAGCTGGCCCTGGCCGCCCGTCGTGTTCTCCGTCTCTCTCTTCCATTTTTCCTGTCCGGATCTTTTCCGGACCTGATTATTCTGACCGGATCTTTTCCCGCAGCATGGACGCCCGCGCCATGTTCGACGGAATGCCTGCCCTGAAAAAGGGGAAGGAAGACGACGGAATGAGCGGGGAGGTCGGTCGCGGCGCCGACCGCATAGACGCTCTTCCTGGTGCGCTCCTGCACCAGGTGCTCTCGTTCCTGCCGGCGGAGGACGCTGTGGACCTGCGTCCTTGCCCGCCGGTGGCGCCTGTTAAGGGTAAAATAGTCATTATACTTGTCTAGGGTTTGGGTCCCTCTTGTACTATATATATTCCCAATGAGGCTGGTAATACAACATACATTCACAATTCCTAACATGGTAACAGAGCTGTAAGGTTCCTCCTCCTGATCCAGATCTAGCCCACGAAATTGCTTCCGCTCGCTGCCCCCGGGAGGAGCGATTCTTGCTCCCGGGGGCGGCCACCTCCAACCAGTCCCAGCCCCAAACCCAACCCCATCTGTCGTCGTCGTCGCCTTCATCTGTACTCGTCGTCGTCCAGCAGCAGCAGCAGCACCACCCATTGTCGAGCTCCTCCGGTTTCCGCCTCCAGCCGGCCACCGGATCTCACCCGGCGCCGCCACACCACATCTTCAAACGCGCGTCTTCGTCAAGCCCTGGCGGTCGCGGCCGAATCCATGGTCCATGGCGCCGGATCTGCTCGGGACGCTCTTCCCCGAGCTCAACTTCGTTGACCCCAGCGCCGCGCATCGTCGTGCGGCCAGCCCACGCCGCCGCTGCCTCGCGGGGCACCACACCCAGATCCGTCCAGGCCTGCCTCCGGTTCCCGCCGCCGTGTGCGCCCGTCCGCCCGCCACGCGCCTGCCCGCCGACAGCCGGGCGAGATGTCGACGCCGCGCCTCCAGTCGGCCGCTGTCGCATCCGCACCGCCGCGTGCCACACCTGCCCCAGCTTCGCTGGCCGCTGCGGTCGTCTTCGCCAGGCCCCAGCCGCGCGCCTGCCGCCGTTGCGCCCTCAACTCCGCGCGCCCTGTCCTGCGCGGCCTCGGCCACACAGCATCCCACAGCCTGGTGCGCCGCCCTTGTGCCTCCTTCAGCCTGGTGCGCTGCCACTGGCCTACTTTTCTCGAATCTTCTACTGCCGCTTCTCCCGTGTGTGCCCGTCACTCTTCTGGAGCAGCAGCGTTTCCTTGTTGGGCTGATAGGCCGAGGCGGTGCTAATGCATCATGTGGGTTGTTTCTTTTTGCTGGGCCATTTTTCTTTCAGTTCAGCCTGCTCGGCCATGCTTGCAATACGGCCTGCTAACTGGAAGAGCGGTCCATCTCGTCCATTCCTTGCTGCTACCGCTGCTCTTACATGAGTAGTTAGTCTGTTTCGTCGCGTCCAAGTCCATTGATCCTGCTCCTTAGAGTTTGTTCTTGCCATGCGAGTCCACAAAATCTTCGCCATCACCGACTGCTACATTTTTACTTTATGGTTGGCCATGCTTTCGGTCAATCACTTCTCATCGATGGCGATGCCATTGCGCCTTTCCGGTCCTTGTAGCCTCTGACTGCTACCTTCGCCTCAGGATGCTCTTCCCTGTGTCGCGACGCACCGCTTCTCTCCTCGGGACGCTTATCCCCGAGCTTCGGTGCCACTCTGGACTAAAGGCACATTCATCGCCACGACTCTCTATCTTTGTGCTTCTCTTCGCACCTCTTCGGCATGACAAGGTTTTGAAGACTCAAGTGCAAGCGACAAGATATGGAGATTTGGACTTCGGATGTATCACTTTAGTGTTGTAATGTGTCTAAGTGTGTAGTGCTTAGTGTTATGTTTCCTTCCAAATGCAACGCTATTGCATATGCCTTGCATTTGAGGGGGGGTGTTAAGGGTAAAATAGTCATTATACTTGTCTAGGGTTTGGGGTCCCTTGTACTATATATATTCCCAATAGGGCTGGTAATACAACACATTCACAATTCCTAACAGCGCCACCTCTGGAAGTCCGCCCCAGGCGTTCGCATTGGCTGCCTCCGCGACAATAAACCAGTGTCCGTGACCACACTCCGTAGGTTCGTGGACAACCTTCTCCTTGGGCGTAGAGGATCGCCTCTCGATAGATGTGACCTCATGATCGGTGACTTCTTGGATGATGAGGATGAGGTGGACAGCGTGAACCTTTGGTTCTGGCATGCTGTAGCATGCAAAGTGCAGGTGCTCACGCTATACGTCGAGCCTGAGCAGAACAACTATCTGGACCCCTGGCTCACGCTGGTCAACACACCTCTCGTTTCCCAACACCTCACAAGGCTAGAACTCAACGGTGTGTGGTGTTTATGACCTTTTCCTTGACTTCTCAAGCTGTCCAGCGCTGGAACATCTCAAGTTTGAGTGCTGCTGTTTCTCATGGGCCACAAATATATCGTCTGGGTCCCTAAAAAGTCTGAGCATTAATGACTCTTCTTTCTCTCGGGATTTCCGCCTTCACATTAATGCCCCAAAGCTGGTTTCCTTGCATCTATGTGACTATTGGGGCAGAACATCCATCCTTGAAAGTATGCCATTGTTGGTGGAGGCATTTGTCTGAGTAACAGCTGATTGTGTTGATTCTTGTGATAAACTGTCTGATGCAGGCCAGGATTGTGGTTGTGAATATTGTGACAGTTCTCGTAGTATTGGCAACGCTGCTTCTGTGCTTCTAAAAGGTTTATCTAAAGCAAAGAAATTGGTGTTGATATCTAAACCTCCGATGGTATACTTGCTCTCCTTACATCAGTTTTATTGTAATTTTATAAATCTTGAATCATTTCTACTGCATCATCTATATTATTGTTCGACGCCACTAGATGTAGCTATTACAAACTTAACCTTCCGTGTTCATTGCCACTAGTTTCTACTTCTACACTGACGATTGGTGCTATCTTTGTGTTTCACCTTGTGCAGTATATTTTTAAAAGGGATTTGAGATGGTGCCCTACCTTCAGCAAGTTAAAGACTCCGATGCTCAATGATTACTGGTGTGTGCCTGATCACCGTGCATTAGCTTGTATTCTTGAACACTCGCCAGTTCTAGAAAAGCTAACTCTTCTGCTCTTTTCTAACGTACACACTTCATAAGTTGTCGGTTGCTGCATTTTATAATTGTTACACTCCTGAGTGATATTGGAAACATGTTATTTTTCCAAAATTTTCTTGCTGCAGGGGCCTAACCATAAAACGGTGATAAAAGGAAGCTTCCATTCAACGGTTCGGTCCTCTGCAATTTCAGAGCACCTTAAGCTTGTTGAGATCAATGTGAAGTTGTTGATGAGAGAGTTTTCAAAGTCCTGAAGTTCCTCTGTACATTTAGCATGTGTAAGTTAACCTGAGCTCCCCTTGCCATTCGATATCACAGATATTGTTTTTCCATATCCTTCATTTGCATGAAGTAGTAAGAAATGAAATGGTTGTTACAAAAATTTTGAAGGGTAGAACCTAGAGAACGTTCTCGTAGGACTGAGAATAGAAAATTATGAATAAATATGAACCCTGTGCTGTACAGACCATTTGTGAGGAAATTCCCTGTGTGGCCTCCAAACAAATGGAGTTGCCTCCTCTGGCCTTCCAAGGATTGAATTTCTTTGTGAGGCCCAAAACCAATTTTGACTTCCCTACATGGCCCTTCCGTTAGTTTTGAAAGTTAACGGTGTTAACTAGAGGGTAAAAGTACCATTTTACCCCTAATTTGGAATAGACTTCAATTATGTTAAAAAAATGTGTGAATGTGAGTATTAATTTACAGGGGTATTTTGTTTCGAAAATATTGGCTTGTTGTTTACAGAATGAGCATTATTTCAAAAAACTGTTGTTGCCGTTCTAGACACCCTGCGAGGCAGCAGCTTGGCTGGTGGTGTCCTCTTCCATTCCATCACAAAATGAGGTGACCTGGGCACACTTGGCATGGTGACGATGCGCTGGCGAGCTCTGCTGCAACCGAGGGCGTGACGAGGATGTGCCAGGAAGCGACGCGGCCAAGCCAAGACCCATCCTTGGCGACTCCGCTACAGGCGACCCAGCCCGAAGCCGCGGCGAGGTGGCCGAGCCTGCCGCAGCAGCCCGCGCCCGCGGCGAGGTGGGTGAGCCTACAGCAGCAGCCCGCGCCGCATCTGAAGTCCGCGGCAAGGCCCGTCGAGGCAGGGCGGCGCGAAAGCCGCGGCCGCGGGGAGCGCCGTCGAGGTGGCGCGGGCGAGCCTGGCTGCCCGATGCCGGCGCCGTCCTCCATCGTGTCGGCCACGTCTGGCTTTCCTTTGTTATTCAATTGTTTTTTTTCCTCTGATCGAGTTCAGATGAGAAAGAGAGGGGCTGGGGGTATAAATGACCTTTCGCGTTGGTTGCATGGGATTTTTCATAGTGGATGTTACGGAAGGCCATAGAGGGAAGAGAAAAATGGATTTGGGCCTAAGAAGGAAGTTCGATTCACAAAGGGTCATTGAAGGCAACTCCATTTCTTTTGAGGCCATGCAAGGAATTTTCTCTTTGCTGATAGGTAGCGTTGCATTGAAAAAAAAAAGTTGACTTCTGTAATGGTACCTACTTTTGGTTTGTTGATTAGTTTCCAATGGACTGAATGACTAGATCGAACTTTTCTCTCTATATATTGTCAGCTTGCTGATTAGCTATGAATAATGTGTCCCATATCCACATTGTCATTCCTAGCAGTCCTGCAGATTCTCTTTTTCTTGTTGGTTAGAGGACTATGCAGATGAACATCTTGTTAGGTCAATTCAGTATGTTATAGTGATTAAGCTAAATGTTGGTTAATTGGATTGGAAGCCTTTTCTCTCACGTTAGATTTTTGTAAAATAACTGGATTCTCTATTTCAGCAAGGTATTAACAAATTTTGAACTTATTGTTCCTTAAATCTGTACGGGCTTCAGTTGCTGATTAGAGGTGCAGGAAAATTCAGGCTGTCAATGAGTTTGGTATCTCATATCTCATATTAAGGAAATGAAGGCTAAAATTCACTTTCAGGTCCGTATCGTTATCTAGGGTTAGTAGTTGGGTATCCTGATAATTTTAGACTATACTTCCAGCCTGTTCCGAACTGCCTGCATAAAAGACCTGGCAGATATTTTGTGATGTATTTGTAACATCCCAGGCCGAAAATACGGCTCCAGACCAGCTCGCACGTCGAGCGGTCCCACCTCACAGAAATAACTCTTACGCTTTCGTCCTCGCTTCGCGTAAAAGGGTTAACCCGGTTATTTCTGTTATTTTCGACCGGGCATTTAAATCGGTCTTACTCCAGTTCTCTTACCGATATGGGACTATCCTTCCGTAGCTACAGTGCTTCGCGACGCTACAGTAGCCGCGCTACAGTAACTCGCCTCCACACAGAGCACGTTTGGGCCACTATTGGGCCGAATTCGTTCTGGGCTGGGCCGGAATGTCACAATCCTCCCCCCTTAGAACTCGACGTCCTCGTCGAGCAGCGGACCAGTTTACCCTGAAGGGACAGATGTACAGGATCGCCTCTCTTGGCCACGTCCGTACGCCCAGTGCCGGCATACGTGTCATGCCGTGACCACACAGGGCCCACGCGCCATGCACACCGTATCCGCGCCCCTGGCTCGTACGCGCCCGTGAAACCGCGAGAGTCGGCTCTGATACCATCTGTGAGTTACTGTAGCGTGGCTACTGTAGCGTCGCGAAGCACTGTAGCTACGGGAGGATAGTCCCATATCGGTAAGAAAACTGGAGTAAGACCGATTTAAAAGCCCAGTTCGAAATGACAGAAATAACCGGGTTAACCCTTTTACGCGAAGCGAGGACGAAAGCGTAAGAGTTATTTCTGTGAGGTGGGACCGCTCGACGTGCGAGCTGGTCTGGAGCCGTATTTTCGGCCTGGGATGTTACATTTTTCTGCACCTCCTGCTTCATGCGAATTTGTTGAATGATCTTAACGAGTAAATGGAACATTAATATGATTCAGCATTCAGTTGATAACGTGAGCTGTTTTCTTTTAAAATAGTAATCCTTACAGTTGTCTCTAGTTTGACTGTTGTCATTCGTAGCTTACTTGGCAAGAACAAATTCAGTACTACCTGTGATCATGCTGTAAATCCTTGACAGTTCACACCAAATACCTTACCCATCCTCATGTTATGCTGTTGCGGGTCTATGTTGCACTCTGTTTATCACTGAATTAAACACTGTGCGGTCAAATTTTCTAGCTAAGAAGCTCTATTGAATTTGTTGTTGGTGCCACTCTTCACCAGGCTCAGTTTGCAATGCTTCGCGACATATTAGAAGTCCAGAAATCTACCAAATTACATCCTAGACGGCGAGACCAACCTGACCATAACAGCAAAATTTCTAACTCTGATTCCTCTCCCACATTCCATCTGCCATGGTATCCACTCACCTCCACCTAGCTTTCTTCTTATCAAAGGCTCCCATGAAATGGACATGTTTTTTTTTGGGGGGGGGGGGGGGGGGGGGGGGGGTGGTGGCGGCGGCGTAGGGGGAGGATTTTGGCGATATAAGGGCAAACAAGGAGTTCTCATGAATTTCTCGAAAGCAATAGAAGCATAGCTAAAACTACTATAATGCGTCACCTGGCCCACAGGTAGATGTCCAGCACGTGCCATCCAAGTTCTACTTTCTGCACGCCACTGCCCACCTGAGAAAACCCCAGTCTTCACATTGTTTTAATTCAATGGAGGGGCCTAAGCATAACGTGGAAATGAAAGGAGGCTTGAGTCTCAAGGGTCCATCATCTGGATATTGTTAAGATCAAAGTTTTGGTGTTCCTATATACATTTAACATATGTATGCTATCTTGCCGTACTCCTCATTCCTCTATATTCCTTATATTTACTATGGCCTTCATTTCTTGTGAGAATGTAAACAATGTATCTTTGTACAGAAAGAAATTAATACTAGGACTAGACAATAAACCCTGCGTTGTTTCAGTGTTTCATAGGAAGATAAGATCCACAAAGGAGTATATGATCTGATTGATATTTAATGGAACTTCCTACATCATACATTGACCCTGAGTAAACATGTTCACTTCTTGACAACTTCTGACAGCCGAGCTTCTTGACCGGTTTGGAATCAATATAAATGGTTGAATTCAGTTGTGCAAAGTGCAGATGTTGCTTCGTTTTCTTCTCAGTGCAACTGTGCAAAGGGTAGCTGTAGCTTTTCTAGAGCTTAAGTTTCATGGTTTGCAGTGTATCAATGCCAGAAAACTGTGTCAACAATTCTGAAATGTTGTGTTCCATTGCTAGATTTATCTAGCATGTGAAATGTTCCTTCAGTTCTGATTTTCTGACTTCTAAGTGTACCAACTCTGAACTTAATTAGTGTGTGACTTTCATTTTTATATAGGTTTTGGTTTGTACTAGGTACGGTAAAATTTTGGCTGCCGAGCGATTTACTTTTCACTAAGAAATGTGAGGCTAAAGATCCCTGACAGGTCACCTTTATCACCATCTTGTGTCTATGGATAATTTGTATGTGGTGTCAATTCTACACTTATACCCAAATGATTGTGTAAAGCGGGCAGCAGAAATAGCTGGACCTGCCAACTATATAGTCATGTTATTTCCTCTGCACTACTCCCTCCGGTCCAAAATTGTTGTCGCCATTGTTTTTTTTTTTTTGGTAAACTTTGACTTTTTGTCTTATTCAAATAATTTTTCAAATATACAAAATTATATGTTGTATTTCAAGGTTTCCTAACAATAAATCAAATTATGAAAAAATAAATGATATTTTTTTAAATTTTTTGAATAAGACGAATGGTCAAAGTTTACAAAAAAAGTGAACGACGACAACAATTTTGGACCGGAGGGAGTATTGTTTGTTGTGGACCTGCTCAGCAATCTGGTACTATTAAATTAGCATGCTTCACTACGCCACATCGAGCCTTTAGTGACGCGACATTAGAGACGGGGAAAATTACAACCGTCGCTAAGGAGACGCTAGCGACGGCGTTCTAGTTCCCCGTCCCTGCTATTCCTGTGGAGGGCACTAGTAGCGACGGCTGTATAGAACATCGTCTGAAGGCGGACTAACACAGACGGTGCTGTGAAACTGTCTCTAGAACCAAGGGATATAGAGACGGTGTTCCAGCGTAGCGACGGTTGATTGAGAAGCCGTCCCTATATGTGATTAGCGAGGCGGGCAAACAAACGTCTCTAAAGTTCAACAATGTAGAGACGGTTTCGCAGCGCCATCGCTAGAGCTGAGGATGTAGTGACGGGTTTCTTTTACCCGTTCCTAACGCTGGGCGATGTAGAGACGGTTTCTCAGCGCCGTCGCTAGAGCTGAGGATGTGGCGACGGTTTTCTTAGCCCGTCCATAGTTTTCGTAATACAGAGACGGTTTCCTTTTTCCACGTCCCTATTCTCCTTTACTTTGCATGCTGCCCTCCTCCTCCACGCACACACTGCTTTATGTCTCGTGGACTCGTGGTCGGAGGCGGGCTTGACCACTTCCCAAGAGAAGCGGAGGAGCCGCGCCCGCATACTGGCCACGTTCCCGAGAGAAGCTGATGAGTTAAGGCAGAGACGGGGAGCCGCGCTTGCGCCGTTTGCACGACCCACGTTCCCACATTGCCGAGACAAGCGGAGGAGTCGCGCTCACACACTGGCCAGGATCTATATAAATACCGGCCGCATAGCGAGCTCCAGCGCTCCGATCTCATCACGCACACTCTCATCACGCACTGATTCCCCAGTTCTCCTCCTACAAGCACATCTCGTCATGGCGAGCTCCAGCACTCCATCCAGTCAGCGATCTACGGCCGGCGTTGGCTCAAGCGGCGAACCCAGCAGCAGCCGTAAGCGTCCCTGTTCGCCGTCTCCTGACCCGCCGGCTGGAGGACCCAACCCGACGGCTGAAGGACCCAACCAGCCATTGAGGAGGACCATTTGCAGCAAGGCGGTGGCGGACTATCTTGGGATAGCCCCTGAAGTAGCCACTGATCGTCTCCTACAGGTGAGCATAGTTTGGATTGAAGATGTTTCACTGACCCCTAGGGTTTTTCGTATAGTGGCGCTGACCCCTAGGGTTTTTCGCTGGCTTCGCTTCTGCAGGTGAAGGTGATCACCAAGGACAAGGAGGAGCCAAAACCCAACAAATGGCTAGTAGTGGTTGCGGCCTGCCACTCTCTCTTGGAGGCTAACTGCAGCGTGAAGGTCGCCTTGGATGCAGACGATGAGAAGTGCTTCGTTATGTGCAGGGACGACCATGACGCTGATCGTTGGCACTTGAAAAGTTGATTCATGTCAATCGCTACTCTGTTCGCTTCCTTCGGAAGGAAGTTCTTGAATTGTACAGGGAGGATGCTTATCAAGTTCGTGGATTTCACATTCGTCGCGGCTTGAGGGGTGAGGGGAACTTAGACCTCTTGGCCATAAGAGAACTCCTCGTAGGCCATAAGTGATCTGGGTGATGTAGTGTTTTCTTTAGCTGTTTTCTTCTTTCTGAACTTTGTTTAGTACTTTACAGAATTAGGGTTGTAAACTCGTCGCTAACTTTGTAAACTCGTCGCTAAGTTAATGAAATTCCCTGTTGTCGAAAACTAATTCATCCTAATTAGGGCATCTCCAAAAGAAAATTAATCCCTGTTTTCCTATTATCCGCAACCGATCATATGTAATCTGTGTTGCATGCCTCTAGAGTAGTTCAGAGCAGAGACCATATAGATAGCGACGGTGATCCTTAAAAGACGTCACTATATGGTACGTAACAGAGAGGTTTGGGAACTTACAGGGACGGGTTTACGTAATAGCCGTCGCTATATGTATCCCCATTTTAGCCTCCTTGCCGGCCCATTAGCTGAGGATGTAGTGACGCGTTTATTTTACCCGTCCCTAACGCCGGGCGATGTAGCGACGCGTTCCTTTTCCCCATCCCTATTCTTCTGTACTGTACCTTGTCCAATCGTTGCCGTACTTGGCGCGGCTGCCCTCCTCCTCCACACAGTGGTTTATGTCTCGTGGTCGGCGGCGGCGCGCGCCCTGCGCCCTCGTCTCGCCTCCATGCACTGCTTTGTGTCTCGTGGTCGGCGGCGGCGCCCGGCGCCCTCTCCTCGCCTCCACGCACTACTCTGCCTAGCTCGATCTTGTGGTGTAGGGCTAAACCCCCTTCGCACTGTGCCCTCCTCAGCTCCTTCACGCCGTCATGTGGCGCCCCCTTCCCCGTCGATCGGCACTGGTACGTAGCTGCTGGCGGGAGTACCTGCGCTATGGAAGGTAAATAAAGAAGGATTCTTGTTTGGCATTTTAATTTGTTGAACATCATCACAGTGGTTGGCATCAAAATTATTGTCTAAGAATCGTTGCATTTTGTTCATTCAATGAAGGTGTTCTTCATTCTGCAATGGGGCGGCGGACTTGGATGTATGTTGAGAATCGCACTTGTGCTGATTACTTGAAAGGGGTTAATGCTTTCATTGATGTAGCTGTGGCTGACATGAAATGGAACAACAAAATTGCAATGCATTGTCCTTGTGTTGATTGCAAGAATGAGAAAAAGTTTTCTCATTCAATGCACATTCATGCGCATCTTATCATGCGTGGATTCAAAGCAAATTACAGGATCTGGAACAGACATGGTGAAGATGGAATTAACCCCAGTGAGGCACCTGTGGGATTCGTGTTTGCTGAGTCACTTGCTGATGATGAGATCAGGCCCTCAGGCAGCAATAATGATGGGTCACTTGCTGATGATGAGATCTTGAACATTGATGATGATTATGTTGATCTCGTTGACATCGTGGATCAGATGATGAAGGATGCACAGGTAAACAATCAGGATGAGGTAAATGCTCGGGAGTATGAGAAGTTCAAAGATCTTGTACGAGATTCAAAGAAGCCATTATATGATGGCAGCACTTTGACATTGTTGGATGCTGTGCTGAAACTTCTGAAGCTAAGGCAAGCAATTGCTGGTCAGATCGGGGCTTCACCGCCTTGCTTAAGTTGTTAGAAGAGATGCTTCCAAAGCCCTCACTTCGGTTCGGTCTATGGAAAATACCGTGTGTTGTGAACTTGACGGACCAAGTCTCCGAGTTCTTCCTCATGGTGCTTTGTATATTTGGCTCTCATTCCCACTCTTCGGGATGAGGTTAACGCTGCACAAAGGAAGGATAAGGGAATGGCACATATCCGACGGAGACTAGAAATGAGAAATTAAATGTTTCCGTCAAGATGAAGATGGTGTCTTATGGTTCAAACAAGCGGCTTGTCGTACCAAAGAACATGGGGCTGCGGAAGAAAATTTTGGATGAGGCTCACTTATCCAAATATTCATACACCCTGGTAGTAACAAAATGTACCAAGGTTTAAAGGAAACATTTTGATGGACTCGCATGAAGCGCGAAGTTGCACGATATATTGCGGAATGTGACACTTGTCAGCGAGTTAAGGCCGATCATTTGAAGAAAGCTGTCTTTTGCAACCACTGAGCATTCCATCATGGAAGTGGGAGGATATTAGCATGGACTTTATTGTGGGCTTACCTCTCACTCCTCGGAAGCATGATTCCATTTGGGTTATTGTGGACCGGTTGACAAATCTGCACATTTTATTCCGGTCAACACAAGATACTCCGCCAAGATTGATGCTCAACTTATATCTCCGCATTTTATGTTTGCATGGGTGCCCAAGACAATCATCTCTGACAGAGGACCACAGTTTATTGCACGTTTCTGGGAACAGTTACATGCTTCCTTGAACACAACTTTGATCAGTGTTGGTATTTCTTACGTCACGAATAAATCCGCAAGCGCACGGAATACCATTGTAGCACTTCACCCGGGAGTATTCCAAGGTATCGTATTTATTTCCCCAAGGAACGGAGGTATCCTGCAGCAAGGTTAGTTTTACCCAAGGACACACAAGAACGAATAAAGATTTTGATATGATGCTAGCATACAAGTTATTCCAAGCCATACCTACACCTGTGAACTTTGATGTGTCTACCATGTCATCTTGGGCGGTTGAGAATGGAACGGTCATGATTTGAGTCACCGTAGCTGCATCTGCTAAGTAACTTGGGTTTTTGAAAGATTTTCAAAAGTAAAAACATAGCTCATACTCCTCGAATGATAACTCTCAGATCGCTCAATGTGTATGATTCCTCACCAAGGCATTTGATTTGCCTCTTTTCATCCTATTTCTATGTAAGGCTTTATGTGGAGCTTGGTAGGAAATGAAAAGGAGCATACTTGCATCACTTGTATTGCTAAGTCAAAAACCGGATCCAAGGAGAAACAAGTCATAAAATCTGATCAAGAGTGTGCACGTGTGTGGATTTGTGTATGATGAAAGAAATGAGATGGATACTCTTTGATGTGATGATGTCCTCTCTCTTGATTGATTTTATTTGAGAACATGGCTATCACTTCGTCTTCTTTTCTCTCATTTTTTTTTCGATCACGCTCATGTTTGAGCGGTTCTTTCTTTTATGCATGCTCATCCATATGAGTACTCTTTTTTTTCTTTTTTTTTAACTTCTCTCTCTCTCTCTTTTTGTTCGATAGCCATGTCTCTTTTGTAAGAATATTTAGAGAGAGACATCAACAACAATGAAAGAGTATTTATTTTGGTGGATGGATGAAATGGTGTGGCTAACTTCCAGTGTAGAAGTTTAGCATGTTTTGTGGTGGTGGTGTATGTGTACGTGATCTTGATCATGAAAGTATGACAAGCATCTCACAAGGGTCACAACAATTTGACAAAGCTGAAAGCAATAACAAGCAGCATTTGTAGAGGCTTTCAATGTGATCGTTATTTGGCTCTGGTGGGAATATAAGATCATTGAGGAGTGCAAAGCTATGGATTTGAATTTTGCAAGATAAATTCCCAAGCACTTTATGCAGAATAAGCAAGATTCCTCTCATCAAACTATATCTCATTCGCCAACAACTTAGATAAACATGGGGTCCTATGAGATTGGTGTTCACAAGCAACAGGTGTATGTTGCGAGGAATAAAGAGTATGCAGGCCAACCAGGTGAAAGTATGTTGGTTCATTTTATCTTTGAGTTAGATTTGCAAGATTATTTTAAAAGATTATTTAACTCAGGAATAGGGACTAGGGATAGGATGCGCAAACCATCGCTGTGGATGAAATGGAGATCATGTGGGACCTTTGGATGTTTGATCGAACCAACGGGTTCAACCATACTTTTGGTCTTTTTGTGCCTAATGGCTCCACTCCTTAGCGTGTTGATCAGTGCGTTGTTGTGCATCGTGTTGGTGGGAGATCTCGAATGTATGCGTGATGAAGACAGAGAGATCTCCCCCACACTTGTTCTTGTACCTGGCTTCTTTTTATTCAAAACAAACAAAGAATATGAAAGCAAAAAGGACTCTACTACCAGGGTTAAAGACCGGGGAGCCTTAATTTATTCAATTAGGAACTAGCTCAAGGCGCATTATGTGTGTTTTGAAAAAGGAAGATAAAAGCGCCTAGTTTATTCATATGTTTTTTTGTTATTTATTTATTTCTTTATTTGACTTTAGATTCTTTTTCAACTTTTTATTTTATCATGTAAGGTGAAAGTGAAAAGATACAAGTTGCGATACAATTTACCTTAGTGGGGGAGGGAACCTCCCCCACACTTGTTCTTGCTCATAGCCCTTGATTGGGGTTGAACCCATGCGGTGGTAGTAGGTCATGAGATTGAACGGTTTTGTTGCAGCGCACCTTGGTCCTTAGTGGTTTGCCGCCATCATGTGCCACGACGAACATCAAGCCTCATATCATTGCGTGGGTTGGTCCCAACCAAGTGGACACTTAGTTGTTTCCCACCCTGCGAGGTATTCATAGGCTGGGGCGGCGGTGGTGGCACCTTATGGCTGCATTCCTCGACCTTTTCCAAGTAATCCCTGCCAGAAGCACTACTCTTGCAAGCAATCCTCATCCAACTTGGAGAGGAAAAAGTTAGCTCTCATAGCATATACAATAAAGTCCCGGGTTAGTTAACCGGATCTCATTTGTATAGCCGAGGAAGATAAGCACAAGCGAATCATGCGGACCATGTGAGTGTGATCATAAACGTGATAATTCTCATTGATAAAAGAGCAGGGCTCATTGATATGAGAAACTTAAGCATTTTCTAAAGCGCAGACTCTTTAAGCAACATGAGCAATCAACAAGGTGCACTCAACAGGTCCTTGATGCTTGAAAGTTCTAACCATTGCCAATGCATTGCAGAGGAGAGATTCTTAAGTTGTAAACCATGGCAGCAGGATCTAAGCTCATTCCTCATAGAAAGGCATTAAGTAACACAAGTCATAGCAAACCATTTATGCATCAAGCACAGGGTGGAATGTGATACTTTGCCAAAGAGCATGCTTGCGAAGACTAGGAGTTGCATAAAAGCTCAAGCAAGCAATGCTTATGGAAACCTAATAGCAGACTAAGATTGTTTCATGAAAGCACGTGATACTCGTTCAGCAAGAACCGAAGAGTAAAACCATTGTCTACTACTAGTAGGGTGCATAAAAACTGCATGGCAAGTAAGAAGGAACCTTTCTTACCACACAAGCAAATTCATCTCACCTATGGCTTCTCATCATTGGCAAAGATAACATTCATACCTATTTTGTGCAGCAATTCCGAGTCACATACTCATGTGTGAGCATGGACACGGTTCCATGAGTGTTGTAGGCTTGCATCTCCTCATCGCACACCAAGATGGATTGGTGTGAGAGATCAGTCTCGACGTGTTGTTCTCATCGTGGTCCACCTCCATGGGATCCTCTTGAAGCTCTTCATGCCAACCTTCTTGAGCTAGGCATGAGCTCGATGGAGAGGTATGAATATGTGTCGCATCGAGAGTGACTTGGGTTTGAGCTTGTCGCCTTTTTCAACGTATTGATGAGCCACTTGTCGGCCCATTTCATAGCTGCACTCAAGAGCAAGAACCCAAGAGCAAACTCGAGAACGGGTTACGTTAGTGTAAATAATATGGATTGCCCGTCGGTTTCCCTTGCGAGGCTTTTTTTTTTTTTTTTTTTTTTTTTTGAACGGAAACCGGCACGAGATTGTGCCGTTTCATTAATTATAGGAGAAAGGTTTACATCAGAAGCCTTAAGGCTTCATTGTACAGGAGCTGACCATCTCAAAAACGCAAGACTGGGATCAGTAAAACAAAAGGTCAGTCGCTAAGGAGCATTTGCGCTAGGTGTTTGGCGCCCGCAAGGCACCAGATCCTTGCTTCTTCTCTAATGTTTGCTAGTAATGACATTGCCGGGAGCTCCTTGTGCTGGAAAATACGTGCATTTCTCTCATTCCAAATCTCCCGCTGACGAGGAGGATCAGCGAGCGTAGGCCTTTCCGTGGGACGTTTGGCAATGCCGACAACGTCGTCCACCATTGCTGCACCGTGTCCGAGTGTGGCCAGTTCGCCCGGGGCTATCTCGCTGGTGTTCGCCCATTGCGAAACACCCTCCCAGATTCGTTTTGTGTAACGACAGTCCGCTAGCATGTGGTGTGCCGTCTCCAGTGTGTGTCTGCACAATGGGCAATACCTGCAATTTTGCCATCCTCTCGTTTCTAGTCTGTCCGCCGTCCATACTCGGTTTTGTACGACTAACCAAGCAAAAGTTTTGCACTTTTGAGGCTTTTTTTTTAGCAACTCAATCATGAAAACAAACTAAAAGAAGAAAAAGGAAATCTTTTTCTTAAGTTTGAGGCAAAACGCAAAAAGGGTTTGTCTCAAATTTATTTCTTTTAGAGAATGATCTCAAAGGAGAATAAAAAGTTTTGGAGGAAGTCCAACATGCAGGAGAAATATTTTGGAAACCTCCGAGGAATGCAAATGGAAAAAAAATCAAAAGAAGTCGGAAATATTTTTCTTGAACTTGAGACGTATTCCAATGAAAACTTTTAGAGAAATGTGTGAGCAAGAATTTTGTTGCGAGGGTGCTTGAGTGAAAAATGAAATGAGATTGAAGAGTCCAAGCACCCTTGTATCCAAATGAAATCCAATTTGGCCAACAACTCCCCAATGGCTATGAAAAAGTCAATAGGACTTGTGCCAAAATTCCTCCAAAATTTTGCTCATAATATTTTCCAACAAAAGGTTGTCTTATATTCATTTTTTAAATTTATTCAAAAAAATGTTTACTTTTTCAAGTAGAAAATAAAAAAGAAGAGTTGGAAAACTTCCAACTTGAGAAACTTATTTTAGGAAACTCCCGGCATGCAAATGGAAAAACCAAAAAGAGAAAGAAAATCTTTTTCTTGAACTTGAGACAAAATACAATGAAAACTTGGAGAAATGCGAGAGCAAGAATCATATCATATAAAACTTTAGTTTCTCCCGTCAATACACTGTTCACTATTACTGTTTTAACTGTTCCGTCGTCCATTTTTGGTTTGGTTCCCTTCGCTCCTATCCCGTCCCATAGCCAGCCTTCTCGAACCACCCAGCGGCATCGTCGTCCTCCTTCCAATCCATCCTCATTCCCCCATCCCCTTCCCTTCCCTCCACCGCGCCGCCGGCTTGGCGGTAGACCTCCCTCCTCTTCCTCCCTTGCTCGATTGCCGTGACCACAGGCCTCCCTTCCCCTCCCTCGCCTGGCGGGACGACGCCTCCAGGACGACGGCCCGACGACCTTCACTTACTCCCAGTGCGGCGGTCGAGCTCTCTCGGCGATGGGACGGCGGCGTCCAGACAAATCGACACGGTCGAGGAGATATCAGGTGGTGGCGATTTGCGTCTCTTCCTCGATTTCTCCTCAACCTAAGGCAGCAGGCTCCGCTTGGTGTTGGGAAAGATCTGTGATTAACTTTGGTTGATTTGTTCATTCCCCTTCGAATGTTGCTTACCTGGATCTGCTGCGTGCGGCTGTGGGAGAGGGCTGCAAATGTTTTCCAGATCCCAGCCTTCTGCCATACAGCTGCAGTAAGATCTCAACGCTTTCCATCCTTTTATGTTATCTTTATTCGCATTTGACAAAGCAAATTTGACTATAGCTGTTCTGATTGCAGTGTCTGGAGGGCTGAGGGCAGAGCCTGGCATGACCGTGAATCTTGAAAAGGTATGAAACTGGCACTACCATCATCCACTTGCCCAGCTCTAACTCTCAATGATCTACCGTTCTGGTTTGCATTATCTCCGTTTGTCTTTTTTATTTTAATTATGATGAGCATTATTGCTGTTGTTAGGATTAATGTGATTGTAGATGCACAGCGTATGTCTCCTTTTGGCAAACAAAACCGTAAAATTTTGCTTTACTGGATACTCCAACGGGACACTCCTTTCTGCTTCCTAAATACACACCGATTAACCTGTATTTAAAAAAATTGTTTCAGGATTGAGAGCAATTGCTTCTACCGGACTGATTTTTCAGCATGGCAGCCAAAATATGTATGCTCAATGGGCAAGCAAATGCTCCCATGAAGTTGCTTTCCCCCCTTGGATAAAAGGTAATCCCACTTGGTCCTCATGATTAATACAGATTCATCTCATATCTTCTCTTTCATTGTTATATGCTAAAATCTAAAGCACTAAAATATCATCTTTTTTTACTCAGGTGACCAACAATGCTCATACACTGCTTACTTGGCGATTATGAATCAGCAATAGTAGAGGACAGGGGGGAGGATGGACCTTATTTTCTCTGGGTAATACTCCATCCTTGTGGATGATCTTTGCTTTTACGCCTGGTAATTGATTGCTGAAGATTCCTGCGTAACAGTTAAATCAACTTATACAATCCATAGTTCATAGATAGTAGCCGAATGTTTTATGAATGCTGGATTTGGTAGCTGTGAAGCTTGAGGGGGAGGGGGGATTGTTCGAACTGAGATTCTAATTTGTAAGGATTGCTGTGCTAGATGGAATTTAAAAGAGTATAGTACCTGATTGCCTTCTGAGGAATAAGCGTCAGATTTCAGTCTATATTTAAGCTGATAAAGCATTAGGGACTTTTTCACTAGCAGACCCAGGGAATTATATAGGCAGCTTATATCAATGAATTGACCTCAAATGCAATTGAAGTTACTGAATATATAAACACGTTTTTTTCTTCACTGGCTGTAGTAAGGGCAAATATGTGGTTATACTTTCAGAAATCATTTGTTTTCTTATAACCTTAATTTCACCTGCTTATTTTTATTCTCTTAGTTTACTTACATTGTTTTTTTTTCCCCTGACAAACAGAAGGAAGCAGAAAGTCCTGTTGCAAGCCATAGAATAGTGAAATCCAACTTCGAATTCATGTTCCAGGTTATCCATTAAGCCACCATCTTCTTTTTCAACCGTTTTCCGTACCTCTTATTTGTTTATAAAATTTATGTTCTGTAGTTGTTTGGTGCTCTTTCCTCTTTTAGCTACACAACAACTAAATTGTTCCTGCTTGAACCAAGCCAATTAGTAAATACCTAGCTGTTAAAACTGTTGAACTGCCTCTGCCTGACTCTGCATGCAAATAAATTTTATAACTACATTATCTGATGTTTCATTATGTTTCATAGTGGCTGGCCTTCCTATTTGTTAAATTGCACCGAGGTATCAATGGTGGCATTCCCTATCATAACTTGCAGCTGCAGCTCTATGGATTGAACATTCATTTGTTAAAGAAATATCATGCAAACTGTGATGATTTTCTCTTTCTCATGTTTTGTGTGTCTGTAATTTGCAGAATGTCCTTTTGCTTAGCAGGAGCAGCACAAGAAAGCAACTGATCTTCTCAGATATGTTCCCAGATAGCTAGGCACTAAGACACTAAGGTATTGCTGTTATCAACTCATCTACCATACAGTATTGGTATTCTGTGATTGCGCATTTATTCTGTGGGTTCAAATTGCGTAAAATTTTTTTACCGGTTCAAACGTTGATGAACGTTTACGGTGTCTGTTTAGATGTATAGACATTGAAAAGCTTCATAGTGATTGAAGCGTATCCAGGTCTTACAAACTGGCAAAACCAAACAAATAAATGGTGAACCCCTTAGTGCTGTAAGCTGAAAATTTCTACACTGATGCATTGATTTCTTTTATATATCAGTTTATTTTCATTTTATATCTCCTTTTATGCATTGTGATTCACCTAAACAATAGAGCTTTATTATCCTCTTTAGTTTCATTAACCAATAACATTTCAATATCTGATAATAGTGTGCCTTGGAGATAGATTTTATTTACACTTCAGATTTTTCTTTGTTCTCTTACATTTCAATAAGCTGATATCTTTGTTTTAACTATGAGCATGTCCTTTTCAGATCTTTTGTGCTACATTTTTCCTGTAGACTTTTACTGTTGGGCCTACCCTCTTAGGCCTCCTTTGGATTGAAGGAAAAATTTTCCTTTCCTGCGTTTTCCTGTGAAATTGAACTGTTTCCTGTGAAATTCCTGTGCTATTCCTGTGAAATTCCTGCGTTCCAAAGGAGGCCTTAATAGTGATAAGATTGATGCAGCTTCTTCCTTTAGTTCTAACCGTCATTCTACCCTTTTTTGGTATTCTCAGTTTTAATTGCGTTTTTGCACAACATTTATATCATGTCTGAGCAACCTGGAGTGTCATAACCTAATCAGCGTCGTAAACATAGACACCCTATGTCAATATACTCAGGTATGAGTCTGTTGTAAGAGATAGTGTTTATGTGCCCTTATGGATGATCACAATTTTTTTTTTGATATTTGAATTTAGCATTAACACTGCCATTGCCGGTCCCAAGCCCGGATGAAAAAAGTGGAGGGTTGTGTTAGGTTTGGCGAACCAACGTAAAAAAAAAACCAGCCACTCTACATGGATATGAAACCCATAAGAAAACCGTTGGGGCGTAACCCTCTTAGCGACGCGCCACATCGGAACCCGGGTGTGGTGTTAAATGGGCAAGGGCCGGGTCGTCGCAACCTTAGTGACGCGCCACATCGGAACCCGGGTGTGGTGTTAAATGAGCAAGGGCCGGGTCGTCGCAACCTTAGTGACGCGCTACATCTACGCCCGGGTGTAGTGAAAAATGAGCAAGGGTCTTCGCACTTTCCTCGACGGGTGCGAAGGGTAAGGAAGTTAGCCGAGCCAACTAAGATTCGTCTAGGTAGTTGGAACATAGGGTCCCTAACGGGTAAGTTACGAGAGCTAGCCGATGTAGCTATTAGGAGGCGTGTGAATATTCTTTGCGTGCAGGAGACTAAATGGAAGGGCCAGAAGGCGAAGGAGGTGGAGGGTACTGGCTTCAAGCTTTGGTACACGGGAACAACAACGGGTAGGAACGGCGTAGGCATCTTGATCGATAGGAGCCTTAAGGATGGAGTCGTAGATGTTAGGAGGCAAGGTGACCGGATTATCCTTGTCGGGTTGGTAGTGGGAGATTCGGCCCTAAATGTGATCAGTGCCTATGCCCCCCAGGTAGGTCTTAGTGAGAGCACCAAGCGGCAGTTTTGGGAGGATCTGGATAGCATGGTTAGCTCCGTACCTATCAGCGAGAAACTCTTCATAGGAGGAGACCTTAACGGCCACGTGGGTGCGACTAATGTAGGTTTCGAGCGGGTGCATGGGGGTTTCGGGTATGGTAGTAGGAATCAGGAGGGGGAGGACGTCTTGAACTTCGCTTTGGCCTACGACTTGTTGATAGCGAATACCCTCTTTAGGAAGAGGGAATCCCACCTAGTGACCTTTAAAAGTGGGCAACACTCGAGCCAGATCGACTTTGTCCTTGCAAGGAGGGAGGATAGACGTTCTTGCCTAGACTGTAGAGTGATACCTGGGGAGTGTGTTGTCCCTCAACACAAGCTTGTGGTGGCGGACTTTCGCTTTCGGGTATGTGTCCATCGGGACAAACGTGCCAAGATCGCGAGAACGAAGTGGTGGAAGCTTAGAGGGGAAGCGGCTCAAACCTTTAAGGAGAGGATGCTAGGTGAAGGGCCTTGGGAGGAAGGAGAAGATGCAGATGACATGTGGTCAAAGATGGCAACATGTGTTCGGAAGGTAGCTTCAGAAGTATTTGGTGTGAGTAGGGGAGGCAAACAAGAAGCGAAAGACTCGTGGTGGTGGAATGATGAGGTGCAAAGGGCTATCAAGGAGAAGAAGGAGTGCTTCAAACGCCTACACCTTGATAAGAGTGCAGCCAACATCGAGGGCTATAAAGCAGCGAAGAGGGCTGCAAAGCGAGCTGTGAGTGAAGCAAAGGGCAAAGCGTATGATGACCTGTATCAGCGGCTGAACACGAAGGAAGGGGAGAAGGACATCTACAGGATGGCTAGGATCCGCGAGAGGAAAACAAGGGACATCAACCAAATCAAATGTATCAAGGATGGGGCAGATCGACTTCTGGTGAAGGATGAGGTAATCAAGGAGAGATGGCGAGAGTACTTCGATAAGTTGTTCAATGGGGAGAATGAGGGTCCTGCTCTAGAGTTGGACGACTCATTTGATGATACCAACAGGCGCTTTGTGAGGAGAATTCAGGAGGCAGAGGTAGTGGAGGCTTTGAAGAGGATGAAGAGGGGTAAAGCGATGGGTCCTGATGGTATCCCCATCGAGGTGTGGAGATGCCTCGATGCCAAAACGATAGCATGGTTAACTAAACTTTTTAATCTCATTTTTCTCTCCAACAAGATGCCGGAAGAATGGCGGAGAAGTATTTTAGTGCCGATCTTCAAGAACAAGGGGGATGTTCAAAGTTGCACTAACTACCGTGGGATTAAGCTGATGAGCCATACGATGAAGCTCTGGGAGAGGGTCATCGAACATCGCCTAAGAAGAGTGACAAGTGTGACTCAAAACCAGTTTGGGTTCATGCCTGGAAGGTCGACTATGGAGGCGATTTTCTTAATACGACAATTGATGGAGAGGTACAGGGAGCAGAAGAAGGACTTGCACATGGTCTTTATTGACCTTGAGAAGGCGTATGACAAAGTACCGAGAAGTGTCATGTGGTGGGCCTTGGAGAAGCACAAAGTCCCAACTAAGTACATTACCCTCATCAAGGATATGTACAAGGGTGCGACGACATGTGTTCGAACATGTGGTGGCGACACCAGTGACTTCCCAATTACAATAGGACTACATCAAGGGTCAGCATTGAGCCCTTATTTATTTGCTTTGGTGATGGATGAGGTCACAAGGGACATACAAGGTGATATCCCTTGGTGTATGCTCTTTGCTGACGATGTGGTGCTAGTTGATGAGAGTAGGGAAGGCGTTAATACGAAGCTAGAGCTGTGGAGGCAGACGTTAGAGTCGAAGGGGTTCAGACTTAGTAGGACAAAGACCGAATACATGAGGTGCGAGTTCAGCGCGACTAGGCATGAGGATGGAGACGTTAGTCTCGACGGGCTAGTGGTAGCCAAGAAGGATACTTTTCGATACTTAGGGTCGATGCTACAAAAGGACGGCGACATCGACGAAGATGTGAGACATAGAATTTCAGCCGGCTGGTTGAAATGGCGCCAAGCTTCTGGCGTCCTCTGTGACAAGAGGGTGCCACAAAAGCTAAAAGGTAAGTTCTATAGGACGGCGATTCGTCCGGCGATGCTATACGGCGCTGAATGTTGGCCTACAAAAAGGCGGCATGTCCAGCAGTTAAGTGTAGCAGAGATGCGTATGTTGCGTTGGTTCTGCGGGCATACACGAAGGGATCGTGTCCGGAATGAAGATATCCGAGACAAAGTAGGGGTGGCACCAATTGAGGAAAAATTAGTGCAACACCGGCTAAGATGGTTTGGACACGTCCAGCGGAGGCCCCCCGAGGCGGCGGTGCGTATGGGGGTTCTAAAGCGAGCCAATAATATAAAGAGAGGTAGAGGTAGACCTACCCTGACTTGGGACGAGTCGGTTAAGAGAGACTTGAAGGAGTGGAATATCTCCAAGGAGTTAGCTATGGATAGGAGCGCTTGGAGATTCGCAATCAACGTGCCTGAACCATGATCTCTTTCTTTTTCTTCTCCTTTTCATCTCCTTTTCTACCTTTTGCCTTGTGCCTCTTTAGTGCTTGTCTTAGCTTTGCTTCTTGTGGGTTTCATCTCTAGCCTACCCCAACTTGCTTGGGACAAAAGGCTATGTTGTTGTTGTTGTTGTATTTGAATTTAGCATTTATTTCCTATGCTATCCATCTCTTTTCCCTTGATTATTGGTGTGTATAAATATAAATTTGAATTTGCTAAGTCCTGAGGTCCATTAAGGCACTACTCCCAGTTAAGTCACCGAAACAGCCAACTTACTGTAAAATACTGACCACAGTATCTTAGTTCTTTGCATGATTCGTTGATTTATTTTCCATATTTCTGAAAAACTTTATAGACGACAGATTTCACTCTCTAATTCTTGATAAATAAATCTACTGGCCTCATTATCATGTTTCTTAAAAATTTATATGGCTTTGCTAGTATATTATGTCTTTAAAGAGTCAAATAACCTAATAGCTGAGTGTTGTGACTGCTAGACGCCTGTTTATTGTCTGTTGGTTTTTAGTGAGTACCAGGATTATCTTCCCAGATTTACATTTCTACGAAGTTTCCCAATTATTTGGAACATATATTCCTACCAAACGTTGCGAATATATTTTTTACTTGAAAGAGGGGAAACAGAGAAATGTTCGACAATCTTCAACTGTGGATGATCTAAAGTTAGGTGTGGCAAATTGTGGCTACTGGCTAGCAACCAAACACTCCCTTACTGTTGTGCTCTGTTAGCTCCATCTTTCATGCGATGTGGCGATGATGGTTCACTGCATGACTCTTACAGTCAACCTTCTTGACAGGCAACTTCGCACTACACTTCTCAAAGCACGACGCCCATGCAAGTTGATAGGTCAACGCCGTGGGGACGGGCCCCAGAAGCACTGGCGGAGCCACGTACAGGCCAGACGGGGCCATGGCCCCCCCTTGGTGCAGAAAAGTCACTGAAGATATCAGGCAAATTGATGATCAGTTTGGCTAAATGGCTGAGGAAAAGTGTACTACGGTGACTTTCTTGGGAGACTAGCTATCAAATCAGCATCATCAAGTCTGAAGAGATGAAAAATGCTATAGCTTGCTGAGTCTAGAGGCCTTTTTCTCCCCACTGTAGCTTGCTGTAGCTCTGTAGCGGCCCCTCCTAGGATGTGTAGCTGGCTCCGCCACTGCCCAGAAGCTTCCGGTGCTGGCTCCCATTTCCCTGCACAATTACCTGGGTTGCCGGGACAAATGACCCAAGGAATTGGTGGTATCCAAACAGGCCAAGCACCTGTAAGTGCAGAACAGTTATCTGTATTATATAGTAATTTTGCAAACCGTCCTGGAATGACTGACTATTCATTCGGTCATTGCTTGTGCAGTTGACGCCTGAAATGGAAAAGATGCTTGTTCAGCAAGTCTTGGGCATGTCGCCAGAACAGATCAATATGCTGCCGCCAGAACAACGGCAACAAGTGCTTCAGCTACGAGATATGCTACGGCAATGATATGCTACCGTTCTAGCACCTGTGATTGACATCCCAATTAGTCTAAAGCTTACCTTTGAGATGTGATTGTAGAATGCTGGCCCTTGTCGTCACTTGTATAAGCACTTAAAGCTTATATAAACCTCGGACATGTATTATGATTTGATTGACAAATGAACGGCATGTTTTGGTACCGTTTTGCCTGTACTATTTCAGTTACATCACATGTTTGGTTGAATTCCAGTCCTTTTGTTGGGACAGGCTGTTATTGATTTTGCTGTTTCTGACTTTTACTCCGGGTTGTTTGTACATGTGACTCTGTTTAAATTTAAAATTAACCTAACAAAAATCATACTTAACAAACAAATCAAAGGGGGCATTTTCTCATCCGAATATTTCTGCCGCATTTAGCATATACTGGTTGTTATCCCGCGCGTTGCCGCGGGCGAGTCAGTTATTTTGATGTTATTTTTTATGCACCACTATTTCAGAAGCTTTGCAGATCATAAGGAGTATCACAATGGATCGAGGAGCAATGCGTAATACATATTGCTTTTGTAGTATGCATAGAGATGGACAAATGATTGAGTCAGTCAGAGTTTTAGCTCGTCCACTTTTATCTCAGACCAAACTTGTTGATGGTTACAAACTACAAAATATACCCACAAAATTATAAAGCTTGTGTCAAGGAACAAATAATATATTTCCTCTAACATAATCAATTGACGAATCACTACTGCTGCAAGAAGATCAACAGGTCAAAGGCTAGCGACACCAATTTCTGCATCAATTTGTCCAGTGCCCACGCCTTCTTGATTCTGGCATCATGCAGCATCAAAGCCAGCATTAACTGTTTATCATACACAAAAATTAAACATCATGGTACATAAAGACGATACATGCCAAAATTGATTACAGGAGATAGATGAGGGGTCAAACTGCTCAAACCTCAAAGCATTTTCAATGATTTCAGAACTGCTGAATGGCTACTTGTCAGGGTTGTCATGCGATGCTTTCATCAAAATGAGAAAGCAATAAGAAGTCCACATAAGAAAAATACTATCATGGGTAAACAACATTAAAATTAAAACAAAGTACAGGTAGATTAGGTAACAACGATGAGCTGCAAGTTATATTGAAGGAACTTAATATAACAGCACTTCGCAGTACGATGAGAATTAATTAGCATTCTATTTCTACGGCAACCTTCAAAGTGGAGGAGGCTGTAAAACATACTCCACAAAACAATTCAGAGTACAAATTATAGGAAAAATATATATATATTGTAAAAATCACTAATATCATTCTCTCATGCAGATTTCTACGCATTCAGTCTATGTATTATATAAGGAACAAAACGTGGAAACACCCAACAAAAGGTACATGGAAGAAGTACACTGATCCCTTTTCGAGAAAGATTAGTAACAGGAAGATATTCGTTGATGTAGGGGTCCCAGATTCTCTAGGGCAATTACAAAGCCAACTGGTAATGTAACACTCTGTATTGAAATCAAGTACGTATATTGCAAAAGAATTTGATTATCAGTGTCAATAAATGATAAACATGTATCAGAAAATAAGCTGTCTTCAAAGGCAAACTACTGAAAACATAATCCTTGGGCATGCACACTATTATCATAACTGTAATTGTCATGAATGCTAAAAATAAACCCATGCATTGTCATAGCTGGGTACAAATAAATGCTTCTGTTTGGTGTTGGGGAGTGGTGATTATCGATGTCTTCTGCCTGAGTAGCCAGATAATCAGATTTAATCAGAAACGAAAAGGGGAAACACACTTCATTATTTAACATTAGTAACATTGATTAAGATTAATAAGATATTTCCCATACCCTCTAGCCAGCTAAAGTCTGCTCCCAGACGGCTAATTTTTCAACCTGTGTCAAAGAGAACGGATATTTATTTTGCAATGTAAGATAACTACATGTATCCATTCGGAAAAAAAAAAGAAGAGATAACTACATGTATCCATTTGTCCACATCTTCGGATCACTACATGGGTCAAAGATAACTGACATTTGCTAACATTTGAAATGGATACAGTAAAAACATCCAAGAGATAAGCATTGCATCATTTTGTTTTAGTGGATTCCTACATTGGCTCGCCATATAAAATATCTGTAATTATGTTTGCACCCGTGCTCCTTTGTAAAAAGAATAAGGCCTGGCCATTGTAAATAACCATTTTTTTCGAGGTAATCAAGCTTTGCCAAGCATGAAAAGGCACAAAGGTAACTGTCAATTTGTACCTGTGTTCAATCCAATACATCTCGACCGAGTTCCATGCATGGTGACAGAATAGTAAAGATCAACATCAAACTGAACAATAGCAATGACAATTTTACATGAGCAAAAAAATAAAATGGGCAAATAGAGGGCATACCTTAGATAAAATTGAGTACAGTAATTATGGGAGAAACAGTTTTATTCTAATCCATGAGGGAAACAATCACGGACCTGTGAACAACAATGTATATATAAGATCAGGTAGGCCAAACGTTATCAAATACAACCCGTGACAAATCAAATTCAGCTAGCCACACAAAAAAAAAATCAACTAAGTAAATATCAGTATGTAGGTACATTTTTCCGTACAAAAGTCAGATAACTAACCAAAGATCAGCAGCATCAATGAAGAGAAGCAAAAGCTATTTTTACATTATATTAACCTAAAGACTGACAGTACATACATGATTCTAAAGAAAAACGGCAGTAAGAGATATCATGGTATATATATCACCACTCGCATCAGCAACGTTATTTCTAGAATGGTATGAAAAGAAAGGTGCTTGCAGAATTTGCTAGCATACCGTAGTTGGCGGGTCTTCATATATAGTTGTTGGCTTGTTACGTACGTCCTCGTGCAATTTTATACATCAAACTAGACCACATAATAAGGAAAACATGGAGACGTAAGCACGAAGCACAGGGAAATAAGACCAGATCGAGGGAAAGGGAAAGAAGAGAAAGTACTGTCGCACCGCGCGCAGCAGTAAGCAGGACGTCAGCGGATCGAAGTATCAAACTCTTAATCACGGAGGACGCAGCAACGACAACCTTTATGGAGTAGAAAACCTTGCCGCAGATTTTTTTCTTGGTTGTGAGAAGGTGAACCCAAAATCCTGCGGCGGCGCCGCGCTGGTTGGGTGGGCACGGCAGGTGGATCAGGCATGTTGAGTCGTGGGGCACTGGAAAGAGATGGCTACGGACGGCGTGGGCGGCAGAAGCGGAGGCCGGAGGCCCGGAGCTGGGCGGGCGCGGGTGGCGAGGGGAGCAATCTAGATCGGGAGACGGGGAGTCCTTGTGGCTGGAACTAACTCGGTCCTTCTCGAACTCGAGTCCGCGAGAGGCGCCGAGGCCCAGTTTCTCAACGGCTGCTTCTCTTTCTCTGTTTGTTTCCCAGCGAGTTCCTGTAGAAACTACAGAAGGCGGGGAGCGTGGCGAGACGAGAGAGATGCAACGTGTCTGACTTCCCGATTCATGTTGGACTACACCAAGGGTGGCTTTGAGCCCTTATCTCTTTGCTCTGGTGATGGATGAGATCACAAGAGATATACAAGGTGCTATTCCTTGGTGTATGCTCTTCGCAGATGACGTGGTGCTAGTTGACGAGAGCAGGAGTGGTGTTGCTGAGAAGTTGGATATGTGGAGACACACTCTGGAGTCAAAAGGTTTTAAGCTAAATAGGTCTAAAACAGAGTACATGAAGTATAATTTCAGTGCTACGGGGTAGGAGGATGGAGATGTCAGTCTCGATGGTCAAGTAGTACCCAACAAAAACACCTTTCGTTACTTGGGATCAATGCTACATAAGGATGGAGATATCGATGACGATGTCAGTCATAGAATTAAAGCTGGATGGTTGAAGCGGCGTCAAGCTACAGGTGTCTTTAAGAAATGAACTTGAAAAGTTCAAACACCCTTGCATTCCAGTATAAAGAAATTTCATTTTTTTTCGCTCAAAGCACTTTCTAAAGAGTTGTCTCAAATTCGTTTTCCCAAATTTATTTTTTCAAAATAAAAAAACTTTTTTTTTGCAAAGTATAATTTTTTTTTTAACATGCAAAGTTTTAAAGTGGTTTGAAAACTCCCAAATATGATTTAGAAAAAATTCAAACATGCAAGAATGCAAGTGAAAATCAAATATGCATTTTTGTGGAAAAAGCAAATATGCAAAACAATGCAGGTGAAATTCAAACATGCATGGATACAAATCGGGGGGAATATGCATGTTGAAAGAAAAATCAAATATGGAAGAAGCAAATATGAGATAACTACCGATTATCCTGTCGCGAAGGGCATCATCATTTTTAAGTCCAATGAGCAAGACTTTTATCCGTCATGTTCTTTGATAATATAGTCCCGAGAATGATCTACATGGTTAGTACCATCCTGAAGAACAAGTAGCAAAAGAGAGCTTTATGGTGGTTGTAGGCCTCATGTGTGGTTTTGGAACTAACGATGCTTGACTCTAAAGATTCATCAGGTAAGCATGTATCGAAAGGTTGTTCAAGGAATAAGCTCTCATGCTCATTCAAAGATTCATCTTTGGATTCTAGAGTCGATGCCTCAAGAAATTCCATGGCTGAAGGATTTTCTTCGAGAAGTTCTTGATCATCATCAAGAATGATGCAAGGAAGGCCAGAGGGAAAGGACTCAAGTGAGGCAGAAGAAGAGGACCGTTGGATTTGAAGTATTTCTTCCTTCTTGTCCTCTTCTTTGTTGGAAAACTTCTCATCCTCATGAAGAGCAAGATCGGATGATATGAATGGAGATATGAACTTCACTTGCTCTAGTGGTGTATGATCGAGATGAGATTTCACCAAGGATTTGAGTGGTGGTGGTGGCGAACGAAGTTTTCTAAGGTTTTCTTTCGTGTCCTCCTTGAGAAATGGTTCTTTTGGAAGATCGGGAGGAGAAGGAGGTGGTTTCTTTACCCAGGTGTAATTCGAGGTATTCCCATAATCTTCAAAAATTATTTCCTCAAACATCGGATATTCAAAGGGTTCATCTTCTTCTCCTCCTCCATCATTTGTGGTTTGGGGGGTGATGTAGAGGCTGGTGATTTTTGATAGGAAGAGTTCGAGGAGTTTCCGTAACCTCCAAAGATATCATCCCCAAACTTGGATGGGAACTCCAGAGGTTCTTCATCCTCTATCATCGTTCGTGAATCGGATGAGGACTCGGATATTGGCTCTACCAAGGTAGACACCTTTTGTTGTGTTTCCATAATGAGTTCCTCATCCTTTCACTCCGGCTCCTCAGGTGTTTCAGCGGAAAAAGGTGTGTTTTCAACGATTATTTCTAAAAGCTCTTTTGCTTCCACTATGGTCTTATGACAAAAAGAACCACCGGCAGCCGTGTCAAGATAAATTGCGGTTTTTTGCTCAACCCTGAATAAAAGTGTTGAAAAAGAACGGGTTCTGGGAGCAATAACTCTGGGCCGGAATCTGTTAATGAACAGAACCGGATCCATGCCGCACTAAGGGTCTCTTTCTCTTCTTGGCGAAAGTTAATTATTTCCGCTCGTAGAGCAGTGATACGAGATACGGGAAAAATGCTAGACAAAATTTGTCTCGCAATTCTTTCCAATCGCCGTTTACTCTCTTAGCGTGTAGTGTACTATTGCTTCGCCTTCCCATTAAGGAGAAGGAAACAACTTCCACTTCAAGGTTTCATGTGTCATGCCACTGATCAAAAGCATGCACACAATTGCTCAAACGCAAGTGTTGAAAAGGATTTTCATTTTTAAGACCAGAGAAAGATAAACCTTTGGTCAAAGCAATAAAACTGGGGCAAAGCTCATAGCTTGTTGAACAAACTGGTTGTGATGGTAAAGGTGGCTCTATGAGCTCGCCCCGTGGAGCAGAGAATGATTGAATTGTAGGTCGTGGCTCCATGGTAAATGTTTTTGGTATTTTTTTAAGTGGATAGGTGAAGGTGTGAAAAGGATGGAAAGGATAGATGGTGGAATTGTTTTTTCTTTTAATGATGGTAAAGGAAAGATAAAAGGATACAGTACGAGGGCAAACCTGGTTCGCAGCAGAGATAGCAACCGTTCCCCGGCAACGGCGCCAGAAATGCTTGTTGGTATTTCTTACGTCACGAATAAATCCGCAAGCGCACGGAATACCGTTGTAGCACTTCACCCGGGAGTATTCCAAGGTATCGTATTTGTTTTCCCCAAGGAACGGAGGTATCCTGCAGCAAGGTTAGTTTTGCCCAAGGACACACAAGAACGATAGTAGTATAGGATTGAGAGGATGAATAAAGATCTAGTTATCCCTTAGGATAGTCGTACTCAAACTCTACTTGTTTACTTCAGGCACTGGTATAGACCTGGTCTGCCAAGTCACGCCAGCCTGTAGCTCTACGACGAACCCGAACGTGGAGGATTACTGGGACGGACAGGGATGTCACCACCTGCCGCCTACGTCTACAAACCGTGAGGCACTCTGCAAACAAAGGTAACCTCTAGCCTAGACACCACGTCTATTCCGTCCATTACTACTCTAACCCCGGTCTTGGTACTGTTTCAGAAGGCTAGAGCACTCCTTGCGAAGCTATGATCACGCAAACAAGTATAACAAGAATAACGACTAGTAAAATAATGCTCGCTAGATCAATATCACCACGAATACTAACTTATGAATAAGAACAACGAACGAACTATGAGCGAACGAACGAACGAAGATCAAACGACGAACGAAGAACGAACGACGAACAAACTAAGAACGAACGATGAACTATAAATAAGATAATATCCGCCAAGGTACAAGATTTGGGCTAAGTCCTCACAAAGGGAGGACTACCCCTCTCTTCTCCCCTGCCCTCTCCTCTACTCTACTACTATACAAGAGGCCCTTGGCCTGGATGGGAGTGGAATGACTTGTGTCTTGTGTTGTGTGTTGAAAGGAGGGGGGTACCCCTTTTTTGTAGCCCTCCAAAGGCGGTGAAATTGAGGCGGTTCCCGGCATTGATGGCATTGATTGCAGGGGGAACCGACCTCAGTAAGTCGGTTGCAAACCGCCATAAGAAGATGGGCCAGTGGGGCCACCAGGGGGGTCGGCCGACCCCTGTTCCCAGATCGGCCGACCTGGGGTGGGCTCCACTGGGCCTCAGCCTCCTCTGGTTCCTGCCTTGGGTTGTATACTGGTCCAGTCCACCTGCTATGCGTGGACTTGAAGCCTTTTGCTCTGGTTTTTGGGCTTTGGGGAGATATCTTTATACCGGAGAAAATCGGTGTTTGCAAAGTAGGTGTTTTATGCTTCCTTTTCCCCGTAATCATACGAAATGCACCTGCACTCACAAATTCACCAAGACTCGTGGAATCCGTTAGTTTCAAGTCCTAAGTCTACCTTTGGTGATGGATTTGAGGGCAAAAGGTGCAGCTAGTTGACGGCTTATTTTGGGTCTAAGAGCCGTCAACAATCAGAAGTTTAGCTTATCATCCCCAAACCGATGGACAAACGGAGCGAGTAAATCAAATACTCGAGGACATGCTCCGAGCCTGTGTTTTATCACATGGAGGTAATTGGGATGAATATCTGCCGCTAGCTGAATTTTCCTACAACATAGCTATCAAGAGAGCATAAAAATGTCTCCATTTGAAGCTCTTTATGGTCGCTCATGCCGTACTCCCCTAAACTGGTCCGAACCTAGAGAGAGGGTCATTTTTTGTCCTGATTTAGTGGCTGAAGCTGAGGAGAAAGTGCGGCTCATTCAGGCAAATTTAAAGGCCGCAAAATCCCGTCAGGCTAGTTATGCCGATAAACGACGTCGCCCCTTGGAATTTCAGAAGGACGATCATGTATATCTTCGGGTCTCTCCTACCACGGGCGTACACTGCTTTGGCGTGAAAGGCAAGCTTGCTCCATGATATATTGGTCCATTCAAGATCATTGAAAAATGTGGACCCGTCGCATATCGATTGGAATTGCCGAAAAAATTATCCCGAGTGCACAATATCTTCCATGTGTCTCAACTCAAGAAGTGCTTGAAGCCACCCATTGATGTCGTCGTTGAGGATGTTGATGAATTGCAAGAAGACCTCTCATATCCCGAATATCCCGTTCGAGTTATTGATCAAAAGATCGGGTAACGCGCAACAAAACCATCACTTTCTATAAAGTGCAATGGAGTAATCACTCCGAAGATGAAGCTACCTGGGAACAAGAGGAATTTCTGAATTCAAAGTTCCCGGATTTCATCCCGAGATTTGGATTTTCCTAAGGGGGAGGGCTGTAACACCCCCACCCTAATCCTACTTTAATAGCTTCCTTAGTTCAAATAGATCAAAAAGAATCAAGTTTCAAATCAAATTTGAATGAAAGCATTTAAGCGAAAAATGTGGAATCAAGGTTCTGAATTATTTCGCAAAATTTTTCACAACACTGGGACCCAATAATAATTTTCTTGGACAACATGATCCAAGATAGAGTTTTGGGAATTTTTCCAGAATTTAATTTAAACAGGAAACAATACAGAAATTCAAGGAATTTTGAAACAATGCAAATTTGTCAGAATTTTAATTCAAATTCTGTACCGAAATTTGAAAAGGTCCAATAAGGAAAAATGTTCCCTGATATTTAATCTACCATCTATAATTTTCCAGATATTTTGCCACTGTTTAAGGTTAGGTTTTGGTCTTATCTTTGCAGCATGTGAGAAAAACGTTAGGAAAATTTGAATGGGGCACGTGTCGTCGTCTTCCTCCTCTCCTCTCTCTCTCTCTGCCCATCCCGCCGGGATTGTGGCGGCGTCACTCCGGCACAGCATCGACGACCGAGTTCAGCCCCCTTTCCGTCGCCTTAACTCTCCTGCAGGCACTCCTCCTCTCCCTCCCTCCCTCATTCTCTCCCTTCCCGCTCAGAGGAGCCGAAACCCTAGCCGCCATTGCCCGCCTCCGGACCTCCACACCGTGCCACAGTTGTGCCCATCCCCGAGCTCGCCTCCAACTACAAACGGGTGCGCCGGAGTTCCCTCGACCTTCACCCCACCTCCAATCCCTTCTTCACGCGCCCCTGTACGAGATCGATCCGAAGATCAACCATGGCCGGCTCGTGAAATTACACACTCGACCTCACCGGCAAGTTCGCCCCGCTCGGTGAGAATTTCTCCAATTTCCTCGCGCATGAGGACTCCTTGTTTACTCACGCACTCCCTCAACCGTTTTTCCCTCTTCGTTTTCAGTCGAGCTTGCCAAAAATCTTCGTCTTCCCCAACGCCGACCGCCGGAACGCCGCCCCTGCAGTCGAGCTCCTCCCTCCCGACCTCCTCGACGTCGACTTCTTCCACGGTGAGCTGCACCTCACCGTCAGGAAGCTTATGCTCCCTCTATCTCCCCTCTCGTTGCCTCTTTGTGACACCCCGTGTCACTGCAGCCCAGATAGGGCACACATCACCAACTAAACAGAGCACAGAAAGAAATCAATTTTGAACTCGAAATTCAAATTCAAACACTAGTCAAACCATAGCTTGTGAAAGAATTCAAATTTTGCATAACAACCTGCGCAGCCAAAAAACCAGAGGATAGCCCTTGTGAAATCATAATTTTGGAGAATTTTTGGCGATTTTACAAATTCATTTGGATGCCCAAATAAATGCCAAAAGCTTAAAAAGTAGCCAAATTTGAAATGCTACCATTTGAAATCCCTTTGGATTCCAGTTGTGCATGTCGGCCAGATGGTAGACCTTTTCAAGAGATTTCAACGGTACCAAATTTGCTATTTTTGGATTTCGTTTGATACTCCAATTTGTGTGCACAAAATTGGGGAAAATTCCAGTTTGAATAAATCGGGAAAATGAGAAGATGCTGTGGGGCCCGCCCGTCAGCGTCCCTCGCCTCACTGCGCGCGCGCGGAAGACAGTCGCCGCGTGGCCGTCGACGTACGGCGCTGCCGCGCCGCCCCGGCCCCTTTCCGACCGCGCCGCGACGCCATAAACGGCTCCCCTCCTGTCTCGACGACGATCACCTCGCGCTCTCTCTCCCTCTCTCGCCCGTTCCTCCAACCCTAGACCCCGCCCTCTCTTCCTCGCCGGCTTGCCGAGCTAGCTCCACGTCGGAGAGCCGCCCCTGCCACTCAAACCTCACTCGTGAGTAGCCACGCTCCCCTTGGAGCTCGCCAGCACCTTGCTTCCGCTCCTCAACGTCCGTGGCACGCGGATTGCACGACATGGTCGCCATGGCCGCCGGGTGAATAGCTCTTACGCCGCACCATCCTTTCCATCTCCGGTGAGCCTCGCTCAAATTTCTCGCGCGGGAAGCTTCCTAAAGGGCTCGTGCACGCCTCTTAACCCTCGTTTTGCCTTTTCCCAGCTCGAGTCGCCGGAGTTCAAGATCCTACCCCTCGCCGGCCACCCTTGCTTTCCCCTCTCCGGTGAATACCGCCACCCGGAGCACCTCGTCGTCGACAAGCTTGTCGTAGAGGTCTGCGCTCGCCTGGTGAAGCCCGTGCGCGCTCAAGCGGGACCCCGGGACCTCTGTCCTCACCGGAACATCGCCGTCTCTCCGTCGAGACGCCGCCTCCCCGACGGCGATCCCCTTCCGCTCCGCCTCCCCGTCGATTTGTTGCCCTCCGTGAACCGCGCGAGCAAGGTGAGCATGCCGCGCCACCCCTTTCCTCCCCTCCGCGCCCTACCTCGCCGGAACGGACCTTGTCCGTGATCGCGCGGCCGCCCCCGGGCCGCACGCCGGCCGACACACGCGCACCCACAGAGTGTGGATCGCGAGTGGCTACGCGGGATTCCGTGTGGCCAACTCTGCAGCCATATGTGCGGCCTTGTTTTTATTGGCTGAGATCCGGTGTGGCCAGATCTGATCCGCTGCGCCAAAAACCTTGTGACCCAGCCTGTTGCCGCGATATGATTGGTCACCTTAGATTTTAATCCCTTCTCCGATTTAAGTAAATCGCCAGAAAATATCCAGAACTTGTAAAATGCACAATAAATCTTAGAAAGCCCGGAAAAATGCAAATCTACTTTCATTGGACTTCTGGTGACCAGATCTATCCAACAAAAATGTCAAATCACACACATGCACTTTAATGTTTGGGGTAAATTTGTAAATACAATATACCTTGTGTATTTCATATTAAATATATTAATGGTCCATAAATCCTGAAAATTTACAGGCTTGTAAATGATCTGTAAACACACTTACAGAAAATGTTTCACTATCAGTTCATGTTTAATTATTTTGTTATGAATTAACTCTCTGTTCGCATCGTTTTAAATCACTATAATTAATCCAAATGTCAATAAATCCTCAAACTTCACCATAAATCACTTTCAGTGGTAGGCTTCACCAGAAAAATGCCACTGGACATAAATGCATTTTCGAAAATTCACTTAATTACTTGACTAACTCATGTTATTTAAATAATTAACTTAATTTAACAGTCAATGAAGGAAATACTTCAGACGAATTTAATTACAAAATAATCACCTTTGATTTTTTT
This sequence comes from Eragrostis nindensis, assembly GCA_012490785.1. Classification (NCBI taxonomy): domain Eukaryota; kingdom Viridiplantae; phylum Streptophyta; class Magnoliopsida; order Poales; family Poaceae; genus Eragrostis; species Eragrostis nindensis. Next base: position 194,696 of record JAAXCT010000322.1, read on the forward strand.
TTAGATAATGGGAAGATTGTATAATCCCGGCCTTGGCCTTCAAAGAAGCTACAGCCGCAATGGCCTTGACTTCTAAGAAAGTTACAGCCTATTACAATCATCGACAAAAGTCGGCCAACATCAGAAGTGCACAAGCGCACACTGATACACTTACATGACTTAAGATAAAAAGAAACAAAAGATACATCTCTGTAACACAGCCTTTGTTGTCAGCCGATTTAGCTCTTCAAGTAAGGTCTATTCTGCAAGCTACATCATTGAGCTTAAGCAATTGCCAATCCAAGATGAACACCATCTGTTGATTAAAGCAAGACCACCCAAGCCACATCCGCTTCTGTCAATAGCTGCTGGAGATGTCAAAGTAGACTCGAAGGATGACCATCAACCAAAGATAAATCAAAGCCTTGCATGAAAGGATCCCCAAGACGACGCCTTCAAGAAGATCACGACATCGAAGATGTCGCCGCCATCCGTCCCAATTGAGACTAGGTTTTCACCGGGAGATCTTCCATCAATGTAACACCTCGACGACGCCTTCAAGAAGGATGTAGCACCCGAGTGCGTAACCGTCGTCGGCACTGGCACACACGGAGCCAGGCGAGCTTTCGCTCGGTGTTGTCTGGACTTCTGACCGGAATTGCCGCCGTCACCGCGTATGATCGCCACAGCCATGCGGAAACATGCATCATCAAACAAACAGAGAAGGCTGGCTTCATTGCCACATGCAAACGAGCCATTGCCACCCTGCCCACACACTGCCGAACGAACACAGGAAGACATCACCTGCCGTCGTCGCCATGCAGTGCACCTCGTACAATATCCCAGCCGCCGGCGAACCCGTCGACCGACGACCCGGATCCGCGGCGGAAGGCCGCCGCCATGCGCCATCAGACAAACGCCGTCGTATGACACAAGCAGCGCAAGGAAAATCCCCGCCGCTCCAGATGAACGGCGCCGCATGGCCTGCGCACAGATCGCAGATCCAGATCCCGTCGATTGGCGACCCAGATCTGGGACGAAGCCTCTGCTGCGTGCCGTAAAAAACGGCAACAGATCGCAGCAATTCGAGCCTCCGATGACGACGGAAGCCGGAGTCCAGGAGGATGCGAAGGCCTGGATCGAAGCGCCATGAAGCCGTCCTCGCAGTCCACCAACACGAGATGTGCGAGAAGAAGGAAAAACGACCCCGCCGCCGCCGTCCTTGCCGCTGCTCGGGTTGTGCCGTCAGCCGGCTCCGGCGGCGGCCGGGTGGGAGGAGGGAAGAGGGGGAACGAGTGGCGGCGGCGGGATCGCCGCCCGTGTCGCCCGGGAGGGCGACGCGGGGGCTAGGGTTGTTTCCCAAATAATCACCTTTGATACAGTGTAAATGATTGTCCCATCATGTAATTAAATATTTTGCATCATATCATTGCATCTAATTGCATTCTCTTGTCATAACGTGTAGTGACAGAGGAGACGCCGGAGCCCCTGGACTTCCAGCTGCCGGAGGAGCAGGCCCAGGAGGAGCAGCAGGACACTGACCCCGTAGCTGACCCCGCTAGCGTAGCTCTGAGTCAGGCAAGCCCCGGTGCATGCCTTCCTGTTTTTACCCATCCTGATTTATTCACTTGATTGAGGGATTATCAATGTTTGTTGTTGGCAGTGCTAAGGCCTAACAGAAATTAATCCGCAAGCGTACGGATACCGATGTAGCTTTCACCACAAGGAGTATTCCTAGGGTATCGAATCCACAGGGAACGTATAGTGTACTAAAGCCTAAACACTAGAGGTATCGATCCGTAAAGGCGGCACACAGGAGCGGAGTTTGCAGCAGTAAATAAAAGGGTCTTCTGGCCAGGCAATCTAATGATAAGAAGCTATGTAGCTGGGCAATTTGGTAAGGTCCTTACTCTATTATTTGTTTCGGGGCACACGCATGCCAAGGTAGCAACCCGAGAATTAGGTTCAACTAACTTGGGGAACTACGTGCTATTGACCTCCCTACTAAAAACAATAACCCGGACGTGGTGGATTACAGAGACCGGTATGCCTGTCACACATACTCGCGGCTACCATCCTCCGTGGGGTTACGAGCAAATCAGGGATAACTCTAGGTCTAAACACCACGTTTACACCTATCGTCACAACTAGCGAGGAATTCCAAATAAGCTAGTCTATGCAATAAATAAATAAATATTTAAAGCATACCTGAAACCCACAAATAAATAAAGCAGAATACCTTACTTTATTGCCCGACCAATAATCTTCTTACATGTTGCCCGGCCTGGAAGACTAAGACGACTACTCCCAGGCGAGGAGCATACCGGAGGCGACGAAGAAGTAGAGTCCCGACATGCCGGGGGCCTCTAGCTCTCCTTCCCTCTCACTCACTCACTCCTAGCAACACTATCCTACTACCAAAAGACTAAAATGAAGTATCAAATGAGGTGCGTCTTGCTTCTGGAGCCGGAGGGTGTTATTTATAGCTTGCTGGAGTCGGTGGGGATCATCTGGCCGAAGCTGGAGAGTCGGTGGAGCAAAGGTCGGCCGGCCGGCCTGGTAGGGGGGCCGGCCGGCCACTGATTCTGTCGGTTGGCCACCGACTTCCTCCTGGATGGCTCTGATCTGCTCCTGATGGCGGTAAGATGGTCGGTTTCTTCATGAGGTCGGCAGAAGTGGAGTGGCCTTCAAGTTTAGGCCCAAAAGCCCATGTTCTAGAATGTCGGTTGTTTGATATTGGGCTGGGCCTTGAATTCCACGTGGGAAAGCTGTAGAAGGCCTCTGGGGAGGAGCTGGACCTCAGTGGGAGCCTGAGCAGGCCGGCCGGCCTATGATTGGGCCGGCCGGTGGGCTTTAGCCCCTGTTTCCTGTGAATTTCGTCCATATTGCTCCCTGCATTCAAATACTCCAACAAAACTTGTGGAGAGCCATTAATATAAAAGAATGTTCATTTTATCCTTGTATGATGGCTTTTATTGAATGGTGTTGGTGGTGAAATATTCGTTATAAGCAGCGCCAACAACCCCCCCCAGACTTAGATCTTTGCTCGTCCCGAGCAAAAAGATTGAACCAAAGAAAAAAGGCATCATCAAGGTGATATGATAAAATTTCTCAACAATTTCTTCAGGCTCACTATGTGGAAGTGGCTAAAGCTCATTGTCTTGAGAAGTTGAAAGGTTGAACAGCGAAAATCAAAGACCCTTTTCAAACCCAAAGATCCCTCGGATTTTAAACTTTCCCTTTCTTCTCATCGTGTCACAAAATTCTCAAAGTCTGAGTCACTCAGAGTTGTGGAAAAACCTGTCTTCACTCAAAAGATGCTTTCCTTATTTTCTGATATGGCTTATATCTGGGGTTTGGTAAGGAGAGCATAATCTTTTGCAGATATTGTAAAATTAAGGGGAAATTCTAGAAAGAGCAATGCACATCCTCATGGTTCAGTCAATGGCAAAATGATTCTTTTGGATATGACTCATACTTTGGCGGAAAGATTATGTCTGCCCAGAATGAATATAGCAATCCTTCTTGCCTCTCTTTTTTTTTTTAATGGGAACTTTTCTCTCTCTCTCTTTTTTTTTTTTTTAGGCAGAGAGGTTCCCAGGATACATAAGGCAAGAAGGAGCCTCTTAGTGCGGGGCAGAGAGCAAGAAGGCAGAATTTTCTTTCAATGTCTGCCATCAGGTGGATGAGTCACTTCCATATGTAAATGATGTATGACTGACATTTGAGGAGTGCATTCAACTTTAGAGAATTAAACCTTAATTGAACTCACCACAAAAAGATTAGCTTTTGAGGAGTTATAAAATCTATCTTTGTTTGGCTCTAATAGGTATTTTCAGAGAATTTGTGACAGTCAGATCGAAAGGCAAAGTAAGATTTCCGAGAAAATCATGGAAAGATAGGAGTCAAGGTTTAAGCATATATCAAACCTCACAACAAAATAGACAAGAGCGTCCTTAATAGAATATTGTGAGCAAGAAAAAATTGTGAAATAACATTATCATAAAACCGATGATGTTAAAAGAATTTTGTTTTTATTTGGTTTTATCTTCGTAAAATCTTTTTATTTTATTAGCGAACAGGTGAAACAGGCAGAGGGGATATAACAGAACAAGTCAGAAAAATTTGAACCTGTTCGGAGTTCGAGCCTGGCCGGCCGGCCAGGCATGTGGGCCGGCCGGCGGGACCTGTGCCCCGTTCCGCCTCTATTTCGTCGTGGCAGTGCACAATCACCTGTACAACATTTTTATCCTGCGCGCTCGGGGAAATTGTGAGTGTACAGAGGTTGGTTTATGTGGTTACCCACATAAACCAACAATCAATTAAATAAACACTCATTTCATTAAACACTAAGAGGCAAATTTTTATTTTATTCAGAGGAGCATTGGGCGCTTTTACAAAAGGAAATAAATTAAGCAAACCTAATTTAATTCAAAGCAAACCTAAACGAATTTGAAGGGAAATTAAACAAAAGCAAACTAATAAGCGCCGCTCTCTAATCCTAATGCTCCTATGGTGAGGGGGCCTCGAAGTGCTCGCTGAACCCTGTGAGCTTGTAGAGCCTCTTCATCTTGGCCATGCTCCCCTTCCAGACAAGATTGATCTTGTCCTTGTTGTCCTCCAGATCCATGTGCACCTCACCCTGGTAGTCCTCCACCTTAGCAAGGCGCGCCTCCATCCTTTGGAGCGCGATCTGCAGCTCCTTGATGGGGTCGTGGGCGCCATCGCTGAACTCCATCTGGCCGGGAGGACCGGTGATCGGCGGCGGCGAACGGCGACGCAGCTTCTGCGCGGGTGATGAGTCATTCGACTCAGCCTTCAAGATGAGCCCCTTGGGCGCCTTGTAGTACATCACCTTCTCGCTCCACTTCTTGCCCCTAGCACCCAGATATGTGAAGGGGGGAGCGCTCTCCCAGGCACCGTTAGATGTCCTATGGGAAGACTCATCTTTGGACTGGCTGGCGTCTGTGGGCTCATCAGGATCCTCCTCGGATTGCTCCACCACGGGGTACGCCGGCGCGATCTCCACCCTTGGAGTGGGAGTCGGAAGCGCTGGAGATTTTCCCGTCTTGGGGGACAGCTCGCCGACCACGGGATGCGTGATGCCGCCGCGGTACTGCTTCTTCCCGACGCCACCAGAGGGGGAAAGGAATCTCCCCGAGTTGGGGCTCGCGCTCGCCCTGGATGGGCTCCTGCCGCGCCTCGGGCTGGCCGGCCGGCCAGGTGGGCAGGCGGCCGGCCAGGGTTAGCCCCGGCTGCGAGCAGGTCGGCCTCCAGCTCGGCTCCCCAGGTGTCCACGAAGTCGAGGTACCTCGCCACGCTGGATCCCTCGCCGTTGTTGACTGGAAATTGGTCGAGATAGGAGGATCGCTGCTTCCGAGCGGCGGTGTTGGAGGCTCTTGAATTGGGGGCGTTGGAATTGGTGGGAGACATGGTGGAGAAGCTCTGGTAGGGTGCCTTCTCAGCCATGGCCGAAACTTTTGAGGTGGAGGAGTGGAGGAAAAATGAATTTTCAATGTGTTTAAGAAGGTGAAAAATTCACTCCAGGCGAGATAGGCTCCGAATCGCAGGGTAGGGTTTGGTATTCTGTTTGGTTTGATCGGGGGCGCCGCCACAAAAAGTTTCGAAAAATTTTGAAAATGTGATGGGCCGGCCGGCCTGAGTGCCTGGCCGGTCGGCCAGCGTTTCCCCTGAAAACCAAAATTTTTATTTTTATTTGAATATAAAGAAAAAGAAAATAAGAAAAAGGGAAAAACAAGGCTCGGTTAAGGTCGGGGCTAGACCGTAGATTGTGATTTTCACGTGAACTCGATGACATCTACTTCCTCGAGTTCCGGCATGGAGGGTTCTAGAAAGATTTTTAAGCGCTGGCCATTTACCTTAAAGTGCTCTCCGTCATTACCTTGGAGAGTGACGGCCCCATGGTTAGATGTTTCCACCACCGTATAGGGGCCATCCCACTTACTTCTAAGCTTACCATGACCAAATAATTTAACGCGGGAGTTGTACATAAGTACCTTATCACCTGGTGTGAAGTGCTTCTCCCGAATGCGCTTGTCGTGCCACCGCTTCGTTCGCTCTCTGTAGAGTTTCGAACTGTGGTACGCTTTCTCCCTCAATTCTTCGAGCTCTGAGATCTGAATCTGTCGCTTGACTTGGGCTTGGTCCAGGTCCATGTTCCATTTCTTGATTGCCCAGTAAGCCTTGAACTCTAGCTCGACGGGTAGGTGGCATGTCTTCCGTATACTAGTTGATATGGAGTCATGCCGATTGGAGTCTTGTAAGCTGTCCTGTATGCCCATAATGCTTCATGCAGCTTCGACTTCCAATTCTTGCCCATTTGGTTGACGGTCTTCAGGAGAATATTTTTGATTTGTTTATTAGATGTCTCCGCTTGACCGCTCGTCTGTGGGTGATATGGGGTCGCTACCCTATGAGCAATACCGAGTGACGAGAGCATTTTTCTGAATGTCCTGTCAATAAAGTGTGAGCCCCCATCACTGATTAGTACTCTAGGTGTACCAAACCGTGGGAAGATGACTTCTTGGAGCATTTTCTTGGAGTGGGTGGAGTCAGCGTTTCGACATGGAAGAGCCTCCACCCATTTAGAGACATAGTCGACTGCCACTAGAATATATTCATATCCCTCAGAGTTTGGAAAAGGTCCCATGAAGTCTATGCCCCAACAATCGAAGACATCGATTTGAAGATTATTTGTTAGGGGCATGGCGTCACGAGCGTTGATCCCTCCTACCCTCTGGCAGCGAGAACATCTTCTAACATACTCCTTTGTATCTTCGTACATGTTTGGCCAGTAAAAACCACTCTGCCAAACTTTTGCACTTGTACGAAATACTCCATAGTGACCCCCAAAGGCTGATGAATGACATCTGTCAATAATTTGCATAGCCTCACATGTGGGTACACATCTTCTCAGGAGACCATCGGTGCAGACTTTATACAAATATGGGTCATCCCATAAATAATACTTGTTGTCCCTGATGATCTTCTTTTTATCCTCCCCTGGCGGTATATATCCTGCTACAATGTAGTTGACAATGTTTGCATACCAGGGGTCGGTGCTTGTTACTTTTAGTAACATGTCATCTCTCAAGCAGTCATTAATGGGTAGTCCAGTAGGATCTTCCGTCTGCAATCGCGAGAGATGATCTGCCACAGTATTCTCTACTCCTTTTCTATCTCTGATCTCCAAATCAAATTCTTGAAGGAGGAGTATCCAACGGATAAGACGTGGCTTAGCATCTTTCTTTGTCAGGAGATATTTGAGGGCTGCGTGATCTGAGTAAATTATCACCTTAGCTCCAACCAAATACGATCTGAACTTGTCAATAGCATACACCACAGCCAACAATTCCTTCTCAGTGGTTGCATAATTGAGTTGAGGTCCGGTGAGAGTTTTGCTAGCATAGGCGATGGCATGATGCTTCTTATCCTTGGTTTGTCCCAACACTGCTCCTACGGCGTAGTCGCTTGCGTCGCACATGATTTCGAACGGGAGTGACCAATCGGGTGGCTGGATAATGGGGGCTGATATCAAAGCTGTCTTCAGTTCATTGAATGCCTCCATGCACTTGTTGTCGAAGACGAACGGTGTGTCCTTAGCCAAGAGACTGGTGAGAGGTCTCGCCTTTTTGGAGAAGTCCTTGATGAACCTTCTATAAAAACCAGCGTGTCCTAGGAAGCTGCGGATCCCTTTTATGTTTCTCGGAGGTGGAAGCGACTCAATTACCTCAATTTTGGCTTTGTCGACTTCAATCCCTCGAGTAGAGACCTTGTGCCCAAGAACAATTCTGTAACATCCTGGCCCAGGGCTTAATAGGATTGATAAGAATATTCATACCAACAGTTGCAACTTCTTTTCCGGAAGCTCATCTCGAAAGAACTCCGGGGTTAAGCGTGCTTGGCCCGGAGCAATTTCGGGATGGGTGACCGACCGGGAAGTCCTTCCCGGGTGTGCACGAGTGAGGACAAAGTGCGCAGAAAAGACGTGTGTTGGTCTGTGGGGACAGTCTTGAGATCCTAGAGAGCTGCCAGGCGTGCGGGCCCGGCCTCGTGGAGGCGGGACGTCACAAGTGGTATCAGAGCCGACCCTCGCGGTTTCACGGGCGCGTGTGGGCGCAGTTGCTCAGGCATGGTGCGCATGGCTGGTGTGGGCCCAGAGTGGTCACACAGCATGGCACATGCGCTGGCACTGGACGCACGGACGTGGCCAAGAGGGGACGTTCCTGGACTGGGGTTGATCGACGAGGACGTCGATCTCCTAAGGGGGTGAGAATGTAACATCCTGGCCCAGGGCTTAATAGGATTGATAAGAATACTCATACCAACAGTTGCAACTTCTTTTCCGGAAGCTCATCTCGAAAGAACTCCGGGGTTAAGCGTGCTTGGCCCGGAGCAATTTCGGGATGGGTGACCGACCGGGAAGTCCTTCCCGGGTGTGCACGAGTGAGAACAAAGTGCGCAGAAAAGACGTGTGTTGGTCTGTGGGGACAGTCTTGAGATCCTAGAGAGCTGCCAGGCGTGCGGGCCCGGCCTCGTGGAGGCGGGACGTCACAAATTCCCTCTGTCACCATGAAGTGACATTTTTCCCAATTCAAAACCAAATCTGCATCCTTGCATTTCTGAAGTACCTTCTCAAGATTCTGGAGACATCTGTCGAATGTTTCACCGTAGACCGAGAAATCATCCATGAATACTTCCATTATTTTCTCCACTAAGTCTGAGAAGATTGCCATCATGCATCTTTGGAAGGAGGCAGGTGCGTTACACAACCCGAACGACATTCGTCTAGGCGAATGTGCCGTAAGGACATGTGAAGGTAGTCTTGTCTTGGTCCTCAGGGTGGATAGGTATTTGATGGTACCCTGAATAACCGTCAAGGAAGCAGAAGAACGAGTGCTTCGCCAACCATTCGAGCATCTCATCAATGAACGGGAGTGGGTAGTGATCTTTCCTGGTTGCTTTATTAAGCTTCCTGTAATCGATGCACATCCTCCATCCTGTCACTGTGCGCTGAGGGATCAACTCATTCTTTTCATTCTTCACAACCGTCATCCCTCCCTTCTTAGGTACTACCTGGACGGGGCTAACCCATTGACTGTCCTGAACTGGGTAGATTATACCTGCCTTGAGTAGCTTCAAAATTTCTTTCTTAACTACATCTCTCATGGCATTGTTCAAGCGTCGTTGGTGCTCACGCACAGGCTTGTGATCGGGTTCCATCGGGATTCGGTGTGTGCAGAATTCTGGGCTGATTCCCTTGAGATCTGCTAGTGAGTAGCCTATTACCGATCTGTATTTTTCTAGCACGGCTACTAGTTTCTTCTCTTCTTCCTCTGACAGCTTGTCACTGATGATGACAGGCGTGGTCTGATCTTTGAAGAGGAAACTATACTTGAGACCAGGTGGCAGCTGTTTGAGCTCGACAGGTGTTGGAGCTGGTTCTTCATGCTTATTGAGTGGAACATAGGGGGAAGGGTCTTCATCTTCATTGAAGTATTGTGCATCTTCCTCCGTATCAAACTGCGAAGCTTCTAAGAATTCAACGGCCGCTGCTTCTTCTATGGCCGCGTATTCATCCATCTTCTCAGATTTCTCCTCTGCCTTGGCATTGAGTGTTCTTCGAATGTCGATGGAGAAGCTTTGTCTTCCCATTGGAACTTCCAACTCTTCTTGGCCGCTTCTCATCTTTGTGAGTGCTGCAATTGGTGTTCCAATAAGGAAGAAGTTCTTGTCGGGAATGTCAAAGATGTAGAAATTCATGAGCAGGGGTTGCCCATTGATTTCTAGTTCCAATTCTCGCAAGATCCCCTCAGCTTGATAGCACTTGTTCCGGAATATCAGCCTTTTCCCTGATGGTATAAGGCTCGATATGTCTACCGCCAATTGCTGGGCCCGCTGTTTTGACAGAATGTTTACTCCTGCTCTTAAGTCATAGCTAGCCTCAATTGGTGGTATATGCTCATACTTTACTAGAATGCTCTCAGGCTTTTCATTGAGCTTGATAGCCTTCTCTGAGCATTCTGTTTCTTGGAGCCAATCCTCGCTGAAGACGGCAGACAGTTTCTGCAGACGTATGTCTTGATCTACCTTGTCTTCCCAATCTAGCTCATCTAGCTCAGCCTTTTCAACATAGCAATTTTTCTCCACCGGGTAAGTTCTTGTATTACCGAATCTCGTTAAGTCTACCTCTTCCTCATATGGTAGAAGAGGGAGAGTGGACTCAACTTGATTCTGTCCTTCGGAGAGAATTTGACTGTCCTTGAATAGCGTAGGATTCGAGGGGCAGACATAGAACGGTTCTTGTTCTGCCTTCGGAGCTGGCGGTGGTCGAGGTGGTTCTGCTTGGGGGTGCACCACACATGCACACTTCTTCTGTTCTGGTGAGCTAACTGAAGGTGTCTCAACTATGGTTTGTGCCTCTTCTTCATGTTTTTCAGGGGCAACTGCATCATAGGAGCCCAAATTGCTGAGAATTTTCCCCAACATGTCAAATCCTTCTTCAATTGTTTTGTATAGGAACGACCCTCCTGAAGCTGTATCCAAGAAGTTACGGCTGTTTGGAGTGAGTCCCGCAGCAAAATGTTGAAGGAGTATTGTGATGGAATTCCCAGATCTGGTCCTTCAAGAGTGTAGGTCAGGAAACGGTCCCAGGCAGCTCCTAATGGCTCATTTCTGCCCTGCTCAAAGGTAATGATCTTCTTGCGAAGAGCAATAACCTTGTGGAGAGGGAAGTATTTGAGACAGAAGAGCTTCCGGAGAGTAGCCCAATCTCCCTGAGCTTCACTCACGTGCTTGGCATACCAGAGCTCTGCATTGCTAGTGATGGAGAACGGAAACAGCAACCATCTGAAACTGTCTCTCGGAACTCCTGATGTAACAACTGTGGAACAGAGCCTCTCGAAGTAACGCATATGTGCGTATGGATTTTCATGATCTTCCCCACGGAACTCAGATCCCTTCACCAAGGCAATCAGCTCTGGACGAATCTCATAACTGACAGCTGTGATTGGCTTGGATGCTGGTGCAGGCTCCAATAGTGCTCCTTTCGGAGCAGCGGCGTCGAAGATCGACGGAGTGTCCATGATATGATATGATAATAAAAGAAAAAGAAAAACAAAAGAGAACAAAAGAAAACAAAAGAAAATAAAAACCTTTAACGGGCGCCTCTAGGTTCGAATTTTAGCACAGCTTACCGTTCCCCGGCAACGGCGCCAGAAAGCTTGTTGGCAGTCCTAAGGCCTAACAGAAATTAATCCGCAAGCATACGGATACCGATGTAGCTTTCACCACAAGGAGTATTCCTAGGGTATCGAATCCACAGGGAACGTATAGTGTACTAAAGCCCAAACACTAGAGGTATTGATCCGTAAAGGCGGCACACAGGAGCGGAGTTTGCAGCAGTAAATAAAAGGGTCTTCTGGCCAGGCAATCTAATGATAAGAAGCTATGTAGCTGGGCAATTTGGTAAGGTCCTTACTCTATTATTTGTTTCGGGGCACACGCATGCCAAGGTAGCAACCCGAGAATTAGGTTCAACTAACTTGGGGAACTACGTGCTATTGACCTCCCTACTAAAAACAATAACCCGGACGTGGTGGATTACAGAGACCGGTATGCCTGTCACACATACTCGCGGCTACCATCCTCCGTGGGGTTACGAGCAAATCAGGGATAACTCTAGGTCTAAACACCACGTTTACACCTATCGTCACAACTAGCGAGGAATTCCAAATAAGCTAGTCTATGCAATAAATAAATAAATATTTAAAGCATACCTGAAACCCACAAATAAATAAAGCAGAATACCTTACTTTATTGCCCGACCAATAATCTTCTTACATGTTGCCCGGCCTGGAAGACTAAGACGACTACTCCCAGGCGAGGAGCATACCGGAGGCGACGAAGAAGTAGAGTCCCGACATGCCGGGGGCCTCTAGCTCTCCTTCCCTCTCACTCACTCACTCCTAGCAACACTATCCTACTACCAAAGACTAAAATGAAGTATCAAATGAGGTGCGTCTTGCTTCTGGAGCCGGAGGGTGTTATTTATAGCTTGCTGGAGTCGGTGGGGATCATCTGGCCGAAGCTGGGACGTCGGTGGAGCAAAGGTCGGCCGGCCGGCCTGGTAGGGGGGCCGGCCGGCCACTGATTCTGTCGGTTGGCCACCGACTTCCTCCTGGATGGCTCTGATCTGCTCCTGATGGCGGTAAGATGGTCGGTTTCTTCATGGGGTCGGCAGAAGTGGAGTGGCCTTCAAGTTTAGGCCCAAAAGCCCATGTTCTAGAATGTCGGTTGTTTGATATCAGGCTGGGCCTTGAATTCCACGTGGGAAAGCTGTAGAAGGCCTCTGGGGAGGAGCTGGACCTCAGTGGGAGCCTGAGCAGGCCGGCCGGCCTATGATTGGGCCGGCCGGTGGGCTTTAGTCCCTGTTTCCTGTGAATTTTGTCCATATTGCTCCCTGCATTCAAATACTCCAACAAAACTTGTGGAGAGCCATTAATATAAAGAATGTTCATTTTATCCTTGTATGATGGCTTTTATTGAATGGTGTTGGCGGTAAAATATTCGTATTAAGCAGCGCCAACATTTGTGCATTAGGTTTATAAGAGTTGATGTGGAAACCTAGAATTGCATTAGGACTACCCTTCCGTACCTACCTTGTTGTCCTATTTTTGTTATAGGTGATGATTCTTGGTGCACGTTAGAAAATGCTATTGCTTAGGGTCTAGCGAACGGTAGAAGTCGAGTGGTAAGTCCCACTCGCGAGATAGGATACCCCTGGATTGTACTAGAAGGATTTGATTTATGATGGAGACCAGACGGGGATGTTTGTTAGGATGGTTTGGGAAGGCTGGACCTTCACGGTGGTACCCCCGTCTGGTATGTTAAGGACCATTCGTTGTGGGCCCAATTGAGCGAGTTTGAACGTACTGACCGCATGCTGATGTTATGGCCCAGTAAACTGATGTAGCCTGTGTCGTCCTAGGTGTCCGGTGGCAGCCTACTCTTTCTATGTTGGTACGTGGGGAGAGATAGGATCACCTCCCGATCAGGGCGTACGTCTGGGACGGGGACCGTTGCGGGAGGCCCTTTCTCGGGAGGAGTTGGACCCAGCTGGCCCTAGTGCGTGCAGCGTCAAAGGTTGCCGTATACAGCTTTTGCGTGTATGAGTCGTGTATGTCAGGTTGCTCCTGCAGGATGTACATCGATGCCGCCGCTCTCGGATATGAGCACCCACTTGTTCAGTGCGCCACATCGTAGAGTGATGATGTTTATGATGATGTTATTTGATATCTGTTGTTAATGTTGTTATTTTATTACTGTTGTTGTTTATAATGTATTGTTATTACTTATCTGTTTTAGAATAAGTGCATTTTACTTTCGACTAATTACTAAATTGAAAATAAAACTTGAATAATTAGCGCGTCTTTTATGCAAATGAGTCAGCCTACCCCTTTGTAGCCTTGCATGCTAGGAGTCAGCTGTAGATAGCCCTGTTGACGGGTAAGACTTGCTGAGTATTAGTTGCTCAGGCTTTGGCTCTTTAATATTTTTGTGCAGCTAGTGCCTTTGTCCCTGACTCCTCTGGTGGTGGCGGCCAGTGGGATGGACAGCCCCCTGTGGGCTGGACCGTCCATTGGGAACCTGAGGAGTGACCACCAGGTCGAGTTCGCATCATAAGGGCTTGTGATGCGGATTCATGTATCGCGAGGGTGTGTGTTCGTTTCCCTCTCTGTATCTCGTTGGACTTGTATCGTGAAGACTTCCGATGTGCAACTCGTGTTTTAAAATCGAACTAATGTAATAACTTTAATACTTAATTTGTGCTTATTTATGTGATGTACTGTTGCGTCTGTTCATCAGCGTGGACGGACTCGATCCTGTGAAAGCGGTAACGCTTCACTCTTTCGCCGGGAACGTCGTTGCGCCATGGCCGCCGCCGCCGCCTCTCGCCGCCGACCGTGCTCCGAGGACCGAGCACGTGCACATGCTACGGCCGCAGCTCCGCCTCGTCGCGCTCCACGTGGTGCTCCCCTCCTTTTCCCCAGAAACGCTGCCGTTCACCGGGAATGCGCCGCCGCCGCTGCCGCGGTCACCGCGCGGCCGCGCCATAGGTGCTGGCACTGCTACAGTGCCGCCCCAATTCCTTTTTCCTTTTACAGAAAAATTGACAGAAACTGTAAAATCGATTTAAAAATATTTAGAGCTTGGAAAAATACGAAATAAATTTTGTTGGAATCCTTGAGAGCAGATATACACAGTGGCATAGCATAAACATCAGGATTCAAAATAAATAATTTTACAAAATTCAGATAATGAAAACCTAAGGCTAATTTTATCTCCAATTCTGTACATGCAAAAATCCTGAGTTTTAGCGTGCATACTTTACATCACATTTCTGAATTTTTACCTGAAATGGTTTATTTAAGTTATGCATATTTTTCAGTAATTGCAATTTTGATATCTGCATTGTATCTTTTTTATAGAATTATCTATACACGCTTTTAATCCAATTTTTGGATATATTGCTAGCCACTGTACTGTTAGTACAAGAAAAATACCAAATTTAATTTATGTCTTCCAGAACCATGTTAAGAAAGATTTTTGAAAGGAACTTCATATAATTAACTTGGAAACATTAGCATAATGTAATTTTTTTCTTTTAAGAAATACTTCAGACGAAAGTATCAAAATAACTTAATGGTTCTCTGAGCATTTTCATCCTCATCATCAGAACCATACCATACTTTTTCTATTTATCAAGAAAGTTCCATGAACTTTCTCATTAATTCTTGTAAATGCATTCCATCTTTAGGAACCGACACCGGACACGAGGAAGTGGAGATCGTTGTCGTGGAGACCGGCGCTGACTTGAACACTCTTGAGTGCTGACCTCCAGGCCCAAGGCAAACCCCGGTGCACTCCTAAGTTGCGAAGTTTTACAATTTCTCATATGTACATTGGGTCAAGAAATGTGCATTAGGTTTAGGATATGTTTTGGAACCATAGATGCATCTTACCCTATGTGTACCTATGGGTTGGTTCAGTTTTGTACAGCCGCTCGTTAGAAGTGCTAAGTTTAATCTTGAGTCCTCGGTAGAAAAATCGGGTGGTATAGAGACCGCTCGATATACGTGGGAACGGTTCACTTTTACTCTCACATAGCTTTATGATGAATATGAGACCGAACAGGGAAGTTCATGTGTAGGTTGAGGTGGCAAGGTTGGCCCTTGTTCGCCATAGCCCCGTTCGTGTTGGTTGAGGACCGTTCGTTGTGGCCCCGCTGAGCAAGTTTGAACAGTACCAGATGCATGCTAGTGGTATGCGAACTAGTAAACCGATGTAACCCGATGACTGTAGTGGTTGGACGACAACCCACCTCTCTTTCTAGGGTGATATTGGGAAAGTCCATGGGCTAACCACGGATAGCCCCGATGTGTGGTATCGCGTGGAGGACATTGTACTTGTGAGAGGTGAGAACCGGCCCGGCCTCTATGTTGTTTTGTGAAAGGTTGCCGTACGTGACTCTTTGTGAGTGTGTGTGCGTCGTGTATCTCGGGTTTCTCCTGCAGGATGTAAATTGATTCGAATCGCCATCCCTCACGGTTGATGAATATCGCTTGTTCACTGCGTCACATCGTAGTAAGAAGTTGAACATGATGTTTATACTTGCTGAATTGTATTTCAATTAATTGTATTGGAACCACGTTTGAGTAGTGTAGGAGGCTAATATTTATCTTTATGCAAGAACCCTTTTAATTTGGCTAAAACTTGAAAGTAAGAATCAACTTCTAGTGCTTCTTTTATGCAAAACTAACCTTACACCTCTGATCAGCCCCCTGCATACTAGAAGTCGGTCTTAGAAGGCCATTTTTGACGGGTAAGACTTGCTGAGTATTAGTTGCTCAGGGCTTTCTTTGAAATCTTTTTGCAGGTATTCCTCCTCATAGCTATTGTGACTGTTGTGGCAAGGTGGTGTGGGAGGGTGAACCGCCCAAGGAGTGGTCCATTGAGTGGGTTCCCTCCTCTCCCAACCAAGAGCATGGTGAGTGAGATCATGTCTACGGGCCGGACATGATTTCCTTGTAGATATGTATCCGTAGTGTTTAGCGCTTTCGCTATCGTTAGGTAATCGATTTTTGAACTCTTTAAGTTTAAATTTCAGCGCCTGAGAACTTGAACTTTTATGTAACTAAGTGTGGAACTAAGTTGTAATAACTAAAACTGGTTGTAAATTATTTTCTTATGCTTATATGTACGCCAAGTATCTCCCGGTAAAGATCCTGTTAAGCTAAAACCCTCATTAATTTGAGGTGGTGTGCTACACCTCTCCTTTCCTTCTCCCGCACTCCCCCGCCATCCCTAACCCTAGCTCCATCTCTTCTTGCCAGTTTCGGAGCTCGCCGCCATTTCACCGTGCGATCCGCCCCCCCCCCCCCCTCCGGTGAGTGATCCGCCCAGCCCCTTCGTCCTGTGTTGCGCAACGCGCTCGCGCTTCTCCCCCTCACCTTTTCCCTTGCCTTTTTCCCGCAGTCGCGCGACGCCCCGGTCTCCTTCCTCGGCGCCGGTCTTCTTCCCGCGCCACCCCTTCGACGAGGCACCACCCCCCGGGCCGCCACGTCGTCGACTTGCATCGCGAGACGCTTCCCTGTGTCGCCGCGAAGCTCTCGGACCACCTCGTCTCGCCCCTCGACCTCCGAGGTGAGCTCGCGACGTCCCGAACCCCCTTCCCGTCCGCTCATTTGTTGAGCTCGACCACTGGAGCTCTCTCCGACGAGCCGCGCCGCCGTGCTCCGGCCATGGCTCCGGCCAGCGCACGGAGGGCCACACGGCCCGGATCGGTTGCGACTGCACAGGATCTCGTGTGGCCGCCTTTGTGGCCCCGCGTGTGTCCTCGCGCGTGAGTGGCTGGATCCGGTGTGGCCAGCCCCGATCCAGTGCGGCCCAGATTTTGTGGCCCAGCTTGTGGCACGAATCTGATTTGGCCCGCCAGGATTTAAAATCCTTTTCTAATTTCTTTTAATCCTCATAAATTCCCAGAAAATACCAGAAACTTGTAAAATGCATAGTAAATTTAATACTTGTCCAAAAATTGTGAATCCAACTTTTTTGTACTCCCTGTATCTAGCAAATAAAAATACAAATGCACACATAATCCTTATAATGTTTCTGTAAAATTGCTTTTGCAGCACAACTTGTTTAATTAATAATAAATATATTAATGGTCCATAAATCTTGAAATTTGGTATGTCTGTTGAGCTTATGCTTACACACTTACAGAGCATTTTTCCACTGTCAATCCTTGTTTAATTATTTTCTTATGATTTAAATCTTGTTTTGTCTTAATTAAAGCACTATAAATAATCTGTAAGTCAATAAATCATGAAATTTCACCATAAATTACTTTCAGTGATATGCTTCACCAGAAAAATGCCATTGGACATAAATGCATTTTCAAAAATTCTTTTAATTGCTTAACTAATCGAGTTAATTTAAAATAATTAACTTAATTAAGAGTCAATGAAGAAAATACTTTAAATAAAACCTTTAAATTACTTTTGCACTTATAGTGTAAATGACTGTGAGTTTAAGCTAAGCTAATTAAAAATCACCTTGGATCATATTATTGCTCACTAACGTGCATTATTTCCTTGTCATTACGTATAGTGACAGAGGAGACGCCAGAGCCTCTAGACTTCCAGCTGCCGGAGGAGCCGCAGGAGGAGCAGCCGCAGACTGACCCTGTTGACCCCGCTAGCCTAGCTCCAGAGTCAGGCAAGCCCCGGTGCATGCCTTCCTGTTTTACCGTTTTTATTTATTCACTTGATTGAGGGTTAGCAATGTTTGTGCATTAGGTTTATTGGAGTCGATGTGAAACCCTAAAACTGCATTAGGACTACCTTCCACACCTACCTTGATGTCCTATTTTATTTGTTGTCGGTTCTAGGTGTATCGTTAGAACTGCTATGCTTAGGGTCTAGCGAACGGTAGAAGTCGAGTGGTAAGTCCCACTCGCGAGATAGGTTTACACCCTGGATTGTACTAGAAGGTTTGAATGATGATTAGACCGGACAGGGATTGTTTATATGATGGTTTGGGAAGGCTGGGCCTTCACGGTGGTAGCCCCGTCTGGTAAATTAAGGACCGTTCGTTGTTGGCCCTATTGAGCGCGTTTGAATGTACTGACCGCATGCTGGTGTTATGGGCCCAGTAAACCGATGTAGCCTGTGTCTTCCTAGGGACCTGGCGGATCCTTACTGCTTCTACCTTGGTACGTGGTAGAGACGGGATCACCTTCCGAACGGGTCGTACGTCTGGGACGGGGACCGTTGCGGAAGGCCCTATCTCGGGAGTAGTGAGACCCTGCTAGCCCTAGTGTGTGCAGCGCGAAAGGTTGCCGTGTACAGCTTTTGCGTGTATGCGCCGTGTGTCAGGTTTCTCTTGCAGGATGTACATCGATGCCGCCGCTTTCGGATATGAGCACCCACTTGTTCTGTGCGCCACATCGTAGAGTGATGATGCTTATGATGTTGTTTGATATCTATTTGCTAAGGTTGTTATATTCTTACTGTTGTTACTTATAATGTATTGTTGTTACTTATCTGTTTTAGAGTAAATGCACGTTATTTTCAGCTAATTACTTAATTTGAAATTAAAACTTGAAAGTTAAGGACTAAGTAATTAGCGCGGCTTTTATGCAATGAGTCAGCCTACCCCTTTGTAGCCTTGCATGCTAAGATCGGATGTAGATAGCCCTGTTGATGGGTAAGACTTGCTGAGTATTAGTTGCTCAGGCTTTGGCTCTTTAATATTTTTGTGCAGGTAGTGCTTTTGTCCCTGACTCCACTGGTGGTGGCGGTCAGTGGGATGGACAGCCCCTGTGGGCTGGACGGTCCACTGGGAACCCAGAGGAGTGACCGCCAGTTGACTTCGCATCATGAGGGCTTGTGATGCGAAATCGTGTATCGCGAGAGCGTGTGTCCTCTCCTCTGTTGTTGTTGTTGGACGTGTTGTATCTTTAATACTTCCGCTGTGCGACACTGTTTTAATTCGAACTAATGTAATAACTTTAATACATAATTTGTGCTTATTTATGTGATGTACTGTTGCATCTGTTTATCAGCGTGGACTGACTCGATCCTGCGAAAGCGGTAACGCTTCAAACAAGGGCTCTAATTCATCTTCAGGAACGACGCAAGGGATCGAGATCGCTAACCTTGAAAAGCTCGAATGAAGTCCTTCTTCTTCCTCTGTGAATACGGATAGTTACCTAAGGGAAAGGACGACCAAATGTGATGCGTGATGAAGGTCAAGGGACCACAGCAAATTAAAAAAAATACGGCAAGCTGGCAGAGTTAATATTTCTTCACGAAATTAGACAACTGTCCATGTGATGGTACAGTAACTTGAGGCCAAACCAGATTCCAAGAAATAGATGGTCAGCAGAGCACATAGATTGGGGCGGGGAAAAAGCATCGAGATGAGATCTCAGAGCAAGGAAGGAGCTTAGTGCAAGCTTAATACTGGAAGAAGCAAATATTACAACGTCACACCCAGTAGAGGTATGTTAATTATTACTCGAAGTCTCGAACCAGAACATAGCATAGACACACCAGACCATGCGTGGAGGAATAATACATTTGGACACTGACCCAAAACACCGCAATTGCGGTCATCGTCCTACCATCGTTGATTGGGTCCGTGGCCACCTAAGGCAGCAGGATATCATTAAAGCTAACCATAGAAAATTCATGAGGATGTTTCGTGTTCGAAGCAATCAGCCAAACTATAAGGCCAAACAAGGTGAGCAATGTTTGATCTGTCGAATAACAAAGTAAAGTACAAGCCAAAACCAATGTACGTAATAACATATTTTAAAATCCCCAGTGGACGGCAGAAACGACAACGATCGTTGTTTAAAATTTGACATGACTTGGCATACATGTGACTGCAACTTGCGACCAACTGTTGTATACACAAAGATAACACGGCTCAGTTGTAAATTAACTTTGCTTGGCGGCTCTATGAAATCACACACAACTTTGTTTCTTTCCCACAAGGTAGCTAATGCATAATGGTACAACTTAAAGGATTTCATTTCCATTATATAAAAAAGGGAAAAGTCCATTTACTACCCCGAACAATCCACTTTGTCCAATTTGGTCCCGAACAAAATTTGAGCTCAAATTACTCCCCCAAACAATTCAAGTCGGTGCAATTTGCTCACTGATACAATTTGTCTTTTTTGTTTCTCTTTGTATGCTTTGAATTTGAAGTTCAAATTTTGCATGATGATAAGTAACATATAGCCCTAGTTTTTTTAAAAAATAGAAGGTGTATTTAACATATCTATTGTAGTTTAATAGCATCAAATATTATATTAACTATAGAGTTCTAACATTCTATACAAAATATTTATGAAAAAACTATAAGATATTGTTTTTACATAGAGATTGATGTATTCTATCATCGTGCAAAATTTGAGTTTCAAATTGAAAGTGTACAAAAAGAAACAAAAAAGAAAAATTACATTGGGGAGCATATTGCACCGACTTGAATTGTTTGGGGAGTAATTTGATCCAAAATTTTGTTTGGGGACTAATTTGGACAAAGTGGATTGTTCAGGGTAGTAAAATGGACTTTATCCTATAAAAAATGGTAAACATATAATTAGTTGATACTCAATTAAAGATTACTTCATTATACACACAAACCTGGCAAACGGTAGCAACTAACAGACATATTAAGAGTATATTTGATAGAGCTTATTGAGCTGCTTATACCGCAATAAGCAATAAGCTCTACCAAACAGGTTAACTCAAAAGTGCTCATTGACATAAGCAAGTATAAGCATTTTGATATTTTTTTAATAGCATAAGAAGTTTTACCCAAGCTACAAATAATAGTTTCTTCTACCTATCCTAGATAAGCAATTTGCATAAGCAATTTTCCAAATGGCTTTACTGCTTAAACAACAATAAATTAGATAAACTGAATAAGCAATTCTGATGAAAAATCATAAGCATAAGGCATGCTAAACACAGCATAACAATTCAACCACCATATTAGCTTGAAATTGTAACAGCTACCAAGTAATTATCAGCTCTAGTGGACCATAGAACTTTTATAGTTACATTAATACACAACGTTGCAACTAGTCATGTGCACAGTGGCAACTAGTTGCAATTTGTATATTATTTTAACTATAACGGCTCCATGGTTGCAACTCATGCTTCAATGAACGATATTTTAGTTGCAACTGATGCTACACAGTATATGTATATTTGTTACAATTGAACTTGTTGTAATTCCATCTAATTCATACATTTTTGTGCAATTGTAACTGTGTTGCAATCGAAGCATTATAACTGTTGTTTGGCCATCCATACCATTGCAACTGAGGGGTCTGCACAGATGATGTGAACTAACGTGAGCATATGCTCATTCAGCCATCATAATGGGTCATAATCTCACCTTAGCAGCATTAAAATGGCGGGTTCCACGAGCCGCAAATTTACCTCGGTTACATTATTAGTTACTCCTAGAAGCAAACTTCTAGCTTGGGAATCAAAGACCACTATCCATTCCAAAGGCTTGAGGGTCAGCTAAGTCTTTTGTCCATGGTGCTAATTCGTCTGAGAAGTGCGCTAGACGAGTTAAGTGTTTTCACCATGGATGGAGTATCAAACATCTCAAGTCATTTGATTTCCGGTTAACTTATTTGTAACATCATGCTAGAATATGTTTCCCCATGTGACAGCATGTGCAATACTCCGTCTCTACTGACGCAGTCAGATAGGAACAAGGGAAATTTATTAATTTATACAAGTTTATTATTAGGCCTGCAGATCCGTTGACCAAATGCAGTTCCTTCTCCACCATTGGCTAACCTGTTCTGCAAGCGAAAATAACTTTATATTGACCCAATTGAAGTCCCAAGTCTTGCCAGTCCTGTTTAACAATGCCTAGAAAATAGCTGCCTTGTTCTTGAAGTGAGCCTTAAAAGTTAGCTCTCTTGGCAGACGATGCACATCTCCCCCATTACTATCCCAACTTGCTAGGTGCATTTGTACCACACAACTCAAAAGACCGGGCGCGACCCCGTCAGCAATGGCGGATGTTGTTCTTACGGTAGCCAAGTCACTGGTGGAGGGAACCCTGACCAAGGCCCAGTTGGCGATTGAGGAGGAGCAGAAGCTGAGGAAGAAGGCACAGCGGTATCTGGTGTTTATCACTGGAGAATTCCAGATGATGCAGTCCTTCCTCAGCGTCACAACGAAGGAGAACGTCCAGAACAACATCGTGAGCACTTGTGTCACCCAGGTCCGTGACCTCGCCTATGATATGGAAGATTGTATCGAGTTCATCCTCCACCTGGATACGAAGCCTGACTGGCGGAGCCGCATGATCCCGGGATGGATCCCGCGATGCATGGCTCCAGCACGGCCGCTGGATGATGCGGTGGACATGCTGGAGCACCTGAAGGCGAGAGTCCAGGATTTGAGCGAGAGGACCAATCGCTACAAGATTATCGGGGACAACTCTATACCCAGGACAAAGAGTGACATGAAGCTGCCGGCTACTGCAGACGCATCTGACATGAAGCAACGAGACATCGATGCTCTCACCAAATTGATCCTCAAGAGGGGCAACTATCTTCAAGTGATCTCAATCTGGGCGTCTCTGCATGACTATGACAGTGCTGAGTCCATCATCAGAAAGGCCTACGACAACACAAAAAATGGAGGGACATTCAAGTGCCATGCATGGGTGAAGATGGTAAAGCCTTTCAAACCCGAGACGTTACTGCGAAGCTTGATCGATCAGTTCGGTAACAAGTCCGGCAAAGAGCAGCATGCAGAAACCAGTTCCGCTGGTGACGTTGCAAAGCTTGAAGCGGAGATAAAGAAGCAAGTGGACAAAAAACAATACTTGGTTGTCCTGGAAGACGTTTCCACCACCAAGGTAGAGTGGGAGAACGTCAAAAGCTGCCTTCCAGACTACAGTAACGGGAGTCGTGTTGTTGTGCTCACAAAGGAGTATCAGGTTGGGACCATCTGCACTGGATATCCCTACATACGGAGGTTTTGGTCGGATTACTCACTTTGTGTCTTTTCCAACGGGGTGAGTCTGGATAAATTTCATACACTTATATTTTGGCTTGCTCAGTTATCATCTTTACTAATTAAGATCATTTTACGGTACATATTACTTATTGGTAGTACTAGTGATTACTACCGGTAATTACTGACGATACAAGTAATTACTACTAGTAGTTACTAGTGGTAATAGTAATTGCTACCATTAATTACCACCAGTATTTTTAAGTAGTAATAATTTTATTGGGATATTTTCGGGAAAAATTATTAAATGGTTCCATGGCAGGCGAAAGGTGGCGCGGTTCAGCCGCGGTGCGTGTGTGATGGCGCAGTTCGGGAGCCCTATGCGCGATAAGATCGATATGTTTTGATGAAATTAGCACTCTCATTGATGGTAGTGCAATATAAAATACTAATATATGTGTAAATGCCAATACTACCCTCAAAATTACTACCAGTAATTTTACTGGTAGTAATATGTACCCTAAAACTACGAATTAAGTACATGTCTTGTTATTGTAATCACATAGAGCAAAACAAACTATATAGTCATGACTTTTTCATTATATGTGAGAAAATATTATAGTGTGAAAATACTGATAAAAATATGCAACAATAATTGATTAGAATATGAACTGAACCTGTGATAATATAGGACGGGAATCTGAACAACTGTTTCCATAGAATCGAATTAAAAAAAAAGCCGGCCATCTGCTGTTACATCATTAAGCCGGCTATCTGCTGTTACATCATTATTCTGTCTCCATCATTAATTTGCAATTAGACTTGTGCACTCATCTTGATAGTTGTTTCGCACACCTAACCTCGCACTGTTGACCTGGCACCAATTTATTCGTTAGGTCATATTTCTTCACCTTCCAAGAAAAATAACCATTAGCTATGATACAATAAGTATTAAGATATCTTTGACACCTAACAAGATCGTGTGTAGTAGTATTTATCTTATTGGTCAAATATTAAGATCATTATAATCACAATAACAATTACACACTTAATAATTATCAATACATTCATGCATTGTCATTTTCGCTGTCCCCTTGAGTGTGATTTTTTAATTTTGTTATTGCTATGTGCGGAGACATAGAGAGATGAAGTCTGTTCCATTATCTAAAAACAAATATCAATACATTCAACTAATAGCTGCTTTGTGAGTTGTGACCTTGAATCTGTTTAAACTAATATATGGAATATCTAGTTTGTTAAAATTTTGACATATGACCAATAGAAACTAGGGCATGTACTGTATATTGTTCCCAATTGTTAACATTTTTTCTGTACATATATATTCCTAGTTAGTAGGTGTTTATTCATAAAATATGGAGTGATTTGAATAATCAGATTTAAATGCTCCGTGCTTTCCAGGTTCCCCTTATTGGACGCCATTCAGAATTTGAGAAACTTCGTGACTATTCTAAGGCTCCAGACGATGATTTGCGTGTGATTTCTGTGTGGGGCACCGCAGGTGCTGGTAAATCTGCTCTCGTTGGACATTTATATCATGAAATGATAGCTAATAAGGCGAATAATGAACAGTTTATGTGGGTCGATGTGTCTCACTCATTGGATATTATAACACCATTTTGTCAAAGCTTGTGTCTGCAATTCGGTTCTCTTTCTCTGGAAGCAAGTGATGCTATATCTAGTGATAATAACAAAATCAGAGACTTTGTGAAAAAATGTAAGGAACAGCTTAAAAACCAGCGGTGCTTTGTCGTTATTGATAATCTGCAGTATACTGAACAATGGGACAGAGTACAAGAGATGTTGGCATTTATATCCACTGGAAGCACTATTATTGTTACTACAAGTCAAGAACGCGTTGCTAAACATTGTGCAGAGAAAAGGGGTCTTATGTTGAACATCAAAGGCCTAGAATTCGGGGAAGCCATTGATCTCTTCAAAAAACAGGTACATTTTGGCAGCACAATGCTCAAACCTCTACTGTTTACTCGTTAAGTACAATTTTCATATGACTTGAATAGCAAATAAGAAGTCGTTAACTACTCAGATCAAGTAAATATTGACATCATTTTCCTTATTCTTTGACTGGGCTGCGATAATAAAAATTAATTGGAAATAACTTGATTATTACTAGTTAATAATAGTACGTGGGGCTCTCTGATATGTGTCCATTCTATTGCTTCAAGCCATCATTAATTTGGGAGCGATGACATTTGTTTCAAGCCAACAGTGGGGCACTGTTTTATACCACTGTGCAGGTTGTATATTACTTTACCTTTTAGTGACGTGGTAACCGTTTTGTGTGGCACGTCTGTTTTTTGCATGATGATAGAAGATAACATGGGCTATCTACTTATATTATTTTAAATGATAATAAGGTCATACTGTAGGAGACGGTAACACCTGAACCTTTCTCACTACCCAGATACATCATGGGAAGCTTTTGGAAAAAGAATTACAATACATGCAGCATGATAAATAACTCCTACTTACCATTCATGTGGCATCCTAATTATTAACTCACTAGAAATGTACATACTGATTCCAATAAAGAAACGTGCCATATTAATCTGAGTGTTTGGATTATAACACCATGGCGTTAGAAAGTTTCCATTGATCACCTAAGTTTTGCATGAGTTGCAAATCAAAGATCAACTTATATGATCCTACGTAACCACATTGTTTCCCTTTTTAATCTGATCTTGATGACTATGGAAAAATGTTCTTAGTCACTTTACAATTGTGCTCTTACATACTAATTGGGAATGTGACACCAAACAAAATGGTATAAAAAATATCTCTTTCTCATGGAACAAGAATTGTTTAATCTGAAGATAGAACAATAAATTCCTAATATTGTGGCAATCTTTTTCATAAGTTTTACATGTTTTGAAGTATTACTAGCCCTTGCAAGTGCACTGTAGATAGAGTAGTACATTTTGAAGCAATCGGTTACGTTTTATCTTCAGACATCGTTATTGGAATCTTATTCTAAGGTTCGCCATGTGGGAACTCCCTCAAGGCATCAACTACCTTCTATTTTTAGCTACATGGTAGCACCTACTGCAGTGTAAAAATTTCAAATTTGATGAAATTTTTCTTGAAGTAGTTTGACAAAGAATTATATCCAAAAATCGCATCGAAAAATCACATGTATAAGTTACGATGAAAAGTTATGTATATAAGTCAATATGATAACTTATGTATATAAGTTACGAAAAAATTTCCAAAAATGAACATTGCAAGAAGAAAAGCATTCCAAAAAAGGAAAGGCCGTGTGGGAGGTCCCCCATACATGGTCAGAAATTAGCACGCCCCGTTAATATATGTGCGTTTTAATTTCGTCCTTCTATTATTATGTATATTTGTATCCCACCAGTTTATATATTGCAATTTATCATCCACAGGTACGGAAGCATGGAAATACCCCTTCAGACAGACATATTGACAGCAGCAAGGAGCTAAGAAAAATTATTTCAATGTGTGGTGGGCTCCCAAAAGTAATCGCTACTGTAGCTGAGTCTTTGGCTCAAGATTTTGAATGGGAGAAAAAAGCCATAGCTTTGGTGAAAGGAAAACTAGTCAGCCAGCTGGAGACCAAGCCGGAGTTTGCTAGTTTGCGAGGTCTATTTAACTGGCTGCAGATCTACCTCGGGAGTTTACCAGCGGATCTGAAGCATCATGTCGCTTACCTGCTGATTTTCCCTGGAGACCGCAGCATTCGGCGGCGGCGTTTGCTGATGAGGTGGGTTGCAGAGGGGTTCTCCAAAGACACTGACAGCTATACTGCAAGCGAAAATGGGGAGATGGTCTTCTCCAAGCTTGCTGAATTGAGCATGATTCATCGTCCATTCTCCAAAACCACAACAAACACGAGAATTGTTTGGTATGAAGTTAGTAATATCTTCCATGAATACATGGTTACACGACCTCCAGAAGAAAATATTGCCACCGCCATTGAGGTGTTTGCACTTAAGGAGGACTGTAGCCCAACAAGCCGGCGTAGAGGACGGCACCTTGTCATCGAAAAAAGCTGGGACAGAGACAAGATTGTGTTCGAGAACATTGACTTCTCGAGGCTGCGGTCACTTACAGTGTTTGGCAAATGGGATTCGTTCTTCATCACTGAAAGCATGAAAGTGCTCCGGGTGCTTGATCTGGAGGATGCAACAGGTGTAACTGATGAAGACCTCGAGAACATGCTCGAGCAGTTGCGTCGCCTCAAGTTCCTCTCACTAAGAGGCTGCCGTGAGATCTGCTATCTACCGAATTCAGTGGGAGAGCTAAGGCAGCTCCAAATTCTGGACGTCAGGCAAACCAGCATAGTTTCCATTCCAACATCTATCACCAAGCTAAAGAAGCTGCAGTACATCCGTGCTGGTAACTCCACCCCACGTGAGGATCCATCGGCACCTGGTACCGTAGCATTGAAGTTTTCGGAGCTTCGCAGATGCCTCAAGCTAATTGGTGTCAAGGTGATGTTAGGAATTGGAAAATTGACTGCCTTGCATACACTTGGAGTTATCAATGTCGGTATTGGTGCAGGGAAAATCATTCTCAAAGAGCTCAGAAATCTCACTCAATTGCGGAAGCTTGGAGTGTCAGGGATCAGCAAGAAAAATAGCAAGGAGTTTTGTTCTGCGGTCTGGTGTCAACCCCGTCTGGAATCCTTGTCAGTGTGGCTCAACAAGGATAGTGATGATTGTTTGGATGGCATGTGGCTCAAAGAGGATATTAAAAAATGCTTGGATAGCATGTCCGCTGAGAGCACCAAAGAAACACCACAGCCTCCAAAGAAACTTCAGAGTCTGAAGCTGTATGGTCTGGGAGCAAAACTGCCCGAGTGGATAAATAGGCTTAACAACCTCAAAAAGCTAAACTTAGAGATTGATATATTATCTAAAGCTATCATAAAGGTCCTCGGGGAGCTACCAGAACTATGTATTCTACGCCTTCGTGTGAAGCCATCAGATGAAGATGGCAAGGTCATCTTTCATGTGCTGATGAATGGTGTCGAGGAGCGCTGTTATAAGAAGATCAGGGTCCTGGAGATAGCTAGCAGATCCAATTTGCATCTCAGTATTGGATCACAAGCAATGCAAAATCTTGAGGTGCTCCGGGCAGGCTGTAGTACTGTTGAATCAAAGCTGCAGTTTGAGGATCTGAAGCATCTCTTGAAACTGAAAGAAGTCGGTGTTATTGGTTCGCATGATGATGCACTTGAGAGTTCCTTGGAGAATCTACGTGCTCAGCATACAAACAAGCCAATTGTAAAGTTTGCAAAACTGGAACAGGTCAATCCTTCGGACCAGAAATCCAATGAAACAAAGGCCAATACGGAGGCATCTACAAGTGGAAATGACCAGACACCACCCTCATCATCTGGAGGAAACGACCAGACACAGGCATCACATAGAGGAAAAAAACATCAGGCCACGGCGCAGATTCAAGGTAATGACCAAATTAAACCTTCAGAAGGAGGAAATCATACAACCAAGGACACAAAGCAAGGAAACGACCAGATAACGGCATCAGCTGGGGGAAACGAGCTGTATTGTTCATTTCCATTTCTGCTGCCAACACCGCCGAGTTTCCAAGAAACGTTGGTAATGGGCCAATTGGGCACTGGCGCCCAGCCCAACGTACCACGGCAAGAAGATGCTGCACACCCAAACGCTCCCGCGGCAAGCACCCATGGAGCACCAAGGCTGACTGGCCCGGGAGGTGGCACGGGAGACAAACCTTCAAGTTCTGGAACACCAGGAGTGTGAGAAAAACCGACCTGCAAGGAAGTTTGACCCAACGTGTCCGTAATATGTTAGGCGTCTTTTGTTTTATGCTAAACCTGTAACTGTTATCAGGATGTCCTTAGGGGACTTTTCTTTCTGTTTTTTACTTTCTGTTGATCCTGTAAACCGGTGAACATCGTTTGGTTTCGTTGCTGAAAAGGTACTGAAACTCTAGGGGGAGATCCGGAAGGTACGTCTACCGTTACAAGTCTCCATATATGTTTTTATATCTTGGACTTGGATGTTACATTGGAAACTTTTACTCAAGCAGAAAACTCAGGTAATTGAAAAGAACCTGTAGGTTGCTCCAAGTTTTGGATGTATTTTATTATTGCGGAATGCACCACCATCTTCATAGTGGTAACGATACCTGGTTGAACCCTATAAACTGTACAGTCGCAAAAAAAAAAAACCCTATAAACTGTTTATTGCTACCGTAGCCTATAGGGTGCCTACCTGTTCCCAACGATGTTATCAGAACTGACCTTGTACAGTTTGTGATTTGGGTCATGCACATACTATAGTGGATATATGCTATATAGTAGACATGATATATTAAAAAAATTTGAGTACAGGGTGATTAGATCAAATCGTGTACTAGTTAGCATTCCAAATTATAAACCGCTAGCACATATGCTAGTTTTTAGCTTATTTTACGCGGCGTATTCTAAGGTTTATATGGAATCCATAAAGATCAGCAAGGGACAACAAAAATTTCTACTTCGTCCAATGGGTTATGATCATAACGTAGAACACAGTTGCATATAAGGAGTTGCTACAAGGTTAAGGTTGCACCAAGTGCACAAAAAGTGCACCAATTGTTAGGGTGTATCTCAAGGGGCAAAAGATATTCACCAGCATCTAATATCAGAGTTTAGCATAAATGCATATAGTTTTCCAATAGCCACGTAGGAATCTTGTTTGAAAGAAAACTATGTGGCAATTGCAATAGAGGACCTATTTTGAACTTTAATAAAAATGGGCCTTTTCATACTTTGCAGAATGGATCCTTTTTGGAAATCCAAAAGAGCCGTTAGCCCCTATTTTCTCAGTTCCATCCATTTGAAGCATGATTTCTAAAATAAAAAAGGAAAAGAAATGGGCCATCTTGCCCCTGGTCAATTTTCCCTCTCTTAGCTTATTGACTCTGTTCTCACATGGATTTTCATTATTTTGTCCACAAAATCAGTGGGCTTCGACGGAATGCCCACAACACATTGAGTGTGACACCCCGTGTCACTGCAGTGCCAGCCACAGCGAAGTAGAAACCAAACTGAAGAAATTTGAACCAAACAAGTTTAAATTTCAAAGTCAAAATTCAAACAAATGCCAAAAATCCAAGCTTGTAAAGGAATTCAAAATTTTTAACAGCAACTTGACCCAACCAAAAATCTTGTGGTCTCCATGTCTGATAAAAGAATTTTAGAGAATTTTCCAAGATTTTTGAAATTCAGGAAGACCCCTTAAAAATTCCGTGAAATGGCTGCAAGTTGGACTGTTCTTCGATTTTTAATTCAAAATCCATAGTTCAAAACTGCATCGACCCAAAGGCAATGTTGGAGCTGGATCGGTACTCTACCTTCCTAGAAGTTTTGGTGATTTTTGGAGGACTGGAAGCTGGATTTAAATCACCGAAAATACGAAAGTGAGTCAGGGGTGCTGTCAGAACTCGTCCACCACGTCGCCGCCGGCGACCGGGACACCACGGATAAGGCCGAGCCGCCTCCTCGCTCGTTTCCGCCTCCCGATTCGAACCTAACCCTAACCCTAGCCTCCTTCCTCTGACCCCGCTGCCATTGCCGCGCCTCGCCGAGCTCAGCTCGCCGCCCGCCGCCGTCAAGCTCCCTCAGGCCAGGAGAGCTAGCTCTGAGACTCCGCGAGCACCTATTCCGCCTCACCATGGCGCCGCCCCACTTCTCTCCGCCGTGAGCGTCAGGGATTGGGCGTTCGTCTCCAACTCCGGTCACCCAAGCTCCATCGCCCCGCCGTCCGATTTTCTCTCTCCTGTGAGTCTTATCACTTTTCCCTTTGAGCCTCGAGCAGCTCTTGGTGTCCGCGCTCCCCGTGACCCCTTTTTTTTCCCTATCAAATTTCACAGCCCACCGCAACGGGAATCAAGTTTCTCCCCGCCTCTGTACGTCGTCGTCGTCAAGCACCTCCAAGTCGAGCTCCCACTTCCTGCCATCTTCCTCCATGACACGCTGGTCCCCGAGGTATAACTCATCAAGGTGACGCTCCCCAACCTTTTGCCCCGTGATTTCGTGCTTCCGTTCGTGCTTGCATTGTTGTTGAAGCGGGCTGAGCTGTAGTCCTCTCGCTGGCTGCTTTCCGGTGGTCGCCGTCAGTGCCTAAGCCCTCAGATGGATGAGAAACGTGATGCGCTTCGCCCTGATATTTTTATCTGGATTAACTCCGGCGGGCCGCCGCCGCTTCCCGGCGAGCTCCGGTCGCCATGGCCAAGCTCCGGTGCGACCAGGCTGGAATCTGGTGTGCAGCAGCCCCGTGTGGCCCTCGGTGCGGCTCAGTTCTGATTGGTTCGCGATTTTTTTATTTTCAGAAATGTCTACAACTTGTAAAACACACAATAAATCATAAAAAATAAGAAAAATATGAATCCAATTTTGTTGGATTCCTTTTACTCAGATCTATCCAAAAAAATACAAAATCACACAAAATTATTCTAATAGTTTCTGTAAAATTACAAATGTTGCACATCTTGTTTAAATCTTAATAAATCCTACAATAATCCATAAACCCACTTGTTCACTGCGTCACATCGTAGTGTGATTACGGATGTTATGTTGATGATGATGATGATGATGATGATGTATCACTGCTATATTTACCACTGTATTTATTACTGTACTTTACTATTATATGAACTTAGCTGCACACATGTTATATTGTTAAAAACTAAACTTGAGCTAAAACTTGAAAATAAGGTCCAACTAATTAGTGCTGTTTTTGGCAAATGTGAGTCAGCCTACCCCTTGTAACCGTTGCATACTAGGAGTCGGCTATAGTTGGCCATGTTGACGGGTAAGTCTTGCTGAGTATTAGTTGCTCAGGGTTTGGCTATTTATGTTTTGTGCAGGTTGTCTTTGCTTCCGCTATTACTTGGTGGAGTTTCTTAGCCGGTCCACATCGTAGGGCTTCGATGTGCAGCCTTTGTATCGTTGAGAGTAGTAATTGTTTTTGTATCTTCAGACTTCCGCTATGTACTCTCATATTTTAATCCATTTGTGACTTAATGTAATAACTTAAAGATGTAAAATTTGTGCTCTTTATGTGATGCACTGTTATGTCGAAAAACTAACCACGTTGTGAGTGAGGAACGAAAGCCCTTAGTATAAGGTTGTTATAGGATCAGGTGGTAATAGGAGTTGCTTGTTGCATCGACGCACCGACGACCAGGTAAGAAGGTAAGTGATCTGCATTGCTCTAGCGTTTGGTGGAGTATTTTCTGTTCCATGAGCCTTCGAGCTCATGAGGAGGCGAGGTTGGTGTTGAGATTGTGATTGAGCCATGCATTACATTTCTGTTATATGCTGTCCATCGACGGGTGATAGATGGGCGTCACCTATGTAGGTTGCTTGAGGTGGCGATGTATTTTTTTCTTGCAGGTACACTAACCCGCGCGTATATCGAGTAGAAACGTGCAAGAGTGCGAAATAGTTACCAACGTTGTCTACGGCCCGCTATATTTGGGCAAATTTTCTCTTTTGTCAGGACGAATAGGTTGAGCATACATGGCATGATAAAAGATTTAAACAAATTTCAGATCATTGAAATGCCTAACTGACTAAGCAACTTCAAAAATGCATAACTCCTAAACCAGCAGGCCAAATTCGACAAACAAGCACAACCTGGAAAGCTTATAACTCTAATTTGATTCAGATCTCCCCATGAAATTCTGTTTGGAACAACCCCAAATCTGTCGTTCAAATCTGCAATCTGTTCTGCCTCGCCCAGAATTCCAGAATCGGTCTGTCAACTTTGAACTGCGATATCTCTTGTTCTGTTTGTCCGTTTTGGCTATTTAAGCACTCGTTGGAAAGATCCAGGAGTTATCTACAATTTTGCTTTTCGGACCTGGTACTTTTGACGCCTCCAGAAGCGCCAGATCTGGTTTTTGTGACTGCTGCTCGCATTCGGGACAGATTTTCATCTGTTGCTTGGGAAAACCGTTGCTGTTTTGTTTTCGCTCGAATAGTTGTTGATAGCTGCTCGCTACGACTATTTAGAAATTTCTCACCATGTTGGACTTTTCGTTTAGCATGGTTGCGATGTTCGAAGCAATTTGTGATGTTTTCTGCTTTGGTTCGCATGAAATTGCTGATTTGGTCTATGTGAGGTGAAAGGCATCTAACGTTTCCCCATTTTATTTTGCAGCATGGCTGCTAATGCTGAACACCATGGGGAAGATCCTCCACCGGCAGCTACACTTGAGGCAGCTATTATTGGGCAGACTGAATTGCTCCGTCAGTTGGTGCACAACACTGCTAGTGAGAGTCAGCCTCAACAGAGCACTTATGCTGATTTCTTGTCGACTCAGCCGCCCGTGTTCCTTGAAGCTGTTGAGCCACTGTTGGCGGTTCTTATGCGATAAAATTAAATTCATTAATTCCGCAAGCGCACGGATCACCATTGTAGCATTTCACCTTGGAGTATTCCAGGGTTATCGTATTTATATTTCCGCAGGGAAGTAGAGCAAAAGAAAGCTGAATAATAGCTATGCATTGGATAATTTGGAGAAAGAAATAATGTATCAACTATACTTGAGACGGGGGTAAGATAGGCATGATATATATGGCTGGCACACACATCCTCAAATCCAAGGTAATAAAATAAATCGTAGTATACATTTGGGAGAGCAACGAGATAGAGTTAAGGCTACCTGTATGTTTATCTATCATTTACTTTTCTAGCAGTCAATTCTACAAAGGTTATTTACTCTAGCTAAGCTCATACACATACAAGTCATGTCGTTTCGGGGCACGGAAGTGCCAGGGCAACCGATGCTGCTAGTTCACCCTGGGGATCCATCCGCTATAATTAAGACCCTGCTGAGTCCAACCCGGACGTGGTGGATTACAGAGACCGGTGCAGCTGTCACATACACTCGCGGCTACCATCCTCCGTGGGGTTGGGTGCCAAACGTGCATAGGCCAAGATCTAAGCGCCACGCTTACAACCCGCCTAGAGGAACTACTCTTGATCAACGGAGCAGTCCTATCTAAGAATGAACAAGCACAGATTTCACACGACGTCATCTCCGACGACGGCACTCTCTCGTACTCGCTATTCCAACAATCACGAATCCCACAACAAGACTTCTACGAGCACTTACTTAACGAATAAATAAACTAAATAGAAAAGAACTACTAAAATAAATAAATAAAGATAAAACTAAATATAATTATATTAAATAAAATAATATCTCAAAAGAGTAACGATACAAGAACTATACCGAACTCCGAGAAGACTCCGGAAGCCCGAGAGAGCTCTCACTCTACTCTACTCTACTCTAACTCCCGAAGCTACTACTCAACTAAACTAATGAACACTTGGATGAAGTGTGATGGTGCGTTTTGATTCGGAGGCCGAGGGTCCCTTTTATAGCTTGCCAAGATGGTGGGAGCACGCCTGCCGACTTTGGAGAGGCGGCGCCGCCAAAGTCGGCCGGCCGGCCTAGGAGGGTGGCCGACCGGCCGTCCCCTGTGGCGGTTGGCCACCGCCTTCTGCCTCAACGCTCCAGATGCATTCCTGAAGGCGGTCTGAAGGTCGGTTTGTTCGTGGGGTCGGCAGGATTGAAGTAGGGGCCAAGTTAAGGCCCAAATGGCCCACCTCTGGTAAGTCGGCGCAAATCCGTTGGGTTGGGCCTTGAATTATACGTTGTGGACCAGTTTCCAGCCTACTGGAGGAAGCCTGGGGCCTGCGGCCACCAGGTGGGACCGGCCGGCCTAGGGTGGGGCCGGCCGGCCAGGGAATTTCCCTGGCTGGGCCCACTTTTCTCCATTATTCACTCCTGCATCCAAATATTCACCAAAACCTGTGGAGTAGTATTATTCCTAACTACTATGCACAAAATCTTGGTGTTATGTATTTATTTAACGGTAGGGTGGCGGTCAAAACATGGTTTAACGACCGCCAACAACCTCCCCAAGCTTAAACTTTGCTCGTCCCGAGCAAACTCAACTCAGGGTACCGGCGGATCAGGAGTTACAAAGAAGCGCCCCATGGGTAATAAATATGCAACAACATACTCCCTAAACAGTGGTAAGTTTACGAGAGCACAAAATATTCATGAGTGTTGCAAAAATCGTGGGGCTTATATGTCACACCTTGTCATGCAGCATTGAAGACTAGAACGGCATTTTCGGACAAGTACACAATTCTAGCAGGTATGCATCCAGAGTTTTTATGTGCTGCAAGGTGCAAAAATTCTCCTTCGTTTTGGTAGGCACTTCTCTTACCTACCAATGTGAGTTCTATTCCTACAAGCTTCACTCATCCTACCTTCTACCAAATGAGGCTTTGTATGTGGAGCTTGGTAAGGAATGCACAAATGTCTTGCATATATTGTAAAGCTAAAGAATGAGTCTCAATCAACATAGCAACTCCATTTATTTTGGTCATAGGAAATGATGTGATGGAGGGGGAGAAAAATGAACTCACGCTTATGGAAGGGGGTTTTGAAAAACATTGGTCCTTTATTTTGCTCAAGATGTTTATGATAAGAACCGTATAGCCATTGACTTTTGTCATGCAACCATGGAGTTTTTTTTTTTTTTTTTTTTTTTACTACTTCATGGTGCAAGGGGCTATAAATTTTGAATGGTTCAATGAAACATTTTGAAATATTCTTGAGCATTTTGGATGGACCAAAAGTTTTGCAAACTCTGAAAAATGTTTGGTTGATTTATCCAAACATTCCCCTTTTTATTTGGTGGAGAGAAATTTTCGAAAACACACGCGAAGGACTTATGACCAAAATTAGGAGTGCTTAGTTTCAAGAGTACATCAAACCTTAACAAAACTCAATGCACAAACAAATGGCTATGAGTGGGGCTGTTTCGAATATTATGATATGGCTCTGGTAGGTAAATAAATCCTCACACTAAGAGAAGTGTGCCAAAACAGAAGGGTTTTAGGTACTTGCAGCAATTCAAGAAAAACATCTCTGGATAAAACCATACTAAGAAATTGCAACAAGTCCTAATCATGCCATATCACAATCCACAATGCTCAGACTTGGTGTAACAAATGCAACATACGGAAATAAGCAAGACTCATGATGTGATCATGCTCAAGCAAAAATAACACATATGTCAGGAGTAGAGGTTGCATCTATGCGACACATGGGAAGCTAATTTGTAACTCGATCATCATTTCCCTTAAGCGTAGCATAACACCAGATTCTAGCATTTATTCGAAACAGGGAGTTTATTTATTTATTAAGAAAGTTAGGAATACTTACCTGGGGGTCCTCCCCAAGCTTGAGTCTTTGCAAGACTCGAGCTTGTCTTGAACTCCTTCTTACCTGGGGGTGCCCTCCCCAAGCTTGAGTCTTTGTAAGACTTAAGCTTGATTCAGGCTCTTCCTCCTCCTTCTTGATCTGCAAAAAAGAGTGAGGATGATACAAGTGGCTAGCCCCTAATGGGCATCACCGGGAATCCTATTATTTTTGTTGTCTTTTAAATTTTTCCAATTTTTATTTTGTTTTTATGATTTATGAAAAGAAAAACAAGTGCTAGGCCTAGCTAGGATAACGATTGGGATGGCCTCCCCAATCGGAGGGCTCTCATTTTTACGTCTTTGAGCTAGACGTTCTCCATGTCTTTTCAACTTGTTTGGACCTCGCTCGCTGGAGAATCTTGCGAGGTAGAGGTTCCTTCTTTCTTCCGCCACACCTTGGTTGTCTTCTTTGTGTTGGTGGCGGCGACCTTTTCTTTGGTAGGCGCCTTTGTTGTACTCTCATCGGTCGATACCGTAGCTGCCTTCTTCTTTCTTGAGCGCCTCGCTCTCCTCTTCTTGGGCGATTGTGATTCGCCTACACCTTCTTGCGGAGGAGTAAGAGGGGCTTGAGGTGTATTTGGCGGCTGAGGCATCCTCCTTGGAGTCCTCCAATACTTTGCTAGCCTTCTTGCATTCTCTCTTTCCAGATAGTCTCTCATGTATGCAATGAGCTTATCTGGCTGTGGCATGGGTGGAGTAATCTCAATCTTCTCCACTCTCCTTGGGTCCTTTCCATATATGACCCGTACTTGCTTGCATTGCTCAACCTTAGGCTTGAAGCTGAACGTTTCTTCCTTGCCGTTGAAGTCCAAGTGGATCTCTCCTGCCCCCACGTCGATGTTGGCGTTGGTGGTGCTCAAGAACGGCCTCCCAAGGATGAGAGGAGTTTTGACATCCACCTCCATGTCAAGCACAACAAAGTCGACGGGGACGAAGAAGTTTCTGATCTGTACGGGGACGTCTTCGGCAATACCAGCAGGATGACGAACGGACTGATCTGCGAGCTGCAAGCACATAGCCGTAGGCGATAATGGACAGTTTAGCTTGTCATATACCGCCTTGGGCATAACGCTCACGCTTGCACCCAAGTCACAAAGCGCTTGAGAAAAGTGCTGGCTGCCAATCGAACACGGGATCGTAGGGCATCCTGGATCCTTCTTCTTTTCCGGAAGAATGTTCAGAATGGCTGCGCTGCACTCTTCTGTAAGCTTCACTACCTCCATTGCTGGAATGGGGCGCTTGTTGTTGAGGATGTCCCGGAAATACCTAGTGTAAGTAGGTACCTGCATGGCATCAAGCAGCGGAATATGCACATATATATGTCGGATAGCCTCAACAAATTTATCAAAGCGCTCGTCCACAGTGAGCTTCTTCCTGCGGTCGGGGTAAGGCAAGCCTGTAGTGTCAAAATACTCATGAGGTGCTGCCTTGGGTGGAGCTGTTCAACGGGAGGATCTGTCGTTGGTTCCTCCTCGGAGCTCTCCTTCTCGGCGTCTTCCTCTTCAGGGACCTTCTTTTCTGGAACTTTTTTACCGGCCTTCTCCTTAGGGGCTGTATTTGGTGTCTTTCTCTCTGCACCTTGGGGTATGGAGGGTCCACAGTACCTCTTCCTCCCCTGGTGGTGATAGCACTAACACTCTCCTTCGTACGAGGAGCCTGCACAGCTAAAGCTATTTGCGCTATTTGCGTTTCTAGCATCTTGTTATGGCTTAGCTGATTCTGCAGAGCAGTGCTGAACGACTCTAGCTTGGCATCTATGCTCTCTAAAGCCTTGTCCGTAGTAAGAAATTTCTTACTAATGCTGTCATTGATTTTGACCTGGCCGAGAACTAGATCCTTGATAGAGGGCTCATAACGGGAAAGATTACCATTGTTACCTCCCTGATTCTTGTTGAAGGAGAGGTCGGGCCTGGAATTCCAGCCGTAGTTGTTCTGGGAGCGGAACCCATTGCCATTGTTGAGGAAATTGCATTCCTCTCTCGTATTCGGGCAATTGATGCCCATATGCCCAACGCTGCCGCATTCCTCACATGTCATGCGGGAATCCGCAACTTGCAGATCCTGCGGAGACTCCACCTTGCGGAGTAGCTGATCGAGCTTGATGGCAAGCATGTCCATCGTCTCCACTTGGTGCACTCCACGGGTTTTGGTGCTCGCCGCTTGGCGTTCACCATGAGTCTGGTTGGCCGCCACCTTCTCAATCAACTTCTTAGCGTTCTTCACGCTAAGGGAGAAGAAGGAGCCGCCTGCTGCGGCGTCGAGGTGCTCTCGAGCGGACGGCCTCAAACCGTGGTAGAAACTCTGTATGAGGAGCCATTCCTCCATGCCATGATGTGGGCATGAGAGAACGTACTCCTGCATCCTGTCCCAGGCTTCCGCGGTCGACTCATCTGCGAGCTGTTGGAAGCCCGATATCTTGTTCCGTAGGGCAGTCGTCTTGCCCGACGGGAAGAACTTGGCGAGGAAGGCATTGGAGCATGCCGTCCACGTGTCGAGGGACTCTTGGTTCGCGTAGAACCACTGGAGAGCCTTCCCCAACAGAGAGAAAGGGAATAGCTGTAGTCGGATAGCGTCCTGAGGTGCATCCTTTATGACGAAAGTGTTGCACGTCATCAGGA
The DNA here is from genome assembly GCA_012490785.1 of Eragrostis nindensis. Taxonomy (NCBI): domain Eukaryota; kingdom Viridiplantae; phylum Streptophyta; class Magnoliopsida; order Poales; family Poaceae; genus Eragrostis; species Eragrostis nindensis. The sequence goes on from JAAXCT010000322.1 coordinate 233,705, forward strand.
ACCTTTGGAGGTGAGCATTTGCATCCTCCGACGGCTTCCCACAGAAAGGACTGGCCAAGATCATGTTGATCAAGGCTGGCTTGAGCTCGTAGTCCTTGTTCGTGACGCGCGGGTTGGGTCCCACGCGGATGTTCTCCGTAGTCGGCGCGGAGAAGTCATTGATCGTCTTCTCAACAACGGGTTCGGCCATGGTACTGTTCGTTGAGGAGGCCCTGACAACCGGTGGAGGAGACGATTCGAGAGCCAGTGCGTTCTTGCGGATCTGTTTGGTGAGTTTTGCTCGAACTTTCCTCAAGAACTGCTCTGGATCTGAGTGGAAGTTTTCTGGTAGGTCGAAACCAGTCATGCACAGTCCTGTTTCAAATTTTCACAAGAAGAAAATCCAGGACAAGGGTAAGCCCGCAAAAGTAAGTGATAATTATTCTTCACACAAACTTCAATGCATTTATTCAGTTCCTAGCTGCTACTTCCCCGGCAACGGCGCCAGAAATGCTTGTTGGCGGTTCTTATGCGATAAAATTAAATTCATTAATTCCGCAAGCGCACGGATCACCATTGTAGCATTTCACCTTGGAGTATTCCAGGGTTATCGTATTTATATTTCCGCAGGGAAGTAGAGCAAAAGAAAGCTGAATAATAGCTATGCATTGGATAATTTGGAGAAAGAAATAATGTATCAACTATACTTGAGACGGGGGTAAGATAGGCATGATATATATGGGTGGCACACACATCCTCAAATCCAAGGTAATAAAATAAATCGTAGTATACATTTGGGAGAGCAACGAGATAGAGTTAAGGCTACCTGTATGTTTATCTATCATTTACTTTTCTAGCAGTCAATTCTACAAAGGTTATTTACTCTAGCTAAGCTCATACACATACAAGTCATGTCGTTTCGGGGCACGGAAGTGCCAGGGCAACCGATGCTGCTAGTTCACCCTGGGGATCCATCCGCTATAATTAAGACCCTGCTGAGTCCAACCCGGACGTGGTGGATTACAGAGACCGGTGCAGCTGTCACATACACTCGCGGCTACCATCCTCCGTGGGGTTGGGTGCCAAACGTGCATAGGCCAAGATCTAAGCGCCACGCTTACAACCCGCCTAGAGGAACTACTCTTGATCAACGGAGCAGTCCTATCTAAGAATGAACAAGCACAGATTTCACACGACGTCATCTCCGACGACGGCACTCTCTCGTACTCGCTATTCCAACAATCACGAATCCCACAACAAGACTTCTACGAGCACTTACTTAACGAATAAATAAACTAAATAGAAAAAAACTACTAAAATAAATAAATAAAGATAAAACTAAATATAATTATATTAAATAAAATAATATCTCAAAAGAGTAACGATACAAGAACTATACCGAACTCCGAGAAGACTCCGGAAGCCCGAGAGAGCTCTCACTCTACTCTACTCTACTCTAACTCCCAAAGCTACTACTCAACTAAACTAATGAACACTTGGATGAAGTGTGATGGTGCGCTTTGATTCGGAGGCCGAGGGTCCCTTTTATAGCTTGCCAAGGCGGTGGGAGCACGCCTGCCGACTTTGGAGAGGCGGCGCCGCCAAAGTCAGCCGGCCGGCCTAGGAGGGTGGCCGGCCGGCCGTCCCCTGTGGCGGTTGGCCACCGCCTTCTGCCTCAACGCTCCAGATGCATTCCTGAAGGCGGTCTGAAGGTCGGTTTGTTCGTGGGGTCGGCAGGATTGAAGTAGGGGCCAAGTTAAGGCCCAAATGGCCCACCTCTGGTAAGTCGGCGCAAATCCGTTGGGTTGGGCCTTGAATTATACGTTGTGGACCAGTTTCCAGCCTACTGGAGGAAGCCTGGGGCCTGCGGCCACCAGGTGGGACCGGCCGGCCTAGGGTGGGGCCGGCCGGCCAGGGAATTTCCCTGGCTGGGCCCACTTTTCTCCATTATTCACTCCTGCATCCAAATATTCACCAAAACCTGTGGAGTAGTATTATTCCTAACTACTATGCACAAAATCTTGGTGTTATGTATTTATTTAACGGTAGGGTGGCGGTCAAAACATGGTTTAACGACCGCCAACAGCCACTTGAGGCGGATCACTGGCTCCGTACCATTGAGTCCAAGTTCAGCCTTATCAGTTGCACGGAGTGGCAGAAGACCTTGTTTGCAGTCCAGCAAGTTCAGGGTGATGCAGGAGCTTGGTGGGCCAATTACTAGGTAATGCTCCCTGCTGATCACCAGGTTCTGGCCTGAGTTCCGAGAGGCTTTTAGAGCTCACTATATTCTTGCAGGCATCATCAGAAGGAAGCTCACGGAATTCTTGGATCTTAAGCAGGGCACAATGGATGTATTGGAGTATTATAAGGCGTTCAACAATCTTGCCCAGTATGCCCCTGAGTATGTGGACACATATGCGAAGAAAAGAGATTGCTTCATGAGAGGGCTTACCACCAAGTTGCAGACTCACTTGGTCATCAACACCTTTGGCAGTTACAATGAGTTGGTTAGTGCTGCTATTGTGTTGAAGGATTGTCTCCGAGTCCATCAGCAGGAAAAGCAAAAGAAGAAAAGAGCTTTAGATGAAGCCTCCAGTAGCTCATCACAGAAGTATCGAGTTGCTTATAGTGGGCCGCTACCCCCTCATGATTATGATCAGCAGCAGCAGCAGGTGTGTCAGCCGCTTCCACCACAGCCGAGAGCGCCTCATGTTGCTCCTCCCTTGAGCATTGAGAGGCCACCTGTTGTTGACGGTGTTTAAGTCGTTAAATTACCGTCAACATATCGGTAAATAAAAGGGTAAATCACCAAAATTCGGTAATGTTTTATTCTACTAATAAAGTTCCATGAGTTTGGATGATTTATGAGTGCAGGAGTAATTCTGGAGAAAATGGGCCTCTGTGAGGGAAATCACGGGCCGGCCGGCCTACATGCCAGGCCGGCCGGCCACACCCAGTGGCCAAAGCCTGCATGTCTTCACCAGTGGACCACTAGAAGCCCACAAAATCAGAATACTGAAGCCCAACACGAACTCAATGAAGACATTCCAGAAGATGGGCTACAATGGGCCTAAACTTGGCTCCTACTCCATATCTGCTGACCCCAGAAGGAAACCGACCTCGGGACCGACTTCGTCAAGCAATCAGGAGCATCTAGAGAGAAGGCGGTCGGAAAACCGACACTGTGGACGGCCGGCCGGCCTCCCTATCTGGCCGGTTGGCCGACCTTAGTGGCACCGTCACTCCTTCTCACGCTATAAGACCCTCACGGTCCTGAGGAGGCTATAAATACCCCTGGCCGGCTTCGGAACAATTCGCACCTCATTGGAGAATCTAATTACTCTTCTTGTTTTAGTGTTAGTATTAGTTGGGAGTTACTTAGAGTTGGAGTGTGAGCTTTGCTCGGGATTCCGGAGTCATCTTCGGAAGTGTGGTAAAGCTCTTTTGTATCTTTACTATATTTTGAATAAATATTATTATGGATATCTTTTCTTATTTATTTAATTCAGTAATTCTTTTGAATTGTGTTGTTGCTCTGAGTAATTACTTCGGAAGTATCTCTGTGTTGGATCCACGTCTGTGTGAGGTAGACTTACATGAGTTGTCAGCTGGTCTATGCGTAAACAATTCATTTGAGTTTATTGAGCATGGGTGGTCTGCCCTGTTAGCTAAGGGTAGATTATTTAGAGTGATTGCTTGTATGGTTCAAGGAATTATTCTAGACGCGAGTTTGCACCCAACCCCACGGAGGATGGTAGCCGCGAGTGTATGTGACAGCTGCACCGGTCTCTGTAATCCACCACGTCCGGGTTGGACCTAGCAGGGTCTTAATTATAGCGGATGGATCCCCAGGGTGAACTAACCGCTTCGGTTCTCTAGCCCTGGCACTTCCGTGCCCCGATGCACAGATATATGACTGTTGTATGATCCTGAGTGTATAATTGTAAATCATTAGATTGCTGAATATAAAATATTTAGGTTGGATATATTTTAGGAGTCCCTTTTTCCACTCGTTGCTCTCCCAATCTTTTACTAATTACTCTTTTATGGATTACTTCATGAGTGCCACCTTTATCAAACTATTAATGTTTGACGTGATGTACATACGATCGATTTAGATAGTATCTTTGTGGACTTTTCTGCTAGCTTCCCTGTGGAAATTATAAATACGATACCCTGGAATACTCCATGGTGAAATGCTACAATGGTGATCCGTGCGCTTGCGGAATAGAAATATTTAGTATAGCATAAGAACCACCAACAAGCATTTCTGGCGCCGTTGCCGGGGAAGCTTAGCTAGAAAATTTCCTGTTTTCATTAAAAGCTGTCTAAATCTCGTTTGTTATCACGAACCTATCACACGCGTGATCGTTTAATCTTGACCCCTCTTGTGAAATTAAAAGAAATCCTATCTTGAGGAAAAGATAAACACTAGTCGCCATGGCAATCGTTTCGCGAAAAGTCGTGAGGCCAGAGGGAACACCCGCAGGGAAGGCAAAGGTTCCAAAACCCCCTGCCGTGCCTCAAGGAAGAACATGTGTTGGTACAATGACCAACAAATGGGGAGACACCTTTTGTTACCAGTTCATCGAGAAGCCCCCGTACGCCCCTCCGAAGTTGACGAATGGGAGAGTGACGATAACGGGCGAAGTAAACAAGGAGGTCCCCAAAGAAGAGGAGAAACCAAAGAAAACCCGCACTCCGAAAAAGAGAGAGCCAAAGACCGCTCCGAAGAAAAAGGAACCTAAGACAGCTCTCGCCAAGAAAGTGCGGAAGATTTTGTCCACTCGGAAAATTTCAAGATGTCAACGCTCGACCGTTGGACAAAAGTAGAAGCGTCAAGGCCGTTAGAAAAATATGAAATAATTTTAATCCTAGACGCTAATACACCTCTGGCGGGAGGATCTAAACCGTCGTTATCCATGGAATAAAATCTTCATTTAATAGTGCACTGCGCCATATATAAAAAAAAAATTGGGTCCTGACCAGGACCCTTTGGGCCCCGGCCGACCTCACCTGTCATCACTTTGCTTTGTCCAAAGGAGTTGCAGGGGGCGTACAGGTGAAGCACCACGCGCAGGAGAAAGATGAGCCAAAGTGGGCGCTTGGCCCCGCCGGGCCCACCGGCCGGCCTCTCCCGGTCGCCGCCGCACGCCACCGACGCCCTACGCCTGGCACAGCTGCTCCCCTACGTCGTAGCATGCTCGAGTGTCTCAAACACTCACGTGAACGGAGGAAAAATCGTCGACAATGGAGGACGGCGTCCCATCCTCCTCCCTGTGCGAGCATGTGCACCGAAAGGCGCACCATGGCGCTCCACCCGATGGCTCTCCTCCACTGCTGCCATCCCGTCGCGAGGTGACGCCGGGGCCCGCCGGCCGGCCCGCCGTGTCCGCCGGCCGGCCGCGCCTGCCTCTCCTCGGCGCCTGCGCGCGCCTATAAAAGGAGGCTGGCGCCTCCATGTTTTCTCGCACCACAGCTCGACGAGCTCTTCTTCCTCCTTGCTTAAAACTCTCCTAATCAAGCAATTAGTGGTAATTAGGCACTAAAATATATTATTAAAAAAGTTTGTATTTCTGTTTCCTTACTGCTGAGTGGTGGTCTTAATAAACCCACCTTGGGACGACTAACCTCTGAACGACTAACCTCCGGACAGCTAACCCGCTAATATTTTATTCGCTATTCCCTTCGGGTATTGCTGTCTAATCATTTGTGCAGGTCACTATGAGCTTCTTGTTGGTATTTCTTACACCACGAATAAATCCGCAAGCGCACGGAATACCGTTGTAGCACTTCACCCGGGAGTATTCCAAGGTATCGTATTTGTTTTCCCCAAGGAACGGTGATAATCTGCAGCAAGGTTAGTTTTACCCAAGGACACACAAGAATGGCAGTAGTATAGGATTGAGAGGATGAATAAAGATCTAGCTGTCCCGCAGGACGATCGCACTCTAGTTCTACTCGTTTACTTCGGGCACTGGTATAGACCTGGTCTGCCAAGTCACGCCAGCCTGTAGCTCTACGACGAACCCGAACGTGGAGGATTACAAGGGACGGATAGGGCTGTCACCACCTGCCGCCTACCTCTACAAACCGTGGGGCACGCTGCAAACAAAGGTAACCTCTAGCCTAGACACCACGTCTATGCCGTCGATTACTACTCTAACCCCGGTCCTGGTACCAATCTGGAAGGCTAGAGCACCCCTCGCGGAGCGATGATCCCGTAAACAAGTATAACAAGAATAACGACTAGTATGTAAAGCTCGCTAGATCAATAACACCACGAATACTAATCTTACGAATAAGAACAAGGTTCGTACTATGAACGAACGACGAACGATGAACGAACTAAGAACGAACGACGAACGATGAACGAACGACGAACGAACTAAACGAACGAACGGAGAACGATGAACGAACGACGAACGAACGAAGAACGAACGATGAACTATTAATAAGATAAATATCCGCCAAGGGTACAAGATATGGAAATAACCAAAGGAAAGCTATCCCTCTCTTGATCCTTGCCCTCTCCTCTATTCTACTACTGTACAAGAGGCCCTTGGCCTGGATGGGAGTGGAATGACTTGTGTCTTGTGATGTTCTTTGGAGGAGGGGGGTACCCCTTTATTTGTAGCCCAAGAAGGTCGGCAACTTGAGGCGGTTCCTTAGGTCGGTGGCATTGATTGCAGGTGGAACCGACCTCTGGAAGGCGGTGGCGAACCGACATAACAAGATGGGCCAGGGGGGCCTCTACCACAGGTCGGCCGACCCAGGGTTTGGGGTCGGCCGACCCCTGGTGGGCCCTCTGGGCCTGGTCTTTCTCGTGCTGCTTCTCTGGGCTGTGTTGTCTCTGATCCACCTGCTGTGGGTGGAGTTGAAGCCAGGATATTTGGATTTTGGGCTTCAAGAGAGGAATTCTTTATTCCGGGGAAAATTGGTGTTTCCAACTTGGGCCTTTTATGCTTCCTTTTCCCCGTTTTCCTATGAATTGCAGCTGCACTCACAATTTCACCAAGACTCGTGGAAATCATTAGTTTAAAGACCTAAGTCTACCTTTGGTGATTGTTTCATTATAAAAAGCGCAGCTAGTTGACGGGTAAATATTGGGTCTAAGAGCCGTCAACAACTCCCCCACACTTAGCTCTTTGCTCGTCCTCGAGTAAAGTTGCGAGCATAAGGCGGGAGATACTCATCCTCAAAAATGGGAGCCTGCACACAAGTTATTGCAAGCCACACTTCATACCTGTGAACTTTGAGGTGTCTAACATGCATTCCTTGGATGATTGATAAGTGGAACGGTCATGTCTCAAATCACCCCGCCTTCCATGTCAAGTACCTTGGGATTTTTGCATATTTTTTTTCAGAAATAAAAACATAGTTTCATGCTCCTTAAATGACTCTCTCAAGTCGCTCATGGTGTTTATGTATTTTCCTCTCAAGGGCCATGATTTTGCCTCTTCCCTCCTTGCGTTTGATCAGGCTTTTGTGGAGCTCAAGGTAGGGTAAAGTGGAGCATACTAGTGTCTCTTATTTTGCTAAGTCAAAGACTGGATCCAATGGAGAAAACAAGTCATACAATCTGATCAAGATGTGCATGTGTGGTGGTGGTATGAAGTGGAAAAATATTTGTACTCCTTTTTATGGTGTTACCTTCTCTCTCTTTTTGAACTTTTGAGGAGGACATGGCTATCATATTTTTTTCTTTCTTTTTCTTTATTTTTCCCATCATCATCATGCTCTACTTTTGTACGAGCAGGGATTATTCTCTTTCTTTTTGCATAGCCATGTCTCCAATGATATTTTGAGAGAGAAAGGTAACAGAGATTTTTGGAGTATTTATTTGGTGGATGGATGATGGAATGTTGCTCAACTTCCAGTGTAGAAGTGTAGCATGTGAGGTGGAGTGTACGTGATCTTGATCAAAAGAGTATGACAAGCTTCTCACTAGGGTCCAAGAATTTGACAAAGCTCAAATCAACAACTAGCAGCTTATAGGCCATCAAAGTATTCATGTAGAGTTCTTGGCCTTGGTAGGAAAATATAAATCAAGTGAGGAGCATCATACTATGGAATTTTTGATTTTCATAAAGATAAATTCCCAAGGACTTGAAGGTTAAGCAAAGATCATTTCGACAAACCATATCTCACATGCCAATTATCTAGGAAAAACATGGGTTCCTAATGATAAGGTGTTCACAAGCATTCAGCGATGAAGCGAGAAATAACAAGTGTGCAAGTCCATGAATGTGAGAGGTAGAGTTGTGGGCAAAAGATAAATCAATTATGATTTTCCCAAAAGATTAGTGCGTCAAGTTTTATTTAATTTTCAGATTATCAGAATGAACTTGACGGTGTAGCAGGCAAAAAGTGGAAGTGTGGTGCAAACTCAGGAGGCAGGAGGAGGCTGGAGCCTGGTGGGGACCACCAGGGGTCGCCCGACCCTCCTGGTGGGGTCGGCCGACCTGGCCTGGACCCCACAGGTGCTGTTGTTTCGCGTGTTGGTCGCCCCTGAGTTGCCTCGTATGATTCTGGATGATTTGGTCGTGATTGTTCCAGATATGGCGATGTTTCCCCCCCACACTTGCCTTTTTGCCTGTTTCCTTCAAAAACGACAAAGATATGGAAACACAAAATATTGCTCTACCGGTATGCAAGCCCGGGGAGCACTATCATTGATTGAATTTAAAACTGATAGGCGCATTACAAATGGAAGGGAAATAATTGATAAAAAGGAAATTAACAAAAGCGCCTATTCTTATTCTATTTATTTGGCCCTCTTAATCCTTTTCTATCACCTCCAGGGCCAGATCAAACTTGTGCCCACTTCTTGAGAGAGTTTTGATGAGGGCCTCGTCTTGCATCCTCTCATGCATAAGATTGTTGTAGAGGTTTTGGAGGACGCCGTTTTCCTTCTTTGCTCGGGCCACCTCCTGCTCCAAGCTCCTAATCTTGAGGTGGGCTTTTCTTAGAGCCTTAGCGCATCTTTCAAACGCTCGTCATCGGCCACCCAATAGGGTCTTTCTTCCTTACCCTTATTCTCGGTGCAGATGGAGGAGCGTCGCTCTTTTCGCTCATGACTGAGGTGAAGGTTTTGGTTCAAGGAGTGGAGCTTGGAAGAGATGGATGGAGAGGGGGTGCAATGGGTTGTATTTATAGTGGTTCTCCCTCTCCCGAAGAAGAACAAGGATTTATTTCCAAAGCATAGCTGGACGAGACAAGGAAACCTTGGATGGCAGAATGAGCAAAGGATGGAAAGCAGAGGTGGCCAGAGGGGATCGGCCGACCCAGACAGCCAGGTCGGCCGACCTGCCTTGGCAGGCTCTGGCCTTTCTGTTTTTCGTGGAGCTTTGTCGGGAAAGGTGTCTTCGGATACACAGGGTATAGAAGGATATTTCAATGCAGAGGTCAAGAAAAGATATTTAAATCAATTAAGTGCATGACATCGAAATCTTTATTTGCTTCGGGTTCAAGATAAATTTTAAGGCGCTGACCATTTACCTTGAATACATTACCTCCGTCGTCCTGGAGTGTGATTGCCCCATGAGTCGACGTGTCGATGATGGTGTATGGTCCGTTCTATTTACTTCTCAATTTTCCATGCCCGAAGAGCTTTACCCTTGAATTGAAGAGCAACACCTTGTCTCCAACTTTGAATTCTTTTATCTTTATTCGCCGGTCATGCCAGCGCTTTGTATGCTCCTTGTAGATGGCTGAGTTGTGATATGCTTTGTCTCTCCATTCTTCCAACTCGGCTATCTCCATTTTTCTTCTCCACCCAGCTCCTTTCATATCCATGTTCCAAGTTCTCATTGCCCAATATGCTTTATGTTCCAACTCGACTGGCAAATGGCATGTTTTTCCATAGACGAGTTGGTATGGTGACATGCCTATGGGTGTCTTGTAGGCTGTTCTATATGCCCATAGTGCATCGGGTAGCTTGTTCTTCCATCCCTTCCCCATTTCCAAGACTGTTTTCTGCAGGATCCGCTTGATTTGTTTGTTGGATGTTTCGGCCTGCCCATTTGTTTGAGGATGGTATGGAGTGGCAATGTTGTGCTTTGCTCCAAGCTCTCTTAGAAAGCTACGGAAGGTCTTATCAATGAAGTGAGACCCTCCGTCGCTTATCACCATTCTCGGAGTTCCAAACCTTGGAAAGATAAACTCATGGAACATCCGGCGAGCGTGTTTGGAGTCGACAGCTCGGCATGGCATAGCTTCTACCCATTTGGATACGTAATCCACCGCCACCAATATGTACTCACAATCTTGGGACTTCACGAATGGTCCCATGAAGTCAATGCCCCATACATCGAAGAGTTCGACTTGAAGGTTGTATGTGAGGGGCATTGCATCTCGTGCTGTGATGCCTCCAAATCTCTGGCATTGTGGGCATCTTCTAATGAATTCTTTTGTATCTTCATACATGGTTGGCCAGAAGAATCCACTTTGCCAGATCTTTGCTTGGGTACGGAAGGCACCATAGTGTCCACCGTATGGGCTGCATGGCATTTTTCAATGATTTGTGTGCTCTCGGGAGTGGGCACACATCGCCTAAGCAGTCCATCGGCGCAGACACGATAGAGGTATGGTTCATTCCATAAGTGACGGCGACTTTCATAAATCAATCTTCTTTTATCCGCCCCTGGTGGTACGTATCCTGTGGCGATGAAGTTCACAATGTCGGCGTACCAAGGGTGCGAATCCGTCACTTTCAGCAGCATGTCGTTGCGTAGGAAGTCATTTATGGGTAACTCCTGCAAGTTAGTGAACTGCATACGCGACAAATGATCTGCTACAGAATTTTCTACTCCTTTCTTATCTTTAATTTCAAGATCAAACTCTTGGAGCAGAAGGATCCATCTTATGAGACGAGGTTTAGCATCTTTCTTAGCAAGCAGATATCTCAAAGCAGCATGATCAGTGTAAACGTTAACTCTTGCTCCAGCTAAGTAAGATCTAAACTTGTCAAAAGCAAAACAACGGCAAGGAGCTCTTTCTCAGTGGTAGTATAATTCAACTGAGCTCCAGTCAAAGTTTTGCTAGCATAAGAAATTGCATGATGCTTTTTGTCTTTCATTTGACTAAGAACTGCCCCCACAGCATAATCACTAGCATCACACATTATTTCAAAAGGAAGCGTCCAATCAGGGGAGATTGGAGCAGAGATGAGTGCATTCTTAAGAGTAGCAAAGGCATGCATGCAGTCATCATTGAAATCAAAGGGTGCATCCTTAGCAAGCAAGTTTGTAAGGGGTCGTGCAATTTGAGAGAAATCTTTTATGAAGCGACGATAAAAACCAGCATGACCCAGAAAACTACGAACACCCTTGATATTCACAGGAGGCGGAAGCTTTTCTATAACTTCTATTTTTGCTTTGTCCACCTCTATGCCTCTCTCGGACACAAGGTGTCCAAGAACTATGCCCTCTTGGACCATAAAGTGGCACTTTTCCCAATTAAGTACCAGGTCCTTCTCATGGCATCTCTGTAAGACCTTGTCTAGATTTTCTAAGCAATGATCGAAGGTTTTTCCATAAACAGAGAAATCATCCATAAAAACTTCCATAATTTCTTCGATCATATCAGAGAAAATAGACATCATGCAACGTTGGAACGAGGCAGGTGCATTGCACAAACCAAAAGACATGCGACGATAAGCATATGTTCCATACGGGCATGTGAAAGTGGTCTTACTTTGATCGTCGGGGTGGATGGGAATTTGATGATATCCCGAATACCCATCAAGGAAACAGAAGAAAGAATGATTTGCCAACCGTTCCAACATCTCATCGATGAAGGGCAGCGGAAAATGATCTTTCTTTGTAGCCTTGTTAAGTTTTCGGTAATCAATGCACATTCGCCACCCCGTGACGGTTCGTTGAGGAATGAGTTCATTTTTATCATTATGAACAACCGTCATACCTCCTTTCCTGGGTACCACTTGTACGGGGCTCACCCAATCACTGTGAGGAACAGGATAGATGATCCTGGCGTGTAATAGCTTCAAGACCTCTTTCTTCACAACTTCTCTCATCGCATTATTCAGCCTCCTTTGAGGTTCCCTTGAAGGTGTACTTTCAGGATCCGTGGGAATGCGATGGGTGCAGAGAGCGGGGCTGATCCCTTTTAGGTCTTCAAGTGAGTAGCCAAGAACGGAGCGATGTTTTTCAAGCACGGCTATGAGTTTGGTGGTTTCTTCTTCCGAAAGCTTGTCACTTATGATGACGGAGCTTGCGGATCTCCGTGCAAGAAAGCATAGCGCAAACCGGGAGGTAGCGCTTTAAGATCAATGGGAGGTCGTGGCGGTGGTGTGGTTTGTGGTAGCTCAAAGGTGTCCTCCGAGTCGGCTTCTTCTAAGATAAAGTCTTGTGCATCTTCTTCCAGGCTAACTCGGGGTCCATGTGAGGAAAAATGGCCATGACCTCCTCCACTTGATATTCCTCAAGTGGTTCATCGGAAAGAGTGTTTCGTGATGTGGTGATTGGTATGGAGAATGACTCTTTTCCGAGGGTGAAATTGAGGTTTCCAAATGATGGGGCATCAATGAGGAATTTTTCTATAGGATGCCCTATCATTATGTCGAAGTTTGGGACTTCGAAGACGTAGAAATCCAGGAAAACCTCAAGGTCTTCATGATAGAGAGTCACATCTCTGACAATCCCCAAACTCTCAAGAATATGGCCTGATGGGTGCTTGAGGAGTTTGTTTGTTGATGTCCATGGTCGGTTGCCAAAGATTGACAACGCATATGTGTCGGAGAGGATATTGGCACCAACAAGAGGGTTGTAGAGTGCATTCACCTTAGTTCCTTTGATGGAGCAGCATATGTTGGTTGAGGGAGGGCAGAAATGATATCCATGGATAGCTCATTCTCCCTCAACCATTCATCGCTCATGATTGAAGTAAGCTCCCGAACAGTCTCCACAAGATATTCTTTTTCAATTGGTTCGGGAGGTGGCAAAGGAACAGGCGGTCTCTTTTGAAACAAATAGTTCGAGGTGTTTCCAAAATCTTCAAAAATTTCTTCCTCAAACTCAAATGGGAACTCTAGAGGTTCATCATCCTCTGTCATTGTTCGGGAATCAGATGAGGACTCGGATGTCGGGTCTACCAAGGTAGACACCTTTTGTTGTGTTTCCACAATGAGTTCCTCATCTTTTGACTCCGGCTCCTCGGGTATTTCAGCGAAAAAAGGTGTATTTTCAACAATTCTTTCTAGCAAATCTTTTGCTTCCGCTATGGTCTTATGAGAAAAAGAACCACCGGCAGCCGTGTCAAGATAAAGTGCGGTGTCCTTGCTCAACCCTGAATAAAAATGTTGCAAAAGAACGGGTTCTGGGAGCAATAACTCTGGACCGGAATCTGTTAATGAACAACCGTATCCATGCCGCACTAAGGGTTTCTTCCTCCTCTTGGTGAAAGTTAATTATTTCCGCGCGTAGAGCAGTGATACGAGATACGGGAAAAAATGCTAGACAAAATTTGTCTCGCAATTCTTTCCAATCACCGTTCACTCTCTTAGCGGTGTAAGTGTACCATTGCTTCGCCTTCCCATTGAGAGAGAAGGAAAACAATTTCCACTTTAAGGTTTCATGTGTCATGCCATTGATCAATCGGCATGCACACAATTGCTCAAACTCTCGCAAGTGTTCAAAAGGATTTTCATTTTTAAAACCAGAGAAAGAAAGTCCTTTGATCAAAGAAATAAACTGGGGCCAAGCTCATAGCTTGTTGAAACAACAAGTTGAGATGAACATGGTGGCTCTAAGAGCTCGCCCCGTGGAGTGGAAAAAGATTGGATTGTGGGTGATGACTCCATGTGTGTATTTTTTTTTAATTTAATTGAACGGGAAATGTAAAGATAAGTTACGAGGGCAAACCTGGTCCGCTACAGAATTAGCAACCGTTCCCCGGCAACGGCGCCAGAGATGCTTGTTGGTATTTCTTACACCACGAATAAATCCGCAAGCGCACGGAATACCGTTGTAGCACTTCACCCGGGAGTATTCCAAGGTATCGTATTTGTTTTCCCCAAGGAACGGTGATAATCTGCAGCAAGGTTAGTTTTACCCAAGGACACACAAGAATGGCAGTAGTATAGGATTGAGAGGATGAATAAAGATCTAGCTGTCCCGCAGGACGATCGCACTCTAGTTCTACTCGTTTACTTCGGGCACTGGTATAGACCTGGTCTGCCAAGTCACGCCAGCCTGTAGCTCTACGACGAACCCGAACGTGGAGGATTACAAGGGACGGATAGGGCTGTCACCACCTGCCGCCTACCTCTACAAACCGTGGGGCACGCTGCAAACAAAGGTAACCTCTAGCCTAGGCACCACGCCTATGCCGTCGATTACTACTCTAACCCCGGTCCTGGTACCAATCTGGAAGGCTAGAGCACCCCTCGCGGAGCGATGATCCCGTAAACAAGAATAACGACTAGTATGTAAAGCTCGCTAGATCAATAACACCACGAATACTAATCTTACGAATAAGAACAAGGTTCGTACTATGAACGAACGACGAACGAACGACGAACGATGAACGAACTAAGAACGAACGACGAACGATGAACGAACGACGAACGAACGAAGAACGAACGACGAACGAACGAAGAACGAACGATGAACTATTAATAAGATAAATATCCGCCAAGAGTACAAGATAAGGAAATAACCAAAGGAAAGCTATCCCTCTCTTGATCCTTGCCCTCTCCTCTATTCTACTACTGTACAAGAGGCCCTTGGCCTGGATGGGAGTGGAATGACTTGTGTCTTGTGATGTTCTTTGGAGGAGGGGGGTACCCCTTTATTTATAGCCCAAGAAGGTCGGCAACTTGAGGCGGTTCCTTAGGTCGGTGGCATTGATTGCAGGTGGAACCGACCTCTGGAAGGCGGTGGCGAACCGACATAACAAGATGGGCCAGGGGGGCCTCTACCACAGGTCGGCCGACCCAGGGTTTGGGGTCGGCCGACCCCTGGTGGGCCCCTCTGGGCCTGGTCTTCCTCGTGCTGCTTCTCTGGGCTGTGTTGTCCTCTGATCCACCTGCCGTGGGTGGAGTTGAAGCCAGGATATTTGGATTTTGGGCTTCAAGAGAGGAATTCTTTATTCCGGGGAAATTGGTGTTTCCAACTTGGGCCTTTTATGCTTCCTTTTCCCCGTTTTCCTATGAATTGCAGCTGCACTCACAATTTCACCAAGACTCGTGGAAATCATTAGTTTTAAAGACCTAAGTCTAGCTTTGGTGATTGTTTCATTATAAAAAGCGCAGCTAGTTGACGGGTAAATATTGGGTCTAAGAGCCGTCAACACTTCTTCACCTCGCTCAAGAGGAAGGTTAGTGGCAAGAGTCGTGGCAGTAGCTCGCACTCTGGGTCCGATGCTGGAGGACAGCAACCACCGGAACCGCTGTCCGTGGAACCGGTTGGCCCAATCGTGCGCTATATGGAGCACGAACAGCACATCGTGGCGCACAACGAGGATGAAAGGAACCGCATCGCCGGGTTAAGAGACCATGAATTTCAACACTCACTTGTTTCCGACCCCCAATTCCTCACCGACATCGGCATCAAAGAGGACTTCGACCAAGCTCTCAGGTACACAGGCCTTACTGACTTCTCTAATGCCTTTGAGCTGGGCGCGAAATGGCTTTCGAACACGAATCAAATTGTCCCTGATAAAACCATAGCACGAACACGAATCAAATTTCGCTTGTTTAATCAGGAGTTTGACTTGCCTTTTTATGACATGAGTGATTTGTTGGGTTTCGAGCGTAGTGGGCAGACAGCTCTAGACAATCTTAAAGGCTTTAATGAACACACCTTCTGGATTAAAATATCTGGGGAAAACGGAGTACACCGCCGCACTGGCGAAATCCATAACCCTTCCCTAAGAATCTTGCATCGTTGGTGTGGTTTCGTTTTGTCACCCCGTCATGAAAATAGGGCTGTCACCAGAATTGATCTGTACTACCTGTATGCTATGGTAAAGAAGACTAAAATCAATCCTCTGCTCTATGTGCTTAATCACTGGTTGAGTGTGACGTTTACTTCAAATGCTCCTATCTTGTTCACGTCATACATCACTAGAATTGCACGGGGTTTAGGATTGTTGCATCAAGCACGGGTAGCCTTTCTGCCTGGAACCCAAGTAGTGATTGGGAGCGATCATTTTCGCCAAGCCCACATGATTAATAGAATAGCTGAGGGGCGCTACCGCATGGTTTACCATGGGTATAGTACAGAGATTGAGCTGCCCGAGCCGAGGCTAGGACTCTATCGCACCAAAAGCCTGACCATTGACCTGAGGATAGCCGAGCCAGCCCGCCACAGCGTAGCCGAGGGACCTGTGACCCGGTCAAGAACCAGGAAACGCAGGAACCACTGCTGGACCTTCTGTCGGAACCTCTGCTGGACCCTCTACCGGACCCTCTGTCAGACCTTCAGCCGTACCTTCTGCTGCTCCCAGAGCTGAGAGTTCGGGGTCGCATCACTCAAGCGACCCCGACACATGTAGCGACCCACCTGCTTGGCCACCCCCACATGGTGTGCAGGGGATTCACCAGTTTCACTATCCTCCCAGTGGCCATGCAGCCACTGGGGGAGTACAGTTTCAGCCTGACCCATACCAGCACAGCTCTCACGCTCCACGATTCATGAGCGGCCCACATGTGGGATCCTCCCGCTCAGCTAGGTTTGCGCCGAACTGGAACTACTGGTCCCTCTCTCAGGATGTTGCGCAGCTACAAGAGACCGTGCATGACACTGCCAACATCGTGACCGACCTCCAGGGTCAGGTCTACTACCAGGGAGGTAGGATAGATGACACGTTTAACCTCTGCCAGCAGATCGCCTCAGGCCTGAACATCAATACTTCCCAGTCCCAGCAGCAGTACGAACCCCAATCCGTACCACAGCCTGAGACACAGCCACCACCTGAGCAGCACGCTGGCCATGTTCCCTTCTTTGACCAGCCTTCCCAGGGGGAGTGGGACCCCTGGACAGCTTCTTACCATTAGGCTTGGTTCAAGCTTATGCCTTGCAAAGGCCTAAGCTTGGGGGGGGGGGGGAAGAGTTTCGGAGTTCTCTGCTGTTTGTCTGCCATGCCTGTTGTATCGCCTTGCCCGACTTCGCACGACCGTCAGTTGTATCAGCCGTTCGTCCGTTCTGCAGTTTGGTTTTATTTGTTTTTGCTTTTTCTAAAAAAAGATTGTTTGTTTTCTGTTGCCGATGCCTGGTTTTCTACCCACTCTTAAAGGAGATGATGAATAGTTGCTCTGTTAGTTCCTTTCTTGTATCTTTTATGCAGCTTCTACTCCTTGTATAATTAAGTGAGATGTAATCTGGCACGATCACACTTCTAGTATTGCTATGTCTGTGTGGGTAGCACCTGGTTTACTAAGTCTAGGCATTGACTTGCATGATATGGCTGCTTTGGGTTGAGTTAGCATGCTTCTGCAATAACAGTCCAGAGATGTTTTTAATCTTTATAAATGCTGCAACTAAAACCCTTTAAGTCTTACACTTCCCTTGTGAGGAATCATTTACCTACCAGAGCCATATATTGCAAGAAATTTATGAAAACAAACCTCACTTTTAGCTATCTTTTATATATTGAGTTCGGTTAAATTTTGATCTCTCGGGACACTGCTCTCTTTATGTCAGTCATCCTTCTTCTGGGAATATGAGAAATTCGTTACCACTCATCCTTCAAAAATCTTTTGTCTTCCTTCAAGAGCTCAAGAAAATTCGAAATTATTGTCTAGGCCACCTAAAAATCTTCTTCAAACTGCTGCATTACGGGAGTAAAAAAAAAAACTCCCGCGATGCGCAGCAAAGATTTTTAAGGAGGTGGTGGCCATCCTCAAAATTTCTCTTGAGCCAAGAAGACAGAAAATTTTATGAGTGATTTCTCTTCCCACTTTTTATCATTGGACTGATTATAAGGAGTTGCTCAGATCATCTTTTAACCTTACAAAACATATGTGAAAGATATGCACATCCAAACCAAGCTCCACCAGAATGACCCTCTTGTGTAGCAATAGGTTGTGAGTGATATCTTGTAGGAAATAGCTTCCACAAAAGAGAGACAACAAGGGGAAGTGCAAAAGACTTAAAGGAGCATTCTTGAAATTTTTCTTATGCAGCAAACAAAAACTCTGGACTTGTTATTTGCAGGATTTGTTTAACAAAAACCTAAAAACGATGTTCTGTTCTTCAATGTCACATGACAAAGTAATCAATAAGCCCCACCGGTACTTGAGGAATAAATTGTGCTGGTTTATGGATTACTTGTTGTCTTGGAGTATGTTGTTGTATATCAGGCACCTGCAGGAAATTAACATTGATGCAACTCCTGATCCACCGATTGCCTAAGTTTTCATTTTGCTCGGGGACGAGCAAAGTTCAAGCTTGGGGGGTTTGTTGACGGTGTTTAAGTCATTAAATTACCGTCAACATATCGGTAAATAAAAGGGTAAATCACCAAAATTCTGTAATGTTTTATTCTACAAATAAAGTTCCACGAGTTTTGGATGATTTATGAGTGCAGGAGTAATTCTGGAAAAAATGGGCCTCTGTGAGGGAAATCACGGGCCGGCCGGCCTACATGCCAGGCCGGCCGGCCACACCCAGCGGCCAAAGCCTGCATGTCTTCACCAGTGGACCACTAGAAGCCCACAAAACCAGAATATTGAAGCCCACATGAACTCATTGAAGACATTCTAGAAAATAGGCTACAATGGGCCTAAACTTGGCTCCTACTCCATATCTGCCGACCCCAGAAGGAAACCCCTCGGGACCGACTCATCAAGCAATCAGGAGCGTCCAGAGAGAAGGCGGTCGGGAACCGACACTGTGGACGGCCGGCCGGCCTCCCTATCTGGCCGACCGGCCGACCTTAGCGGCACCGCCACTCTCCTCGCGCTATAAGACCCCCACGGTCCCAAGGAGGCTATAAATACCCCTGGCCGGCTTCGAAACAATTCGCACCTCATTGGAGAATCTAATTACTCTTCTTGTTTTAGTGTTAGTATTAGTTGGGAGTTAGAGTTGGAGTGTGAGCTTTGCTCGGGATTCCGGAGTCATCTTCGGAAGTGTGGTAAAGCTCTTTTGTATCTTTACTATATTTTGAATAAATATTATTATGGATATCTTTTCTTATTTATTTAATTCAGTAATTCTTTTGAATTGTATTGTTGCTCTGAGTAATTACTTCGGAAATATTTCTATGTTGGATCCATGTCTGTGTGAGGTAGACTTACATGAGTTGTCTGCTAGTCTATGCATAAACAATTCATTTGAGTTTATTGAGCATGGGTGGTCTGCCCTGTTAGCTAAGGGTAGATTATTTAGAGTGATTGCTTGTATGGTTCAAGGAATTATTCTAGACGCGAGTTTGCACCCAACCCCACGAGGATGGTAGCCGCGAGTGTATGTGACAGCTGCACCGGTCTCTGTAATCCACCACGTCCGGTTGGACCAAGCAGGGTCTTAATTATAGCGGATGGATCCCCAGGGTGAACGAACCGCTTCGGTTCTCTAGCCCTAGCACTTCCGTGCCCCGATGCACAGATATATGACTGTTGTATGATCCTGAGTATATAATTGTAAATCATTAGATTGCTGAATATAAAATATTTAGGTTGGATATATTTTAGGAGTCCCTTTTTCCACTCGTTGCTCTCCCAATATTTTACTAATTACTCTTTTATGGATTACTTCATGAGTGCCACCTTTATCAAACTATTGATGTTTGACGTGATGTACATACGATCGATTTAGATAGCATCTTTGTGGACTTTTCTGCTAGCTTCCCTGTGGAAATGATAAATACGATACCCTGGAATACTCCATGGTGAAGTGCTACAATGGTGATCCGTGCGCTTGCGGAATAGAAATATTTAGTATAGCATAAGAACCACCAACACCTGTGCAGTAGTCCACAGTTCGACCAGATGTAGGTCCTTGCTACAACTGTGGTATATCGGGACACTTTGCTCGTGATTGCCCTTCTCCAAAGCTGGGCAATGCACCTCAAGCCTCTAGTCAGCAGCGCTCTCTTGGCAAGGTAGCTCCGACGAAGACAGGCCATGTCAACTATACCATATTGGAGGAAGTTCCCAGGGTGAACCAGTGTTAGCGGGTACCTTCTTACAAAAGGGACATCCCGTGGTCATACTCTTCGATTCAGGAGCTTCTCATGATTTCGTCAGCAAGACTTTTGCACAGAAGCATCAGTTGTCGATAAGTGTTATGAAGTCGCCTTATGTCATTCGCTCCCCGGGAGGGCAGTCAGTTACGAATCAGATGGTCTTGCATGCACCTCTTGTATAGGAGGAAAGATCTACTAGACTTGTCTGATAGTACTTGAGAACCAAGGGATTGATGTGATACTTGGGATGAGTTGGATGAAACGTCACGGTGCTTTACTTGATATCCCTTCGCTGCGATTAGACTTGATTCTCGAGTTCATGGCAAGATGATCATTTAGCTTTCCTCGCCATGTGCCCAGACTTCAGCTGTATATCAGGTTGTTGGACAGAGTCTTGATGCGGTACCAGTGGTGCGTGAGTATCCAGATGTGTTTCCAGATGAGTTACCAGGGATGCCACCAGATCGAGATGTAGAGTTCCAGATTGAGTTGCAGTCAGGCACTGCACATATCTCCAGGAGACCGTATAAGATGTCACCAAATGAGCTAGCAGAGCTGAAGATTCTGTTGAAGGAGCTATTGGACAAGGGTTTCATTCGTCCAAGGTCTTCACCTTGGGGTTGTTCCGCCTTGTTCGTGAAGAAGAAGGATCAAACGCTTAGGTTATGTGTGGACTACCGACCGCTCAATGCTATGACCATCAAGAACAAGTATCCGTTGCCTCGCATTGATATTTTGTTCGATCAGCTAGCTAGAGCGAAGATGTTCTCCAAGATCGATCTCCGCTCAGGTTATCATCAGATCAAGATTCGAGCAGAGGACATTTCGAAGACTGCATTCTCTACTAGATATGGGCTTTATGAGTACCTTGTCATGTCCTTTGGGTTGACCAACGCTCCAGCTTACTTTATGTTTCTTACGAACTCAGTGTTTATGCCTGAGTTGGACCAGTTTGTCGTGTTTTCATTGACGACATTCTCATCTACTCCAAGAATGAGGAGGAGCATGAGCAGCATCTCCGCATTGTGTTGCAGCGACTGCGAGACCATCAGTTGTATGCCAAGTTTAGCAAGTGTGAGTTCTGGATGACAGAGGTACCTATTCTAGGGCATGTTACTTCAGCAGAGGGCATAGCTGTCGATCCCGGCAAGGTCCACGATGTTCTGAACTGGAAGGCACCCAAGTCTGTTTCTCAGATCCGCAGTTTTCTTGGGTTGGCTGGGTATTATCGGAGGTTCATTCC
This sequence comes from Eragrostis nindensis, assembly GCA_012490785.1. NCBI lineage: Eukaryota > Viridiplantae > Streptophyta > Magnoliopsida > Poales > Poaceae > Eragrostis > Eragrostis nindensis. Next base: position 255,081 of record JAAXCT010000322.1, read on the forward strand.
AAACTTCTCCAAGATATCCAAGCCTATCACAGAGCTGTTGAAGAAGGGTGTGAAGTTCGTATGGAGTCCAGAGTGTGAGGAGGCTTTCCAGACTTTGAAGAAGTTCTACAGCTTCAGTCTTAGCTGAGCCTGATATCACCAAGCCGTTTGATGTGTACTGTGATGCTTCTAGTACCGGTCTTGGTTGTGTGCTGATGCAGGAGGGCAGGGTGATTGCTTATGTCTCTCGGTTGCTTAAGAGGCATGAAGAGCATTATCCCACTCATGACTTAGAGCTAGAAGCAGTGGTTCTTGCCTTGAAGGTGTGGAGGCACTATCTATTAGGGAATCTCGTGCATATCTACACGGATCACAAGAGCGTCAAGTATATCTTCACTCAGTCTGATCTGAACTTGCGCCAGCGGAGATGGTTAGAGTTGATCAAGGACTATGATCTGGAAGTCCACTATCATCCAGGGAAGGCGAATGTGGTTGCTGATGCTTTGAGTCACAAGGCTCATTGCAACTCTCTTGTCGCTACTTGTGCCACCGAGGAGGAGTCCAGCGTACAAGTGTATCCCTATGGATCCTTGTACAATATCTCGCGTTCCGACCCTGCGTGATGAGATTGTGGCAGCGCAGAAGAGGATGCTAAAGTGGGTCACCTTAAGAGGAGACTCAAGCTTGGAGAAGCCAGAGTCCAGCGTTTCAGAGAGGATGAGGATAGAGTTCTGTGGTTCAAGAACAGGATGGTGGTTCCAAAGGACTTTGAGTTGCGCAAGAAGTTTCTTGATGAGGTGCACATGTCCAAGTACTCTATCCACCCTAGCAGCAACAAGATGTACCAGGACTTGAGGAGTTGCTTCTGGTGAACCCGCATGAAGCGGGAAGTTGCACGCCATGTTTCTGAGTGTGACACTTGCAGGAGAGTCAAGGCAGATCATGTGAAGCCAGCCGGTCTACTTCAGCCTTTGAGTATTCCTGCTTGGAAGTGGAGGATATTAGCATGGATTTGATTGTCGGCTTGCCTCTCACAGCGCAGAAGCATGACTCTATTTGGGTGATTATTGATCGACTGACCAAGTCAGCTCATTTCGTACCCGCGCACAGTCGTTACAACGTCAAGAAGTATGCTGAGTTGTACATCGCTCGGATTCTCTGTTTGCATGGAGTGCCCAAGATTATCATTTCTGATCAAGAGCCCCAGTTTGTTGCTCGTTTCTGGGAGCAATTGCATGCTTCGTTGGACACCCGCTTGTTTCGCAGTGCAGCTTATCACCCTCAGACAGATGGTCAGACAGAGAGAGTGAACCAGATTCTTGAGGATATGCTTCGTGCTTGTGTGCTCACTCACAGCAAGAATTGGGAGGAATGTTTGCCACTAGCAGAGTTCTCTTATAACAACAGTTATCAGGAGAGCATCAAAATGGCACCGTTTGAGGCTTTGTATTGATAAGAACACGACGACGGTGTCCGAGAATTTAGTCCCAATCTTTCACGGTACCAACAGAAATAATATGTCTTCTCTGAATTAATTTACAATCCACCAGCATAAGATACTAATCTGAAAAGAAGCAACTGTCGGATGGCTAATAGTATATTTCAAATGTCAGATCCGAATATGAGTAGTTAACACAAGATGTATTTTTGAGGAAATAACAGCAGCAGGAACAGCACAAAACTTGTATATTCTCACGATGGCAACCAAACAGTAGGACCTGGCTCAATTACACGATAGCAATTTCCAACACAAACGGGTTATACAAAGATAGCAGCCGTCGTATACTTGATAACTCAGCAGGGTGTTAGTGGTGAAATTTGGCAGATGGCTTTGGTTTGGAGGGGATCGAAGTGCTTGATCAAGTTACGTGGTGGTCTTCATGGAGTTACGTGGAGCTAATCAAGTTACATGGTCAGGTGATGACTTGCATGGTGGTCTGGTGTGTTGCTGGTACGTGAAAGATTTTCAGGCATGGTGATGCGTGTCTCTGTAGCTTGGAGATAAAGGACGTACATGAATTTCAGGATATGGTTGTTAGTTAGAGTTTGAATCCGTTACAGTTTGGAGTCGGTTTGAGTCAGTTTTTCTTTCAGGTAGAGATAGCTACGTAAGGGTCTGTTCCTATAATACTGGGTCTTGTTAGGGTGGACGACAGCCAGAATACAATCAATACCTTCGTTATGTTTCATCTACTATTTTCGTTTTCCTTTTCCTTTGGTGTTTTGTCGTGAAAAACATCCGAATCTTCTCTGCGAAAGTGAGGCAAAAGCTTTGCTGATTTGTCGCGTAAATCAGTCGCTTCGCCGTTGCGTAAACGCGGTGTTTATCTTGGTGTTGCTTGGCGAATTTGTTGAGCAACACAGGGACAAGCACAATCAACAGGGAATAAAATAAGTTTGTCTTACAGGTTGTAGTCCAAACTCCAGATAGATCTTCCACCCGTATACATGTACACGATCAGAAGATGAGGAATTCCAGGTCGGAAGACCAAGATGCGCAACCAGAAGATAAACTCCTGATCACGATCTCCTTAACCCAAGGAGGATCAATACTTGCTGTCACCACGGCAGGAACGATGGCGGCGCCAACGTGAGTTCTGGAGGATAAGCTCTCGACAAATAAACTCACGGTAAAACCTAACTTCCCATACATGGGCGCCGGCCCTGGGTATGAGGCACGCAGGCCACCCACATCGACTCTGCCTGGACTCGACTAACGTGGCTGAGTCGGACACAAACTTGGCTGAGACGGCCCAACCTGACTCAGCAGAATAAATAAAACGAAGTCTAATCGGCCAAGGCTAATACAAGACTCGTGTAGGAAATAATAAAATACTAGCAAAAGTGCCAGTGCATTGCCACGGGCTGATAAAAAAATATTCCTTGATATTGTTTTAATACAATCATATTATATATCTACATATCATATCTATACGTAAGGTTTGACCTGTGCAATGTGAGACACGAACCCAATACAGTGAACATTACAAATGTTGAGTATGATAAAAATAAACACCCGCAGCCTAGCTTGAAAACTCGAACTCTCCTTACCGTACTGCTGAACTACTATTGTAAGAACCAGATGCTTGTATCGTCATCTGGTCCAGTCCTCGAGTAAAACCTATTAACACTATAGCCTGTTTATTTTTCCTTTTTCTTTTCAGTCAAGTATTTTTTAAAAAAGTATTGATATCAGCTAAACAGAATCAGTTTGCCATATTTTTTTTCATTGCAATAATTGTATCAACACCAATAAACAGGCTTTTGGAGGGAACAGGTCCATGATGTACTTTGTTCATTAGTGTTCTCTCTTCTCTACATCAGTCCCAACACCAAGAAATAACTGCCAGCATCCTGTGTTCCTCAGTTTCAACTGATTGTAGAAGGTCTGGTCTGTTAGTCAAAATTCAACAGATAAAAAAAAATGGAGTTCAGATTAGCTATTCAGGGAAAAATGAATACGAAGGAAGCAGGTTCAGATATTATAAAAATGAATTTGAAAATGCATAAAAATAGGATTATGGCACTGCAGTGAAAAGTCTAGGACCAGCCTAACATGAGACAACTATAGGTTCATTTCATTGTAGGGGTTTTCTTGAATACAGTTTATTTCAAAATCCTATTTATTTAAAATCCCAATTTTCCTTCAAGAGAAGTAGTTCTCATCCCTAATGCAAGTGCCAAGTTCACTGATAAAATAAATAATTTATTCCACTTCGTGCAACACCTGAGTTGTGGCCAATGCAGTGGTGAAGAGGAAAATGTCTGATATTTCTAACAAAAGGTAATGGCATTATTTTAAGGGCACTGTGAACGACTTGACCTGGAAATGGTAGCATGAGAATTCAAATCAGGAATACTATTTCTAAGGCAACAATAACGAAGGACTAATTCAAATATATCTCACTTCAACTTAGACCAGGAATACTATTTCTAGGACAACACCGATAGAAGAATGACTCATAGAACATTATTCATAAGGCAGGACTGATGGAAGATTAATTCATAGAACAATATTTCTAAGCCTACACCAACGGAAGGCTAATTGCAAAATAAGCACAAAAAATGCAGCAATCATTCAGAAAATGGATCTCTATGTGAATGATAGAGCCCTTCGTCGCTTATTCGCTAAACCTCTGACCTGAATCAGCCCTTCCCAAGCAGTTGTGCACCTCATCAAACTGAAAAAAAAAAAGAATAGAGGGAAATTCAGATATGGAGGACAGGAAAAATAGTTACAGATCAGGAAGAAGGAAGGGGCTTTTCTTACCTGGAGTTTCTTGAGATAGAGCACATGCCACAGCAAGTTTTGGTTATCTTCAGGATCTTGGCAAGCAGGGAAATGACGGCAACAGCACCTTGGATGCTCCCGGCTCTCCTCGTCTAGATGCTGGATTTAGCAATATGCTCGTGCGTTGCAACGGGTGCTAAATTTTTTTGTAACTATTTTACATCATATATTTGACACTTGGTATAAGGTGCAAATGAAAAAAATATATGTACGCATAGGCTACTATAGATAGATTCTTAGCAACCATTTGTTTAGGTGTGTCCTAACATGTACCATAGCAAAATAATAATAATGAACAATAATGGGTTTTCTTTCGTTGCAAGAGTAGAGAAAACTGATCATAAGTTTATATATAAGAAAAAAATGAACATTGTCAGGAACACAGGGGATCACATTATAGGGTTGTCATAGACATATGCTTGAATTCCTCAGCATATTTATTTCAGTGGCATCAATATCGACTTCAGTCCTACCACCAAATTGATGCATCCTGAAATTTGCTGTCGATGATGATTCTACTCATTGATCAGATTCAGCATATTCATTTCAACGGCATCAATATTGACTTCAGGCCTACCACCAAATTGATGCATCCTGAAATTTGCTGTCGAAGGGGCTTCTACTCATTGATCAGATTTTACAGTGACCTGTTCTGACAATATTTACACTCGCTAAAACTTCGACATTTCACAAGCATATGTTCTGTCGAAACAAAAACTTGATCATTTAAAAAAAAAACTTGATCAATGATCACTATCAAAACCATCCTTTCAGAAATCGAACTTGCAACTTTCACCCAGTTTACAAGTACCGTTGTGTCCACTTGTGAATTATTTTCTTAATTAACAAAATTAATGTATGCGAGTTTGTTCTCTAAGTTGGATACACATGTGGTTTCCTTGTCAACGGCAAGGCTGTGTCACGGATGTAGGCTTAACACAAATCAACTCCCAGGTAGCAAACAAAACAGAATAATAGGCATGCTTTGATGGCTGATGTTTGGGGATTTTTGTAGCACGCACCAGAAATCAAGCAATCAATTGAGGCATGCTTTCATGGCTGATGTTTGGGGATTTTTGTAGCACGCACCAGAAATCAAGCAATCAATTGGACAGTATTTGGCTTGATCCAAGCTACCCACATCACAATCCTCCCATCCCCAATCCGGGGAAGAGTCGCGTCACTGGAGGTTAAGCAGCAGGACACCAGCTCAACAACCGAATCCGCACGAAGCTATCCAATTGAAGGCTCACGGAACCATATCCTCCCTCGTAGGTGAGGGCGGCCTCGACGGCGACCGGACGTGGGTGAGGGCGCTGGTTTGGTTGGAGAGGTGAGGGGAGGGGAGGAGAGGAGAGGCGGGCGGGCGTGCAGAGCAGTCGGCCCCACCTGTCGGCGCCGAATATGTGAGAGGAGGGGGCGCGCGACGCACAGCGGCCCCACCTATCGGCGCCAATTTTTGTTGTGAGGAGGAGGGGACGCACGCAGACACAGAAGGAAAATAAAGAAGAGTAAAGATAAAGATTCCGGCCACTTGCTAATACGTTTCAGATTAGCACTTGCACTGATCCAACCATAATATTTGCAATGGACATCTTTTGTTCTTTCCCCTCTTGCCGTTGCATCTCAGCTCTTCCACAATTTAATTTGCAAGGCACTTCTTTGCGCAAATTAACACCCAAAAATATTTTCTTTCGTCCATGTTGCACCACATTTCCTTCTCCGTCCATGCATTGATTCATAGAAACAGGAAGATCGCCAAACCGAATGATGGAGCTCTTATTGCAATTATCATCTTCAATTAGCAAGTATTTCCAGAGTATATAGTAGAGTTGACTTGATGAGCCACGGTCTCATCATTCTCTCCCCCTTGAAACAAAGCCGTCCTCGGCTTTGAGTGATTGTGAAATGCTTCAATGTCTTTGCATATAGGAAAGGTTGTGATACTGCCAGCCTTCAAACATGGAGAATTAAAGTACCTTTGCTTGGAATATCCATAGGAAAATTACCAACTTTCGTATCTTTCAATACAAGATCAGAAAAGCCACTTTGCACATTATAATCAGTTTCTTCCTTGCAGTTAATTTCACTATTAGCAGTGACAGTTTTTGTAACATCGTTAAGAGCACTGTTAGCTTGCAGGCTGCCTCGAATAACTACATCATGTATGGACGTCGCTGTCGGACTCCTCTTAATGGGTTGAGTCTGGCGAGCAAGTCATCTTCAAGCCTGACATGATAGCAGATGCTGAGGAGATAGTTCGCCGTGTTCAGTCCAACTTGAGGGCAGCCAAGTCTCGATAGAAGAGCTATGCCGATAAGCGGCGTCGACCTTTGATCTTTGAGGTTGGTGATCGCGTATACCTTCGTGTCTCCCCCATGAAGGGTGTACGACGGTTTGGAGTCAGAGGAAAGCTTGCCCCCAGATTCGTTGGACCTTTTCTAATAGTGGAGAGATGTGGACCCGTTGCTTACAGATTGGAGTTGCCACCCAATCTTTCCGGTGTCCACAACATTTTCCATGTATCTCAGTTGAGGAAGTGCTTGAAGGCCCCTACCGATAAAGTGGTTAGTGATGTCGAGCAGCTTGAGCCAGATCTGACTTATCCAGAGCAGCCTGTTAGAGTTGTTGATCAGAAGGACAGGGTCACTAGAAACAAGACCACCAGGTTCTATAAGGTGCAATGGAGCAACCACTCTGAGGCCGAAGCCACGTGGGAGACAGAGGAATTCTTGAACTCTCACTTTCCAGTTTTCTACCTTCGAGGTGAGTTTTTAGTTTGCTTCCGTTTTTGCATCTTATTCGTTGTTTTTGCCCTTTACCTTCCTACCTTCTTCTTAAATCTCGGGACGAGATTCTTTTAAGAGGGGAGGGCTGTGACACCCCGTGTCACTGCAGTGCCAGCCACAGCGAAGTAGAAACCGAACTGAAGAAATTTGAACCAAACAAGTTTAAATTTCAAAGTCAAAATTCAAACAAATGCCAAAAATCCAAGCTTGTAAAGGAATTCAAAATTTTTAACAGCAACGTGACCCAACCAAAAATCTTGTGGTCTCCATGTCTGATAAAGAATTTTAGAGAATTTTTCAAGATTTTTGAAATTCAGGAAGACCCCTTAAAAATTCCGTGAAATGGCTGCAAGTCTGACTGTTCTTTGATTTTTAATTCAAAATCCATAGTACAAAACTGCATCGACCCAAAGGCAAAGTTGGAGCTGGATCGGTACTCTACCTCCCTAGAATTCGTGGTGATTTTTGGAGGACTGGAAGTACCCTAGATAATTCGTAGAACTTCGCTGGATTTAAATCACCGAAAATACGAAAGTGAGTCAGGGTGCTGTCAGAACTCGTCCACCACGTCGCCGCCGGCGACCGGGACACGCCGCACCTCCTCCACCCAGGGCCGTCCCGGCGCATGTGCGCACGGTGCGACGGAACAGGGCCCCCAAATTTTTGGGGCCCCAAACTGAACCAGGTCTCAACACAACAGAAGCTCAAAAGACAGATTAAGATGTTTTCTCAGGCTCAACTCCCAGTCTCACGATCAGCCGCCGCCTGAAAAACTCGATTTCGCCTCTACCTCGGCTCCTGACGACACCGTTGGTGGGGAAGGCAGCTGAACTGGTGGAGGTCTCCCTTGGCGCAGATGAAAGGCATCGCCGATCGAGTGCAAGCTGCTGTCCGGTTCGTTCCAATCCGAAGGTAGTGCAATCGCTCCGTCATGATCCGCAATCAAGCATCTACTTGATCGTTTTACTCTACATTGTCACGAGTGCTAGGCTGTAGAATATATGACGCGAAGAAGATGATATCATAGTGGAGAATCGTTCAGCAGGCATGTTGGAGAGGTGTTTGTGGAAATTCCGGAGAGAAGTGTTCTTGTCCATGCGCTTAGCAGATAGATTCCATGTTTTTCATTTTCTTCCTCAGTATGCGAGCTCACGTACCCGATGATGTGCTGGATATGTGTGAGTATGTGACACTGACAACAGTTCAGTGAATTTTTATTTGTTAACATTTGGAGCCAGCCCTGGTTTCTCAGGCTGAGGCAACTAATTAACTAGCACATTGAAACACTTTACGTTCATGTGGAATGAATTGCTTATTTTTGACACATAGAACAAATAATTTGGGAAATTTAAGTGTTAGTGTGATAAAGCACCAGTTAATGAACTGCTGTAAGTGTTGAAAATGGTTACTTGGTATCTCAACAAAAAAAGACTACTGTATCTGAGTTTTTTTTTTCATTTGATTAGCCAATACTCATAGCTAATACCAGCACATTTTTGATAAATTTTGCATATATTCAGAGTTAAATTTTGCATTCCCAAACTATTTACATAGTCTAAGCAATTAACAATGCATATATACAAATGATATCATAAGAATATAATATACTTATTTTAACGTAGGTTGTTCTAGGTACTATCACATAAAATTTGAGCTTAATAAGTATTTTAATTAACATGACATTTTGTCACTTAAAGTAAAGGCCTCAATTAGTATTTTGCACAGGGCCCCCAAAATCCTCCGGACGGCCCTGCTCCACCACACGCCGTACGCCGTGGATAAGGCCGAGCCGCCTCCTCGCTCGTTTCCGCCTCCCCCATTCGAACCTAACCCTAACCCTGGCCTCCTTCCTCTGACCCCGCTGCCATTGCCGCGCCTCGCCGAGCTTAGCTCGCCGCCCGCCGCCGTCAAGCTCCCTCAGGCAAGGAGAGCTAGCTCTGAGACTCCGCGAGCACCTATTCCACCTCACCATGGCGCTGCCCCACTTCCCTCCGCCGTGAGCGTCAGGGATTGGGCGTTCGTCTCCAACTCCGGTCACCCAAGCTCCATCGCCCCGCCGTCCGATTTCCTCTCTCCTGTGAGTCTATCACTTTTCCCTTTGAGCCTCGAGCAGCTCTTGGTGTCCGCGCGCGCTCCCCGTGACCCCTTTTTTTTCCCTATCAAATTTCACAGCTCACCGCAACGGGAATCAAGTTTCTCCCCGCCTCGTACGTCGTCGTCGTTAGGCACCTCCAAGTCGAGCTCCCACTTTTCTGCCATCTTCCTCCACGACACACTGGTCCCCAAGGTATAACTCATCAAGGTGACGCTCCCCAACCTTTTGCCCCGTGATTTCGTGCTTGCATTGTTGTTGAAGTGGGCTGAGCTGTAGTCCTCGTCGCTGGCCGCTTTCTGGTGGTCGCCGTCGGCGCCTAAGCCCTCAAATGGATGAGAAACGTGATGCGCTTCGCCCTGGTATTTGTATCGGGATTTTTAGTCGCCGTTTGGCCAAGCTCCGGTGCGACCAGGCCAGGATCTGGTGTGGCGCAGCCCCGTGTGGCCCTCGGTGCGGTTCAGTTCCGATTGGTTCGCGATTTTCTTTATTTTCAGAAATGTCTGCAATTTGTAAAACACATAATAAATCATAGAAAAATCAGAAAATATGAATCCAATTTTGTTGGATTCCTTTTACTCAGATCTATCCAAAAAAAATACAAAATCACACAAAATCATTCTAATATTTTCTGTAAAATTACAAATGTTGCACATCTTGTTTAAATCTTAATAAATCCTATAATAATACATAAACCTCGAAATTGTGCATTTTTCCACTGTTATACACATGCAGAACATTTTTCCACTGTAATCAAGTTTAATTATTTTCTTATGATTTAAATTTTGCTCTATCTTAATTAAATCACCATAAATAACCCGTAAGTCAATAAATCATGAAATTTCACCATAAATTACTTCCCGTGGTACTCTTCGCCAGAAAGATGCCACTGGACATAGATGAGTTTTTGAAATGCGCTCCTTCACTTAATCAACTCAAATTAATTTAATAATCCGCTTAAATATGAGTCAATGAAGGAAATACTTCAGACTAAAATAAAATTAAGTAAAGCTAATCACTCACAGCAGAACCTCACCACTTTAATTAATGAAATTCACTCTTCTTAATACAATGTAAATGTCTGTCCCGTTAAATATTAAAAATCTTAAATTGCATCATTTCATTGCATCTGACATGCATTTCTCCTTGTCATGACGTATAACTCGAGGTGGCCAGGAGCAAGTGGAGGACCATGATGCTGAGCCACTCAGGAGGAGCCACTGACTGATCCTTTGCTAACTGTGCTAGTGATAGCGTCGTTCTTGAGCCAGGCAAGCCCCGGTGCATCCTGTCCTATGTTTCCGTTTTCTTTTATCACTATGATTGAGGTCTATAGATATGTTTGTGCACTAGGTTTATAGGAGTTGATTGGAAACATAGAAATGCATTAGGTTTACCCTTCCTGATTATCCTTGATCTCCCTATTAGTAGTATGTTAGTCTTTTCTCGATCGTTACGCTGCTATGCTTAGATGCTAGTGATCGGTAGAAGTCGAGTGGTAAGTCCCACTCGCATGATAGGAGCTTATATCCTGCGGTAACGCTTCATTGAGGTTCCTTAAAATGCCGACATCATCGTTTTTTCAACCGGTAAAATACCCACGAAATCGACTTTGTTTAATTTACGCCTCAAAAATATTGGCTCAATTTACTCTGTGGTATATGAACAAATAGTCTCCCTATATTTTGTGAGTCTCAAGTTCAAGCCGGTCCAATCTCTCGCAGGAGCCCATAGGGGTATGCTGTGTGTGTGTGTGTGTGTGTGTGTGTGTGTGTGTGTGTGTGTGTGGTGTGTGTGTTTGTGTGTGTGTGTGTGTGTTTTATAGGAGTGCACTCATACATACAAATACAATATGTGAACAACACCATATGTATTGTGTTACTTCCCAAGGTAAGTAATAATTTTGGGATAATGTTAATTGATAACCAATAATAACTGGCAGTGAAAAATAAAAATGAAAATAAACGGTAGAAAAATATCCCTAATTTGTTGGTCTTTGCATCTTGATGATGGGCCGATAGTTAGCCAGTCTGCTTCTAAGGGATTGTAGGACGTGGCCAATGTATTAGGAGCTCCCACATACAGCATGCCATGTTTATCAGATGTTTTATCCCATTTTCACAGCTTTGCAAGAATTGATTTGACACACTTATGTGGATGAGTAGGATATGAAACCTAAACGTTTAGTTAAAGTTGTAGTTTTCTAAGACTTCGGTGCAAGTAGTTCTAGTTTTTTGTAATTTACTCAATATATATATATATATGCATATATATATATATATATACGGAGAGTATATTCTATAGCCGGCTATAGAATAGCTTATTCTATAGCCACTTTAGTTTTACGAAAAATTTATCACGAATTTACGATGAATTGAAGCAAAATTACGACATTTATGTTCACATACGTGCTACAAGCAAAACCATGGTAAAAGTGTAGTAAATCATGTAGCAAAATGTCATAAAACACTTTAGGCGAATGTCGTAAATTACTATAGTGAAGTGGCCACAGAATAAGTTATTATGTGGCCGGCTATAGAATATTAGTTCACTATATATATATATATATATATATACTCTATAAACTCCCTGGGTGTGAAATATTATTTCACACCCCAGCCCACCTGCCCGAGCCTGTGCAACCATGAACGAACCAACCCAGGAAAAACCGGCCCCCAGAAAAAAACCAGACCCACACGCCCATTTGGAAAATATTAAATGCAGTTAATATTTTCCAAATTAGCTACTAATGACTCTTGATTAATTATGGGTCTATTAATAGGCCGGAACGGAGTTGATTTTTCTAATCGGGGCTATTGCCCGTCCCGGCCATTTTTTGGCATGGAGGTGCTGTTGCTTCATCCCGGACGGCGGCGGGGGCGGCTGTTGCTTCGTTCCCGACGGCGGCGGTGGCAGCTGCTGCGTTCCTGACGGCTTCTTCATTACGTGGCAAGGTACGCATCCATTCGTTTACCCTGTCGTTGTCTCTAGCAAGTACCCTTCCATTTGTTTTCACCCTGCCTGGATCTTAGATTTTTCTCCCTCTCCCAGGCCTCTAGCAGGCGCCTTGCAACCAAATAATCACGGTGGCCGATCCATTTTTTTTAGCAGATCAAAAGCCCATTGTTCTTGCGTCTATGGGATTAGGCGTCTGCACCAGAAAGACACGTAAATCTTGTCTATCCATGTTTCAGTGCCCTGTTTCTTGTTTTTTGCTTTTTACACCGGAACGAATCAATCCTGAATCTGCTTTTCTCTTGTGTATGTGAGATCCGACCAAGGCATGTTGAGAATCAAGGCATCATTTTGCTCTGGATTTTGTGCTTATGATGGATACAAGGAATGGCCTATGCGACAGGGCAGGAGAAGCCCAGGATGCTGGTCGTTGCCAGCATAACCAGAGGTGCGAGATTCACATCTGCAGCTCGGATGGAGGTCACAGGCTTCAGGGTATGAACCAGGACGATACGTATATTTTGCCCTCTTCATGTTTTGTTGCCCCTGTTCTTGCTTCATAGATTGGAACGAATAAATCCAAAATTTCTTCGGTTCTGTGTTTCTGTGTGTGGTACGACCATGTGAATATTTTAACATTTTAATTTGGTTGCAACTCCAGAGTCAACTCCAACTTCAGGGTCTTGATCCTGTTTGGTGTAGCCAAGAGATTGGGATTCAACGCCATCGACATTTGCATTTGCCACGATGGGAACAATGGCGACGATCCAAGATGATGCCAGCAGGCAGCGAGTGGCGGTGGCGCGACTCTCGTCACTGGACCTGTATCTGTGCGTTCAAGCATACCCTTTGTATATATAGCTATGCGTTCTGCTAGCTGTAAGAACCCCAAGTTGTAAAATGCTTGAACCAAATCTAGTCATTTGACTTCTCAGAGGATGAGCTAATGTACTATATATTTTCCAGTTTCCAAGCAGATGAATGATTTTACATTGGTATTTTTGTTATCTGCAATGCAAGTTTTTATACTCCAACAAGCATATCTTTATTTTGAAAATAAGCTATGATTTCAAAACTCATCATCTCAGAAATTATATATTTCAGTACATAATTTTTATGTCCTAGGACTGCAAATTTTAATGACCGGAACGTGATGCTGAGATTTATGCTTTAACGTGTACTTTTTATGACTTACCTATCAATTTATGCTTCAACAGGGAATTGAACTCAGTTATGCCGATTGAAAGCATGCTGATTGCTGAATACGGCTATGAAGTTAGCAGTATCTCACTTAAATTGATTGCTTGCTCATGCAATTTCACTTGGTTACTCCTAATGTTCAGTTTATGTAGGATATTGACTTTGTGGCTGACAGTGTAGGACTGGCCAACATAAACAATGATCAGTGTGAAAGAACTCAAACCATTCGACCTGGCATTAACCGCAAAACACGGAGAGCCAAAACGAGCTGGAGCCAAGAAGTAGAGAAGCAAAATCTCTCACTGCACTGTATCTTCCATTCAAATATACGATTCAAGGCACACCTGCTCAAGTGTCTCGATAGTTTCTCTTATCGGCAATAGAGAAGTGCGTGCACAATAATAATACACGAAAAGAATGTACTTGTTTTTGTGATCTGACTGTGTAACATTTTACTATGACACACGTTGGAAGGCGAAAAAATAATTTGTTCCAACTGTAGATGCTCAATTATGGTTGCCATCAGAATGATTGACCATATTGGGCGTGCATGTTTTTTCTCTGTGGTCAGAATTTTTAGATATCTTGACCACCCATACATTCTCCACGAAAACTTTGTGATCACACTTTCTTTAATTTGTTTTTGTGGCTAAACTATTTCCATTTTACGATCATAACCAATGAAGACGGGATTTGAACGGAATCTTTTATGACTCTATAAACCTGTTCCAATATAGTATATGCTTAAGAACCGAAGTATACTTTTGTAATGTTTGAGGCAATATATTCAAGTTAGTTCAATTGAAGTTCACGAACAAGCATTTATTTTCTTTTTCAAGATTTTGTGATCTGACCTTATTTGTTTTTGTGATCCTACACTTTACATTTTACGATCATAACTCAATGAAGTGATAGTTCCTTAAGAAAAAAAATATCACAACCTTTTATAATGAGTGCTGAAGGTTTTATGATTACCCCCACTATTAAAAAACCAAATAAAAAAATCTAACAATACTTAAGTTTTTCTGTTCAAGTTTTTATGCTGAAGCTATCATGATTTTATGATTCAGCAATATATTTATTTTTTTGTTCTCACTGGGTAACATTTTACGATCACACAAGCCGGAAGACTAATATCAAATAAAATCTGTCCAAGCTGTAAATGTTTGAAAACTTTGCCATCTGAATAATTAACCATCTGACAACCACAAAGCTGCATTAAATTTATGGATATAATTTACAAAAGAAATATCTTTCTCACAAAAAAAGTATTGTCCTATGATGCTTCTTAGATATAATTTACAAAAGAAATATATTGTTTCTTGCGATCTCACTGGGTAACATTTTCTGATCACACATGATGGAAGACTAATTTTAAACTTCATTTGTCCTTCATGTAAATCTTTGAAAACATTGGCAGGTGAATAATTTATCATGTTGGACATGCATGTTTTTAGCTTGGTGACAACCGCAAGGTCCCATGAAGATTTTCACGGTCACATTTTGATTGTTTTTGCAATCCTACTGGTTAAAATTTATGGTCATATAAGTTATACAGATATGTTTTGAGTTCATTTTGCTCCTAAATGTTAAAGCCAAGTCCTTCTCCTATGCTCCCCAAATTTCTGAACAAATTAGTAACATTTTACGATCACAATGATTGACTATTAAATCCGGGACTTATTTGTCACACAAACAAGCATCTTTTTGAAACAGCAGGAAGAGTTGCATGCAGAGCCTGCGGTTCAAAAGAAAACTAGGAGGGTGTCATCTGGTAGGAACAAATGCACAATTCTCAAATGCATTTGAAGTTTTTATGATCCGAGGTAGCGGTTTTTTAACTACCAAAATTATGTGATCATAAAAATATTTTACTACTGCAAAAAAATATGTGACCAAAAATACATATGAATTTTGTTGTTTCGGATTGAAAAATTTCAATTCGTTCAGCCGTCTTACTTTTGTGGCATTGGATTGAGAATTTAATAATCCGTTCATATATTTTTCTTCAATCAGATTCACTTGTTTATATTTCGTTCACAGATGTACATCTCACCCCAAGGTTCTAAAATGCTCCCCATCAAATCTTTCTCGATTTTACACTCTCAGTGTTGTAAAATTCACCCAGCTAGTTTGTGTATTTTTATGAACTGATGTGCCGGCAAATTAGTCCCAAAATATCCTTTTACGCAATTGTAAATATTCAACAGTTTGGATTCTTCCACAGAAATACGAGTTCAAACGAACTCAGATTTTCCGCTCAAATCTACTCAAATTTTATGCTCAAAATATTTAGGTTCATGCACACGTCATCATTCCAAAAGGAGCTAGCAGATTTCTCCAAATATTTTAATACAAAAGATCCTGCCATGAGAACCTTTTGCGGCTGGGCATTCCAAATATTTTAATACTTTCCAATTTGCCTCATCGCAGCTCAATTAACGCCAAGATCCGACAGCCTAGCAGCTTTTAAAGAAACGGTGGGGCAATTTGGAAACTAGGAGAGAAAATCGGCGGGACCGAACCGGAAGCCAACAGAAAAAACCAGGCTCAGCAGTGGACTCGCACAGCCTATATAGGTCCGGGGTGTGAAATAATATATCACACCCAGGGAGTGAATAAGTGCTACCCTATATATAGCGCTGCCCTATATATATGCTTGAACGCACAGATACAGGTCCAGTGACGAGAGTCGCGCCACCGCCACTCGCTGCCTGCTGGCATCATCTTGGATCGTCGCCATTGTTCCCATCGTGGCAAATGCAAATGTCGATGGCGTTGAATCCCAATCTCTTGGCTACACCAAACAGGATCAAGACCCTGAAGTTGGAGTTGACTCTGGAGTTGCAACCAAATTAAAATGTTAAAATATTCACATGGTCGTACCACACACAGAGACACAGAACCGAAGAAATTTTGGATTTATTCCAATCTATGAAGCAAGAACAGGGGCAACAAAACATGAAGAGGGCAAGATATACGTATCGTCCTGGTTCATACCCTGAAGCCTGTGACCTCCATCCGAGCTGCAGATGCGAATACATCAATAGATCAATAGATGTGAATCTCGCATCTCTGGTTATGCTGGCAACGACCAGCATCCTGGGCTTCTCCTGCCCTGTCGCATAGGCCATTCCTTGTATCCATCATAAGCACAAAATCCAGAGCAAAATGATGCCTTGATTCTCAACATGCCATGGTCGGATCTCACATACACACAGAGAAAAGCAGATTCAGGATTTATTCGTTCCGGTGTAAGAAGCAAAACAATCAAACACGAACAGGGCACTGAAACATGGATAGACAAGATATACGTGTCTTTCTGGTGCAGACGCCTAATCCCATAGACGCAAGAACAATGGGCTTTTGATCTGCTAAAAAAAATGGATGGGCCGCCGTGATTATTTGGTTGCAAGGCGCCTGCTAGAGGCCTGGGAGAGGGAGAAAAATCTAAGATCCAGGCAGGGTGAAACAAATGGAAGGGTACTTGCTAGAGACAACGACAGGGTAAACGAATGGATGCGTACGTTGCCACGTAATGAAGAAGCCGTCAGGAACGCAGCAGCTGCCACCGCCGCCGTCGGGAATGAAGCAACAGCCACCGCCGCCGCCGCCGTCCGGGATGAAGCAACAGCACCTCCAAGCCAAAAATGGCCGGGACGGGCAATAGCCCCGATTAGAAAAATCGACTCCGTTCCGGCCTATTAATAGACCCATAATTAATCAAGAGTCATTAGTAGCTAATTTGGAAAATATTAACTGCATTTAATATTTTCTGGGGGTCTGGTTTTTTTCTGGGGGCCGGTTTTTCCTGGATTGGTTCGTTCATGGTTGCACAGGCTCGGGCAGGTGGGCTGGGTGTGAAATAATATTTCACATCTAGGGAGTTATATTTCACATCTAGGAGTTATATATATATATATATATATATATATATATATATATATATATATATATATATATATATATACCACAGCGCTATTCTGCACCTAAGGTGCAGAATAACTATTCTACACCTAACTAATAATTACTGAACAAATTGTCAGTAATTATTAAAATTACTAAGCAAAATGTCATGATTTTTACTGAACGCGATCACGAAGCGTGAATTACTGACACATATTAGCATCGTGCACTCAGTTCAGTAATTTATGATCGTTTTGTTCAATAAAAAATTACTAGGTGTAGAATAACTATTCTACACCTAGGGTGCTGAATAGCATTTGTATATATATATATATATATATATATATATATAACTCATTCGTCTTTGGTCAATTGTCTTCATTTGTGAGAATTAATCTGTTTCTCAACTTCTCCTAGGAGAAAAAGACATCTATCCCTGTATTTGGTTTGACCAAATTATAACCTCATATTTATTTTTTATGTTTGTTGAGTAAATCTCTTTAGTGCCGCCGAAAAATTCATAACCTTTTATGCTATCATTTGGTCCGTGATATGTGAGGCCCACTACCGCCACAAAGAGTGGAGTGTCATAGGTTTTAGTTTAAAGGACCTTTTGTTTGTAAACATGGAAGTTAATTTTTGAGCTATTAATTGTTATATGTACGGATATGTATATAGGTTAAACATAATATGTGGTGGGCCAACATATATATTGTTGTTGTGTTTATTTTTCTTTTTTTTTCCCTACTTAGACTGAGATTTTTTGGAATCGTTATCTTTTTTTTTTTGAGAATTTGGAATCGTTATCTTGATTCGTTCCTAGGTAGACATAGCAAATTAAGTGTACGGCACCGTTAAACTTCCGAGTTTGACGGCGCAACAGAAAACAAAGACCGCGAAACAGAAAACAAATAAGTAGGTCACTGATCAGACTCGAGCATTCACTATTTGCATGGGAAACAATAATGCATCATAGCCTTTGTTCTCTTCAGTAACCCTGTAGGAGGCACATGTGGTTTTAGAGTTCCCCTTCTCCGGCCCCGAATCAAAACCAAATGGGAGACTCCCGGAAAAGCCGGAAGCGATCCAGGAGGCGATTAGGGTTCCGAACGGCGCCGCCGGTCTTCGCCGTCGCCGGCCGTGATGTGAGGTAAATCTTCATGCCGCTCCCTGCTAGGGTCGCATCAGGCTCTACCCTGGCAATTACGTGGTGGCCAATGGTGACTTCAGGATGAGATACGTGGTCTACGATCTGGGGTACTTGGTCTTGGCCTGTGAGTACGTGGTCCTCTTGCGTCGCGGAGATCGGCTCCGAGTGGGTCGTATTTGCTCCGTCCTCCATTACGTCTACGTTGCGGACTCTGGCCGTGCGTAGGACGATCGAATTCCTCTATCCATCTCGGGTGAGAGGCTGCTGGTATACCGTGACACCTTGTCGACGGATTTTGGTTTCTGAGTTGATAGTACTGCTGTGGTCGAGATCCCCAGGTTCTAGGTTCTGACGAAATTCCTAGTGGTGCCGATCGAATCCGGTGGAGGGTGATAAGGGGTTCCTGGTGAAGGTTCTGCCCACCTGATGCCGGTGTTGATCTAATCATTTTTGGAGCTTGTCGGACTTGTGCTCTTGGTTGTGTGATCAAGAAGTTGGTTGAGAAAGCAATGAGTCTTCTATATTGGAACTGCCGGGGGGTGGGGAATCCCCAGACAGTTCGTGATCTGTGCACGCTCATCGGTGCACACAACCCCATATGGTCTTTCTATCGGAGACCTGGCAGTGTGAGGCGAGAATGAAAAGGCTAAAATGGCGATTGGGAAAGAAGAATTGTTTTGTGGTGGAGTCGGAACACAAAGGTGGTGGTATCGCCTTATATTGGGATGACTGTATCTCGGTTGATCTGCAGTCATATTCAAAGAGACACATTGATGTAATCATTCGTGTCGACCCTCTTGATCCCCCTTGGAGAGCCACCTTTGTCTATGGTGAGCCGAGGGCAGAAAACAGGCATCTGATGTGGGATAAACTGCGGCAAATAAAAGCTCATGTGAATGAACCGTGGCTACTGGCGGGGGATTTCAATGAGGCGTGTTGGCAATTTGAACATTTTTCTGCAACCAAACGAAATGAGCGACAGATGGAAGCCTTTAGACAGGTGCTTCAAGATTGTCAAGTGCAGGACTTGGGTTTCTCTGGCTTGCCGTGGACGTATGATAACAGGAAGCCTAGAAATCGAAATGTTAAAGTCAGGCTTGATAGAGCGGTTGCTTGCGATGAGTGGACTGTGATGTACCCGGATGCATCAGTACAACATCTCGTATCCCCGTGCTCTGACCACTGCCCCCTCCTCGTGCGATTTGAGGTCGAGGAACAGAAGTTGTCCGGCCCTAGGCCACAGAGATATGAGGTGATGTGGGAGCGTGAAGAGAGCCCCGGAGAGGAAATTCGATGTGCATGGCAGCAGGTTACTGATAAATGCTCGCTCGGAGATATAGCTGACACGTTGCGCCATGTGATGGGAAGCCTGAAAAGGTGGAGTCATGTGAAGTTCTGTTCGGTGCGTAAAGAACTAGAAGCTCTGCGCAAGCAACTCGCTGATTTGCAGAAACAGAATAACCCGGACAACTCCCAAGACATCAAGGAGAATATGAGGAAAATGGATGAAATTCTGTATAGAGAGGAGATGATGTGGCTCCAAAGATCAAGAATTATGTGGTTGAAAGAGGGAGATCGAAACACGAAGTTCTTTCACAGGAAATCTGTATGGAGAACTCGTAAAATAGGATAAAGAAGTTAAAAAGAGAAGATGGTGCCTGGGTAGAGGACATGGAGGAAATGAAGAACATGTCACGTAATTTTTTTGCCAACCTATTTCAGAGGGATGTTGAGGTGCAGCCAGACCTGATCCTACAGCACCTTTCAGCGGTGATTTCGGATGAGGTAAATGATAAGCTATGTGCTGAATTCTCTGAAGTAGAAATTAGTGATGCACTGTTTCAGATTGGGCCACTGAAAGCACCAGGCCCGGATGGTTTTCCCGCGCGGTTCTTTCAGCGGAACTGGGAGGTGATGAAGGAGGATTTAATTAGGGCCGTGAGAAAATTCTTTGAAGATAGTGTTATGCCGGATGGGGTCAACACTACGTCCATTGTACTAGTGCCAAAGAAAGACCACCCGGAGGAGCTCAAAGATTTCAGGCCCATCAGTCTGTGTAATGTTATATATAAGGTCGTGTCGAAGTGCTTGGTGAACCGACTGCGGCCAGTTCTGCAGGACATTATTTCTCCTAATCAAAGTGCGTTTGTGCCGGGAAGACTTATCACAGATAATGCGCTCATTGCTTTTGAATGCATTCACACAATCCAGCAGGAGAGAAGAGAGGACAGGCAATCTTGTGCTTATAAATTGGATTTATCAAAGGCTTATGATCGAGTCGATTGGGACTATCTAAAGGGTGTTATGTTGAAGTTGGGCTTTCATCCAAAGTGGGTACAGTGGATTATGAGTTGTGTTATCACTGTACGCTATTGTGTTAACTTCAACGGTGTCCTTACTGATTCGTTCCAACCAACAAGAGGAATACGCCAAGGTGATCCTTTATCGCCTTATTTGTTTCTTTTTGTGGCTGACGGCTTATCTACCTTGCTGAAAAGAGAAACAAATATGGGGAATATTGCGCCGGTGAAGGTGTCAAGGAGAGCTCCAGAGATATCTCATCTCCTATTCGCTGATGATAGTCTTCTCTTCTTCAAGGCGACACATGCTCAAGCTGAAAACGTGAAGAGAACACTTGAGACTTATTGTCGAGGTACGGGGCAGCTGATTAATCAGGCTAAGTGCTCGCTCCTGTTCGCAGAGCATTGTCCAACTACTATTGTTGACGATGTCCGCTCAGTTCTAGAAGCTGAAACTGTGGCCTTTGAGCCAAAGGATTTGGTCCTGCCAACACCGGAGGGAAGGATGAAGTCATCTCGATTTCAGCCGTTATGTGAAAGATTGGTGAAGAGGACTGATAATTGGGCAGACAGGGACATGTCGATGGGAGCCAAAGAAATCCTCATCAAGTCAGTCGCATATGCAATTCCAACCTACACTATGAGTGTGTTTAAACTGCCTGATTGCGTTTGTGAGAACTTGGAGCAGATCATTAGGAACTATTGGTGGGGTTCTAGAAGGGGAAAACGGAAGACACACTGGCTGGCATGGGAGAAGCTCCTGCGATCGAAGGACAGAGGAGGAATGGGGTTCAAGGACTTGAAACTGTTCAATCAGGCCATGTTGTCTCGGCAAGCGTGGAGGCTGCTGATGTTTCCAGATAGCTTGTGTGCAAAAGTGCTAAAGGCAAAGTACTATCCTAATGGGCGCTTGGAGGATACGGCCTTCCCAACATGTGTCTCCCCGACATGGCG
Source organism: Eragrostis nindensis (assembly GCA_012490785.1). Taxonomy (NCBI): domain Eukaryota; kingdom Viridiplantae; phylum Streptophyta; class Magnoliopsida; order Poales; family Poaceae; genus Eragrostis; species Eragrostis nindensis. Next base: position 276,697 of record JAAXCT010000322.1, read on the forward strand.
AGCTGTAATGCACGGCCTGGAACTTCTGAAGGAAGGGCTTATATGGAGAGTTGGGTGCGGGGACAAGATCAAAATATGGCGTGCGAACTGGATTCCTAGGCCATTGCCACTCACGGTGATGGGTAAACGACGACCTTGCTGGCTCAAGTGGGTGTCTCAGTTGATGCTACCATCTGGACTGGAATGGAATGTCGAAACATTGAGAAGATTTTTCTGGGAGCCGGATGTGGATGAAATTTTGAAGATTAAGCTTCATGGCCGACGACATGATGATTGTCTTGCTTGGTTTCCAGAGAAAACTGGTATTTTTTCAGTTAGAAGTGCCTATCGGCTTGCGGTCCAACTGCAAGATGCCAAGTCTGACAATCCAGGGTCTAGCCTGAGAGAACCTGGTGTGCGACCTCAATGGAAGAAGCTGTGGAAGTTGCCTTTGCCACTGAAAATTAAAGTGTTTGCGTGGCGGGTTGCATCGCGGGGTTTGGCCACAAAGATGAAAAGTGCAAGCGCAAGCTGGAGGTAGATAGTACTTGCAATTTGTGTGGAATAAACGCGGAGACGGAGCACCATGCAACTATAGCATGCCCACATGCTGCTGTGCTACGCGAAGCCATGTCTGAACACTGGCTACTTCCCGCTGAAGAGTTGCTCAGGTATAGTGGCCCAGATTGGTTGCTGTTGCTCCTTGATCGAGTTGAGGAGGAGGAGGCAGTACATATTATCCTGATAATGTGGCGGGCATGGTTTATTCGTAATGAGATTGTACACAACAAGCCGGCTGGTTCTATCTCCTCGTCAGTGCACTTCCTTTGCAGTTATTTGGACACACTGTTCAATGTCTGGCACGGCAATATCCAGTCGGACGGCAAGGGTAAGGCACAGGCGTATACTTGGGCACAGAAGAGACAACAGTATCAGTTGAAGGAGAGACCGATTCTAAAGTGGTCTCCTCCCCCGCATGGATGGGTCAAGATCAATGCTGATGGCGCATTCTCGGAGGACACTGGTCGGGCGGGTATTGGGGTTGTTGTCAGAGACCACTCTGGTAAAGCTCTTTTATCTGCTTCGCGGGTGCTGTTTTGATGCGGCTCTGCAGAAGAAGCAGAGGCGGAGGCATGCAGGGAAGGAATCACTCTGACGGAGGAGTGGATTAGGACAAAGGCCATTGTGGAATCGGACTGCTCTTCCCTGGTTGCTGAATACAAGAATCCGGAGATCAATCGCTCTAAGCTGTGCCATATCATAGAAGAAGTGAAGAGTTCCAGTCGTAATCTGCCGGATGTCATATTCCTGGCTGTGAAGAGAGAACAAAATGCAATTGCTCATGAGCTCGCGCAACTGGCGAAGCGCACGACCCACACGGCGGTGTGGAGAGGGCAAATCCCACGTTGTATCGAGCATATGATTGCTCAAGATTGTACCCCAAACTTTGAGTAATCAATAAAGTTCTCTCACTCGCAAAAAAAAACAGTAAACCTGTAGCAATGGACCCATTTCCTGAGCTGCAAGCGGTTTTCTTGCTGAACTGATCAATCCAGCTTCGTGGCCGGCCGCTTAGACCGCCGCTGCAAAAGTGGCAGTTGCGCCCTGGCATTCGTCGCGTCGCTCCCCCACTCCGCTAGCTAGTGCCATCGCCGGCCAGGCCGGGCGGCAGGCATGCCATTATTTCTTTTCTTCGTTTGCGCCTTCTCCCATATTCCCCCGCGACCAAACCGCCGCCGATGGCATGGGCGATCCTGCAGGCGGATCCACCGACGCAGTGTGCCCGGAAGCCGCCACTAGCTGCGGGGCTGTCCACAGGCATTCGTGAGGCGGCTCAGAGCAACCGGTGTGGGGCGGCATGGAGGGCTGCCACCGCTGCTGGGGGCCTGTTTTTTTTTTTTCAGTTTGTAGCGTGTGGGCTTTTTCTTTCTTTCCCATTGCCTATGGGTTCCGATTTTTTTTTCTATTTTTGGCCTGTTGGCTGTTTTCCTGTCCTATTTGGCCCATTGGGCTCACATCTTCTGTTACCGGTGCCGCTGACCCTTTTAACCCTTTATTACCGGCGCCACTCCCGTTCCTTGCTACCCTTCGGCATCCTGATCAAGCCTCAGGGACGTTAGTGCAAAAGGAACAATGTATATGTCCACCCTAACAAAAGGGACTTATGTTACGTCACATATCGTGCAAGCAAGATCATATTACTGGATAGGAAGTTAGGTGTTGGTGCATTGTATCTAAGAACAGGACCCTCAGAAGGCTCCATGGGCCCATGGCCCTTGTCCACCGCCTCCTCCTCCAACCTCAGCAGACGGCTGCCACCACTTCGCATGCCGCTCTCTTCCAACCACCCAAAAAGCTACAACGGTGTCTACCACAGCCCACTACTAACCTTTTGACCTCACCGCAACGCTGTCCGCCAGGTCAACCGCAGCCACGCTAAGTGCTAACTTGTCCAAACCAACGCCTCTATACCTGCTCTTCCACTGCCAGTGACCACCACCGCAGCCGGCATCACCCTTGCCGTGTCACCATGCTCCGCCGCCACTGCCAGCCAAGCTAGCAAGTATATTTCAGCGGAGTTTCGCCTATATATTAAAAATATTGCATTTATTGCCAAAATTTCATTATTGACTATGTTTATTCTTATTTGGAAGAGTTGATTTTTATATGCAATATGATAGTTTGTATATTAAAGATTATTAAATCAAGCAACTAATTTTAGAATTCAGTTACCAAAATTATGAATATTCCCTAAATATCGTGTTAATCGGTGATCTCCGATATATTTTTCCTACTAGAGATATAGATTCCTAGCAGCCAGCCTTCCTACGGATTCTATGTCTGGCGAGAGGAGGAACAGATTCTTGGGATACAAACCCACACAGCCAATGGGATTCTGCAGTGCTGAAGACACACCGGTGACTGTTGAGCTCGTGTTGTGTTGTGGCGAGGAAGAAGAAGCATGTGCGGCCGTGGCCCAGGCACCAATGAGAGAGGAAGGGCGGGTGCACGAAAGCAGGTTTGCCCTCGCTTACGTGAGAGCGATCGTTTTGTACCCTCGGAGACTACCCAAGGTGGACGTCGATAGGAGCATAATGCATCAACATATTTCCAAGTAGCTACGTTGCAGAGTCTCATTGCGAGTTCCTCTGTGTATTTGTCTGGTCCTAGTTAAGATTCATATAGCACCAATACAAAAGCAGCATGTTTACTTAGAGCATCTCCAGCAAGACCTCTATTTGGGCCCCTACTCCATTATTTGAGAGTTTGAGCAAAAAAACCAACTCCAGCAAGGACCCTACTTGGACTCTCATTTTGCATGTCCTCTCAAACTCTATCTCCAAGCACCCATTCCTGGGGTCCTCCCATCCTCCCTCTCATTCGTGGATCCCACCATTTTTCTTTTCTTTTTCTTTTTTTTCTCTCTCTTCTCCCTCCTCCTCCTCCCACAAGTGGATCTTGCCGCCCCACGCCGCCGGGCCTTGCCTCCTCGCCGTGGGGCATGTCGCCTGGCCTCGCCTCCTCGCCGCGGGGCCACGCCGCCGGGCCTCGCCTCCTCGCCGGGCCACGCCGCCGACCACGCCTCCTCGCCGCCGGCCACGTCGCCCTCGCTGCCCGCTCCTCCACGCGCCGGGCCCGGAGCAGCAGCAGCTCGCGGCTCCCTGCCCCGCCGCGCCGGGCTGAGCCAAGCCAGAGGCGCGCCGCCCGCGGCTCCCTGCCCCGCCGCGCCGGGCTGGGCCAAGTCCGGGCGAGTTCGGCGCTGCGACCCGGACACGAGCCAGGGCCACAAGCACCGACGCCATCACCCGCGAGCAGCTCCTACCGCCTCCCATGGAGGATTCGATCGCGCCAACTCCGGCTGCCGATGACGCCCCAGTGGTAGAGGAATCCGCCGCCCCATAGGCTGAATGCGCAGACGGTGTAGGACAGCAGCAGCCAGAGCGGCGTGAACGCCATCGACACCCTGATGTTCATGCGCCCGAGCAGTGACCCGGCGAGCAGCACCAGGGAGGACTCTTGTGCCATCCACGCCATCCACGCCAAGAGTTCTTGTGCCATGAGCTTTCAACTGAATAGTAGGACTCTTTGAGCATGTGTCTCTCAATATTTCATCACTGGAAAGTTTAAGAGTACATGAACTTCTCCTGGAGAATTGCAAGCTGCAGGTTGACAAATGTTGTATTGACAAATGTTTGATAAAACAATCTGTATGCACAACAGATTCATGATGCTTGTGAAGAATGCTGTGATATCATTGATTTTATATAAACAATCTGTATGTACAAAATCATGGGATGCTGACAGTTCATGTTGCAATTCTGGAGTGTGCTCTGTTTTGTGAATATCATTGATTTTATATAAACAATCAAGCTGCAGGTTCACAGTGTATGGTGATTTTTGGGTGAACTGCTGGGCATTATCCTTTGCATAAATCATTAGTTTTTCACAAGCAATGCAAGTTTGTCAGTTGGATCATGTACTGTTTCAAATCAGATGACATACTGTTTCAGTTTCTTTGAAGGGGCTACTGTGCTCTGTTATCTTTTCTGAAGCATACATAAACTGATCTAACAGGGCTACTGTTAACAGCCAGTTCAGTTTTCAGACATGAACAGTAAGTAGGTCTAGTTCCAGAATTATCCTTGGTGATCCCTAACACTTAGCTAGCAAGGATAGGCTTGTTGTAGCACCCTAATTTTCACATTTTCGCAATAGTTTAAAATTTCCTTAATTTAATTAGGGTGTTATCATTTTTCCTAGGTAAAAGAGCTATTTTCTAAATTAAATAATTAATTTAGGATATAAAATAATTGTTTGTTGCATTCATGCTGGAGTAGTCTGCAGTAGGGATTTTATTGTGGAAAATATATTTGAAATTCGAGTAGAAATTGTTTTCGTTTAGTATAGAAAATAGATTGAGGAAATAGAATTAGAAAAGAAGAAAAGGAAGCCGCAGTCTGCTCTTGGGCCGATTCTGCCTGGCCCAGTTTCCCTTTTTCTTTTTCTTTCTCTTTCCTTCCTCTCTTGGGCCGGCCACCCTTTCTCTCTTTCCGCGGCCCAGCTCGCCCACTTCTCCGCGCCAGCCCGCCTCCGACCCGCTCTGGCCCGCGCGAGCCCGCGTGCAGCCCCGCAGGCCCAGCCGCAACCCGCCGCCGCTCGTACGCCGCTGCCACGCCGCCCTCGGCGTCCGAGCCGGACCCACCTCGGTCTCCGAGCTATAAGAGGCCGTGGACCCCCTTCCGCGCCCCCTTTTCGTCCGTTTCGCCGCCACGCGTCGCCGCCGCAAACCCTAGCAGCCGCGCCGTCGCCTCCTTCCGCTCCGGTGGCCGCCGCCGCCGCGAGCCGTTCCGCCGCCTCCCGACGCTCCCGGACGACGCCGACTCGCCGTCGACCTCGCCCGTGACGCGCCGCCCCTTCTCCGCCCGCCCGCGACCTGCCCCGACGCCTCGACGCCCGCCCTCGTCGTCGCCGACATCGCCGCCTCTCCCCTCCGACGAACCGCCGCCTCCGTCCATCGTCTCGCCGTCGCGACCCCACGGTGAGGTTCCCCTCACTCCCCTCAATCTCCCCGTGCCCTCGCCGTCCCAATTGGCGGCCGGGAACTCGTTTTTGCCGAGCTCCGGCGAAGCGCCGCCGTCGGGCAGCTCGCCGCCGGCAGCCCGGTCCACCGTGGACCCGTGGACCGGCATTTCCCACCGGTGCACCGCCCCCATGGACTTAGTCCACCGGGTTTTCCTATTTAATTTAATCCTTTTCTCTTTACTGCATCAGCATGACGTCACGCTTGCGCAATAACTCAGTTTTTCCAGTATAAGAATAATTCTCGAAATGATAAACTTACAGTTTAAACCCTCTAACTTCAAATGCTTATAACTTTTTGATCTTAACTCCGTTTTAAGCGATTCTTGCGCTCACGCGATCGTAGGATCGAGCTCTATCTTTTTGTATAGTTTTTGTAGTAGTTTGGTACTGTTTGGTGTACTGTTTCTTATTGTTTGTGTATGTTGTTTGTGTATGTGTGCTTTGCATGTTACCGTTATTAGAAGAGGAGCCGTTTGAGAACTTCCAAGACCAAGAGTTTGAGCAAGCAGCAGCAGGGGACACGGGCAAGTGTCCTTGACCATTCTAAACCTATGTTTTAAATGTGTCGTTTGTAAACATGCATGCTTGTTTAATATTGAATCCTATGTGTCTACTTTACCTGTTCCATATCATTCCTTGTCGCCCTAGCTTATGATGTTTGTCTTTGGGTAGTTGTTGCTTAGCCTTGCTTTTGAGTCAATCACCTTATCATGTTAATCTTGACTAATGGTATACTTTAACTAAGTGTTAATCTGCTAATCCATTAGCAACATGGAAAGCTAGGGTCTGAGCAAGGGGATGGTTTGGATGGTTCTCTGTGAACATTTGGTTTGTGAATAGTTTTTGCTCGGATCAGCTAAGGACCGGTTCGTGGAACGTGTAACCATGACACCAGTGCCGTCACAAGACTAATAATGGGTAGGCTAGCCAAATAATTAGGGTGTTCTTAACTTTGTGCTCGCTATTGGTAGAGCGGGGAATGGATGCTTTGTGATCTTGGGAACCGCCTGGCATCAGAGGGGGCAGCTGGGTGTTGGCTCTTGAGTCATGGTCCTGTGTGAACTGTGGGTTCTGTGAACCAACACTTATGTACGGCTGTGGATCCTTAATGAGCGAGTTGCATTGTTGGGAGCATTCTTTCTAAAGGCTAGTAGAGAAACCCCGGTCATCTACCTCGGAAGTGGAATGGCTCTACGGGAATCTCTATCTTGTGGGTAAAGTGGTGCCACCTCTGCAGAGTGTAAAACTTTCATGAAAGCCGTACTCACGGTTACGAGCGGCATGGCCCTTTCGCACGATTAGTAGGTGTTGGTTGGTTGGGTGGGTTCTGGGTGAATCATATGAATCTCTGTGATCTTTTCCCTCACGGTCCTGTGTGAACCATTGTCCTCTGTGGACTGTCTCCTGTGTGGAGTTTGGTTTAATTTACTTAATTTAATTGATGGGTAGTCTCAACACACCTAGTAATTATAGGTTGCTTTATAAACTGTGTCTTATGTTATAGTTGGCATTTATGCAAATGAACCATGTTATAGCCTTTCTTCTATTAAGCTTGCATGTCATATTTTTCCCCCACTTGCGGAGTACGACATGTACTCACACTTGCTATTCCCCATTCTACATTGAAATGCTGCTCAGAAGATGAAGGCGCCATGGAGTACTTCGATGAGGAATACTAGGCGTGCTGTCTCCCAGTCGACTGCCTGTGCGTTTGGGTGTCTTCCGCTGTCGAGTTATTTAGTCTTATGAGACATTTTTATTCGGATATTGTAATAATGCTACGATGAGACGATGTAATAATGACACTGGTTATACTGTTTATTTCACTATTGTCTCTATATGTGTGAAACTTGATCCTGGCACACATATAGCTATGCATTCAGTTTTGTCCTTAAAACTGGGTGTGACAAAGTGGTAATCAGAGCCGTGTTGACTGTAGGACGCAAGCCTAGTTAGATATGGTCGCTTATAAGGTTATTTGCTTATATCAAACCTATTTTCATAAAAACTATTAGTTCTTTATTGTTGCTCTTTGTTTATGCTTCAAAATCCTATTTACATTGAAACTGCTTATTGTCTATTTACTTTCTCCTTGTTATAGTTTCTCCTTGTCCTTGTTCTATTATTACTCCTTGTTTATTTCATCATTCTTTTACTTTACTATCAGTCCAGTCTTTATTATAAAATTTTTACTTTGCTGATACTCTTCTTGTTTCAAAATTGTAGTGATGGTGCGCTCTAGGCTTACTGCTCGTAAGCGTGTGACGGTTCCACCACCACCTGTTCCGTTGTTGGTGTGGGATGAGCAGCCACCGCAGGAGCACCGCAGCGATGGCGATGGCTACTACCTCCCTGACAAGCTGTGGGAGCTTCAGCAGTGTTTGGGCTACCATGATCGCCCCGAGTACATTGGGATCAGGACACCTGGAAGAGATGGCACCTACATCTGGAAGGTTTATGTCGTCATGTTTGAGAGGCCTGCTCCAGATGGGATTCGGAGGGTTCGCCGCATCCATCATGCCTCAGCGCCCATGTCTACATTCGCAAGAGGGATGGAGGATGCAGCTCGCCGTGCCCTTACGGTGCTACGCCATGAGGAGTCAGCCGCCCTAAAGAACACTCAGTTCAGGTATCTTGCACGCCATCCTAGTGGCAGCTTGCAGGAGTTTATGACTGCACCCCGTGGAGAGGAGTTCACATTCAGGGAGACTGTCCGCTATGCCAAGGCCCTGAATGATTGTCTCAATGACGCTCTGGATGACCTCGATGATGCTGAAGAAAGAATCAAGGACTTGGAAGAGGAGAACAGGCAGCTGAGAGCCGCTCTTGCAGGAGAGGATTTGGAGGAGGACCCAGTGGAGGCGCCACCCCCTGTTCCAGCGCCGCCTCACTCACCTACCCGTCAGCAGCTCCGTCGTGCTTGAGCAGTTTACAGTGTCTTAGAGTTACCACATAGAGTTGTGAGGTCGATAGCTTCGTTTAATATCTTGAGTTGAACTTGTAATAGGGATGTCTTAGCATGTCCTTTGCTTTTGTGTGGGTTTGTGCTACTTTACTATGAGTGGTGTGCTATGTTTGAGTTGGATTTTTGGTTGAGTGCGATGTGATGTAAGACTTGTCCTACAGACACATCTTAATATAGTTAAAGTTAGAGACTTAATACTTGGGTTCTTAATCTTTTGGGTTTCTTGAATCTTTATCTTTATGCACTATCTTGAGGTCCTTATATTATCTATCTTATGATCAATCTTGTTATATTGTTGGACTATCTTGTATCATGGCTATGTCATATCTGTCTTGTTATCATGGATCATTGTGGAATGTCCTTTGGTTCTGCAATAGTTGATTATTGTTCTTGATGCAATATTGATATATGATTCTCTTATTTGATATATCTATCTGTCACTTGGATATATAACATTTTACACCATGTTGCTGCCGAAATTTTCTACTTTTCCAGTTATTCTTTTACCTTGGTCATTGCTAATTATCCTACACCACATCTACCTTTCATATTCATCTAAGCTTTGCTATATCTTGTTTCAATTCACTCCATGATTCCTTTATACCTTGATAATCTGTTCTACCTGCTTGATGTTGTCTTACCTACCACACCTTTCTTATCATATCTTTTCCTCTTATCAGATGTCTCGGAGGGGAGGTAACAATAACAACAACAATGATGCTGCAGCGCAACCTACCTTGGAGCAGTTTCTGACAGCGCAGACCCAGCTTCTCCAGACCATGCAGCAGACTATGGTCAACATGCAGCAGCAGCAGCCCCAGCCACAACAGCCGCAAGCCCCTCCAAGAGACAAGCTTGGAGAATTCCAGAGGACCAAGCCACCTACCTTTTCTCACTCTGTGGAGCCAATGGACGCTGATGACTGGCTGAAGACCGTTGAGAAGAAGCTGCAGGTAGTCCAGTGCAACAACAGAGAGAAGGTCCTGTATGCTTCTCACCAGCTTGTGGGTCCCGCTGCTGATTGGTGGGACACTTATGTGAATGCTCATGAGGAGCCAGACAGTATCAACTGGCAGGAGTTCAAGAACAGCTTCAGGTCTCACTTTGTGCCACAGGGCTTGATGAAGCTGAAGAGGAGGGAGTTCCAGAATCTGAAGCAGGGTCCCATGTCTGTGGGAGAGTATCTCACACGCTTCACTCAGCTGTCCAGGTATGCTCCCGGAGAGGTTGATACTGATGAGAAGAAGAGGGATTGCTTCCTGGAAGGTCTTAATGATGGGCTTGCCTATGCACTGGAAGCCCGTGGGTTCGAGAACTTTCAGGGAATGGTGGACGCTGCTCTTGTTTTGGAGAACAGGAGGAACAACATGGAGAAGAAGCGCAAGCTGGAGCGTCAGAATCAGCAGGGGAGTAGCTCAAGGCTTCGCTTGGGGTCTTCGTCAGCTGGACCTACATACCGCCCTCCACAGCAGAACAGCCAGCAGAGGACTCAGCCTACTGGACGGGGGTACCAGACTCCTCAGCGTCAGGGTCAGAATCCCAACTCTCAGACGCCTCGCAGTGCACCTCAGCCTTCTCAGAGGCCCAATGCCAACAACACACCCATGGCTCAGAGGACCTGCTACAAGTGTGGTGAGAAGGGTCATTATGCCAACCAATGCTCCAACCCAAACCAACGCCAGACTCCTGCTCAAGGTACCACCCAGCAGGCAAATCGCACTGGAAACACTCCTACACCAGCTAAGCAGAATTATGCACGCGGTCGTGTCAATCATGTGGCAGTGGAGGACGCTCAGGAGGCTCCAGATGTTGTTCTTGGTATGTTCCTTGTCAACTCTGCAAATGCTATTGTGCTATTTGATTCTGGAGCATCTCACTCTTTCATATCTGCAGAATATGTTGCTAAAAACCAAATATCTATATCTATGCTTAAGAACAAGGTGATCGTTAGCTCCCCAGGTGGAGAAATGAATGCGAAGCATGTATGCCCTAAGGTAAACCTTAATATAAGGTGGGCAGACTTCTCTGCTAATCTTATTGTGCTAGAATCCAAAGGCATAGATATCATTCTTGGTATGGATTGGTTGAGCAAGCATAAGGGACTTATTGATTGTGCTAAGAAGGCAGTGAGGCTGACAGCTAGTAATGGAGAGGAATTGGAGTATGTTGCTGATCCACTTATCACTAGCAAAGGGGCAACTAACAGTATTGTGCTGAATCATCTGGAAGCGAGTCCTGTTCAGGAAATCAGAGTTGTCAGCGAGTTTCCAGATGTGTTTCCTGAGGATTTGCCAGGTATGCCACCAGACCGTGATGTTGAATTTGTTATTGAATTACTACCTGGTACTGCTCCTATATCTAAGAGACCTTATAGAATGGCTACTAATCAATTAGCTGAACTAAAAGAACAGTTACAGGAATTGTTAGATAAGGGTTATATTCGTCCTAGCTCATCACCTTGGGGTGCTCCTGTTATCTTTGTTCCTAAGAAGGATGGTACTCAAAGGATGTGTGTAGATTATAGAGCTCTTAATGATGTTACTATCAAGAACAAGTACCCTTTGCCCCGCATTGAAGATTTGTTTGATCAACTCAAGGGAGCTTGTGTGTTCTCTAAGATTGACCTCAGATCGGGATATCATCAGTTGAAGATCCGTGCAAAAGAATTCCCAAGACTGCCTTCAGTACACGATATGGTTTGTATGAGTATACAGTGATGTCTTTTGGGTTAACCAATTGTAAGCTTCATGACCATTGGAGTTCGGAAACCCCAAAGGTATGAATGTTTTGGTGATTGGATGACCATATTGATGTGACTAACATTTCCTTGTAGGATATTCAAATGGTCATGTCAATGAAGCGTCGTCTCACATACTCTATCTATCGACGACTTGGTGATTGGTTGCCTCGACAATTCGGATCGAGAACTTGATGGAGTCAAGGTTGAAGATGGATCAAGGCTAAGGACATGATAGACCAAGCAAGTGTTGGCTTGGTGTAGATGCTAGCTTGAGTCCATAGGAAAAACCGGACTATCAAGAGGGATCGAATTGGTTCTCTTAGAGCACACTAGGTTAGAGATCAAATGGATGCATTGTGAGTCTCTTGAGGGCTAGGGTGGCTGAAGAGAAGAAGAGGAACCAAGGATGAAGAAGTTGGAAGCAAGGATCAAGAGTGGATCAAGTTTTCAGCTTATCCGGTAGAGACCAGACAGTACGGTCCTAGGGACCGTATGGTACGGTCTTCATTGAAGATCCAGACAGAGAAGTGAAGTCTCGGGATGCTGAGAAAATGAAGACCGGACAATGGACCGTATGGTACGGTCAAGAGGACCGGACACTACGGTCATCAGAAGATTTCCAGACAGAGAAGATGGAGTTTCTGGAAGTGGAAGAAATGAAGACCGGACAATCGACCAGATGGTACGGTCCTAGGGACCGGACAGTACGGTCTTCATTGGAGATGAAGAAGAAGATGGAGATGCGCCTGGAAATAGAGACCGGACAATACGGTCTGGAAGAGACCGGACAGTACGGTCCTTTGTACGGTCTCTAGTTTCGCAGGGCACTTTTGGGCAACGGCTAGTTTTGGGTTGGTAGCCTATAAATAGTTGGTTGCCCGCCCCTTGAGGGGTCTCTTGGCCATTGTTGGAGTACAGGAAACTCAGAGGAAGCCAAGAGCAAGAGAGAGAAGCACTTGTGAAGGATTTGGAGTGATCCTAGTGCTTGAGAGAGTAGCAATTGCATCCACTTGATCTCTAGGCTAGTGTGAGCTTGAGAGAGTCACTTCGGTTTGTTACTCTTGGTCTATGGCAAGGCCTAGATTGGTTAGGCGTTGGTGTTGAGCTGTCCGAGGAGAGTGTGGAAGCCAACACAAGTTTGTACACGGTCTTGGAGCTTCCCGTGCGAAAGAAGCATCACTAGTGGAGCGCCCTTTGGCACGCATCACGTGCGGAGCCTTACCTCCGGAAGAGTACCCGGGATCGAGCCCGGCGGGACGTGCCCGCGACTTCACTCGGAGGGTGAAGTGTGCTCTAGGAGGGATCGCCTTCGAGCGGAGGGACGGGGTCGAGACTCCGGCGGGAGTGACCCAACGTGGAGTAGGGGAAGGCGCCATCCTTCCGAGACCACGGGAAAAATCATGAGCATTCCTATCCTTATCTCTTTTACTTACTAGCATTTACGTTTCCGCATTTACTTCTATGTGCTAGTAGAATTGCTTGATAGGGTGTCTCTTTACTCTTAGTAGAATTGCTTGCTAGGGTGTTGCTTGTTGCATAGACTAGATTGTGTGCGCGCATCGCTTGCTTTTGTTATCACCATATCTAGTCTTGCTAGCTTCACGCCTAAAGTACGTTTGGGAGAAATTGTTGACACACCGATTCACCCCCCCTCTCGGTGCCCTTGATCCTTTCAAGTGGTATCAGAGCCTCGTTGCTCAAATAGGGCTTAACCGCCTTGAGTAAGGATGCCGAGAGGAAGTGAAAGGGGACCGCCCCCGTTCGATGGGACCGACTATGCCTATTGGAAAGCTCGCATGCAAGCTTACCTCGAGGCTCTCGACCCTATCGCATGGGAGGTGACAAGTTCCGGTGTCTCTCTAAGGACTCCCATTGGTACTCTTGATGTGAATCTCGCAAAGGCAAATGCTAAAGCTAAAAATGCCTTGTTTGAAGCTATCACTAAAGAGGTCTTTGCTCGAGTCAAGTCCGCGGGTACCGCTCATGAAGTATGGACACAAATTCAACAAATTCATGAGGGTTCCACGGACGTGAAAGAGGAAAGATACTATGTGCTAAAGAACAAGTATGATGACTTTGCCATGTCTTCAAATGAGCTAATCAATGACACTTACTCTCGCTTGAATGTGCTTGTAGAGGATATCAACTCTCTCGGTGTGAAGGACAAGATTAATGATGGTGACCTTGTGCGGAAGGTCATGAGGATTCTTCCAAGGGAGAAATATGGAGCACTCATCACATGTCTCTTCAACACCGACATGCGAGACCTCACCACCCACAAGCTACTTGGGAAGATCACCGCCTTCGAGAGCTACAACCTCGACAAGAAGCTTGATGAGAAGCCCTCCAAGAATATTGCTTTTGCATCCGAGGGGTCAAGCAAGAAGATGAAGAAGGTGTGACTCAAGATTCAAGTGATGAAGAGCTTGAAGAAGACGTTGAAGACTTGTTGCAACTTCATCCCAATGATCTAGCACTCCTCATGAAGAGAAGCAACATCTTCAAGAGAAGATTCATCAACAAGAAAGATGCCGAGTGCTACAATTGTGGGGAGAAGGGTCACTTTGCCAAGGAATGCCCGAAGCCAATCAAGAAGAGCAAGAAGAAGACTCAAGAGTCAAGCGATGATGAAGAAGAAGACCCTAGAAGCAAGTACAAGACAAGGAAGAGGTTTGTCAAGAAGGAAAGCTCTAGAGGCAAAGACAAGAGATCATCTCGCAAGGGACTCTTTGTTGGAGAGTGGGTCACGGATGATGATAGTGAAGAAGAAGAAAGTGATGACTCATCCTCCAAGGGAAAGAAGATGGCCGGCATAGCTCTCACCAACATCTCCGAGACTCTACCACCACCACCTACTTGCTTGATGGCCAAAGATGATGATAGTAGTGAAGATGAGAAGAGCGAGTCCGATGAAGAGTTTGGTGAGGAGGATAAGCCCACATATGAGGAACTCTTGGATAGCATTCTCCTAACCGGCAAGATGATCAAGAAGAGGGACAAGACCATTGCTCGGTTGGAGAAGGAACATGAAGTGGCCGCTTTCCGAGTCCGTCAACTTGAGGGTGAACTTAGGGACTTATCCATCTCTCACAAGGCTCTTGATGAGGACTATGACAAGCTTGAGGAAGACCACATGAAGCTCAAGGAGAAGTCCAAGTTACTAGAGGATGAGATCAAGCACCTTTCCACTTCGCTCATAACCTTGGATGAAAGCTATGACAAGCTCAAGGTTGATCACAAGAGGCTCAACGACAAGTTCAAGGTTCTTGAGGAAGAACATCAATCCATCCTCGAAAAGAGTAACACTTCTTCTTCTAGTTCATCTATTTCCGATTCTTCATATATTACTTGTGATGGACTAACTCCCTCTCTTGAGAGCATCTCTCTTGATGAGAAAATCTTGAAGGAATATCATCAACTCAAGGAGGAGAGAGCTTCAGTGATGGACGGCTTCGAGAGGCTCACAAGGGGAAGGACCATCCATAAGGAGATACTTGGTCGGAACCTTGTGAACAACCCCGGGCACAAGGGACTCGGCTCCTACCCCGCCGCCATCAACCTCATCGGCAAGGACGATGACATTCCACCTTGGGTAGTCCCCCTCATGGCGGACGACTACTATTGTGAGAAGTGTTGCCGTGACGGGCACACTAGCAAGAATTGTCCCAAGGTGAGAAGTTCTAAAGTTTTGCCTAACGCTAACTTGTTCCATGGGAATACACACTACAAGCTCTTTAGGGACAAGAAAGGAAGAGTGAAGGCAAAGCCTCTTGGATCACCCGACAAGAGGAGAATGATGAGGAAGATTTGGGTGCCCAAATGCATAGTTGACCTTGAGAGGCCGACCAAGTGCGAGTGGGCTCCCAAGAACAAGACCTAGAAGGGTGATGGTGGTGGACCGTGCGCCGCAACGTCAATTCATGAACGTTCACCACAAGCTTCGAGTGCTTCATCGACAAATCTACTCCTCAAGGAGGTAACTTGTATCATAGTAGTTTCTTTTCTTGCATTGCTTGCATGGTAGCTAGGTGCTCCTTTGTGAACTAGTATGTTTGCATCCATGCATATGTAAATAACTAAAAGAAAAGAACAAAAAAATTAGTTCAAGGTCTAACTTTCTCAAGATAGCTATGAGCATGGGGGATGCTTGAGTTGGTGGACCGATGGACTCAAGGCAAGGTTTGGCTCATAGTGAGTAAGCTTGAGAGAGGCTCAAACTTGACCTTGAGTAGGTTTCCTTTATGCGTTGTCTTAACTTTGCTTGCATATCACATGGCATGTTTACTTTCCCTTGCATTTGTATGATATGCTTGTCTCATGCATTGCATATAGGAAATCACAAAGGAGTTGTCACACTATGAGGAAGTGCTTCATTCGCAATATGATCTCACATCTCATAGAAGTGTGACTAAAGAAAAGAATTGTGCTTCATGCCCATTGAGTCTTGCTAAATGATCCTCAAGGTTAAATCTACTTGCACGGATCATAGGCAAATGGCTCATACATACCCCTCCTTTGGTTTTATCTCTTTTGGTTCTTATTTGGTTGCATCTTATTTGCCGATTGAAAAATTACTATAAGCCTATGCGCAACCTATATTGGTTTATTTTCAAAGGAGTGTTTGAGAGTTCCCCTTCTAGTCCATGTTTGGTGTTTATTTGGTTTGTGTGAGAAACTTGGACTTAGAAGGAAATTCCTTGAAAATCAGCATTTCTGGACCTGACCGTACAATACGGTCAAAGGGACCGTACAATACGGTGTGCTTTTGCACGAGATCCTTCGGAACCTGAGGCAGAAAGGAGACCGGACAATGCGGTCCTCTAGACCGTACAATACGATCTCATAGATTAACTGTCAGGGTTCCAAAGGAGACCGTACAATACGATCCCTATGACCGTACCATACGGTCTTGTTAACTTCATCGCGAGATCGTTTTCAATCCAATCCGTTGATTCAAAACCTGATCGATCTCAGTCGTCGATTCGAAATTAACCTATTCTAACGGCCCTGTTGCCGGGTTACTGTGCTTCCTCAACCCAATCACCGCCGCCGTTCGCCGTACTCGCTCCCGCCACCACCACCTCACCTTCCCGCGCGCACACGCGACCACGCCGCCGTCGCGCTCGCCGACGAGCTCCACGCCACCAGCAGCGCGCTCCACCTGCTCCACTCCACCGCGATCGCGTCCCGCAACCCTAGCTATCGCACCACCGCGCCGCGCCGCGCCGCCGCTTCACCGCGCACCGCAGCTCCGCGCGCCGCCGCCGTTCGCCGGAGCAGAGCACGAGGACCACACGTCGACGACTCTCGGCCGTGCTCCATCATCGCGAGTGTCTCCGAGCTGGTGCTCCAAAATCTCGCGCGCGATTGCTCTTTCACGGTTGCCTTGCCGGACTCACCAGACCGAGCTACACTTCGACGATCACAGCGACTGATTCGCTCTGGTGAGCTCCTTTTTCTTGGTCGCACAGTAGCTCGTCCGATTCCGTTCTAGGGTTTGAGCCATTCAATTCCTTCATCATTGAAAATCCCTAGAAATTTCGATCAAAATTGCTCCTTTATTGCGAACTAATATGTACTGCTTCATTTTGTTTCGCAATTTAGGATATCATATGTCGTAGAGATCGCATGTCATCTCTTATACCTACGACATTTTGGTAGTTGGTCGCTTTGTGTCGTTTTCCGATTCCATTTTATACACTAAGCTCGACACTTAGCATATTCCTCGATTAGTGGTACATCTAGTCTATTGCATATGATTTATGTACACTAGTCGATCTCCACTCATAATCGACAATGCCGTAGTTCCCCATTGCATATTTGCCGGCATTGTGTCCTTTACCTCTGCGCTAGGACTTCATCTAGATTTACGCGCTTACCTACGATTCTTGCTTATAGATTATAGTAGGTTATTCTATACTCATATACCCTGTCTATTCCTATCGTGCAGTGGCAGTTGTCAGCAGGCAGTGGGCAGTTGACAGCAGAGCAGAGACAGTGGACGGATTGAGGGCTAAGCCCTTAGTCCTATCTTTGGCAGTCAGCTTGTCAGTGGACGGGTTGGTGAGCCAAGCTCACTCGCCCTATCTAGTCTGCAGGCCAGTCAGCAGTTATGGCAGGAGGTTCTGGCAGAGGCAGAGGCAGGGGCAGAGGAGACCGTGACAGGGGCAAGGCCAAGCTTGTAGAGCAGCCCAAGAAGAAGAAGCAGAAGACTGGTGATCCAGAGTGGGATCGATCTCTGAGGGCAGCAGATGTTGATATACCAGCAGGCAGGGACACTGGCCTCAGGATCAGGGACACACCTGCTGGAGGACAGGGGGAGACTCCGAGGAGGTCTTCCAGGGCTAGAGCTACAGTACAGCGGACTCCGTCCACCCGCGAGGTTGGTACGTCGAGGACCGCGCAGGAGCAGCCAGAGTCAGAGGCAGAGGAGGAGAGTTCCCACTCAGGTGACGAGGTCACAGAGGCTGACAGGCAGAGGATGGCAGTCAAGTTCTGTGCACTCGACAGGACTGCTACACTCAGGGACGTACTTGCTGAGGACGCTCTCAGGCTGCCAGGCCCCGTCCTCAAGAAGTTCAGGAGAGTTGCTGAGGAGACTTGGGTACCTGTCAGGAGAGACCCACAGGCAGGAGGTCGTTTCTGGACCCTTCTTCAGCAGAGGATAGCAGCTGGTTTGAGGAGTAGACTGCGGATAGATGGACCTGATAAGCTCTTTGTTACTCACCAGCACTGCAGCATAGAGGCTGCCAGCAGAGGTGCCGGGACGGATTTCACACAGCACTTGACCTATATCCCGGGCCTCGAGGAGATCATCACCACTCAGATGCGATGGGATACTGACATTGTGATGGACTTCTATGCATCTTTGTGGATAGCGCCAGACCGCTCAGCTATATGGTTTATGCTCAGAGGACAGCCCCACAGAGTGACGAGGGATGACCTCGTTGAGGCACTTGAGACCATCCAGCACGAGACCAGAGTGTTCCCGCTTGCTCACCCAGGGATGGAGCCTCCCCGCAGACCTCTTGGGGGACACCTACCGTCTGATGAGGATATGAGTATTGCTTTCCCTCCACCTCACCCGGAGAACTTCAGCCGAGCTCACACCAGACTTACACATGAGGGCAGAGTTCTCAGGAGTATACTGAGCAGGACGATAGTTCCCAGGAGTGGATACAGAGATCAGTTCTCCATCCTTGCTCAGTGGGTTGTGATGTTGATGCTGAGGCACAGAGGCTTTGACTTGGTTGATCTGATACTGTGCCAGATGGAGGATGTTATTGCTGAGAGTATAGCTGCCAGACACTTAGCCTTTGCACCACTGATCTGCTATTTTCTGAGGAGGCTACAGTTGTTGTCTCAGGAGGACTATGACGAGCTGCCCAAGGTGACCACAGCGTACACACCCCTACCTGCCTCCGACAGACGGGTTGCTGCCCGGGAGTCAGCTTCGCAGGGGAGTTCTTCACAGGGGCTAGGTGACACGGCTACCGAGACAGAGCAGCATATCCAGACTGGTAGCCATATGGAGTCCATTCCTGAGGACGTGACTCCGGACTCTAGAGCAGGACCTTCAGCGTCTGCTACAGCTCCAGCTCAGACAGATCTACTACATGCAGAGCTAGCAGCCCTTCGCAGAGAGATCCAGAGTCAGCGAGAGGATAGGGAGAGGGATCGACAGATGCTAGACAGTGTGGTACATACTCAGAGGGAGATGGCTTCTGGCTTGTCTTCGTTGTTCACTGGTTTTGAGGCGATCGCTCAGACTCTTCGTCTTTTTGGACAGGCACTGCCAGGCCTCCCGTCGTTCCCACCTATCACTTTCCCAGGTGTGCTGCCACCAGATACAGTTCAGTTTCAGCAGCTACAGCAGCAGCGACAGCAGCAGTTTGCTCAGACACAGGGAGGACAGTCATCCAGTCAGGGACAGTACTTCAGCACCTTACTCACGGCTCCCATCTCACCTGCTGGTGCACCTACGGTGGGGCCGTCGACGTCCACGTTTGCTGGTTTGACTGGAGAGGCAGGACCTTCTCAGCAGTACTTTTCTTCACCAGGTCTCTCCATGACTCCGTCAGCCCTACTAGCTACTACAGCTCCGAGCTTCTCACCGCTTCAGCTGACGAGTCCCTTCTTCGTGTCACCACTGCCAGCTCGTACACTTGACTTTGACACGGTAGCACAGACCACCTCAGTGCAGACAGACTCAGTTCTTACAGCTTCACAGGCAGAGGTCGTGTCTACTACAGCTGAGACTGCAGCAGTGGATCTTACTGATTTTGGGTACACTCCTCAGGAGGTACGTGAGGCTCTTGCCACAGGCACTTCTCCAGAGCAGCAGACAGCACCCTCCAGGACTCCTTCACCACCTTCAGAGTTTGAGTACACAGGCACTTCTTCTGAGCAGCAGCAGCCACAGCAGGGCACCTCTTCAGCTCCAGAGCTTTCAGTGACTACTACCACTGCACCTCCTCCAGCCTCCGACGCGTAGGACAGCAGTTTTCTCTTTCCTTCTTTCTCTTTTTGGTCATTGGTGCCAAAGGGGGAGAGAGATAGAGAGATCTTGTATAGGTCTAGGGGGAGTAGTGGAGTGATCTTGTGTTCAGGGGGAGTGTGAGACAGCTTTTGTCCAGGGGGAGATCTTTTGGTACTTCATTTGTATATTCTTTTGGTACTTCGTGGTTCTTGTTGAGCTTGATTTGCTTTTGCTTGTGTTTAGCTCATCAAGAATGCACTTGGTTTCATTTACATGCACTTGCTCTTATCTATATATCTTGTATATTGCTCTGTTTCTGATATATTGCTCTGATATATTGCTCTGAGTTTGTGTATGGTTACCTGGATGCGCTTTTTTATATCTATGTTGCCAGGTTTCCTCCTTCTGTGATGATATGTGCACTCACTTGCTTTTGCAGGAATATCTTATAATCTTATCATCATAGAGTTGTGGTCATAGCTCATGTTTTATTCCATATATATCATCCATGTGCTCTAACTCTATTTTGCAGGTGATACCTTTTGAGCTATGACTACTTTGTTCTCCGTTTTACTTGTTCTTCATTTCATATCCAATCTTCTAGATCACTCTTACGCATTTCATTCTATATCTTTTGATATCTTTTGATATGTGTTGTCACCAATCACCAAAAAGGGGGAGATTGTAAGCTTCATGACCATTGGAGTTCGGAAACCCCAAAGGTATGAATGTTTTGGTGATTGGGTGACCATATTGATGTGACTAACATTTCCTTGTAGGATATTCAAATGGTCATGTCAATGAAGCGTCGTCTCACATACTCTATCTATCGACGACTTGGTGATTGGTTGCCTCGATAATTCGGATCGAGAACTTGATGGAGTCAAGGTTGAAGATGGATCAAGGCTAAGGACATGATAGACCAAGCAAGTGTTGGCTTGGTGTAGATGCTAGCTTGAGTCCATAGGAAAAACCGGACTATCAAGAGGGATCGAATTGGTTCTCTTAGAGCACACTAGGTTAGAGATCAAATGGATGCATTGTGAGTCTCTTGAGGGCTAGGGTGGCTGAAGAGAAGAAGAGGAACCAAGGATGAAGAAGTTGGAAGCAAGGATCAAGAGTGGATCAAGTTTTCAGCTTATCCGGTAGAGACCAGACAGTACGGTCTTCATTGAAGATCCAGACAGAGAAGTGAAGTCTCGGGATGCTGAGAAAATGAAGACCGGACAATGGACCGTATGGTACGGTCAAGAGGACCGGACAGTACGGTCATCAGAAGATTTCCAGACAGAGAAGATGGAGTTTCTGGAAGTGGAAGAAATGAAGACCGGACAATCGACCGGATGGTACGGTCCTAGGGACCGGACAGTACGGTCTTCATTGGAGATGAAGAAGAAGATGGAGATGCGCCTGGAAATAGAGACAGGACAATACGGTCTGGAAGAGACCGGACAGTACGGTCCTTTGTACGGTCTCTAGTTTCGCAGGGCACTTTTGGGCAACGGCTAGTTTTGGGTTGGTAGCCTATAAATAGTTGGTTGCCCGCCCCTTGAGGGGTCTCTTGGCCATTGTTGGAGTGCAGGAAACTCAGAGGAAGCCAAGAGCAAGAGAGAGAAGCACTTGTGAAGGATTTGGAGTGATCCTAGTGCTTGAGAGAGTAGCAATTGCATCCACTTGATCTCTAGGCTAGTGTGAGCTTGAGAGAGTCACTTTGGTTTGTTACTCTTGGTCTATGGCAAGGCCTAGACCGGTTAGGCGTTGGTGTTGAGCTGTCCGAGGAGAGTGTGGAAGCCAACACAAGTTTGTACACGGTCTTGGAGCTTCCCGTGCGAAAGAAGCATCACTAGTAGAGCGCCCTTTGGCACGCATCACGTGCGGAGCCTTTCCTCCGGAAGAGTACCCGGGATCGAGCCCGGCGGGACGTGCCCGCGACTTCACTCGGAGGGTGAAGTGTGCTCTAGGAGGGATCGCCTTCGAGCAGAGGGACGGGGTCGAGACTCCAGCGGGAGTGAACCAACGTGGAGTAGGGGAAGGCGCCATCCTTCCGAGACCACGGGAAAAATCATGAGCATTCCTATCCTTATCTCTTTTACTTACTAGCATTTACGTTTCCGCATTTACTTCTATGTGCTAGTAGAATTGCTTGATAGGGTGTCTCTTTACTCTTAGTAGAATTGCTTGCTAGGGTGTTGCTTGTTGCATAGACTAGATTGTGTGCGCGCATCGCTTGCTTTTGTTATCACCATATCTAGTCTTGCTAGCTTCACGCCTAAAGTACGTTTGGGAGAAATTGTTGACACACCGATTCACCCCCCTCTCGGTACCCTTGATCCTTTCACCAATGCCCCTGCCTACTTTATGTATCTGATGAATAAAGTGTTTATGGACTACTTGGACAAGTTTGTGGTGGTGTTCATAGATGATATTCTGGTATTCTCTAAGAATGAGGAGGAACATGAGGAACATTTGCGCCTGGTATTGCAGAAGCTCAGAGAGAATCAGTTGTATGGTAAGCTCAGTAAGTGTGAATTCTGGTTGAAAGAGGTATCTTTTCTAGGCCATGTTATTTCAGCCGGAGGTGTGTCAGTCGATCCAAGTAAGGTTCAGGATGTGTTGAGTTGGAATGCGCCTCAGAACGTTTCAGAAGTTCGGAGTTTTCTGGGTTTAGCAGGCTACTATCGTCGCTTTATTGAGGGATTCTCCAAGATAGCGAAGCCCTTGACAGAGCTACTTGTAAAGGGAAAGGAGTTCAAGTGGACATCCAGTTGTGAGGCTAGCTTTCAGGAGTTGAAGACCAAGCTGACCACAGCGCCGGTGTTGATCATGCCAGATATGGAGAAGCCGTTCTCAATCTATTGCGATGCATCTCGTTAAGGTTTAGGATGTGTTCTTATGCAAGAAGGTCATGTTGTGGCCTATGCCTCCAGACAGTTGAGGAAACATGAGTTGAACTATCCAACGCATGATTTGGAGTTAGCAGCAGTGGTTCACGCACTCAAGATATGGAGACACTACCTCATCGGCAAGAGATGTGAGATATTCTCAGATCATAAGAGCTTGAAGTATATATTTACACAACCAGACCTTAACCTTAGGCAGCGCAGATGGTTGGAACTCATCAAAGACTATGACCTGGGGATCAACTATCATCCAGGCAAGGCAAATGTCGTTGCAGATGCTTTGAGTAGAAGGTCACACCTGAATATGCTGGTAACACGTGAGTTTCAGCCAGAGTTATGTGAAGACTTTGCAAAGCTCAACTTAGGATGGGTGTCGAATACCGAAGTGGTTGCCATGGAGGTTGACTCGACACTTGAGGAGGATATTCGTAAAGGGCAGCTTGAGGATGAGAAGATCAAGGAAATCAAGCAGCAGATCAAAGAGAACAAGGCCCCAGGATTTGTGGAGGATGATCAAGGGATCTTGTGGTTTGAGAAGAGGATCTGTGTACCAGACAATAAACACATCAAGGAATTGATACTTAGAGAAGCTCATGATTCAGCCTATTCAATTCATCCAGGAAGTACTAAGATGTATCAAGACCTCAAAGACAGGTATTGGTGGTATGGTATGAAGAGAGATGTGGCTGAGTACGTTGCACTATGTGACACATGTCAGCGTGTCAAAGCAGAACATCAAAGACCTGCCGGACTTCTACAACCATTGAAGGTACCTGAATGGAAATGGGAAGAGATTAGTATGGATTTTATTGTGGGTTTGCCTCGTACTCAGTCAGGATATGATTCTATATGGGTTATTGTGGATCGCTTGACGAAGGTTGCTCATTTCATACCAGTAAAGACTACTTATAAGGGATCGAAGCTTGCCGAGCTGTATGTATCCAGGATTGTGTGCTTGCATGGAGTGCCTAAGAAGATTGTGTCTGATAGAGGGACCCAATTCACCTCACATTTCTGGGAGCAGTTACATGGGTCAATGGATACAAGATTGAATTTCAGCTCAGCCTATCATCCGCAGAGCGACGGACAGACTGAAAGGGTAAATCAAATTCTTGAGGATATGTTGAGAGCTTGTGCTTTGAAGTATGGTGGCAGTTGGGATAAGAGTCTTCCTTATGCAGAATTTTCTTACAACAACAGTTATCAAGCCAGTTTGAAGATGTCATCGTTTGAAGCTTTGTATGGAAGGAAGTGTAGAACTCCTTTGTTTTGGAATGAGACTGGAGAAAGTCAGGTCTTTGGACCAGAAATTCTTAGAGATGCAGAGAGGCGAGTTCAGATCATTAGAGAGAACTTGAAGATTGCACAATCAAGGCAGAAGAGCTATGCCGATCACCGACGTCGAGAGTTGACCTTTGAAGTAGGAGACTTTGTGTATTTGAAGGTGTCACCCATGAGAGGTCTCCGCCGATTCAATGTTAAGGGTAAGCTTGCACCAAGGTACATTGGTCCTTTCAAGATCTTGGAAAGGAAAGGTGAAGTTGCTTATAAGTTAGAGTTGCCCTCGCAGTTGTCTGATGTGCATGATGTGTACCACATATCCCAGTTGAAGAAATGTCTTCGAGTTTCAAAGGAACAAGTGCCTTAGAGGATTTGGATGCCAGCGAGGATCTCACATATCAGGAGTATCCAGTAAAGATCTTGGAAACATCAGAGAAGGTTACTAGAAATAAGAGGTACCGTATGTGTAAAGTGCAGTGGAGTCATCACTCAAAGGAAGAAGCCACTTGGGAGAGAGAAGATGATCTGAAGTCAGAATTCCCAAACTTCTTCTCCGTTCCATCCGAATCTCGAGGGCGAGATTCATCTTAAGGGGGGTAGGTTTGTAACACCCTAATTTTCACATTTTCGCAATAGTTTAAAATTTCCTTAATTTAATTAGGGTGTTATCATTTTTCCTAGGTAAAAGAGCTATTTTCTAAATTAAATAATTAATTTAGGATATAAAATAATTGTTTGTTGCATTCATGCTGGAGTAGTCTGCAGTAGGGATTTTATTGTGTGGAAAATATCTTTAAAATTCGAGTAGAAATCGTTTTCGTTTAGTATAGAAAATAGATTGAGGAAATAGAATTAGAAAAGAAGAAAGGAAGCCGCAGTCTGCTCTTGGGCCGATTCTGCCTGGCCCAGTTTCCCTTTTTCTTTTTCTTTCTTTCTTCCTCTCTTGGGCCGGCCTCCCTTTCTCTCTTTCCGCGGCCCAGCTCGCCCACTTCTCCGCGCCAGCCCGCCTCCGACCCGCTCTGGCCCGCGCGAGCCCGCGCGCAGCCCCGCAGGCCCAGCCGCAACCCGCCGCCGCTCGTACGCCGCTGCCACGCCGCCCTCGGCGTCCGAGCCAGACCCACCTCGGTCTCCGAGCTATAAGAGGCCGTGGACCCCCTTCCGCGCCCCCTTTTCGTCTGTTTCGCCGCCACGCGTCGCCGCCGCAAACCCTAGCCGCCGCATCGCCGTCGCCTCCTTCCGCTTCGGTGGCCGCCGCCGCCGCGAGCCGTTCCGCCGCCTCCCGACGCTCCCGGACGACGCCGACTCGCCGTCGACCTCGCCCGTGACGCGCCGCCCCTTCTCCGCCCGCCCGCGACCTGCCCCGACGCCTCGACGCCCGCCCTCGTCGTCGCCGAACATCGCCGCCTCTCCCCTCCGACGAACCGCCGCCTCCGTCCATCGTCTCGCCGTCGCGACCCCACGGTGAGGTTCCCCTCACTCCCCTCTCTCTCTCCGTGCCCTCGCCGTCCCAATTGGCGGCTGGGAACTCGTTTTTGCCGAGCTCCGGCGAAGCGCCGCCGTCGGGCAGCTCGCCGCCGGCAGCCCGGTCCACCGTGGACCCGTGGACCGGCATTTCCCACCTGTGCACCGCCCCCATGGACTTAGTCCACCGGGTTTCCTATTTAATTTAATCCTTTTCTCTTTACTGCATTAGCATGACGTCACGCTTGCGCAATAACTCAGTTTTTCGAGTATAAGAATAATTCTCGAAATGATAAACTTACAGTTTAAACCCTCTAACTTCAAATGCTCATAACTTTTTGCTCGTAACTCCGTTTTAAGCGATTCTTGCGCTCACACGATCGTAGGATCGAGCTCTATCTTTTGGTACTGTTTTTGTAGCAGTTTGGTACTGTTTGGTGTACTGTTTCTTATTGTTTGTGTATGTGTGCTTTGCATGTTACCGTTATTAGAAGAGGAGCCGTTTGAGAACTTCCAAGACCAAGAGTTTGAGCAAGCAGCAGCAGGGGATACAGGCAAGTGTCCTTGACCATTCTGAACCTATGTTTTAAATGTGTCGTTTATAAACATGCATGCTTGTTTAATATTGAATCCTATGTGTCTACTTTACCTGTTCCATATCATTCCTTGTCGCCCTAGCTTATGGTGGTTGTCTTTGGGTAGTTGTTGCTTAGCCTTGCTGTTGAGTCAATCACCTTATCATGTTAATCTTGACTAATGGTATACTTTAACTAAGTGTTAATCTGCTAATCCGTTTAGCAACTTGGAAAGCTAGGGTCTGAGTAAGGGGATGGTTTGGATGGCTCTCGGTGAACATATGGTTTGAGAATAGTTCTTGCTCGGATCAGCTAAGGACCGGTTCGTGGAACGTGTAACCATGACAACAGTGCCGTCACAAGACTAATAATGGGTAGGCTAGCCAAATAATTAGGGTGTTCTTAACTTTGTGCTCGCTATTGGTAGAGCGGGGAATGGATGCTTTGTGATCTTGGGAACCGCCTGGCATCAGAGGGGCAGCTGGGGTGTTGGCTCTTGAGTCATGGTCCTGTGTGAACTGTGGGTTCTGTGAACCAACACTTATGTACGGCTGTGGATCCTTAATGAGCGAGTTACATTGTTGGGAGCATTCTTTGTAAAGGCTAGTAGAGAAACCCCGGTCATCTACCTCGGAAGTGGAATGGCTCTACGGGAATCTCTATCTTGTGGGTAAAGTGGTGCCACCTCTGCAGAGTGTAAAACTTTCATGAAAGCCGTACTCACGGTTACGAGCGGCATGGCCCTTTCGCACGATTAGTGGGTGTTGGTGGTTGGGTGGGTTCTGGGTGAATCATATGAATCTCTGTGATCTTTTCCCTCACGGTCCTGTGTGAACCATTGTCCTCTGTGGACTGTCTCCTGTGTGGAGTTTGGTTTAATTTACTTAATTTAATTGATGGGTAGTCTCAACACACCTAGTAATATAGGTTGCTTTATAAACTGTGTCTTATGTTATAGTTGGCATTTATGCAAATGAACCATGTTATAGCCTTTCTTCTATTAAGCTTGCATGTCATATTTTTCCCCCACTTGCGGAGTACGACATGTACTCACACTTGCTATTCCCCATTCTACATTGAAATGCTGCTCAGAAGATGAAGGCGCCATGGAGTACTTCGATGAGGAATACTAGGCGTGCTGTCTCCCAGTCGACTGCCTGTGCGTTTGGGTGTCTTCCGCTGTCGAGTTATTTAGTCTTATGAGACATTTTTATTCGGATATTGTAATAATGCTACGATGAGACGATGTAATAATGACACTGGTTATACTGTTTATTTCACTATTGTCTCTATATGTGTGAAACTTGATCCTGGCACACATATAGCTATGCATTCAGTTTGTCCTTAAAACTGGGTGTGACACTTGTATAGATAATGCTAACAGGTGTCCTGTACAATAACAGTTCAGACAACAATATAGTCCCAGATATTTTCGATCGAGAATTATTCACCTTGCTGGTCATATTTACCAACTGTTGATTAGCATATTTACCAACTGTGCTTGTGACCCAGAAGGAGAATCAGGAAGTGAAATTAGAAGCTGCAGCAGTGGGGATCGCCTAGAACTGTGCTCTGCTTGTTGATTAGCATATTGCCAACTGTGCTCGTGTGAAGTTGGCTGCCTGGATATACTTGTATTTGACTGCCTGGATGCTGTCACTAAACCTATTTGAACTGAAAATATGTTGGTACATGTAAATATGTAGCACCACTGTCAATAAATATGTTGGTACATGTAAGAACAGGCCTGATATGTGCCTTGGGTTAATATACTGTCAGTAAACAGTAGAAAATCTATTTACTTGCATCTTGAATCTATTTATTATGTTAATCACTTGAACAGGCCTTGGAATGCTTTAGTAAAATGTGATATATTGTGCTTCTTGCTGGAGATTTCAGAGATGTTTCTTGCTGGAGATGTACCTCCAGCAATGCACTATTTTTTTCATAGTAATTGCGGCCTACTATATGAAGAATGCTATATTCATATACACCTGAATAAATAGCAAGACTGAATTCAAACCGGTACTGCCTCTGGGTGCCAAGTTGTTTATTCTGAATTATTGTGCAAGCTCCATTGCTCTCTCTATGAATGTAGACTGATTTGTAGAACTAATTGCACCTAGTACACCAAAGCATTAAGCGTGTTCACAAAAAAAGAGAACGAAGACGCTAGAGAATTTGTTCGTTCTTCTGTTTGGTTCATTAAGAAAGTAGCAAGTAGCAACCTATCTGACAGAAGAATAAACATCAAAAGATTCAGACACAGCAATGCTCCTGTTCACCCAAACCTCTATACTTCTGAATATACACACTTCAACAATCATTACAGAGTGCATTCGTTTTCACTTTTCAGCAATTCAGACAAAATAACTTATTTTCCCTTCAACTTCACACACTGCATTCGTTTTCAGCAATTAGAAAGGGATGAGACCTACAGCACGAGCCTTGAGCTTCAGCGCAGCACGGCGACGTCACGGCAGATCCATCCACGGCGCAGCGCAGCGCGGCGACCTACAGCACGAGCCTTGAGCCAGCTACGGGGCGGCGCGGGGTCGCAGGCGCGGCGCGCGCGTCGTCCAGGGAGCAGGTGGGCGCCGGCCTCGTCCAAGAGCAGGTGCGCGCAGCCTTGATGTCGGACGGCGGCGTCGCGGCCGTGAGAGGGGGAAGGGGACGGCGTCGCGGCAGGGAGGAGGGGGAAGGGGACGGCGTCGCGGCAGGGGGAAGGGGGGCATCGCGGACGGCGTCGCCGCGCTGGGCGACCGGCGTCGTGGACGCGCTGGGCGATCGGCGTCGCTGCAGGGAGGAGGGGGAAGGGGACGGCGTCGCGGGCAGGGGGAAGGGGGCGTCACGGACGGCGTCGCGCGGAGGCCGGGCGCTGGGAAGGAGAAAGGGAAGAATTTTTCTCTGACTGATGGGTCCCACATTAAAATAGGGTCTTAGGCCAAAAACTGCTGGAGGTAGAGCCACATTTTTGCCCTTATTTTTGTAGGCTGACCCCCAAAATGAGAGTAGGGGCCTTGTTTTGAGGTCTATTGCTGGAGTTGCTCTTACTGTTGGCACCACTGGCAGCCTGCTGGCGCTTCCTTTACACTTTGGAGGTGGCGGAAGGTGAAAGGGAACAATGGGCGAACACGGATGGTACTGCATCTATCGTGCTCATGGGGCGGCCGAGCAGCTTTAAAGGCAGCATGTAGGTAATTCTTCGTTCGAGCATGTAGGATAAGTTACAGGTAGATTGACCTATGCTAATTTGATCGTTTTACTGAATGCCTTATCAGAAAATGTAATTCGTTCATGTTGGATCATTTTATTATTTGTTTGCATAGGTGTCTATTACATATGTGAAGCTTGCGAATCAGTAGCTGGGTACGATATTGGGATGTTCATCGCTTGGTGATTGAGCTTAGGAGGCAATTATTTGTCAAGCCATGGATTACAGCTTAAATAGAAATTTATTTACTATTTCTTCAATTTATTTGTTCCATACATCATGGAACAACTCATATGCTTTAGTACTAGATGTTACCCAAAGTTGTTGTTGGATCCCATGAACTTTGATCAGCTGGTAGGATTACTGGTTGCTTAATTTTTTTATTTGATTCTTCTTTGAAAGTGGCTTTTAATTCTTTGTCTTTGTTATGAAATTTACGATCCCGTGCTAACACACAAGCATTCATTTAAATTTAATATTTATTTTCCAGGGAAATATGACGGTCAAATGTTATACTTATGGACCGTTAACGACTATCATATTGTTGCCTCTAATATTTTGACTTTAAAAGAGAAATCATTAATCTTCTAATTAATACTAGTATTCTGGCTAGGTCACTTGTAGTATTTTTTGTAGTTTGGAGATATCAAAATGATATCATCTTTGAAAATTGCAATTTTGTCTTTTATGACGGCTATCTCTGGTTGACTTAGTTTTTTGATGCTGCAAGGAGATATAAACATATGATTCCGGGCCGTAAGAAGAATATGGTCACCACGACATAAGCTCTTAATTAGCACCACACAGCGCTGGAAAAATAAAAATACGCTTTGCCATACATAATTGTTGTCTTATGGTTCCTCTGGTTCGCCTGCAATGTAGCTGAAATTGTTCAATAATGCTAAACATTCTGTGCCGGCACACAGAAGAGGCAAAAGGCCACTTTCATTTTCTCAAATGTCTCTCAACCGCTACACTGTCACTGTCCCAGCTAGGACAATGCCGGTGCCGCTGTTGAGAGTAGCATGTCAACGCCAATCGATCTGTTGTTGTCATATGTGAGTCATTTATGCGAGTTGTCCTAGGAGAATGGAATCTATCCTTGGGTTTGGTGGCACCATATATTATTTACTGAGGAATCTATCCTTGGATTTTGTGGCACCACATTAGTTTTATTTTTGTTTACTCAGGAATTCTCTTCGGTGCAACCGAAAAATTTCAAATACCATTACAGTCACTGACAGGTATGTCGTAGGTTTTGGTTCAAAGGAATGTTTCTTTTTTTTTTAACAAGGAAGTTTTCTGAGTTTTTAACGTTATGTGGTGGGACCATCATACACATTGTTGTTGTTTTTTTTTTCCTGCCTTACTAAGACTCTGAGATTTTTTGGGTATTCTTTATTTCTTAGGTACACATAGTAAAGTAAGTGGAAAGAAGAGACTTCCTACGCACGTCATCGAATTTGAGACTGTTGATTGATTGAAGTGAATGCTGATACTAAATATTTACCTGCATCTTCATGCCATCTTCAGCAAGCCACAAGAAATCATAAATTCTTGGAATATGGAGTTTAAATGCTTCTGAGTTGGGATCTTCAATCCAACACGCAAGCATATTCAGTACCTGATCAGTTTTTTAACTAGCAATTAGAAGAATAATAAAAAGATAAATATAAGTTAAAAAACAAATGGTGGAACCGAACATTTCTGATATAAGTTTGCAAACACCACTGGTGGAACCAAACATTGGACCTTGACTGGGCTGTGCCAGGTATCGTACACAACGAAAATTGATAAAGGGTCAAAATACTAAGAGCTCAAATAATATGTGGATTGAGATCATTGACACAACACATGTAACATGGTTGAGGAATAGCCCTATTAACATGGTTGAGGAACATACGTGGATCATAAGTATTTCAGCTGAAAGAAAGAAGAATAATGAACCTTGTTAATTTAAGTTCTAATGGGTTCTCAATTTAAAGTATTATTTGCTAAGACTGACAACAGGTACTATATATAGGTCTCGTGTAACCATACAAGTATACAATTTATTGCCAAAACAAGTACATGTGTTTTCCTTCAATGAACAAGCCGTGTCATCATTGTGATGAAAGGAGAGAAGTTTTCTGGTAAAAAACAATGGCCTGTAATATTCCAAATCCAATGGTCGTCAGTTTGATCCAACGGCATATATTTGCTTCAGGTTATTTTATCATATCTTTGGATAATATCGTGAAAGTGATAGACATACAATATTCATTTTTTGTCATAATGTAAATCACGAGCAGTAATAGAA
This sequence comes from Eragrostis nindensis, assembly GCA_012490785.1. NCBI lineage: Eukaryota > Viridiplantae > Streptophyta > Magnoliopsida > Poales > Poaceae > Eragrostis > Eragrostis nindensis. The sequence goes on from JAAXCT010000322.1 coordinate 308,173, forward strand.
TTCATTTTCATACTCTAACTCATCATTACTTTTACGGTATTTTGTTAGGTTAAGGTTGATCTCCTGGTCATCTCATGAAACATCGCAAGCTACCCAAAACTAATACCCATTAGTATGGGAAAACTAATGACAATTATTTTGGAAAACAAATTTCTCTAAAAGGAATGAATAATTATTTATGTATATAACACCCATTGAGGAGCATTTTAATCCATAATGAATCATATATTTGACCAAATGCCATTGTCAGGGAATAGCTCGTGGTTCTATGGATGAAAACTGCTGCAGAAATGAAGGTATGCATGTAGATATCCCAAAGATTAAGAAGTGGCCATATATCTTACAATATATTGACCTGCACTCCCGCAGCTCTGGTATTAGTTAGAATTCCGTAATTGCAAGACTAGGACTCTTGACTTATTATACCTCAAGTACAAAAATCAGGTTCTGTGTTATGTAGTCTTTTGCTTACCTTGTTCACAGGACCAATGCAGATGTATCGCGTGCTCTCGTCTTCACAGTGAATGTGCTGCATGGCAGTGCTTAAAGCTTCTTCCTCAGGTTGCTTCCAGGCCAACGCAACATAACTGGTTCAACAACTTATGAACAGTGCTCCATAAGATATCCTGGACAACTGTATGCGGATAGAACAGATCTGCCTGCAGTACAAGCATTTCAAAAATCATCTGGCTATATATTGCAGCAATTATTTAGGCTGTTGCAAGAAGTGTTCGGTATATAACAGCATTTAAAATTTAATGCGATAAGTAGCCTCTGTTGCCATAATTATGGCAATATAATAATATTCTATTAGCCGTTTCTGGGGTACTCAGAACACATTATGTTGCAACAGACAAAATTTCTAGTAGTGAAATGAGGTTGTTCCATCAAGCTTAGCTTCTTGACTATTTTTAATGATGCATAGTAAAATTATTTAAAGGAAATTTTTAAACTGTCAGTTTTAAAATGGTATGATGATAGTTTTAGAGTGTTAAGATAATGCCAAATCATCGACCAAACCTTAGCACATTGATTACGAGCCAGGTCCTAATTAATCTTGTTGTAAGACTCTCTGTAGAGTTCATTTCTCAACTCCAAGACAACTGGTGCAATTTGGCCAATGAACCTCTTTCCATAAATGTAAGACATAGGCAGATAGACCATTCGACAATGACACCATGTTCTGCCTGAAATATTGAGTCACACATAACAGAATATTAACACGAAAAACCAGAAAATATTTAAAATGTCTTAGTGACGTAGATGATATGCGCAAATAATTTGATTAAATTACATCATTTGCAATAGCGAAGTGATTTTTCTGAACAACAATTAAGAAATAGAAGCAATTAAAAAGAATAAATAACTGAAATATGTGTGAACAAAAATTTAACTTTGAAAAGAAGTATTTATTTTTTTATATTATTGTATACGTTTCAACAAACTATATTCGTATGAAACACTGTTGAGAATATATGTTTATATTGTCATTTCACAGTCAGATTGACTTTAACATTGAAAAGGTATTCCATATAAAAGGAGCCTCATATCCGACTTGGTCTATGCTCTCTCTCTCTCTCTCTCTCTCTCTCTCTCATATTCACTGTAGCACTCTCATATTCACTGTAGCACATGTGTTTCTTTTATCTCATATTTTGTCTAGTGATAGGGAACTATATGCACTACTTTATTGTCTTTCTAGTTTCATGTTTCATATATTCCTATAACGTATTTTAAGAATGGAAGAAGTATAGTAGCACCTAGAGGTTTGGAAGCATGTCATATGTTCTCTTTCTTATTAGTTAATGATCACTTAGACATGGTACAAAGGCATGGATTTAATAACCATATGAGACGTGGTACAGAAGACAAAATGAACCTGGGTGAAATGGCAGGCAATATGGCAACAACCATACTGATGAGGACATCACTACTAATACTGCTGGACCATTGACGAGGAGTAGAGCTAAACAATTGGAGAAGGAAATGCACAATCAGGTGAACTCTAACCTTGCTCTATTAAATAATATTACTTACAATAACTCTGTACTGCCGAGTTCTTGTTTTAATGTTTTAAGGAATGATGGCACATATGAGATACCATGGGATGATGATTATTTCTCTCCTCCAAGCCTGCTACTACCACACGTGTGAAACCAAATATCTGAAGGATTGTGACAAAGATAAATAGGTGAAAGCTATCCCTAATTTGTCTAAATAATTTTGATAAAAATAATTATTACATTTCCTTGCTTGTTAATTTCAGATGCTGAGTCTTGTACTTGTCACGTGCAAAAGAGAGATAATGGAGCAAGACATTTGAACTTCCGGCCTAACCCTTGCTCTACCTCACGCCTGCATGCATGCTGAGAAGTCAAACAATCCTGAAGATGAGAAGATGGCGAGAGAAAATAAATCAGCTTCCATTATTTTAATGATGGTGAAAGCACTTTCGGCAATAGTATATAACAGCTTGTAATAGGGAGCTACGGGGGACTTTTTGGCTTCTATTTCCAGAATACACATGGCTGTGTTGTTCATCTTCCGTGAGTCTTGAGAGGCTTGCAACACTTGTTCTTTCGATTCCTGAGGGAGTTGTAGAACGCCGAACTACGGTTCACCTAGTTCGTGCCTTCACGTCTATACGGCGTGATTGCGTGGGCTAGCTTGGTTGGTATGTGGAAGGGCGATTGTCTCGGTAGTTCGTCGCGTGTGAAATCTCGCGGTGCACTGCCTCTTCGTCAGGTCACGGATCAATAGTTATCAAGTTTTTTGCTAGATCCTTCGAGAAGATCGGGCCACAAAGGTTGCTCTCGCGTAATCCATACGCGTGTGCATATCACATACTTCTGGTGGCAACGGATTGTTGCCAGACCAGTCAAATACACCAAGTACCTGGAACGTACCACAGTATCAGAACAACTGTTTTAGGTTATATAGAAAGAAGATAGCATTAATCGCCTACCGACAGCCAAAATTTGCCCCAAGATGGTGTAAACGTTGCTCCTCCATTGTGCAAAATCCAGTTTCGACCTTTCTCCATAGCACCATCACAACCATCAGGACCCTCACCAAGTAATCTCAACTAACGTAGGTTAAAGTTGAGACAAACATGGTGCTGGGACCCTCAATGTGCAATCCCCAGCCGCCGTCTTTATTCTGAATACATATATAAAAATGATGAAACCGCATTTGCCAATTGTACCATTTTTAAAGTTTACCAATCAATAGTCTTGCCTGATGATTGTAGAAGTACCGACGGATCTTCTTCTGATGTTCCGCCGATAAAACACTATTCACTGCTCCAGTGACATATAATGTTATAATCTGTGTCAAAAAGGTCGTCAAACAAATCAACTTTCCCATTCCTTCAAATGGACATGGTAAGAAATGTATTCCTATGATTTCCATATATAATGTCTAAAGAAAATGGTGACGAAACGAAGATACATTTTAGATATATACATGTATATATACCATCCTTATATGCTACTGGAGCTTATATGCATCCCGTACTTGCCATCTTCTTTTGTGCCATTTGTTACTATGTGCAAGAAGTCATTCATGTAAAGAATTTTATCTTATTAGTTTTCCATCTTAATATATCGTTAACACCTTCATCAACTAAACGAGGATTCCTCCTATCATTACTCACTGCCCTTAAATCAAACAAATCATCGTTTCAAGATTCATTGCATATATCCATTGCACATAATTAATGAAACAATAACTAGTTGCTCTGTCCTAATTACTTGTTTTAACTCTGGACATGAGAATTAAGGAGTGGTGGGAAATGTATGGTGAACAAGAAATTGGGAACAGAGAGATGAAGATGTTGATGTAATGGAAAGGAGATAAGTGTGCATTGGTAGCGAGTAATTTTAAAAACTTAAAAGTTTCTAGGATGATGTGTAAGATGGGATGGAGGGACTGAGTAAAATGGAAATGAGGATGAAAAGCATGCAACATTCAAGTTTATTTATTTTGGATGTGATATAAGCTGTTCAAGTTAGAGAAAGTACCAAGCCCGGCATAAGGAACATTGGACCCCCATAATCCCCAGTCCAATGTCCATCTTCTGTCTGGAGAGTTGAAATGCGGGTAATTGACCGTTTCAAGGAGGACAATACGACTTCCTCCGTAACATCATCATATTCTCCCAGCTTGGTAGCTGGAAGCAGGTCCACCTTAGGAGGGTTTGTTTCGGCAAACTGTACAAGTAGACTGATGTAAGAACTCAGTTTTGTTAATTCCATGCACATTCGGCTTCGTGTAGTGTCTTCAGAGAATAAATTTACACTTAAGAGGATATTATATTGTTTCTCGTTTTCAATCATAAAGCTATTTTGTTCCGCCAAACAACAGTGTGTATGTTTTGTGTACATAGTGAACAACAGTATGTATGTAGACATAAAGTAACGGTATTTATAACTTAATTATTAAAAGAAGAAACTCCTCAAGAAAAGTTAGGACCATATACTGTTGGGGCAAGAAACCTTGTTTTAGTTATAGAACCCTGTAGCTTCTCATCTGTACAAACGCAGGTGAAACATTATTAAAACATTTTTTTGTTTCAAATGATGAGTTCCCACCAGCTACAAACCTGCATTAGCATTAAGAGGTCGGCAGAATGTCTCAGCTTGAAGCGGTGAACGGTGAACTCCCGGCGCGCTTTCTCACCTCTGCACGCTCCTCCGTTGTGCCAAGGTTGGCATCAAATTCCCACACATCCCGGCCGACGAAGTTGTTCGCCGAACATAGCCACGGGCCACTGCCCTTGCCTGTCTTCAGCCTCCACATGTATGCTTCCCAAAATGCCTAAGCTAGCCAAAATCTGATTGTAGGCCACGAAGCAGGATGGATCGGTTCAGCAAACAAACCGCGCTTGCAGAGCGGGATGTCGATACATTGCTATAGGGTTTTAAAGAGAACAAAGGTTGCTATGAATTGTTGTTTCCTATGGAAATAATGAATGCTCGAATCTTACTAGTGACCTACTCGGGCTTTGTTTTCTGCTGGACTGTCAACGTCGGAAGGTTTTTAATAATGTGACGTATAGTGTCTTCTTGTCAATTAGTTTACCATGTGTACCTAGAAGTGACCATGTGACCATGTGTATCTTTTTTTAGAAAACAGAATATTCATTAATATTCCAGTCTTTGCATCAATTGATACATATAGCTGTTCATTATTACAATTTTACCTAGCGAACTAAAGAAAAACTTGTCCCACAAACTGCGTATTACATTCCAATTCTATTAATAAAATACCAGCCATTAGAAGCTAAACATCCATCATTATTGTTTCAAGCACACGGCACCCATCCTTGAACTTGGGGCGTCCCTCTTCCTTTTGCAAAAGCGACCAGAAATAAGTCCAATATGTCCCTCTGAATGGTACCTACATCCGAGAAGAAACTTGTGCTTTGTCAAAAACAATATCATTTCGGCTTAGCCAAATTGTCCAACAAAAGGATGCTGCCCCTAGCTACTAAGATTTGTAACTTCACCTTTGTTTCCACCCCATATAACCACCCATGAAACATATGTACGTCCCTAGGTATGACCTTGTGTATCTAACGAATCAAAATAATGATTCCAAAAAATGTCATAATGAAAAGCGTACCAAAAGCTGACAGTAGGCGACAAAGCGCGATTGATGGGTTCAGCAAGGAAACTGCTTGCAGCACGGTAGTTTGGTACAGTGGTACCAGGTTTCTAAATCGAACGGCGGCTACCATGCATTATTATTTGCCTTGGAATTATTCAATGCCCAGGTCTTGCAAGTGACCTACGTACTCGGGCTTTGTCTTCTGCTGGCATGTGAATGTCGGGGCATAATGGCAGCCACAACTGTAGGGGCATAATGGCAGCCAGTTCTGGGACACAGCCTACACAGTTGAAGCCATTTTGACTACCAACCTTATTGAAGTGTTCGGTCCAGCTCTCAAACGAGCCCATGACTTTATTAGAAATTCTTAGGTACAAGCATGCCACTTATAATGTATCAACTTTCTGTCTATATAAGATGGTTAATGTCCAAGTAGACCTGAAATTAAACGAACTTTTTGCTAACAATGAAAGATTCTTGAAAACTCCCCTGGAGAGTACCGCCACATGTCTAAAGGTGGGTGGCCATTTTGTACTGCTGATCAAGGTTGGCCGGTATCAGACTGCACTGCTTTAGGACTAAAGGTGAATGTCAGTCCGCTGACAGCATTCATAAGAACAGCATGCTTGTTGTTTCATATGAATATGCTTTGTTTAGTTTCATTATTTGGCTTTTATGCCCCAATATTTTAAACACTTGACCATATAATTGCATGGGCATCATTATAACTAATAATAAAAACACGCTTCTTTCAAACTTTCGTAGTCGTTGCACTTCTTTTACCTTCAGGCCTCCCTATTATTATCAAGTATTTCTCCGGAAATTGTTGGGGAGCCAATTGAAGTTGACAGACTTCATGATGCTGCCAATGTTCTGATTTCTTTAGCGGTAAGTGTGTTCTAAATTTTGCCGTACCTGGCATATGTTGTAATTCTTCATTCAGTTGTCCATTAAAATGTTCAATATATAATTTATTGTTGGTACTTCAGTATATAATTAAATTCATGTATGACAAGTACTAGAAGAATTTCTTTTAGACATCTTCAGTGTAAAGAAAAAAGATATTTCTGCGAAAATATACTTATCTGGATCTAGACACTACTACAATAGAGCTCTATAGTGGCATACGGAAGCTGAGTGACAGTGGAGGGCAACTTAAAAACAACCACTAATCTAGACTCCGGGATGCCGACCATGACTGAGATTTTCAAACAGTGACAACCATGTCCAGTCCGCCACTAAAATTCGCTCACTCGTAGCAGTCACTTTGGGCCCCGTACTAACAATCTATTAAAAACAGCCACTATTATTTTGTGACTCCAGAGAGAGAGAGAGAGAGAGAGGATTGTTCCTGCCATTTTTTTTTCAGATCATGATCGAGCTGCTGATTTGTTACCGGGGCGAATGGCATATAAATTAACTAGCACAAGAGCTCACCATGCATGTCACACCCGGTTCAAAGAAAAATAACCGAATGTACTCCACATGTATGCCAGGATCATTTAACCATACATGTAGTCGACAAACAGTGAAATATCATTATTACAAGCCAAGTAAACGTTAGATATAAGATACATAAGGACCGTAGGTCTAAAAGAAAATTACATATGCAGCGATCAAGCGAAGCGTGTCTTCCATCTCCACAGGCATTGTCCGGGGGAGCGCCAGCTTGTACGGAGCATCCTAAGTACTCAGCAAGTGTGGGAAAAATATAACATGTTGGCTATAAACAAGAAAGGCTCGACTCGGGTTTACTGCACTACGCCAAACTGATAACCTAGACTCAAAGCATCCTAATTACTAGGTGTCATTTCTCCAACAGAACTGAACCAACAAGGAAAAGCTCATCGGATTCCCAATCCAACTATCGACTCACCAGGTTCCCACCACCTGGCTACCAACAGACCAACCCGAAAGCCCCCCCCCCCCCCCCCCCCTCTAATCACGAATAAGTCCAGGCCGCTCATAACCGTGAGCACGGCTGTCATGACAGTTTGTATCTCTGTAGAGTTTGCGCACGTTCCCCATGAGTCGTGTTTCTCGTTTTGCTTCACACTTCCGAGATGTGCAGCCGGGGTCACACTACAAGGCCTTTCCAAGGCTCCTCTCAACCTGTAGACACCCGCTAAAGTTCCACCGCTAATAGCATATTGGAGTCCATTTTACCTCCGCTGCAGAAGCCCCCTCTGGCGCCACTAAACATCCGAATGGTGTGTACAGAGAAGAAGAGGATAACCAATTACTTAGCCAAGCTGTACCCATATAGGCCTCATGGCTGTGCTGTTAAGTCGGGTTACATGCTTCATGAACCGGTACTTAGAACCTATGGCAGACACTAGCACAAACCGATATCTCGTGTACGACGGCACCATACCAAACATCCCGCCTGCCAAGTGTAGCGTTTCCGCTTTTCATAGGATCGAGTCGGAAGTGCCAGTGAACGGACACAACAGTACACCACATAAATAAGCACGAGTGTTTACATCTTTAAGTTATTACAAGTCTCAAATAATTTAAAACACGTGAGTAGCACAGCGGAAGCCTAAGATACATAAAACAACTACTACTCTTGACGATACAAAGGCCACACATCGAAGCCCTGCGATGTGGACCTGCTGAAGAACTCCACCAAGCAACAGCGGAAGCAAAACGATACCTGCAAAAAAACATAAAGAGCCAACCCCTGAGTACTAATTACTCAGCAAGACTTACCCGTCAACGTGGCTAACTACAGCCGACTCCTAGAATGCAAAGGCTACAAAGGGTAGGCTGACTCACTTGCATAAAAGCGCACTAATTACTTGGTCCTTACTTTCAGTTTTATTTCCAATTAAGTACTTAACCAATAATACAGTGCACTTATCACTAAAAACAGGTAACAATACATCATATCAACAGTGCAGTAGTAAATAAGTACAGTAAGTAAGGCAATAAGTATATCATCATAATCATCCATCATCATCCATAATCGCACTACGATGTGGCGCAGTGAACAAGCGGGGTGCTCATTTCCGAGAGCGGCGGCATCGATGTACATCCTGCAGGAGAAACCTGACCACACGACATATGCGCCCGCGAACAGACCTCATATGACAACCTTTCACCTTTAGGTCCTTTACACCACAAGAGCTGGCCGGATCCAACTCCCCCCGAGAAAGGGTCTTCCCGCCACGGTCCCCCGTCCCAGACCTACGCCCCGTTCCCGAGAAAGGGTCTTCCCGCCACGTCCCCGTCCCAGACGTACGCCCCGTTCGGGAAGTGATCCGTTCTCTCCCAACTGTACCACGATAGAAAGAGTAGGCTACCACCAGACATCCAGGCGACACAGGCTACGTCGGCTTACTGGGCCCATAAACACCAGCATGTGAATCAGTACGTTCAAAACTTGCTCAGCGGGGCCAACAACGAACGGTCCTTAATCGACACAGACGGGGCTACCACCGTGAAGGCCCAGCCTTCTCCAACCATCCTACACAAACAATCCCCGTCCGGTCTGCAACAAACCTAGATTCAATCCAGAGTAATTCCTATCATGCGAGTGGGACTTACCACTCGTCTTCTACCGTCCGCTAGCCACTAAGCATAGCAAGTTCTAACGTTACCCTAGAACCAACTACTACAAAATAGGATACAAGGTAGGATCTGGAAGGGTAGTCCTAATGCAGTTCTAAGGTTTCACATCAACTCCTAACAAACCTAATGCACAATCAATTACTAGCCCCAATCAAGTGAGAAAATAAAAATCTAAACGGAAGGCATGCACCGGGGCTTGCCTGGCTCAGGAGCTACACTATTTGGGTCAGCTACAGGGTCAGTCTGCTGCTCCTCCTCCTGTGCCTCCTCCTCCGGCAGCTGGAAGTACGTCCAGTAGCTCCGGACTCGCCTCTTTCACTATACGTCATGACAAGGAATATAATGCAAGTTAGATGCAATAATAATATGATGCAGACATGATTTAATTATTTCGGACAGTCATTTACACTGTAAGCGCAAAACTTAATTAATTATCTTCATCTGAAGTATTTCCTTTGACTCTTGATTGAGTTAATTTCATAAATTAACTTAAGTTGGTTAACTAGATTAAATCAATTTCAAAATTAGTTTATGTCCAGTGGCACTTTCCTGGAGTCAAGTAACCACTGAAAGTAATTCACTGTGAAGTTTGAAGATTTATTGCTTTGAGGATTATTACGATTTAATTGGACAGCAGCTTAATTAAATCATAAGAAAATAATTAGACATAAAATGACAGTAAAAAATGCTCTGTAGTGTGTTATCAGTTTAGTTATCAGCTTGCAAGAGTTAAAGATTTAAAGATTAACGGAGAATTAATTAAGATTATATAAGATTTAATACTTAAGGAATTTTACAGAAAACAGAGAAATAGATTTATGTGATTTGACATTTTTGCTGGATAGATCTGGTCACAAGGAGTCCAACAAAATTGGATTTGCATTTTCTGATGTGTATATCTTTTTCTATCGATTTTACAAGTTTCTGGTATTTTCTGGCAATTAAGAAATCGGGAAAAGATTTAAAAATCCGGCAGACCAGTCAGATCTAGGCCGCACAAGCGGCCACACAGATCTGGCCGCAATAGATCCGGACTGTCCACAAGGTGATCCAGCCACTCAGATCCGTGCCGCTCGATGGGCCACAGGGTCCTGGCCACACCGGATCCAGGTGCAGCCGCATCGAATCCGGGGCGCGCCCATGGCGTGCGGCGGCGCCGGCGCTGGCAAGGCCGGCGTTCCGGCGGCTGGAGGCAAAGAGGAGGCGAACCGACGGGGTCTCGATGCTTACCGAGTTCACGCGGGTCCAGCCGGAGTAGAACTCGTCGATGAGGAAGCTCGGCGACGGTCGGCGTCGGGGAGGCGGCTCGGCCGGAGTTGCGCGCGGCGTTCCGGGCAAGGGAGGCGAGCTCGTGCGAAGATAAGTCGAGCACCAGCTTTAGGCGATGGCGCGGACCTCGGAGGGGAGCTTTTAGATGACGAGGTAGCTTGGAGGGGTGGTTCACCTGCGGGGTGGCGGCGGCTCAACGGCGACGGGAAAAACCTCGTCTCCGGCGACCCTGCTGCGACCCAAGGGAAGAGACTAGGTAAAAATGGTGCGCGGTATAGAAGAGTACCCCCACGTGCGAGGAATCGACGCGGGACTCACCGGAACAGTTGGATTGCACGGCGGCGCAGAGGCGGCCCGACTTCCCGGAGTTGGAGACGAAGCTCGATTTGAGCCGCTCATGGTGGGGAGTCGCGGGATGGCGTCACGGCGAGCTGGTCGAGGTCTTCGCGGTGCTACTGGCGAGGTTGCTCGTTCGGAGGGGCTCGTCGGCGGCGCGTTGGCTAGAGCTCGATGGCCGGCAAGGTGGCGGCGCGAGATGGGGAAGAGGGCGCGCTAGGGTTTGGAGGGTGGGGAAAAGAGCGGATGGGGTCTTAAGGTGACGGCGCCCGCGGCTTGGGAGAGAGGAGCGCGCAGGCACGCCCGGTGGCCGGCGGCCACGCGGCGAGCGACCGCCGCTGCTGCCCAATCGGAGAAGCAGAGAGGGCCCGGGAGATTTTTCCATTTTTGCGAATTATTCAAAATCCGAAATTTCCCCACTTTGGCACACAAAATGGACTAGAAAATGAACTCCAACATTTGCAAATTTGGTATTGTTGGAAAGCTCTTGAAAAGTTCTACCATCTGACCAACATGCACAGCTGAACTCCAAAGGAAATGCAAATGGCAGCTGGTCAAATTTGGGTACTTTTTCAGCTTTGGGGATTTATTTGAGCCTCGAAATGAATTTCTAAAATCACCAGAAATTCATGAAAAATACTTCTCGGTGATATGCATCCACTGGTATTTTTGGTTGTTCAAGTTGCCATGTAGAAATTTGAATGATTTCAAAAGTTGAGGTTTGGCAATGGTTTGAACAATTGTTTGAAGCTTAAAAATGCAGCAACTTTGTTGAATTGTTCAGGAAACTGCAGAGCTCCAAAAATCACCAAAAATTCAGGGATGAAATATCAGAGATCAAGGTCCAACTTTGCTTTTGGGACCATGGGGTTTTCAGGACCAGATTTTGAACAAAAATTCGAGGAGCAAAGAGGTCTGCAGGATCTTCTCTGAATTTTTAGAGAAATTTCCAGAATTTCAAAAATCATGTAAAATTCCCAAAATTCTCATTTCAGATGCTCTTGCTGCAAAAATTATTAGTTAGGCAAGTTGTTATTAAAATTTTTGACTTCCTTCACAAGCATTGGTTGGACATTTATTTAAATTTTTAATTTCGAATTCAAACTTGATTTGCTTTTTTTTTTTGGTATAGCTTGTGAAGTTTGTATTGGCTGGCCTTCAGTGACACGGGGTGTCACACCAAGGTTCCCTAATCTCCATGTCTCTAAAAACCATTACCATCCCATGAGTGTTCATTATAGTATTAGTCAAGTTAAGATACCACCCCAAGAACCCACCATTGACAGCAACTAGCAAAATTCTACCCAGACCTATGTACTACTCATCAACGGCTTCAAGGAATAATAAGGAAATTATCTAGTAACCATAACATGGGATTCCAATTTAAGACATGCATGCATAAATAAAATGACACAATCCTAAGATGGGTTCAGTATGGTCAATGGCACTTGCTTGGCAGCTGCTCAAACTCTTCAAAAACCTGATCTTGGAGATTCACCGCTGGCTCTTGATCTGTTCGCGAAATCATCGTACCGACAAACAAACAAGAAACATACTAAGAAAACAGAACCATCAGTAGAATCACAGTAAAACAAGCACACCACAATAAAGCCTACGTCGTATGGTCGCGTGAGCGCAAGAATCGTCCAAATCGGAATTCGTATGGAAAAGATATAAGCAAAACAGGTTAACAAGTTTTTCTGAAACTGCTACACTTTCGACATGTGCTCTGTTTCATTCAGAAAACAGAGTATCGCAAGATCGGCAATATCCTGACGAGCTACAGGCACTAATGTATTTTGATACAGGAAAAGCCAACTGAGATTGAAAAGCATTGATCTTGTACGCAACATGCAGGGCATGAAAACTGGATCCTAGCAAGGCTAACTGATGAGATTGCATCCAAGGAAAGTAGGAGCAGCTGGCCGCAGCTAACTGCTGCCGTGAAGCCTGCTACGGAACAAGGGCTTACAGAATTCAGTATATTCAGAGAACATGGTATATTGTCCAATTGGCGTCAGGCTGAGGAGATCAACAGAAGATATTGTATTTTATAAAAGAAACAGAGTACGCTGGCGTGTTATGGTAAAAACAGAAACAGAATGCATAATCTAATCCTTGCCGATCCTAGCATATCAAGCTGATGAGGTCGGCACATAGAAACATCATGGCTGCGGCTGCAAGCTCCGTGAAGACGTGCCACCTGTGCTACTGCTACGGTCTACGGAACTCCACGAAAGACAGGGCAAACAAGTGAGAACAGCCTGCAGTTCTCACCTACAGCGTCGTGACGACGGGGAACAATTCTGGGCGTTCTAGTGACGGTGACGGCGGGGACGGCTCTGGTCGTGCACACGAGGTTCGTCGAGGATCAGGCTGTAACTTCAGAGACGAGTTGCGTCAAGTCGTCAGGGTCGTTCTGCGGTGCCGTAACAGGGCTCAATGGTTAGAGCAAGACCACAGGTGCGTAGCAACGGTGATGAGAAAAAGTGGCGCTGCTCACCGGTGCTCATCGAGATCATGTTTGCTGGGCAGAGAAGACAATGGCGACGGCTCTGCAAGCTCTTGCTGCCCTGCGATGGAGAGTTTGGATCAGCAGGATTCCATGGCGGTTCACGGCGACGAAGATCACGGCGTCGACTTACCGAAGACGGCGGCAGCTGCAGTTTCCTCCGGGAAAAACAGAGAGCAGGGAGACGAAACACCACGGCAGGCAAGGAATTGATCGGGGTATGGAAAGAGAGGGATACGTTTCCATGGAAGGAGGAGAGGCTCTAATTACAGCATCAATGGGGTTAATTAGCTGCAGCAAAATCACGTCTGAACGTTACCACCATTGTACCACGGCCTGAATGTCAGAGAGAGAAATGAGATAGCTGCTGGGACTTTTTTTCCTTGGTCGACTGGCCTGCCTATTTCCACATACACGAAGTGCTACCGAATTTAAATTCATTTTTCACACAATGCAAGCAGACAACATGATGCACTTGACCTTAGACAAATTTTAGTTAAAGAAAGATGGAACTGTATTGATATTTCAATTATTTTACATTGTTCAAAAATCTGGGTGTTACAATGCAGTGGGTGTTATTCTTTGATTCTCCATTAGCACTTCTAGGTCGACGTAAACTCTTCTTCATAACATATTTGGGCCGCCAGTCTTATCCTCCCCTCCGATTTTTCTAGGCTTATAATGAGCTTACTTTGAAGGCTAGAAATAAAGAAGTTTTTTAGAAGTAACGTCGTTATAAATTTTTGACTTACTTTGCTCCTTTATAGAGTGTCAATATACACTTCAACTTTGATATGGATATGACCAAGGGGGAATGTCTGACCTGTTTGTACTGATAAATAACAGAATGAAAATGGTGGCTTTGCATCGTATGAACGCACGAGGTCTTATGCATGGCTGGAGGTTAGCATGAACTTCAGGATTCTCGTTTTTCATCGTATTGTGTTTCCCTAAACCAGTGATCTGTACAGAACTAAGTAAAAATGACGCTTAATTATTATATCACTTAAAGATTATAGATAGTATAAATCAGGGGCTTAGCTACATTCATTATCCCATCGATGTCAGGGGTGGAGCTACATCCTATAAAATCTTCTTTACTATCTAATTACACATGACTGTATTTTTTTAGAAGAGGTCTTTCATGTTATTATTGACTATACATGGTTTATTGGAATATCCAGCTTATAAATCCTTCTAAGACTTTCGGGGACATAATGATTGATTATCCGTTAGCTCTGATATTCTTAAAATACAAGACCCTTATTTTACTATGTCATATAAATAAAAAATAAATATGCAATAAATCATTTTGTAGGTATGTTGAATGCACATCCGAAGCAATTCGAGCTCTTGCATTATTCAGAACGTTCTTCCCTGCACATCGAGGGAAAGAGATCGACAACTGTATCAGCAATGCAGCTAATTTCATTGAGAGTATTCAAAGAAGCGATGGCTCATGGTTAGCATTTGAACTCCATGCACGAGAAAACAGTAGAAGTGTTAAATTCATCGCATGACTTGCACTATACATTTAACTTTTCTACATTTTTTTATTCTAAAAGGTATGGATCTTGGGCTATTTGTTTCACCTTCGGTACATGGCATGGCGTGAGCGGATTAGCTTGTGCTGGTAGGACGTTCAAGAACAGTCTTGCAATACGAAAGGCATGTGACTTTCTATTGTCGAAAGAGCTTCCTTCTGGGGGATGGGGAGAGAGCTATTTGTCATGTCAAAACAAGGTAAGTTCAGTTACTCTATTGAATTCTTTGGAAAACATACTGTATTGCTACCATTATTGTCAATATACTTATGATCTTATATATAATCAGGTGTACACCAACCTGGCGGCAATCGACCTCATGCAGTGCACACTAGTTGGGCCATGCTAACCCTGATTGAAGCAGGACAGGTCTCCTTTTTAGTTATAAACCGAGTGTTTCACAATAACAAAACAGTCTATAGAGGCGGTTCAAAACGCCTATAGCGGCGGTCTGCGCATGCCGCCGCTGTGCTTCCGTAGCTATAGAACACGCACTGTTGCGGCGGCCTGAAGAACCGCCGCTACAGAGGAGTTGTAGCGGCGGTTCACAACTCCAACCGCCGCTACAGAGGGAGTCAACACCGGCGGACGACATCTCCAACCGCCGCTATTGTTGATTTCAGAAAACAAAAAAAAAATATTGCAGCAGCTCTCCAGCTCTGATTTCCAGGAACCATCAGTCCAGATTCTCAAGAATAGCAAATTCATGATACACCAGACACAACGAAGCACAAAAAAAAAAATCAAGTGCCAAGAAGCGCAGAGCTCAACATAGACAGGTCTCGGCACAGGCTAAAATCTTGAGATCTTATACAGAAAAGAGAGTACTTGTACAAACCAACAGCTACAAGAGTACTTGTACAAACCAACAGCTACAAAAGTACTTGTACAAATCAGTAGCTACAAGGTACTGTAGTGGAGAAGAGCAGAGCACCAACCACCGGCAGCGGCTAAGTCCCAGATCTAGCGGCACTCACCGGCTCCGATGGATCTAGGGCGCCACCGCACGAGAGTAGACAGAAGTCGCCGTGAGGGAGAGGAGACGACGTCGTCGAAGCAGAGGAGACCGTCGAGGGAGAGGGAGACGAGGGATCCAACGTCATCGAGGTCAAGGCTGTCGAGGGAGTCGCCGGATCTGCCACCACGCCGCCGGCGGATCCGGCCGAGGAGAGGGGCGTCGGAGGCCGCCGCTGCCGGATCTGCCGAGGACAGGGGCATCGGAGGCCGCCGCCGCCGGATCCGAGCACTGCATCCCCGAGGGCCGCCTTGCCGGCGGGAGTGGGACGAGGAGGAGTGCGAGCGTTTGACCGACGGGGAGCCGCGCCTGCTTGCCAGCGTCCTCGCTACCCCGCGCCGTGCTGGTGTCGGGATCTCGCGCGCTGGGGCCGGGATCCTCGCCACCCGCGCCGCGTCGCGCTGGATCAGCCGCGGGTTAGCCTTGATCCGTCGTCCGCCGCCTAGAGAGAAGAGGAACGGAGTGAGGAAGGGAGAGAGGAGGAAAGAGTGAGGATGGAGAGGAGAGGAAGGCCGGATCTTGCGCTCAAGTACCTGCCTCATGCGCGCCGCCTCCGCGAGGAAGGAAAAGCATTCGCCGTCGCCGCCACCGCGAGGAAGGAACACCTGCAGTTGCCGAGATTTGTGTTTGGAGGAGGAGGGCGAGGAGGAGAGGAAGGGAGCCGAGGATTTGGAGGAGGGCGAGGAATAGAGGAACTGAATCGGTGCTTGGGGGCGGCGGCCGACCGAGAGAGCCGTGGTGTTAGGGTTAGGGATGAGACGTTTTATAGCTGATGGGTTTTGTGAAGTGCTGGGCTTCGGTACAGGCGGGCCATCTCATGGGCCGTCGCTACAGCTTGCCGCCTCTATAGCGGCGGCTGGCATTACGGGCCGTCGCTACAGAGGGCCTGTAGCGGCGGTTGGCTTTATGGGCCGTCGCTACAGAGGGCCTGTAGCGACGGTTTGCTTCTCAGATGGTCCCGATGGGCCTATAGCGGCGGCCTCTTTCGGGTCCGCCGCTAAGACATTTTGGGTGCTGTCGCTACAGCCCCTTTTTGTATAGTGTTTGTGTGTATGTTTTGACACCGTGTGCACAATCAGATACAATACTTTTGGTGTTGTGGGTACAGGCCCAAAGGGATCCAACGCCCCTCCATAGAGCTGCGAAGATTTTGATCAACATGCAATTACAGGATGGGGAATTTCCTCAACAGGTATGCATGATGGAATAATAGGAAAAAATAAGAATCAATTAATGCTTTTGTCCATGTCATAGGATTTTTTATTAACTTTGATACAAAAATGAAAGGAGACTAAGGAAATATTGTTAGACGGGGAGCCTCGCGTATAAACCCTACTAGCCACCTGTCTAGCGACAGAAGGGGTGACCTCGCCATCACCGAGAGACCGACCTGACCCCAACCACCATAGTTGCCACGAGCGAAAGGGCATTGACGGCGCGGAACAACGCTCATTCGCATCATCTGGTCCATTCTCTCTCTCTCTCTCTCTCTCTCTCTCTCTCTCTCTCTCTCTCTCTCTCTCCAGGTTAGAAAGCTGGGCGTGATGAAGTGCGGCAGCCATTCGTATTCGTTGTGGCAAACCAAGCTTCATGTATGGCACACTCCTTAGGGATCCTTCACAGTGAATGTGACCAGAAACCCTATGTGTTCCCCATGTCAGTGCTTTGTGATGAATTGCTGTCGGTATCACCCATTTCCAGCTGTTTCTTGGAGCACCGTTCGGCATGATGGCTGGCCAGCCTACATCTTCATGCTTGGCTGTATAAGGCCGCCGAGGTGCAGCTCTGGTCTGGACAAGATTGTGTGGGCTTAACGAAGAAGTCCGCTAGTCTGGTCCCCTTTAGTTCTTATTATGGTGTTGCTCCTTCAAATCTTATTGGACATTACTCTCAAAAAAAAAATCTTATTGGACATTGCATGGTATCGTGGGTCTGTTGGGAACTCCATTCCGTACTTGGAGTAGCTTGTAAAACATCCTTGTGGGCGTGCCAATGTCCATTATTCCACAGGTTGGGTGCACAAACGTTTTGTTCTCCTGTAGAAGCAACAAGAGTTCCATGGATGTTGATAACACAACAAAAGCATCGAACCCGGTGCGTGGGGAGGGCTCCACCTCAATGCCCACATTTTTGTGCTTTGTGGTACCCATAGTCTGTTACTGCAATTCTCACTGAGCAAAAGATGCCAACTTCGGGAACTATACTTATGCCCCTTCTCCTCCCTAGAACAAACCTGCCTTCATGAAGCGTCCTGGGTTAATTAAAATACCCGAAACTACGTGTTCCGTACTTGTCCCAGGATCAATGACAAGTACACACGCTAATCACAGTGAAATCACAACTATACAAACTGTAACTATCAAATTTATTCAAAATTATAAAATATTGGCTCGAAGGCCCGACATAATACATGAAGAGATATATGCAACGGTAACATAATAGAATTCAAATCTCCAGCGTGTGACCCATGTTCATCCCACGGTAACATAATAGAATTCAAATTGACTGGAAGTTGAACTCCTAGAAAGATCGACGTTGTGCCTCACCGAGATCCATGCATATCTGAAACCAAGTTATCGGAGGCAAGCTATGCGGGTGAATAATTGCAATATCATAATTAAATGCTTGGCTGAATGAAGGATAGAATAATGAGGGTAAAGTTTGCATAAATGAGCACTTGATAATCTAAACTTGAATAATAGGATAATTACTAGATTGTAGTGCTGAAAATATAAATTACATAAATGTAAGCACAAGTAAGACATCATAATAATAAGGTTTCATACTTGACCTCCATGTCAAGTGCCTATGTATATTCACTACCTCCGCTGCGTGAATACTATCTCCATCTATGTCATTCATATATCGACAACCATAATATCCATAGTCAATGTTAATCCCATCCATTATCTAAACAAAGACCCATCATTAAGGAGCTTGAGACCGCAAGCACGGCTATTCGAATAGATTATTATGACTCTGCAGAGTTTGTACGCTGTACCCATGAACTGTGAGTGACCGTTGTGGTGTAGCTAGCACCGTGCACTCACGAAGTGTGCACATCGGTATCACACATAGCTTTTTCACTAGTCGTCCACTATTCTTGCCTTCCCTGCATAGTATGAATCCCCCTTTACAGGAAGCTAAGCACTCCAGAGGCTATTCCTCCTTCGCATTGAGATACTAGTCCAGAGGGTACTAAACATTGTGTCGGCAAACTTTGTTCCCACGCATATAGCAATGGGAGCCCCTTCGAATAACCCAATCTTTAGGATTACCCGCACAATCCCTACTTCTAGAAGGCAAGGTAGCTTTCAACTAATTACTTGGCCATGACCGTCCCATACCAGCATTCATGGTCGCACGATGTTTCCTTAAATCAAGATATAAATGTACGGGTCCTTATGTGATGTGACGGGTCTCCCATAATCATTCCAATCATCTCCATAAATAATCCAATGAACAAAGCATCACCTCATAACCCGTCAACACCGACATTCTGAGCATCCGTAACCAAGACTTTCCCATCAACATAAATATGAAATTTAGTAAATATACAAGTACTTACATTTATACAAGTTATACCCCTTCATTTTAGCAAAGCTTTAATAGAAATTAATTATAGCATGAAGCTAAAGCACATAACTAAAGTGATAGCCCAACTTATGGTTAGAAGGGAATATGATGTAGCTCAACAAATGGATCTAAGATCAATAGGTAGTGTCTACCATTTTTCCCCATGAGCATTTTTAGTGATATAAACCATGCACAAATTTATCCTACATATTAAGAATTTAATTACATTTGCAAACATAGGTTCAAAATGATCAAGGGGGTGTGCTTGCCTCGCACCTTTACACATAATTCTCATATGACGATCTTCATGTCCATTTCCTGTGATGTAGTCCTTCAACGATTCACTCACGAGCGCATCAAATCCACGATCGATAAACACCGAGCGATCCAGATAAAGCCATCCAAGAAGATCCAATAAAATCTACAACCTTAAATACCAATATTTTGAATAAAAACAAGGAGCATGATTATGGAATGCAACTCATGAAAAGAATTATTTAATCGGAGTTCATGAAAGAACTACGCGTAAGCGGGCTTTTGATGAACTAAATAGAAGAAGGGTGACTAGGATTTACGCGGTTCAATTTATTTTATAGAGATATCTCTTACGATATATGCCCTTAGCCTTATAAAGGCCATGTTCACCTAGACAAGGTACTTATTATTTAGTTCCCTTATAGAACGCAAGGTGTGAGGTTATGCATGAACCTTTATTTACTAAACCCCTATGGTGAGAATGATGAGATGCAAATTTTTAATTGATGGTGATTGCGTGCATATCTATTAAGCAATTCTAAATTATTTCTGTTAAAGGATATGAGGTTGTTTAGGAAGACATGCAAATAAATAAGATTTACATAGCGATTAATCATAAAGTGATTTACTTGTAAAATGTGGCTATATGCTCTTGGTGCATATGGAGACATTCCTATGGGTTAAGATATTTGTTCCCTATAAATATTTTGATACATCTATGAAGGCATGCAGACCATTAAGATGGATTCTATTTAGGCTAATTAAATTACTTAAACCTAGATATATGTATGCATATGAAGTGCAATATATAATCAGGAGTATGAGATGCATGGCTACCACTTGATTTACTGTAACTGGTAAATAAGAGCACAAAGTATAAATAAGTCATACGCTCATGCATAGATAATATGTTCATTACATGGACTAATTAATTTAAAATTTAAAGTAAAACTTGGACAAACTACCATTTTAGTAACTACATATAAGTAAGGTGAGATCTATATATATATATATATATATATATATATCTGATTATAGAAATTACATGTACAACTAGTATGTGAATATGTAAACTATTTATAATAGGAATTTATACAATTATCATAAGGAACATGTACGCATCAGGTGAAATATTTTTCTACCAACATGTCCTATGAGTTAATACTGAAAAACAGTGACAAAGGGTCCGGAGTACATATGAGGTATATTTAGTTTCTACTGCCAAAGCATGAAAAAGGTACATTCCTATGTGTCTCTAGCATTTCACAGGATTTCTGGATTCTTTCTACAATCAAAAACATACTGGAAACAACCCTTCTGCGTACAAATCTAGTGTGCCTAGTAATTACCATTAATTTGATGGGCTGATCAGACTAGTCCGGTTTGGAAGTCGGACTTGTCCGTGATTAAGAGCCGGACATGTTCGTCGGACTTGTCCGTTTATTTCCGGACTCCAGAGACCTGCACCAACCTATACCGGACTTGTCCGCGGTCGGTTCGGACATGTCCGGTGCTTGCCGCAAGTGGCGCTGGGAGGCAGTGGCGCAAGGCGCCTACGGCGGCGTGGTCACCAGATTACTCGCCGGCGGCAACCATGGTGTGCGGAGCTCGACGAAAACCAACTGCAGAGCTGAGGCGCACAAAGGCGAAGCCGTATCAGTGGTTGGTGTCGGTAGAGAACGGCCATAGCAGGCGCGCGGCATCGCCGGAGGAGGCGCTTGGCGGAAGAACAAGCAGGCATCTCGTGCTGAGCAGGGGCACATGAAGGCTCGTGGTGGTGCGGTGAGGGTCGCGGCATGGCTGGGGCGGCTGCGACGGTGGCCGGCGACGTGGTTGCAGCGGCAGCGCCATAACAGCTCGGTGCGAGCTCGGTTGGGCCACGGACAAGGGAAAAGAAGGGTGGGAAAAGGTTCACATCAATCTTGAACTGCTTCAAACGCGGATAACTGGATCAAAGCTTCACCGGAGCTGCTCAATCCTCGGCAATGGTGGCTGCGGAGTTGGGGAAAAGTGGAAATCAAGGCGGTGGAAGAGGAATGGCAAGCTCTGGGTAACTGTAGCGGATAAGGGATGGACGCCCGAGCCTATTTGTTGGGTTCCAGAGGCGGTTTGGAGCGGTACAGCGCCGGTGGCCAATTCCGTCAGAGATAGAAAGAGAGGGGAAAAGTGAAGACGACTCGGGGAGGTGCTGGCGTGTGAGGAAAGGCACGAGAAAATGTCGCGGCGCACTCGTTAGCCCGTTCGTCATCTCCACAGTGTGGTACAGGGGCGGGGCATGGGCGGCGTCGTGGTGGCAAGGCGGCGGCTGGACGGCGGCTGCGACTTAACTTCGTACAGAGGAGGAAGACGACCGGAGGAGCTGGGCCGGTTTGGGCCACAACAGTGCTGGACGGGCTCCACCTCATGAAGCAAACTGACGTCCCTTTTATTTTATTTTATTTTTTTTTCCCCTAAGACGGGCAGTAACATGCTGCGAACTTTCTGGCTAGCGTGGTCCAAACTTTATAAATTTTCTGTAGAAAATACTTTAGTTCGTCGAGAAGCTTCAGGGAATTTTCGGAAAGGTGAAACTCCTACGAAAAATCGAACAAGCTGCTGTGCAATGTGGAATGACTATGCATGAATTTTAAACATATGAAATATCCATAACATACCAAACGTTCATTTAAATCAAATCAGGGAATTCAAATCCAAACACTTGAAAATCCGAACAACACATCTCAAATCGAAATTGTAACAAAATTATTTATGAAAAGCAAAATGAGTCAAGTTATCATATTAGCTAGGGTATTTTCATCTCAATTACTTGAAAACTTATGTTAATGAGAGATTAGATTTATTAAAAACGACGGCCTAGGGGCTGGGATGTTACACTTCATTCCTATGCTCAATATGTGCTTATGTCGTGCTTGGCTAGTCTTCTCTATTGGCACCTTTGCTGGTAGGTGGAGCTCCTCAAAACCATTGTCTAGCAAGTGCTCGCGAATGATTTCATGGTCCTCAAACAGTACATTATTCTTGCATCTCTTACAAGGGCAACATATAGCCGTTGTATTCTGACTTGCAGCGTGAGTCCGGCGGCTACAAGAAAATTGTTGATTTCCTCGAGATAGGTTAGCGGATCTCCTCCTCCTCCATCGTACATCCAAGATCGATCCGCCATCTACAATGATAAAAAAATATTATAACAATGAAATAATACAAAAATTACAAAATAAAATATAAATTCCCCCCCCCCCCCCCCCCCCCCCTCTCATGCATATGAAATCCGAAACTTGATGTGCAAATTGGAATACAAAACCCAAGAGGAAAACAACATAGGACATGGAGGCTTAAGAAACTAGATGGGATCTACTAAATCCCCACCTAAAATCTAATGGAATCACCTTGAATCAAGCAAAAAAGTTGCAAACCCTAGGCAAACTTTATCCTCAAAATTGACCTTCAAAAAGACATCTAAACACAAAAAGGCTCCAATGGATAGCAAAGATTTACCTCCTAGATCAAATCCAAGAAAAAAAAACGAGATCAGAACCTTCCCCCCTTGTTTTTCAATTTTTTCCGGCCGCCGTACGGACACACAGTGCGAGATGAACCCGATACTGTTCGGGGAAGAAGGCTGCGCGCGTTTATATAGTGTCGCTTATCAGTGGCGGGCAAGATGACGTCACGTCGGACCGCCACTGGTATCCTTTAGAAGTGGCGGACAGGATGACGCAGGCGTCCGCCACTGTTGTTTGGTTCTTTAGTGGCGGTTAGGATGACGTGTGCGACCGCCACTGTTATTAAGAACATCGGTGGCGGACGTGTGTTGCGTCATCCGTTCCGCCACTAGTATTTATTTTCCGGTGGCGGTCGTTGGTGACGCCGCTTCGCCCGCCACTGCGTGGTAGGTCAGGTACTGTAGCCGCGCTGGCGTCATCTCGACCACCACCGCTTTGCGCCCGTGAGGCCAGCAGTGGCGCTAGGCCTTGCGCCCGCCACCACTATTTTGAGGCCTGCGTCACTGCAGGCCTCAATTGTACTAGTGCATTAGCTTAACGAGAGGTTCCAGATATCCTTGGCTGGTATACACTTCTGTCATCATTAGTTCTCATCTGTTTGGGTGGTGCCTCAGACTTTACACCAAATATATGTGTTTGAGGGTGGCAATTGTGTGCAATGGTTGGTGTGGATGCTTGTGGATGATTGGTCGTTGTTTTCATCTACTATCTAAGGTTCTTTGTCCATATAGGGAGTTGTATTTTCTTTGTTTCTCTATGTCACTTCTTGAGTTATTGAGGTATTTTATAGCATTAAGCCTGCAATCTCTGTTGTAATCTATGATTTACCACAAAAATTAATTTAAAAAGTTGATATGAACTATCTAAGCTTACCATAGGGTTCCTAAAAAAACAATGGATGGCAGCATCCAACTGAATTCACCCAGTTGTAGTCGTTAGGCTAACCAATAAATAGTGGCCGAAAAAAAGGTGAACGCTAGAGATTATATCAATTGATCCAGGGGCCTAAGGAAGGGGGGGGGGGGGGGGGGGGGGGGGGTATCTCTTCTATCATCCAATAAAGGTAGGCCCCACAAGCATGTGAATTATTGTCTCGTGGTGTTACCTATAGATAAGAGAACCATGATTGCACCTCATCAACGTTTTATGAATTCAAATGTAGCAAACCTTGCAGATCGATCTTACTGTAGTTTGACATGTAGACAAGAAATTTTGCAACAAGAATAAATAATACTCCCTCCGTTTTTAGATTGTTGTCGCCGTTGACTTTGACCATTCATCTTATTCAAAAAATTTCAAATTTTATCAAATGTTCTCTTATAGCTAGTTTTAGTACTAGATAAAATTAAAGTATAACTTATAGTTTTTCATATTTGAACAAATATTTTGAATAAGACGAATGATCAAAGTTAACGAAAAAAGTCAATGGTCACATCAATTTAAGAACGGAAGGAGTAAGAAACAGAGCATGACCACAAGATTTTTCTTCACTCTTCCGATATATACTGGTGTAACTACTTTTCATGTGGTTGTTTTACGTGGATGATTGTTTTCATCGTGCTTAATACTATTTTACATCTTTTATAAAACAGGAGATCATTGGAGTCTTCAACAAAAATTGCATGATCAGAGGACCATTCCCGGGTTCTGATTCAGGCATGAAGTAGGTAGTTTATGCATGTTTCAGTTGAGCACATAGGCATCTGGCTTGTGATGCTCCTTGCAAAAGTAATGCATTCTGCATTTTTGAGCTTTCTAATCCCCTACGTCAGTACCTTTTACTTGTGAGAATCTATGTACCATTATTTTGTCATGTCAAGAGAACAAACTTTAATTATTTGCAAGGTTATATTGTGTACATGTTATCCTTACATATATGTAAACAGAGTTGCAGCATTTTTATTATACAAAGTAAATTGTTGTCGTTCCGCTATTTAACGAAATAATATGCATATTTTTCTTGTATGCCAATTGCTCGTCGCTTCATACAAATGATCACAAGATACTCCATTTCCAAAAACATATTTTATTGGGTGCTTTTTTTTTTTGAACCCTCTCAGACTGAACATACAGCTGTAGAATCTGTTCTTGTACGAACGCACGCACTCACACCTCAACGCACACCAACACCACCCCTACGCACAAGCTCAGACCTACACCTATACGCAGCCTATGAAGATCACATCCTTCGAGAGATCACCAGAATACTCGATTCTGATGTACGACGGGGACGTAGTCCTTCCACTGTGGCTCCACGCGCGAGAGGGTACCTGCACGATTTTCTGGGGATAAACCCGGTCACGTGATTATTATTGGAGCCTACTGCTCCAGGTAAGTCGGCCTGGGCATTCGGTTCTAACCGAACCGATCGGTTCGGTTCCTCGGTTCTCTCACGAATTCGGTTCCAAAGAAATAGGGACCGATCGGTTCTTCACAAGGTAGGAACCGAGACGTTTGGTTTCGGTTAGTTCGGTTCGGTTCCGGTTCTAACCGAGAAAACCGAAATTTTTCAGTTAGCCACGAGATTCTAGATCCAAACACAAAAATCGAAGAGGAACTGAGGAAGGAGGAGGAGAAGTGACCTGAGCGGCGGCCAGAGGCGACGGGCGTTGGCCAGGAGTGGGGATTGGAGACGGCCACGGGCTGGCCGGGGGGACGGGGGCCGGTGGAGGTGGCAGCAGCTGGCTGGGGGACGGGGGCGGGATGAGGAGGAGGGGCGGGGCAGGCGCTGCCAGGAGGTCGGGAGGGGGCGAGGAGGAGGAACTCGTCGTCGAGGCCGCTTGGCCGGAGGCGGCGGAGAGTGGGAGCTTGGCCGCATGCCGGAGGCGGCGAGCGCGAGAGCGGGAGTGGCGGCGGCGAGCCGCGAGCGGGAGTGGCGGCGGGCGGCGCGTCTGGCGAGTGGCGGCCTGGGGCTGGGACGTGGGAGTCGATCGGGGAGAGGGGAAGAGAAGAGGTGGACTATTGGGCCGGGTGTGGTAGGCCGGCTGGGCCTGGACATAATGGATTAATAGGTTTAGTGGGCCAAATGTGTTAAGGCCGGTTCTTCGGTTAACCGAGATAAAAAACCGAATAACCGATGAATTTCGGTTCTGTAGAAACGGGAACCGAACACAGAACCGAATTTTTCGGTTCCGGTTCTTTCGGTTTCGGTTCCGGTTACTTCGGTTCGGTTTTCGGTTCTCGGTTAAATATGCCCGGGCCGACAGGTAAGGCACGCGAGAGCGAGTCCCGGGGCTCGAACTCGCGCGGGTGGCGAGCGAACCCGCGCTCCCACCACCAGGCCAACGGCCTGTCCTCTATTGGGTGCTATTATGCAGCGACCTGGTCGACCAAACTATGGCCCTCGACCAACCATGGCCCATTTGTGCATACTAGCCCAACAAAGAAAACACGGCCCAGACAACTAGCAAATTAAAACAGATCGAAGCTCCACCAGGCAGTCCTCGCCTTCCTCCTTTCACCACCAACGTCGCCACCTCCTACCTGTTGGCCGGTCATTGGAAAAAAAATGATTCTAATACTCGAAATCAGTTGTTCCACATAAGAAGATCAATTGTCCTGAGTTGAAGATCCATTGTTCCACACAAGAAAAATTAATTGTTCTCAGTCTAGAACAAAATTGTTCCAGAATCTTTTAGATAAAAGAAACTTTTATTTCGAGATGAAATAATGTTCCGGCCTCTGCACAACCAGGGTACATTTAGCCTTTACATGTCAAACACCAAGGTGAGCCGATATAAATCAGCCTTAAAACACCTAAGAAAACATATATCATCTAGCATAGCACCTAAAATAAAAGCCTATGGTGTCAATTATTCCGTTGTTGCAGCCACAAGTCCTCAAAGAAGCTATCGTCGCCGCTTAAACAACACATGCTAATCTAAACCCGAACTCTAGCGGCAAGATTGTGCGGAGGCTTGATGCCTCCTCGCGCACCACGCGCGATGCTTTCGCTGCACTGAAGTCATGCACCACATGAAACGTCAGATTGTGCGGAGATGAAACACCTCCTCGCGCTCCACGCGATGCTTTCGCTGCACCATCTTCTAACGATCCTTGCAGATGAGCTGATGAATCCTTGCTTCCCTTGTACACAAGGCACTAGAGCCGATACTCTTGACATGAAAATGACAGCAAATCAGCAAAGTTGATGAACAGCCATGCCCATGGCACCGATGGCCTCTTCCGAACAAGCGAAATCTAGCCACCACGGACCATTACTGCCATAAACTTCACCCAATCTGCTACCTTCACATCAACATCCGAGACATTCAACACTTGACACCAAATTGCTACTAGGCACTAGAACAAGATGAATGGTCCTGCTGAGTCGAAAGCAAACCCGAATAGCACAGCAATTTCTGCATCCACAATCAATGAAGCAACCCAGGTGACCGAGGCCAAATTGCCATCATAGACTGACGGCCAAATCTCGATGGCCCGACATCCACCAACGGACCGCATGCTGTGCTCTCCGATTACAGCCTCAACGCGCGGCCTCCATCTCAATCGCATGGTGCGCCGCCGAGCGGCCGCCCCCTTCGAGGTCGCGTGATACGGCCTCCATCGACAACAGGCGACGCCGCTAGCCGCACGCACGCACGCGGTGCTCGCCCACCATTGCCGAGGCCACGCTAGACCAGGAGCTGCTGCTGGCCCGCAGCCAAGGCCATGTGCGACGAGGAACTGCTGCATGCGGCGATTCAGTCGCCGTCTCGCTGAACAAGGCCCCGCCGCCGTCGTCCTCGCCGTCGGCCAGGTTGTGCCGGCCTTGGGCTCTGACGGCGGCAGGGGAAGGGATGGGGAGGAGGACGAACGGCGGTGGTGATTCAGATCGCCGCCCGTGTCGCCTGTGGCGGCGACGGGGGCCTCCGTGATTTCCGGATCGCGCCCGTGTCGCCTGTAGATTGTTCCAGAATCTGGAAAAAACAACATCTTAGGCGACAGCGGCTGCTCTTACTACTATCACGATGCATGCGGGTGTGGAACTGTGTGGGTGCGGAGGCCATACAGGAGAAGGGGAAGCTGGACTCCATTAAATGAAAAGCTCCCAGGGGTGACACGATGGTCGTCGAGCAAATTGCCAAGAGTGGAGAGCGCAGCGGCAGCTGAACACAAGTGGAAGAAGACGAAGGTTGCGGGAGCGGCGGGTGGACAACGTGGTCGACGGTCGTCATTCCATTGACCTGATCGACATATAGATTTCTCATATTATATAAAACTTATGTTCCTTCTTCGTTGGCGCGCGGGCACATATCTGGAATAGGTAATCTACAGGGGAACGTACTGGATAAGAACATGGTCGCTTTTCTAAAAGGAGGAGGGAAGAACCTCCATGCTAGAAGCATGCCGACTTTTGGAAATGGTGACAATGGATATTTTCGCCAAACATAGGTGAAAGTTTAGTAATAAGTTGTGGCACCTGGGCTGCATGATAGCCTAAGAGGCGCCTGTGGGCTGCCTTTGGAGGCTGGCCTGGCACCATCAGCAGCCCAGCCGACAGCCATGGGCCAGCTGTCCAATGTCCAAGGCGCGCAGCCCATTGTGGTGCACCAGGCTGCACAGAATGGTGTCGCGGGCCAGAACCTGGGCTGGTGGCGAGGCAAATTCTGAAGGCAGCTACTGGTGGGCTAGAAGAGAAGAAGGCTGCAATGTTCGTGTTGCCAGGACAAGAAAATGAGCCGGAGAAGAGAAGCAGGCGCAGGGCACATTCTGCTGATGAACATTCGTTGAAGAGAGCAGGAAGGCTCAAGGCAAAAAATAACCTGGACTCCACTGAAGGTATAAAAAATTCCATCCTTTCTTTTACAGATTCCCAAATAGAAAGTAATATCAAGGCTGTAGGAGTATCATTAGGTCTGATTGTTTAAAGGGTGTGACTTGTATCAAAAATTTAGAAATTGATAGATTATCTGTGGTGCCTAAGAAAATAGTGGATAAAAATATAGAGATTGAGTTGGAAAATAGTGATGATGACAGTGATGATGGTTTAGATCACCTTACTTTGGGAAACCTCTGTGGAGATTTAACTGAGGAAAACATGGGAGAAGACAGTAGTCATTTTTTAAATGACTTTAAAGCTGTTCCCAGGAAAAAGAAAATTAATTCTCAGAAGAAAAAGAAGGGTTCGGTTTCAATGAAACAAATAAAAAAACTACAAAAGTCTAAATGAAAGGTGTCTTTTGGAATAGCAGAGGTCTTCGAGACTTGGCTAAATCACTTTTTCTAGCAGACATCTCTCTTGAACAGCACCTGGACTTCATTGCTCTCCTAGAAACAGGAAGAGATGATTTCACAGAAGCTGAATTGAAACACTTTTGTGGTGGTAAAAATTTTCTTTGGAGCTGGACATCACCTAGAGGCAGATCAGGGGGCATCTTAGTAGGCGTTAGCTTAGATGCTTTCGATATTGCTGAGATATCACATGGTGACTTTTATATAAAGTTTAAGCTAAGAAATAAAAATGATGGATATGAATGGGTCTTAATTTCAGTTTACGGTGCGGCACAAAACGAGTATAAGGAATTTTTTCTTACTGAGCTAGTGCATACTTGTAGAATAGAAACTTTACCCATTCTTGTCGGAGGTGATTTTAATATTATTAGAGATCCAAGTGAAAAGAATAATGATAGATACGATGATCGGTGGCCTTTCTTATTTAACGCTGTTATTAATGGGTTGGACTTACGGGAAATTGATTTAGTTGGAAGGCAATACACATGGGCAAATAGTTTGCCTGTGCCAACCTTTGAGAAACTAGATCGGGTTCTGGTAAGTACTGACTGGGATTTAAAGTTCCCAAAAGCAACAGTGGAAGCTTTGACTAGAGATATCTCAGACCATACTCCATTACTATTAGATACAGGGAACCCCTCCCAAGGCTCAAAGCATATGTTCAAGTTTGAACTTGGCTGGCTAATGAGAGAGGGCTTTTATGATCTAGTAAAGGATACATGGGAAAATGAGAACAGAGGGAACTCGTCTCTACAAATTTGGCAAAATAAAATAAGAAGGCTACGACAATTTTTGAGAGGTTGGGCAAAGAATATGAGTGGTACTTATAAGAAAGAAAAACAAGAAATACTTGACATAGTGGGACAATTGGACAAAAAAGCTGAAACCACATTGTTACAACCACATGAGGTTGATTTGAAACAATGTCTAAAGGAAAGGCTTGTCCAGTTGCTAAGAGAAGAGGAAATCAAATGGTACCAACGTTCGAAAACGGAACAATTACTTAAAGGTGATAGTAATACAAAGTACTTCCTGTTGGTGGCGAATGGTAAATTTAGAAGAACACGGATTTTCCAGTTAGAAGATGGGGATCATATTATACGAGGTGACGACCAGTTAAAGTCATACATCACAAAATTCTATCAAGGTCTCTTCGGACCTTCAGATTGTAATGACTTTAGCCTGGTAGAAAATCACAGAGATGATATACCCCAAGTCTCCAATGAGGAAAATGAAAAGCTAATAGAGGTGTTCTCAGAAAATGAAGTCAAAGAGGCTATATTCCAAATGAAACATAACAAATCTCCAGGACCAGATGGCTTCCCAGCTGAGTTTTATCAAGTTTTCTGGGAAGTAATTAAAAAGGATCTGATGGCTTTGTTTCTTGATTTTCATAATGGAATTCTACCCATACATAGTTTAAACTTTGGCATCATAACCTTGCTACCAAAGCAGAAGGAGGCCACTCAGATTAAGCAGTTTCGCCCTATTTGTCTACTTAATGTGAGCTTTAAGATATTCACAAAAGTAGCAGTTAATAGGATTACGAAAGTTGCTGATAATTTGATTAGATCTTCTCAGACTGCTTTCATGCCTGGAAGAAATATTATGGAAGGTGTTGTGATCCTTCATGAGACAATCCATGAGATGCATAGGAAGAAGATGAATGGAGTAATTCTGAAGTTGGATTTCGAGAAAGCCTATGATAAAGTTAAATGGTCTTTTCTCCAACAGACTCTAAGGATGAAAGGGTTTTCTAGTAAATGGTGTTCATGGATAGAAAACTTTGTGTCTAGAGGAAGTGTTGGAGTAAAAGTCAATGATGATATAGGAAGATATTTTCAAACAAAGAAGGGATTAAGACAGGGTGATCCTCTATCCCCAATCCTATTCAATCTGGTTGTAGACATGCTTGCTATTTTAATAACTAGAGCAAAGGAAGAGGGACAAATCAAGGGGTTGGTACCGCATTTAGTGGATGATGGCCTCTCAATTTTACAATATGCAGATGACACAATACTTTTTATGGAACATAATCTTGATCAGGCCAAGAATATGAAACTGCTCTTATGTGCTTTTGAGCAGCTATCAGGCTTGAAGATAAATTTCCATAAGAGTGAGTTGTTCTGCTATGGGGAGGCAAAAGAGCACCAACATGTATATGCGCAATTGTTTGGATGTGACATGGGAGAGTACCCTTTTAGGTACTTAGGAATACCAATGCACCATAGAAGGTTGAGTAATAAGGATTGGAAGAATATAGAAGATAAGTTTGAGAAGAAATTAAGTAGTTGGAAGGGTAAGCATTTGTCATATGGTGGAAGGCTAGTTCTAATTAATTCTGTCTTAAGCAGTCTTGCACTATTTATGTGTTCATTCTTTGAGATCCCAAAAGGGGTGCTAAAGAAACTAGACTATTACAGATCTAGATTCTTTTGGCAAAGCGATGAACATAAAAAGAAATACAGACTTGCAAGATGGGATATTATTTGTAGGCCAAAGGATCAGGGAGGACTAGGAATTCTAGACCTAGAAGTCCAAAATAAATGCTTACTAAGTAAATGGTTGTATAAACTCTTGAATGAGGACGGACTATGGCAACAGATGTTGAGAAACAAGTACCTGAGTAACAAAACATTGTCTCAAGTACAATTAAAACC
The DNA here is from genome assembly GCA_012490785.1 of Eragrostis nindensis. Classification (NCBI taxonomy): domain Eukaryota; kingdom Viridiplantae; phylum Streptophyta; class Magnoliopsida; order Poales; family Poaceae; genus Eragrostis; species Eragrostis nindensis. Next base: position 340,260 of record JAAXCT010000322.1, read on the forward strand.
TGGTGATTCACACTTCTGGTCAGGGTTGATGAGTGTTAAAGACCAGTTCTTACAATTTGGTTCCTTTATTGTAAAGGATGGCACTCAAACCAGATTTTGGGAAGATAGATGGCTAGGCAATAGTACTTTAAGAGATCAATTTCCGATTCTTTACAACATAGCAAGAAAAAAACATGACACTGTATCTTCTGTTATGGGTTCAATTCCTTTAAATATATCGTTCAGGAGAGCTATAACAGGAGATAAACTAGTGGCTTGGCATAATCTTGTTACTAAATTACTCAATGTACAGTTAATCGAGGAACACGATACTTTTAAATGGTCCCTTAATCAGGGGGGAAAGTTTTCGGTTCAATCGATGTATGGAGTAATGATAGATACAAGTATTATTGCAAATAATAGGTACTTGTGGAAGATTAAGGTGCCTCTAAAGATCAAAGTGTTCATTTGGTTCTTGCATAAAGGAGTTATACTTACCAAAGATAATCTAGCTAAAAGAAACTGGAACGGAAATCATAAGTGTTGCTTTTGTAGTAATCTTGAAACTATACAACATCTTTTCTTTGATTGCAGTTTTGCTAGATTAATTTGGAGGTTGATTGAGCTTTCTTTTGGTCTAAAACCCCCTAATAATGTTGCTGATATGTATGGCGATTGGATTAGCGGGTTTAGTACTAGGGAAAGAAATATAATGTTAGTGGGTTTGGGCGCCATATGTTGGTCTATATGGCTAAGCCGAAATGACGTTGTTTTTGATAAAAAGGTTATTCTAACTCCTATGCAGGTAATTTACAGGGGCACATATTGGATGAGGACTTGGTCACTGTTCCAAAAGGAGGAGGGAAAAGATGCATTGATCAAAGCATCCCGTCTTTTGGAAACGGTGACAATGGACATTTTCGCCAAAAATGGGTGGAAGTTTAGTAATAGGTTATATTGATGAACTATTTACTATTTAGACACCGTTTGTATGGTGATGTCCTTTTTTATCTATGGAGTAGAAGGAGTCTACACATAGTTGTGTTTTGTAATAATGGATGGCTAAATGCATCGCATGATGTAGAGGCCGGGATATTTTCATTTACTTGATGAAATAGAATTTCCCTTTATCTAAAAAAAATAAGTTGTGTTAAGATGAACTTTTTGCTATTCTTTCAACTTTGGTTTGGTTGCTTCACATTTGTCCTATGAGGTAGACGGAGTCTACACATAGTGAGGTTTTGTAATATTAAACGGTTACATTCATCTTGAGATGAAGAGGCCGGGATACTTTCATTTGCTTGATGTAATATATCTCCCTTTATCTAGAAATCTGGAATAGGCTGCGGCTGTGCGTGTGCGGGTAGCACGACTAGCACTATCCAAATGGGCTGGCTCCCTGGACTGGCCCGAAGCACAGAAGAAACATGACCCAAATTTGGAACGGCCCAAAATAATTTCGTGATGGGCAGGGCCGGCATGAGACTATGGGCCCTCCTTGGGCTGCTGCCTTGGCCCGTGAGGGGGCATGACGACACACGGTTTCAGTTACTTAATAACTTAATTACTTAATTACTACTACTAATGCTTCCTCTGTGCTTAAACTTTTTTGTTAACATTGAATGATATTTTTTCATCTCATTCAACTAAATTCTTCCAACTTTTTAAAAATGGAATAAAGTTAGCACACTGGTCCAAGTGAAGTTTATCTCAATCCTTTTGTATTCAAAGATCCTCTGAGTTATTTTATTTGTTATTCCTTATTTTGCAGGTGCTAACTTTAAATGTACTGGTTTGAGCTCACAGTAGAGGTAAGGTGATCCAGAACTTTCCTTGTTTGACCATTTTGATGTCATTTTCTGAAGATATTGTGCAGGCATGTGTCTTTGGTACTGCTGTATTCTTTTCATAATGATTGTGTGATCATTCTTATTGAGGGAGTAAACATACCTGTTTTACTGACGAATTCTGAGTAAATAAAACAGATAAAGAACTTATTATTTATATTACCTGATATTTTAGTACCAACTTCTATTGCACTTTTGGATAATCATTTTGTAATACAATCTTTATCATAGAGGATTATCAACACATACTACTAACTTGCAATTATTTTGTTGAGCTTGCTTATGGGAATTATCAAATCTTGTCTGCTAAGATTCTCCATGCTTCTATAGTCTACTCACTCTAGTTTTTATTTGATGACATTACGGCAACAATGTTAGTTCGTTTTTCTGACGATATATCAGTTAAAAGGAATGAAATAGTATCTACAAAATATGCACAAGTACGTGTTCCAAACCATGGACATTCTGATCAACAAATGTTTCAACTCAAGTTACTTTGCAAAAAACAATATCAACTCTGGTAGCAATTCCCTATATCCCATGATGGAACGAGAAAATGCTCCTTTCATACCACCTTGAGTAAAGTTAATATTATCGCACAAGGTCACCATTTTTCACTCTATCTCTACTATGCTAGCATATAATCTCCATCAATTACAGAGCTGTTAGTTTCCCTCAGTTACTTGTAGGAACAGCAGTGTTAGAAGATGATATGTTTCACAATATGTTTTTGATATAAATAATTATACCTTGTTAATGGGGACTAAGTAGATTATGCATTTGAGGTTCAAGAATTCTTTATCTAAATTATAAATTACCTGCATTCCTGACTAGAAAGTAGCAGTGTGGTTGGGTGGTCAAAATAAATTGGAAAAACCGGTGAGCAGACCCAGAGAAACCAGTAAGTACATGTTTGGTCATAATTGGATGGTTATGTACATGTGTGCAAGATTTTTACTAAAGAGAGCCCCTTTAGTAATTATATTTTATCAATTTATAAGGATATTGAAGTTTCTCTCATGCGAATTTCTCCCCTTCTGTCGGCGTTACGAAGAAGTCATAATATTAGGGCATGCTTGGTAAATTACCTAACATTGCCACACCGAATATTTGGCATGCCACAATTTGTTTTACTAGTGTTTAGTTGTCTGCCATAACTATGGCTTGCCATAGAATTAAATTACCCCACATGTCATGACTCCTTTATGTGCTAAACTTTTGCCAAAAGTGTGGTGAACTTGCGGCAAACTTCGGCAAAGCTGTATGGCAACATTTGGCTATCAACCAAACAAGGAGTCTATTTATGGATCTTCAATCTCTTTTATCATTCAGAAACTTGTGATGGTGTTGGCCTTGGTAGTGAGGAATTATTGTGCAATATGATTCACCTAAGAACTATTTGTTCCAGCTGTACATTTTCATTATTCCGACAATATATTTTCATTGTTACAATAATATATTTTTTGTTCTATAAATGTTGCTGAGACATGCAAAAAATCAGGTAACTGCTAATGAGCAAATATCATAATTAAAGGTCCAAGCGAGGCTGGCATATCATGAACCTAGCTGGCATGAGAAATTAATTAGGAGAGATCTGCTTGCGGCATTGCCCATATTTGTGCGGTCCAGTCTTGGTTTCCTGCCTATAAGGGGGTACATCAAGTGATCCATTTATGTGAGAACAATAGTCAAATTCACGTCGTCAACCACGTGCTTGCCCATCTTTTCATTGAACATGTCTTCAGTTATGTCCTTAGTTGTAAGACTCCCATCCACCCTAGTGCTTTGGACACTGAAGTCGTCTTTGCGGTAATTATGTGGCGGTGCCTTCTTCAATGGTTGCAATGTTATGGTGACACTGCACCTTGATTGTGGTGGAACAATACCTTTCCATGGGTGTATTTGATATGGGTGAGTACTGTATGTTGAGATCCTGAAGGCAAAGTAATCATCAGTATTATTCGCCAGCTCAATGGAGCATGATATCTGTTTGTAAAGCTCGACAGATAAATGCATTGTGAGCGGCTCAACTCCAAGCATGTCTTGCAACTCTTGGTATTCATCAGTGGCATAGCTAGCATCTTCATCTATAGAATATTGTTTTGTGAGCTCATGGATTATATTTGATATACAGGGCCTTTCTCTCGGGTCGGCATGGATACAACTTAGCGCTATACTGAGGCAGTTAGTCACTTGTTTGTACCACAATGGTGTGTGCACCGCTGTTTTACTTCACCTGTGCCTCCATTTCTTAAGTACCTGTCAATTTACACAGTAGCCCACTATTGTTGATCATCTGTAAGGCTAATTAGAGGATGCAATTTCCCGACCAAATTAAGGGTAATGTTATATCATGATTTAATAAGAACGTACATATGGAATATTGAGAGAGAGAGAGAGAGAGAGAGAGAGAGAGAGAGAGAGAGAGAGAGAGAGAGAGAGAGAGAGAGAGAGAGAGAGAGAGAGAGAAGTCCTTAATTTACTAAAGTCTGGTCTCTCCTTACTTCCGGTGACTATCTCTAGGATTATAACACCCAAGCTATAAATGTCTGACTTAGCTGACATTTGACCGTGATGTTGATATTCTGGAGCACAATATCCCCTGCATTGAAATGCAAGAATTTTTTTGCATTCGTGAAAATGTCGTACCCCATTTCTGAAGTACTTAGTGTTTACCGTATCAGTCCCTGGATCAGTAGCTGATACGACACTTTCACAGAATGCTTCACAGCAAATACTTTATTTTTAATACCGAGTCTCATACAAGCCTTTTATTACACAAAGGTCTTTGATACAAAAGAGGCGAGCGGCCTCAACACACACACAGCCATCACGCTCAAAGGCTGACGCAGCAGCCAGAGCTAACACTTAATCTAGCGGAAGATGATAAGGCTCCACTCCTACAGGCACCACTTGAGCGAAGGCCGAACTTTACTCTTCTTCACCATCAGCTTGAAAGTCATAGTCGGGCTCATCTTCTGAATGATTTAAGCAAGGGTGAGTACTTAAGGTACTCAGCAAGCCTAACACGAGGGTTATGATTATGCAAGGGATTATCAAAGGATTAGGCTTGTGGTTAGCGACAAGGCGAGAAAGCTAAGTTTATGCAAAGGTTGTTTTGAAAATAAAGCATTTCGCAATTCTAATCAAATATCTGTAGAGATTAGTGGGGTTGGGCGGCCCTGGGGAGATGCAATCCATCCCGCCAGTTCCTCAAATTTATCACTGGCCGACAACCAGCACACGGCTCCAAACCGGCGTTTTTCCAAAAACACACCAAGGAAACTCACGCGGAAAATCTAATCATAGTGTGGCCGATGCTTTCGCGTTGTCCAATACCGTGGAACACGGCTTTCCGGAAAGTTTCTTAACCTTGGCCAAGGGTGCACAAATTTCCCCACAAGGTGGTCCAGTCCTCCCTATCGTCATAGTTTGGACTGTCCCACTAAAGGTTCCATACCTACTTCGTACCACCATGGCATCCCCACGGACATCACCAGGGGCTTCACAATCATAATAATATGGCCAGTCATAAATGCCGGATCTCGAACACCCACCAACGAACGAGTCTTCTCCTGGGACTCCGTTGCAATCTCCTGCCTCCGGGGGGTACCGGGTGAGTACTAGTAGGGTGTGGTTCCAATTCCGCACCCATTCACGGCTTGTGGCTGCGCGAGGGGTGCTAGGCAAAGGCGGCACAAGAACCGGTCCTTATACGACCGAACCAGGCATCTTCAATAGCCAATCCACAAGTGGAAGGGCGTCCCAGAGATAGCCTCCCCACTGAGGACTACCTCGCCTGATCCCGCCAAAAATATCCCTCACTAGGGTTGCACTTATTATTATACCACCCAATTTCACATTTACACACACCACCAAGACACACGCATTTACACGAAAATCATGTGAGCAAGATTAATTAAACACATGTGAAAGTCCTAAGCAGCGAGCATATCAACAACTCATTAATTAAATTAATGATGTTGATTCCTAGGGCTAACAAGGATACAAGATATAATCAAGTCAAGGCAGGCAATCAAATATGGCATAGGACCATTCTAGCATTTAAATTCATTTAAATACCATGCAATTTATTTATAACAGCTCTAATTAGGATATTTGCAAGCATAGGATCAATATGATCAAAGGGAGTTAGACTTGCCTTCACCAAGCTCTTCTTCCTCTAAATCCTCGTAATCGGGATCCTCAACCTCTTCGTCTTGATTATCTATCGATTTAATAAAAGATAAATCTACCGTTTACAAACAAATTAACAGAGCATTAAATCTAAATAAAATCCAAATAAAACCAGATGAGAGTAGATTTTGGTGGCATTGTATAGAGTAGGATTTTAGATGAATTTTGGCGAAAGATTCGCCGAAATCGGAGTTAGAATGAAAAAGATATGGATTTTTGAAGTTTGGATGAATTGATTTAATTGAATTTAGCTTGATTAATTTTGTATGTGAGATACATAATTAATCAGAGGCTAACAAGTGTTGGAAAGTGTTTAAGAAGTGATAAAGTATTTTTAGGAATTTTTGGGAATTTTTTTGATATTGGAAAGTGGGCGAAATAGGTTTCTGTGTACGATCTCGGGTGTACATAGCAATTTCCAGTGAGTTTGTCTCATTGTCCGGTGGGCCAAAGGGCCCAGCGGGGTCCGCGAGCTACTGTTTTGTGAACCGAGCCCACAGGACGGTGGACCGGGCGGTACAGAGCGGCGGTTCATGGTGCACCGGGTCTGCCACGCAAGCAGGGCGACCCGGTCGTCGCGGGCCCGCGCGCCGACGTGGCGGCCACGTCGGACGGCGGCGCGACGCAGTCAAGGCGCGGCGGCGCGCGGCGGCGGCCTCGCCGGAATCGTCGCCGGCGGCGGCTACAGGCGGCGAGAGTGGAAACGAAGCACACCTCTGTGATCAGCGCGCGACGGCGAGTGTGATGGTTGGTGATGTTGTCGTCGGGGACGACGGACGCGGCGGCGCGACGTCGCCGGAGTTGGCGATGCGCCGGCGAGCGATGGGGAAACGACGGGGAAGTGCATCGCGGTCGAGTGCGAGCGGTCACGTGTGTGCGCGGGAGTGCGGTGAGTCGCACGGAGAGGTCGGCCGGAGAGGGCTCACGGCGGCCGGCGGCGAGAGGGAAGGGGGGCGGCGGAGCCGGCGCTCGGTGCGCGGGTAGCGCGGAGGTGCGCGGGAGGAAGAGAGAGAGCGTATGAGAGAGAGTGAGACACGGTGAACCTAGAGATGCTACACGTTGACGAGGAGAGGGGCCGGAGCGGCGGTACGGGCTCACCGGAGCTCGGCGGCGCGCCGGGGAGAGGGAGGAAGGGCCAGGCGAGACGAGGCTCGAGGTGATGTACGCGCGTGAAGTGCGCGAGAGCAGGGCGAAGCTAATGCGCCACTCTAACGGGGTCGGGCGTGGCCAGAGCGAGGCCGGCGACGAGCTCTAGCGGCGGTGGTGACCAGAGCTTAGAGCAGTAGGCACGCGCACTAGAAAAAGGTCGACGAGATCATGCGCAAGAGAGAGAGAAGAGCTTGGGGGAGCTCACCGTGCTCTTAGTCAAGCGAGGGAAAGAGCGGAGGGGTGCCGGCGACGGAGATGGCGGACGACGGCGCTAGGCCGGGTTCCAATGATCTCGACCTGCGAACCACGGCTGTGCCAAAGGTGAGCACTAGTGTGTTAAGCAGGCGAAGGGCTGATGAACTCGACGAGAAATGAGTGTCGAGACTCACCGGAGAAGAAGGAAAAGCTCGGCGGAGAGTTCACCGGAGTTGGGAGAGAGAAGGGGAAAAAGGAGAGAGAGAGAGCTCGGGAGTGGATTTGGGTGGAGAATGACATGAGGGAGGGAAGGAGAGGGTCTGCCCCTTGCTTTATAGGCCACCAATGGCGGTTCGAGGGGGCGCAATGTCGGTTCGCCGGCGAGAAATATCTCGCCGGTGTTAATGCGCGATTGACGCGCGAAGGCGGTTCGCGAGCTTCGATGAACGGCGTGACGCGCGACGGGCATGGCTGCAGCGCCAGCGTCGAGACAGAGCGAGGGAGGGGAGATGATGTGGCTGATGTTGGAGGGATGGAGCTCGTCGGGCTTCGGGAAGACGTAGGGCGCGCGTTAAGTAGAGGAGAGGACGACGATGGGACAGGGCAGAGAAGGCGGTTTCGCGTGCACGTGCTCAATAAGGTCTTCCCTGTGGCTTGGACATGACAACAGCGGTGAGGGAGCACGCCGGGATGGGCGTGGGCGCGATTTGCGCCGGCGCGGCGGGAGGTAGGCGACGGGTGCCGGGCCCACACGTCAGCGAGAGAGGGAGAGAGGCAGGCTGGGCTGGAGTGTTGGGCCGAGCGGACTGGGCCGGAACAGGCTGGCGCGGGAGAGAAGAGAAAAGGGAAAGGGAGCTGGGCCGGCGGAAGAGAAAAGGAAAGGGGCGGCCCGATTGGAAAAAGAAGGATTTGTTCTTTTTGCTGAGTTTGATTTTGAATGAATTTTGAATTCATTCAAAAGGAGAGATCGAAACCAACACTCAAACAAATCAAGAAAAACACGAAAATGCAAATGGTGACTTTTATGCATGGTTTAAAATTCAAAAACTTTGGTTTCGCTACTAACTAAAGCTAGCAAATTGATTTTAATTGAAAAGTTTTAAAAAGTTCAAATTTTTAGTGATTTTTGACAACGGGCAAAAACGCGGGTCGCTACAAAAAAGTTTATGTAGCACAAAAAGTTACATAGACAAAAGACGTTCAGCACTCATAGTCTGTGACTTGTCATCCAGTCTTGCTAGACCAAAATCAGTTATCTTTGGAACCATTGTGTCGTCTAACAATATATTGGCTGGTTTCAGATCCATGTGAATAATATGTTCCGTGTGAAGATGATGCAAACCATCACAAATCCCTTGATTATTTGATAGCGTGTGTTCCAATCTAGTCCCTTAACTCATCTATATGTGCAAGAGAAACAAGAATAGTATGGAAACATTAAATCTTCCGATCTCCTATCTGTAAATGCTAAGCTTCATCATAATGTTCTAACAATTCTTATCATGCGTTAGCATCACAAACAGTGTGGTAAGATCGAAGTTAGAATGGAAATAGAAAATAACAAGAACATTTGGAAACAGAATCATGAAAATGTAGTTGCCTGTTGTTTTTTATCATACCTGTAATCCGATCTATAAGGCTTCCGTTGCTTATATACTCAAAACAAAGCAACCTTTCTCGTATTTGGGCTATAACAATTTTTCCTGCCATTTCTACTGCTTTTTCTTCAGTATGAGAACAGTAGCCTAGTAATCGTACTGTGTTTTGATGCCTAGCTATCATCATGCATGTAACCTCCTGATGAAACATTTTATCATCAATTGTATGACTGTTGAATAGCTTCTTCACAGCAATAGTCCCATCTCTCAGAAAGCCCTGTTTATACTCTCTTGTAGTTAAGAACAGGGTATGAGTATTTTTCATCAAATGCAATAATGTTAAACCAATACATTACCTTGTAAACTACTCCACATCCACCATAACCTACTTTTAGCTCATCAGAGAAATTATCCGTGATGAGCTGTAAAAGTGGTAATTTAAGATTAATTGGCTCCAAAATTTAAGTTCCATATATATGCCATCCCCTCTAAGTAATTAAAATTGTCATTTCCCAGAAGTAGTAGATGGAAACGTAGTATCGGCAGTATAGCAAAATTCATACACCAGAAGCCAAAACCATAAGAATCAGGACTAATGATTGACTAAATTTTTGTTGTAAAAAAAGGCAAATGACAAGTTAATTTCATCATAGAACATTCAAAATAGTTACCCGTATGTGGTGCGGTGTAGCTATGGCCTCAACGCTGCACAGGCGAATATTCTGAACTGTTTATAAAATTCTAGTACGAGTAATTGGTATGGTAAGTTGGCCACCTATAAGATTTTACCGCACCTGGTGGATCCTACATAACATTAATAAAAAAAAGTCGCTCTAAGTGATTTTTATATTCTCGAACACTAGTTCCTTCAGTGAGACGTAGCATTTGATAATGTCTACATATGTACTCAGACTGAATATTTGGAAAATATATGTCTCGAACATATGTTCAGTGTTCAATGATTCTAATAAAGAGACATCAATTACTAGAACATCAAACATTTGACATGCATCATCACAAACCAAATGAGTTGGGTTTCAAAATGATAGGATATGAGTAACGAGTGAGCATCACAAAATGAATTTACTGAAGAATCCACTGGATGCAAACCATCTGCTGTATCCTACCTGTTTGTACATAGAAACTACGGATAGAACGGATGGGCTGTAACGAAGGAAATCTGTGGTATGCACAGACACAGCCCGAACCCAACTATGGATTTGAATCATCGCCCACCAATGACCGAACTGACCAAGATCTATATTCAGGGTGCAAGTCGTAGTGTATTTTGGTACCATCAAGCTCAGGTTTGTCCTGGTGGGAAACGGCATGGACCATTCTCCTGAACTATTACCTAGAAAAGTAATCCAAGATGGAAAATTTGGCTTCTGGAAAATATTGAAAACTTGGCAACTAAATACTAAGATTCCATCTCCGTGCTCCTCATGAACTTATTATTTGAGGCACAGCCTGTCTTTCCTCACGGAGGGCAATGGAGCACCAAAATTTCCATCATTTTTCGAGATCAGACCATAAGGACATACTAGGAGACATTAGGTGCCCCAAGTGAATGAGTTATGGTGAGGATTGTCTGAATGCATATCATTTTGAGAGTTACGATCTTGCCTCACCATTTGCTAAAGTTGCATATCATTTTGAGAGTTACGATATTGCCTCACCATTTGCTAACGTTCACCGACATACATACCTAGATGTGGCAAATTCACTGATAGATAATTCTTGGATTCTTTGTAAAATCTGCAATTCAAAAGATATAGTTAACTCTTAGCTTGCCAAGTACATTTAATAATATTATAGAATAATCATTCAACGATGATATATTGGTAGGCTAGTAATAAAGGAAAAATAAAAGCAAAACATCTAGTACTCAGGGACAATGTTTTTGTGACACCTGTCCTCAGCAAGGCAAGGGCAGCTGAGCAAGGTGGAGAACGCAGAGGATCCCGAAGCCAGGGAGTTATGGATAGTATGGCAAGGATGCCGCTGAACATGAAGTGTATTGTCAGATATCAACGTTTGATGATAACTTAATGAAGTTTTTTTTGAATCTACGTGTTGTCTCACCGAAGCCGCTAGCTATTAATTAAAGAGCCACGTAGTAAAGACAGTGGGATCTCATCCCCCTGCTCTAGTCTAAGTTAAGGCCTCCAGAGTAAAGTCCCTAGCTAGGATCATCGATGCAAAGAGTTGGTAGGTCAGGCAACACATTGAAGGTGAAGCATTATCTCCAGTGTAAGCAGACAATGGGATACACTGAATTATGTTTGCAGAACTCATATGCCAACTACAAACATAACAAAATGGAGTCAGCTGGAGACAAAGTCCATTCCTCACCGAAGAATTCGCTTCATTGTGTCCTAGATACAAAGGAGCGCGCTGGAGGGAGGACCGACCATCCCATCGAGAGCACAAAGACATAGGGCGTGATTGGTTGCCCGCATGAGGTCGAACCAGGCTCACGGGATGCAGGTGTGGGGCGATTGGTTACCTGTATGAAGGTTTGGGCCTGTCCCACACGACGCAAAAGCTCCCAGTCAGCCTGGCTCCGGAGAAACGTGGATGACATCTGTTTCTTTCGGAGCCTGGCTCGCACGAGCGCAACGAGCGCTTGAGTGCGGCAAAAAAGACTAGCGCCAAGTGGGAATACATGCAACCAATCACGTCTCCCTTCTCCCTGGCTATAATGATGCTAGCAACCAATCGACCTCCTTTTGCATTCCACAGGCTTGGCCTACACGGCGGCCTGGTTCTCTGGTGTGAGACAGGCTCCACCGAGATGAAAACTAATCACGCCCATAGTGAGGCTGCCGATTTCCTCGCTGAGAAACATGTTGCCAACATGGCACATGAGCACTAATATGGCACAAGAGGCGCTGATGGGAGTGACGATCATGGCGCATGTAATGACTGAGGTGGCGATCGTGGCAAAGAAGGGATGAACTGATGACTCGGTTAGTCCAGATCTATCGGCAACCTGATGAGCACTCACAGCGAGGCCAATTCGGAGGGGAATTCATCTTTGTACAGTTTTACGAGGAACAATGTACAGCTCAATCTGTAAAAAGAATGTGTTTTTTGTTACCTTGGTCCGTGGATCATGTTCAATACATTTCTCTGTCTCATTCAGCAATTTCATGATCTCCTTTAGGTTGGGCCTATTGTTCATATCCCTCTCCAAACAGCTCAATGCAATCTCGGTGCATTTCTTTATTTGTTGACAATGTAAATCTAGTGAGGCACCACTGCATGTGCCGTGAAGGATATTCATCCAGTTTTTCTGAGCCTGCAAAATCAGAATCAAAGTCTAATTAAGTTCTTTTTCTTGTGCAGCTAGGGTAATGGGCTGCATATAGCTTTTTTTAGATAATGGAACAAAAGTTCATGCCTCTACCCTTTCGGGTACACAGCAGAAGGCTGCATATAGCTGAGTGTTCCATACAAGTAAATGTAAAATCTACTAGCATTGTAATACAAAAATTTGACCATAATCTTGAAAAAGTGGCAGCATTTTTGTACCAGATCAATAATTGTTTTGTGATCCATGTCACCAATTTGTTCGGATCCCATAAACACTCCAGTCAGTATGTTTATCATCACGACCCCCAAGCTGAATACGTCAAATTTTTCTGAGATTATATCTGCCTGTTCATATTCAGGAGGACGGTATCCCCTGCATGCCATTGAATTCAATGCATTTTAATAACGAAAACTTTTAACTTTAAAGGACAAAGTATTCTTACTTGGATTGATGAGAAAAGGATGCATCCACCCAAGGGTTTTCAACTTACGGTGTTCCGTGCCGGTCAACTCTTGGTATTTGCCCCGGCATAACTTGATAAATGAATTTAGACAAACTTGAATATTGAAGTTGTGGCTTCCTGTCCTTGTCTAGCATTATACATCTTGGTGACAAGTCTAAATGATAAACTGGGTTTGTTTGTCCGTTATGAAGGTAATTTAAACCAAAACAAGTTTCCATAATGATAATCTAGCACCTTTGCCAATCAAGTTCTTCAGGTTTATCTGCAGATGCAAAATAAGGGAAGTATGATCCGGCTCCAAATATACTGATGTGTGTTTTAATAGCTAGAGGATGATGCAGTACCTGAAAGATACCGGTGAAGGCTTGTTGCATTTTGTACATTGTCATAGAAAAGGTACTCTAATTGTTGGGATCCAGAGGTTGAAATAAGCCAAACAATATTTGGATGCCGAAGCCAACTAAGGAAATCGAGCTCAGTTTTGAGCTCCTCAGTGAGGTGGTCTGCCTTAAACATTACCTTATCAACGCTCTCGATAGTAAACTCGTCCCCATCTGCAGTCACCCCCTGTTCAGGTCGTTAATTATCACTAGTGAGTGGTAAAGATTTATTTCTGTTATACTTACATAACTACATAAGTAGTGGATGACATCTTGCCACTCTAATGAAGTAATGATCAAACCTTATAAACCTTCCCGTACTTTCCTAGACCAACTACCTCACAGAATTCCTCCGAGAAGTTAGCAGCAAATTCATCTACTGCTTTTTGAAAAAAACAGTGTTCCATATCATCCCATGTTCTACTTTTTCCTGCACCCATGGTTATGCTTTCGTACCCACGTCGTTGCTATTACTTCGGCTGAACTAAAATCATAAGCTTACGAGTGAACAAGGAAAACTGAATTGCTCACATAAATCATGGTGATGCTTGGTTGAAAGCTTCAGGGATACGACTGAGTTAATACCTTTTTGCAAAGATAGCAGAAGCAGTACCTGGGGTTTCCTGGCCTCCAGATTATTATTACCTCTGATAGACTCGATCCTCCACTGGACGGAAGCTATGAATCTGGATATCAGTTAGATCTGGGACTCGACTCTCGACAGAACGGTAGCATGCAGCGCCTAAGATGAGATTGATAAGAAGGGAACGATGCTTCTGCCGACCATAACTTTGTCAACACCAGCAACTTCAGGGAAACTTCGTTACCCAACTCTTCACGTGTTCTGATTAATTGCTGAAGATAACACGCTGATCATTTGGATCTAACCACCGCTCGATCTCTTCTAAGTGATATGCTACGCTGGGCATCAATCATAATATTCTTTAAACCCATGCTTGTATTAGTATATTATGCGTGCTAACCTTAGAACAAAAATTATTAGCACGAAGTCAAACAAACCAGCAGCTAGGAAAAATCAGGACATGTGGTGCAGCTCACAATGGAGGTCCCGATTTTCGAAAGATATGCTTCAACATTGCATGAAGAGACTTTGTCTTTGAAAATATGGTTCAATATTATGACTATATTGTTGAAACCTTAAGATCAGTTAATGGAACATTACACTGTTAATGTCAATGGTAGTAATGATCGACTGGTGGAACTAGGGGTTCTATCTAAGAAGAAGAGTAAAGTACATGACCGGCCCTTAAACTTGTCTGGTTGTGTCATCTACTCTCTATACTCTCAAATTACATTTCTAAATCCTCAAACTTAGGTTCGAGTGTCATTTAGGTCTATATACTCTCAAAATGCAAATCTAGCTCTCTAAACTTGGCTTCGTTGGCAACCTGGGATTACTCTTAGGGATAAATGTAAAAACAACCCCCTAAGTCACATTGACTTTGTGATTCCCACCCATAAGTTGTTTTTGTTGCAAATTTGCACCTTCAAGTATATGTTTAATTGCTTCAGTTGATGCAATATGTATTTATGAAATTTTTGTGTGTTGTCTTCATACGTTTTGGAGAATATTTAACTAAAACTGCCAATTTGATTTTAATTTAAAAGATTCATTTTTCATGAAACTAAAATAAATTAAATTTATTTGAACACTTAAATAACATTAAATTTAGTTCAATTTATATCGGCGAAAACATATAGAATCAATTACACATGTAAAACTGGGTGTTTTTGCAACAAAATACAACTGGCGGATAGGAATTTGTAACAGAAAAACTTATAGTTGGGAATCACAAACTATAAATGACTTATGGGCAGGTTTATGCCGTTAACCCTTAGTTTTATTATTTGGAGAAAAAGAAAGGACTTACATATCAACGCCCTGTGTGACAATGAAATAAACTGGTTCATTAAAAAATGATCAAAGACAACTTATTTGGAAAACGAATATTACTATGATCTTCTAGGTCAGACAAACTACGTACAAAGCCTCTCTCTCTCTCTCTCTCTCTCTCTCTCTCTCTCTCTCTCTCTCTCTCTCTCTCTCTGTCTCTGTGTGTGTGTGTCTCGTCAAACAAAAGAACAAAAGATTGCCTTCATTAATTTCCGCAACAATGATTGTGGTGGCAAAAAAAGGAATATGAAATATCATTTAACCATGCATCAACACATAAATATCAGCTGCATACATCTGGGATGTCGCAGCAGGAACATCGCAAAAGCAAAATCGAAATCAAACCGACTACATAATTATTTGACTCATGCATACTGACAAATTTACAGGAGCACAAGGTTGCGTTTGTTGCTGCAAGTAACGGCTGATTATTGAGAGATGGCGCTGCCTAATGACAGTCAGGGTTGCACGCGGGGCAGTGGTTTTGACGCTCTGCTTTCGTCTGGTAGCAGTTGTTCTTCAGATCAGGTGTATTAGCGAAACAAAAGCATATATCCTTATCAGGTATGTCGCTGCAGTGCACCGCGATGCAGAATTTCAGGAAGAGCTTGCTTCGGCCCATTGATGTGGCATTGATCAAAGCAGTGACCGTGTGTTCCTCTAACAGCTTTCGGCGACCTGATGCGTGTGTAGATCTTTAGTAATTCTACGTATCTATGTAAGAACTCTTGACGGCGATAAAACAATCTGGCAAGGATCAAGTACTTACACAGTGCATGCGGGCGATGTGCACGGTGCGGGAGACTGTGTTGAGGCTCCCGCACCCGCCGCCCATTTGAGCGGCGGCCCACTGCCAGTACGACTGCCACTCCTCGAAACTTCCTTTTTCACCTACAATAGCTGATGACATACCCACACATGTTGAAGCCTTCTTCGATCTGCAGCTGATCTGATCCATGATGCGGCGCCCTCCTCGTCTTCGCCGCCTCCACACGAACACCGATTACATCTGCTTCATCTTTGTCTGCACTGGCGCCACACGCTCAGACGCTCCTGACGCAGCACCACACCTTCCTACCACTGCTCCTCTCTCCACGCGACGGCAGCGGCCACCGGACGGTTCACGCGTCTTCTCGAAATCGAGACCATTCAAGATGCTCACGGTCAGGGAGGATGACAGCACAATAACCTCGGTCCTTACCTGCCAAGAATTAGTTTCCAATACAGGCGGTACCTATAGCCCCTAATCCGTCGGCGAGTAGATCGTCACGATTCGGAAATTTCAGAATCACCAGTACTCCCTCCATACTTGTATTTGATGTCCTTCTGGGTTTTGGAACATTTTTACCAAAGCATGCCGCAAGGATTCGAACATATGACCCAATCAAGAGCAGAAGTGTTTTCGAGCACACCACGCACTAGCCACTCGGATGGGCAATAATTATTGAGTGGGAAAGCCCCAAGATGTTATTTATTAGGGGTATACAAGGAAAACTGACGTTAATTAATCATGCCTTGATATTGTAAATCATGTTCAAAATGACATCTAATAGAAGTATGGAGGGAGTATATTGTTATGCCAGTCAACAAGTCAGTAGTGACATTAACGCGAAACAAACATGAATATGTGAAAGGCAAATCTCGTGCCTTGATGCTACTGTCAGCTCATGTCTGCATGGTTTGGTGTGTCTGTACTTTTTCTTTTATTTTCGTTTTTAATATGGATAGTTGGCTGTTGTTCGTTCTCCTAGTATTCGATACTTGCGTTGCATCAGAGTTGGTTTATTTCTACACATTACAAGAAAAGACATCTTGATGACTTGTTAGGTTAGACATGGAATGGTTGGATTCCATATGGAATGAGTCCGATTGTGGCCTTTTGGTTGGATTCTATGTGGAATGGATCGGATTGAGTCCATAACTAATTTAAGGATTCAAACCCACCCGATCCACATGTAATTCAACCATCCCATGTCTAACCAAACAAGCTCTGAATCCATAACTCACTTACAAAAGATTCAATCTCATCCGATCCACATGGAATCCAACCATTCAATGGCTAACCGAACAAGCCCTTAATTGGAAAACTAGATTGTTGACTTGGGACCATCATCCTATCTAAATTTCCTAAGATCCAATTTTCTGCTCCTATTCCGAAATATTGGTGCCATCGCAATTGTAATGTTCGGGTATGAATGTCACTTGGATTTGAATGTCATTTGTGAAATTTGCAAGAACCAATTTTAACCTGACCTTCCATTATCGAAATCGGTCGACTTTTTACAATTCCAGAATAATCCACTTTCCGAATCGCATCCATTTTTTCAAAAACCATGCATCTAGAACTCTTTTTAGGTATCATATTTTTATTCCAGTATTACAGAGAAAGAATTGAATATGCAGGTTAGACAAAGGTGGAGATTATTGGAATTTTGGGATGACAAAATATTTCCTATATCAATTACTCAAAAAATATAATTTTTCAAAGATGGATCGTACAAAAAAAATCATAGCCGGCATTGACCCAGACTCAAAAGTATATATTTGGTGTATTTTTAATTGCCATTATTCCAATTTGCTTACTCTTGTTTTTTGTGTGGAGAAAAATAATACTTCCCTTCAGCAAACAATTAAATGAACAATTTCTTAGCCAAACTATTTGCTTGTGTGAATGACCTATTTTCAGCAGTCAGGCCGAGTTGGGTCAAGCACCGAAAGTCAAAAGTTGTCACGGACCGAGGCGAACTTAAAGTAAGACACTCACTTCCCAATGGCACCACACTGGATGGATTAAACATCTGATGCTCTCCCACCTTCATCTATAAGAGCGTCTTCAAAGGGAGGCTTGGCTAACCATCTGGTGCTCTCCCACCTCCATCTGATGCTCTCCCACCTCCATCTATAAGAGCGTCTTCATACATACGATATTTTTCTAAGAGCTAGCAGCTATCTCTAACAACTGGACACGCTTTGATATATGGACACAGATTATCTTGCTTCGTATTGCGTGCGCTTATGGCAATAAGGGGTGCTAGCTCCCATCCGTGTTACAAAATCCGGGTTGCGTTCCCAGTCCCGACAGATACTCCGACAAGAGTGAGGTCTTTTGCGCGTTGTTTTGGCTCCTCCATGAAGAATCTGTTTTTGTTTAGACAATGGATTTTGAGTCCACAGCGACTCCTACCCACCCACAATCGAGATGTTCAATTGCTCGCGATGCAGGGATTCATGCTAACGACGCTTAATTAAGGTTAAGGACGTCAAAGTCGTATTCGAGTGCTGCGGAGCAGCGCCAGAATAATCAGTTATCCACGGACCGTGACAGACTATGAACATTGGTCATTGTAAACAAACTTGTCTTCTTCATTTTGGTTTGGCATCCGCGGGATTTGGAACTTGTCTTCTTCATTTTGATGCCGATTGCGTTTAAACTTCTGAACTAAACAACGCCTAAGCTCCTTTATTGTACAAATCGATTTGCTAGTGTTTTCTTATTGTTTCCCTCAAGTCTTTGGGCAATCAACGTCATGGGGTTGGTTCCATGGGAGCTCGATTTGGGCAAGGAATGTTCGTTCCATTCAGATTAGGAACTCTGGTGGAACGGCGGCGGACAACCACCAGCGTAGAGGATGTTTTATCAAGCGCATTCATGAACTGCCCATTCCCATCGATTTACAGTTCAACATTTTCGATTTCTTTCCTCCACAAATAAGATTTGTATAGGGGATCGACAAGAATAATGAATTATAGCTTAAATTTGTCTACTGGACACAATCAGTAGCCGAAGTTGCTCCTTCGCCGAAGGCGAGGGTGGCCCGGAGCTGCGCTCCTCTCTCGGTTGGAGCCGAGCAACCGAGGGTTCGAATGATCGAGGGCGGCGGCGCCGAGCTAGGCTAGTAAGCAACGAACACGAACTGATGAAGCGATGGTCGGCTGCCAGCCTTGCGTACGTGCTGTTACCTAGGCTTGGATGGCTAGCAGATATGGGCTAAATACGGTCCAGTGCTGAGTATAGACCGAGGATTTACCGAACACGGTTCAGCTGCTTATATATGGGAGTTTTTAAAGTAGATCCAAATAACTGTGAGCTGTCCATTTGAGTAGATCTCGAGGCAGATAGACTATTACCTCCTAGGTAATAGTTAAAATAAAAATAAATCATTTAGTTTCCATAAGTATCCAACATTAATTTCGGTAATAAGTGATTAGTTTCCATAACTTGCAGATCTATTAAAACTGCATGCCCTCAAATTAATTAGCTTTTATGAGCAAATTAGACCGGTGATGATATTGCCTAATATGATTTTCTTTTTTATTTTATTTAATTTGAATAAAAAAATGAACAGCTGAGATTCTAACGGATACCCAAGTAATTCATTTGTAGGTGTCACTAACAGTTCAACAATTGTACAATTTCTCGTTTTTAACAATTAAAAGCTCCTAGCACCGGGACCCAAATCTTGTGATAGTTTATACACTGGCTCTCCAGCTCTAAGAAGATTATGGTATCAATTGGTGCTGTCGTATGTGCTGTTGTACTATCGGTTTGTGTAAACAACTAAAACCGTGTTCAGAGACTGACTATTACAAAGACACCATTTTCTGCTGTGAACTCTATGCTTAATTGACTCGTGTGTATTCATAAACACTTCTCACAACAAAAAAGAGTCAAGATTATATTAGCTTGAACATGCAAAATCTTGCACATGTGGACAACAAATTGTTCGTTCACACCAAAACAACGAAGTCGTAGAAATTTAAAATTTATAATGTTGGGCGCTTCAACTTATACATAGGAGAGAGACTCGTAAACCTCCCCTCGTTGATAATATATGTAGGACCTGCTTTGCTTTGTCTAGAACATAGTATTCTCCCAAACTGGTCAAGTTTCACATATCCTGAAAACAAGAGACGCGAAACTTCAGATGTCAATAAATATGAAATTTTGACAATTTGGTCATTCAGCTAATTGTTTGTAGGCAATGGGACCTAGCAGGACAGCAGGAGAGTTATTTTCAAGAATAGGCTATTTTCCTATTGTTATTGTTTTTGTCAGAGGAAGGGGAGCCCTGGCGCAGCGGTAAAGCTGTTGCCTTGTGACCATGAGGTCATGGGTTCAAGTCCTGGAAACAGCCTTTTGTAGAAATGCAGGGAAAGGCTGACAAAAGACCCAAGTGGTCGGACTCTTCCCCGGACCCTGCGCAAGCGGGAGCTACGTGCACCGGGCTGCCCTTTTTATTGTTTTTGTCATAGTTTACCATCACAACGCAACTAGGACCACAAGGAGTGACGGAGTCTTATGACATTTTTTGTGGATGACAACATGGTTAAATATTTCCACTTAGTTTCACTTGTGAGACCTTAATAATAAGAAAAATGTTGTAGCTGTAGCACATAAAACTGCAAAATGAATACAAATAATGGAGAAAGATTCAGTACTGTAAGGATGTCGTAAATGTTCGTACCTCATCAAATATTGGTATCTGTTTCCCATCAAGCTTATTAACAATATCCACTATGGACGGCCTCTTCTTCCGATCAACTTCAACACACTTTAGTCCAATTACAATGCAAGATTTAACTTGTTGTATGCTATAAGCATCTAACGAAGTGTACTTTTGAGCTATCTTATCTTCAGATGTCCAAAATTGATGTACCTACACATTCGGATTCTGATCCTCAGTGATATACAACAGTATGTACAGCAAGGATCTTCTGATAGACATGTTAAATTAACATACAATTTTTCAGGGACTGTGGTCTTACTTTGTCAACAAATTTCCTTGCACTTCTGTCCTCACTGTTCGCATTAACGCTGTCTCCAGTTGTAATCTCTATGATTAACATACCTAAAGCGTATATATCTGATTTGGTAGATATTTCACCTTTGTATAGGTATTCCGGAGCCATGTATCCACTGAAAAAGTAATTGAATCAAATGCAATTCCTTTGGAATTATTGAAATGAATACTATTATTTACAGTTAGTGCCAGCTTACTTTTTCCCTATGACATTTTGTGTGTTCCCACCTGATTTTTCTTGCCCAAAGATCCTTGAGAGACCAAAATCCGCAATTTTTGGCACCCAGTTTTCATTCAGCCAAATAGATGATGGCTGAAGATTCATATGAATAAGAGGACCATCTGGTTGCTCATGAAGGAAATGTAGTCCCTGGCATATCCCCTTAATTATTTGGAATCGTGTCTCCCATTCAATTTTCATAAGTTCACCTGAATGGAGAAAAGTGTAGCGATTTAAGTATTTTTGGAAATTTATCTCAAACTAAATATAATAAAGCATTATTAATACCATCCTGGTCCTATTTATTTGGAATAAGATTACTGGTTAATACAAATATTCATGCTAAAGGCATAATTAGACCAGAAACAGAAATGGGTTGACACTGGCAAGCAATAGTCTCTGATAACCGAAGGTGAAGGTATTTGACCCAACAGTCTCAAAAGACCATGTTAGAATTGGTGGAATCACTGGTACTGAGAAGTCTCAAGAAATTGCATAAGATCGGGTCAACCCGTTTAAGCTATTTTTTGAGGAACCATCCTTTCATTTCAATGTTTTATCAAGTAAAGTGAGTACTGCAAAGCAGATAAGCAATCAACCATGAATGAAATCATGCAGCTCTCAATTATCCATCTTTTTTTAGTACCCATAGAGCATCTCCAACATATGCTTTAGGGCATGTTCGGTTCCACGGGATTGGACCGGAACGAGGCTCTTTCCGGACGGATTGATTCGCGTCCATTTTGAATCCGGCTCATGCAAAAATAGCCGTTCGTTTAAGGACCAGAAAGAAATTAAATCCGGCTCATCTTGACCATTTCTTGCGTTTTATGGGCCGGATTGATTCCACACCATTGAGGTCTGGAATGAATACAACCGGATCACTATTTTTTGGTCCGGAATAATTCTTTGAGCTATTTCAATCTCGCATAACCGAACAATCCCTTAAAATGGACTAAATCTTTAAATTTCCAGATTATACAGGGTGCCGCTCCAGTAGAGTCTATAAACACTTCCCATGCTGTAAAATTTTTTAGATGTTGTATATATTTCCCCTTTGAATCTGTAAATATACAGCACGAAACATCTGTAAATATAAACACTTCCCACGCTGTGCTCCGCACTCTGCCACGACGCGCTCCTCCCATCTCCTGCCTGTGATGTGCTCCAGCCTCCTGCCCGCGACGCGCTCCTGCCTCCTGCCACTGCCCGTCACTCCTCCAGGAAGAAGACCCGCTTGGCGTCGACGCTTCCAGCCCCAGCTCCGACGAAGAAGACGTCGCGCCATGGGCTTGTTGTGCCTGGACTGATGGGGCTAGGGTTGAGAAGGTGGCCACGGGAGTGTCCTGCCCCAATGCGCCCGCCTCTATGGCCGTAGGGGAGGCCTCTTCCGGTCGCCAAACACCGGCAGCGAGAGCTGCCTTTCGTCCAATGGGAGCACAGCCATACCTCTCTCAGCTGCGGCACAACCGGGCCCACCTCACCCTCCTGCGACGAAGAAGAGCAAGAAGGTGGATGCGGCCGCCCTGGCAGCCCCCTCTGCAACCCCGTGGCCTCCTCCTCTGACTTCGTTACCGGATACGACACAAGCAGGACGGATGAACTTGAGGCGCTCGATGAACTTCCCCTGAGGTGTTTTTGATTTCATTTCCATTGCGTCAATTGCAATGTTGCATATTTGTTCATTTGCAAGGTATATGTTAGGCGGATAATTCACGGTTAGTATTGCAATCAAAGGAGCAATTACAGATATAGGGAGCCCGCACGGGGAGGAGGCACGGCAAACCCTAATTACATACGTGCATGGGCACAAGGCCCAAGGCCCAAAGGCTAAGCCTAGCTATTTGTCTAACATGCTCCAACAGTCTGATCTTCCGCCCTAGCCACTAGGGAGGACACTAAGACTGGAGCGAAACTCGGTGAAGACAGATGTAGGTAGTCCTTTGGTGAAGATATCCGCATACCAAGAGGTGGTCGGTACGTGGAGAACTCTAACGGAGCCAGTGGCGACCATATCACGAACAAAGTGGAGCTCAATCTCAATGTGCTTGGTACGCAGATGTTGTACCGGGTTGGTCGAGAGATATACCGCACTGATATTGTCACAGTAGACCAAGGTGGCGTGCTGGAGAGGAGAATGGATTTCTCCAAGTTGCTGCCGAAACCAAACTGTCTCAGCCACTGCATTGGCAACTGCACAGTATTCCGCCTCAGCACTGCAGCGAGATACTGTGTATTGCCGTTTAGAAGACCAAGAGATCAGGTTATCACCTAGGAAAACACCATATCCGGAGGTGGAGCGGCGGGTGTCGGGACAACCGGCCCAATCGGCGTCACAGTAAGTGGTGAGGTCACTGACAGAGGAGCAGTGAAGCTGTAGTCCATGATCAAGGGTGCCATAAATGTACCGGAGAATGCGCTTGATCAAGGTGAGATGAGGCTCTCACGGATCATGCATGTAGAGGCAAACCTGCTGAATGCATAAGCAATGTCTGGCCTGGTGAAAGTGTGATACTGCAGAGCCCCTGCGAGACCACGATAGTGTGTGGCATCTGAGACGGGCACACCATCAGAGGACAGCTTGGCACAAGTGTCAACCAGAGTGGAGCAGGGCTTGTAGTCAGACATACCGGTGCGCTCCAGGATGTCAATGACATACTGCCTATGAGATAGGAATAGGCCACCGCTACGCCAAGTGATTGAAATTCCCAGAAAGTGGTGAAGGCTGCCGAGGTCTTTCATAGAAAATTTTGCAGTGAGATCATCAATGATCCGGCGAGCTAACTGAGCCGAGGATGCCGTGAGCACAATATCATCAACATACAACATGAGATATGCAGTGTCTGAGCCATGGCGATAAACAAATAGAGACGTGTCTGAGCGAGCACCAACAAAGCCGAGGGAGAGAATGTGAGAGGCGAAGCGACTGTACCAGGCACGCGGAGCTTGCTTCAAACCATACAGAGCTTTGTTTAGGTGACAGACTTGATCCGGATGGGCAATCCAGACGGCTGCTCACAATAGACAATCTCAGTCAAAGTACCATGGAGAAAGGCATTCTTCATGTTGAGCTGATGAAAAGGCCAATCATGAGAGAGCGCAACAGATATCACAGTGCAAATAGTAGCAGGCTTCACCTCAGGATTGAAAGTTTCTCCAAAATCAACACCAGGCTGTTGTGTGAATCCATGGAGAACCCAGCGGGCCTTGTAGCGATCTAGCGAGCCATCAGAAGCAAACTTGTGATGAAAAACACATTTACCGGTGACAATGTTGGCATCCGATGGTTGAGAAACGAGATCCCAGGTGGAGTTAGCCTGCAACGCAGAGAACTCCTCAACGCATCGCGCCAATTTGGATCGGCAAGAGCACCACGGTACGTCTTGGGCAAACGAGAGAGGCGCAGCGTGGAGGTTGAGCTTTTGAATGGGGAGCTGGAACCCGGTTTTGGCGTGGTTACGATGGTGTGCTCGCTGTAGCGGGACGTCGAGTGTCGGCAGCAGGGATCGGCTTTGGAGCCGCAGCCGCGGCCGACGCCGAGGTTGCAGGCTGGGCTGCAGTCCCAGCTGCAGAGGATCCGGCCTGGGCGTGGGGGCCAGAAGGCTCCAGCCGTGGTCGGAGGACGACCCAGGTGGACCGAAGCCTGGTGGAGGGCCACACGGGGCACTGCTGCAGTGAGGGAGCCGAATGGCAGTCCTAAGCCGGGTGGTGGGCCGAGCGGCGCCCTGCTGGCAGCGGCCTGTGGCGCTGGGCCGACAGGGGCAGCAGGCGCGGCGTTGGGGGCTGCACCGGTGGGGTCCTAGGGCAGCGGTCGGGGTGCAGCGGCTGTGAGTCCGTTGGCAACAGCCTGCGATGCATGGTCAACAGGGGCAACGGATCCTGGGAGACAAAAACCTACAGTAAGAGGTGTACCAACTGGACTCGGTGCAAAATGTTTATCAAATAAAAAATATAAGTTGGAGGCGTGAAAGCGGAGCGGGAAGCTCGGCAAAGGGGAATGACGACTCGTCAAAGGTGACGTGTCGGGAGAGAATGATGTGATTGGTGGTAAGATCAAGGCAACGATATCCTTTGTGTTCAGAAGGGTAACCCATGAAAATGTAACACCCCAGCCCAGAGTACGGCTCCGGGCCCGTACGCCTACAGTGCAACTCTTACGCTTTTGTCCTCGCTTCGCGTAAAAGGTTAACCCGGTTACTACTGCACCCTGGACGGAGTATTTAAGCTGGTCTAGCTCCTGGTCGATTTCTAGTATGGGATTTGTAACACCCCAGCCCAGAGTATGGCTCCGGGCCTGTACGCCTACAGTGCGGGCCCCACCTCACAGTAGCAACTCTTACGCTTTCGTCCTCGCTTCGCGTAAAAGGGTTAACCCGGTTACTACTGCACCCTAGACTGAGTATTTAAGCTGGTCTAGCTCCTGGTCGATTTTCAGTATGGGACTAACCCGCGGTGCTACAGTACCGCGCAGCTACAGTGTTCCGCGGCTACAGTGCCCGAGTGCTACAGTGGGGTGTGGAGAACTGAAGTGTTTTGGCTGGGGTGCGGTTGAGGAGATAGGTGGCAGTGTGGAGGGCTTCGACCAGTAGGTGGCGGGGAGGCTAGCTTGTAACATGAGGGTGCGTATAACATCATTAGTGGTGCGGATGATGCGTTCATCTTTGCCATTTTGAGGGGATGTGTGATGGCACGATATGCAACAAAGGGGGCCCTGGGCGGAGGCAAGAGCGGCGGAGCCAACAGAGGTGACGGGCAACAAAGCACCATTGCCAACAACAATATTGGTAGGAGTAGATAAAGAGGGAGGTTAGGAAGAGACGAGGATACCGGGATTGGAGGCCATGTGGGAAGAAGCACCTGAATCCATGACCCACTCGTTTGGAGGAGTGAGTGTCATCATCTGGAACGCACATGCCAGTGCGTTGGGGCCCCACACGGGTGTTGGAGGAGCTGCAGGAGGGTACGGTGGATGAACGGGCGGCAGCACAAACAGCCCGTACGGCTGCCCTCCGTACTGGGGCACGGGCAGGCTTGCGAGAGGCCCATCATGCGTTGATGGGCCGGCATGAGGCCCCAGAGGCGCTGGGGCGGTCGTAGTGTAGGCCTCCGGAAGTTGGGCCTGCGGCTATGGTGGGCATGGGCCGAGGAGGCCTCCGGAGCGTGGGACGGGCCACATAGTGAACGTCCCCGTCCATGGATCGAAAATGGGCCGCCAAGGAGCAGCCGGCCCAGCGCCTTCCAGCGCTAGGCACGCCCCCATTCTGCGGGCGCTGGCGATGGCGATTACGGCCACCGCCGCTGTTGTCGTTTCCGCGACCGCCGCCGCCACCACCACCACCACCACCCTACGCGCCAGTTCCGCCGTTTGAGGGCGGGGCACCATAGCCATGGCTGGCGTGAGGGTTGGTCGGCCGGCGGTTTGCGGTTGTGGCGGCGAAGGCCGAGGGAGGCGTCGGTGTAGACTGGCCCGGCAGCGATAGTTCTTCGAGCTCGAGATTGGTGCGCGGATCAGTGAAGCAGGGAAAGGGACGCTGGCTCTTCACAAGCGAGGCCAGCGTTGCATACTGTGCATTGAGGCCCCGGAGGCCGTTCAACACCAGCGGTCGGCGACCTTTTCGTCGAGATCTCCAAGTTGGTCTTCCATACTTTTCATATTGCGACAGTAGTCAGAAATGGATAGATCACCTTGGACAAACGTGCGAAACTGGGTGTCGAGGAGGAGGGAGCGGGACTCCTTGTTGCCTATGAACTGGTTCTCGAGGGGGTGGAAGCCGTCAGGTGCATGATTTCATGGAGCTCGGGGGACATGGTGCCGAAAAGCCAGGACTTCACTGTGAAATCCAGCCGACGCCATTGCAGATCGTTGACGAGGTCGTCAACGGAGAGTACAAGATCGGAGAGATCGTACTTTTCAACGGTGTTGAGGAAGTGGCTCCGCCAGCTAGAGTAGTGCGGAGAGGAGTGGTCGAGGGTGAGAGGGACCATCGCCTTGATGTTGGGCACGGCGACGGCCTGGGCGTGCAGCGTGGCACGAAGACCAGCGAGGCGTTGCGCTTCCTTGATGCGGCGACGTTCGTCAGCGGTGCGGCGTTCTTCCTCAAGACACTGGGCCGCGGTGATCTCTTCGGCGGAAGGAGCCATGGGGGAGGGGCACGTCGCAGTAGAAGGCGACGACGAGGTGTGCCGTGGCGGCTCGGGGCGGCCTGCTGCAGTGAGGGGATGAGAGGAGGATGGGAATAGGGTTGGCCGGCGGCGGGGGTGACTGGGTTAGGAAGGTGCAGAAGCGAGATCCCCGGAAAGGAAGCTGCTGATACCATGTTAGGCGGATAATTCACGCTTAGTATTGCAATGAAAGGAGCAATTACAGATATAGGGGAGCCGGCACAGGGAGGAGGCACGGCAAACCCTAATTAGATACGTGCATGGGCACAAGGTCCAGGGCCCAAAGGTTAAGCCTAGCTATTTGTCTAATAGTACAGATACAATTACAACGATTGGGTGCTGCTAGTAATTAGTATATATGATGATTCTTGTTTATGTTGTACCATCAGTGATGATGTTTATATGGACTCATGGATAAGAACCCTCCTGAGTTGAAGCCCCTTGCAAAGATGAAGAGGGCAAGGACTTGAAACTATTGGACATCCAAGGATGAGGCATTGGTGGTGACATGGGAGAATGTGAGTCTTGATCTGTTTGTAGGAGCCGATCAAGATGGGCAAACATACTGGAACTGCATTGATTAGTATTATAATCGCACCACCAATTCCAGCTCCATCTGCCCAACAAAGTCATTGCAACAACATTGGGGCAGCATTAGAGAATGTTGCACCAAATGAGAGTACTCAACCGAGTGTGGCACTACACTCCAATATCAAGTAAGTGTTTCTACTGTACATATTTATACTTGATAGACTTCCATTGCTTCTAC
Source organism: Eragrostis nindensis (assembly GCA_012490785.1). Classification (NCBI taxonomy): domain Eukaryota; kingdom Viridiplantae; phylum Streptophyta; class Magnoliopsida; order Poales; family Poaceae; genus Eragrostis; species Eragrostis nindensis. The sequence continues at coordinate 368,254 of JAAXCT010000322.1, forward strand.
TTGGTTATGTGACTTTGTTGAATGCCTTTACTTGATAGATTCCCATTGATCAAGCGTTGTACAAGAAGAAAGACAACCCTGATCATGGCTACATTGTTGGCAGCTACTCAAAGATCATCAGAATTGGAGGTCAAGGAACATTGAGCCTTCACTCAAGAGGAAGATCAAGTGCCCAAGTCTAGAAGATGAAGACAAAGAAGACGATGACAATGACGAGATAGGAGAACCACGCCTCACTCCATCAAGGCCTCAGGGTAGGAAGCAAGCTAAGGAGAATGCCAAGAAGCTAGCTCCAGGTACCATATACAAAGAGGTCATGGAGGGGATGGTGAACAATATAAAGGAAATAGAGGCTGAAAATAAAAAGGACATGGACCATAGGTGGCTTGAGTATGCAGCCATGAAACTACACAAAGGTGGTTATTGAGGAGGAGAAATTGACGATCAAAAAGGAGTCGGGGGAGAGGATGCAAAAGGAGCAAGATGAGAAGATGATGTTCACGGATATAACGAACCCTGATCTGACACAAAAGGCATATGTGGAAGCAAGATGGTCTCAAATCTTGGCAAGAACCATGAGTGGTGATTTCGCCTTTGGTGGAGGCCATTTTTTAGGCTTTATGTTATGTCTTTGAGGCTCTATGTCATCTTTTGAGGTGCAATCAACATATTTGAGGCTCTATGTCATCTTTTGGCTCTATGTATTTGGCAAGAACCATGAGTATGATTTCGCCTTTGAATTTGAGGCGCTGTCAACATCTTTTGGACTTGAACTTGAATTTATGTATGACTTGAATCTTAAAATTTGAACCTGAATTGAAATTTATGTATGACTTGTGAGTTTCAAGTATAGAATTTTGAATATTTGTTTACTCATCATGGGAATAATTGAGAGGGTATGAAGATATAAAGCACAAATTTTACATCATCTGCAAGAACACAGCAGCCATGATCTTTAAAATTATGAATTACAGGATCTCTAAAACTGGATATAAAGAACTAGTGTTAGAGCATCCGGTGGAGATGCCCTAAATTCTTTGTAGCCCATGTCATACCTAAGAACCACGGGTACCTTTTTGATGTCATGGTTGACAATTGTTTGCTCAGTACTGCCTCTGTCCTAAAAGATAAACATATTCCCTCCGTTCTAAAATTGTTGTCACCATTGACTTTTTTATTTAACTTTTACCATTCGTCTTATAAAAAATTTAAAACAATAGCATATATTTTGTTATAATTTGTTTTATTTTTAGGATAACTTGAAATACAACTTATAATTTTGGGTATTTGAACAAATATTTTGAATAAGACGAGTGGTCAAATTTTTTTTTAAAAGTAAACGGCGACAATAATTTTGGAACGGAGGGAGTATGCTGTAAGGAAATACATGTACTTCTCGGCTATGCAACACGGATACAGATACGTCTATAAGTATCCTACGGATATGAATACGGCAAGACGTTATTTCCTCAAATACCCCGATACACAGATATGTTAGATATTTTTTAAGAAATAAAGAAATATAGTGAGTATGTAAAATAACAACAGCTTAGCAGTCAACAGTTAGTGACAAGTCCAATAGATTACAAAATACAAAGACAAAAGGATACACAAGTCAAATAGATTACCACGACAACACAAAGACAAAAGGATACAAGGTCCCATAATGGTGCTCTAATGTTGGTAGAGGTTTCCGAAGAAGCAGATCATCACTACTTGAGGTTGGGGTGGCCATCTACTCAAGATCAAAAGGAAACCTCTTCAAAATCAAAGGGGCAGGGGAGCTTCACCTATTTGGATGGGGGAAAAGGAAGGAAAGGAAGAAATCTAGAAAACGAGTTCACCTAGCGCCTGGCGCGTCGTGCTCCTGCTCCTCCTCCATGGTGAGTCTACTTCCTCCACCACCTCCCATGTGTTCGTGACATAGGGATCTCAATCGGCGAAGTGCCTCCGTCTCCTCCTCGCGTGTGTATCTGGGTAGCGGGTAGGGCTGGGATCGATCGAGAGAGAGAGAGTTGGAAGGCAAAGGAATATCTGCCTTATTTGGGCTATTACTGGGCACACACGTATCCAACACTGGGCCAAAATCAGCCCAATAAGTATTGGCCCCAGTATCCATTTCCTTTTATTTATTTTTAGTTGGATACGTATCCAAGACGTATTTGTATCTAAGGTATATCCAGTACATACTTTAGCTTATATCCAGTACATACCTGAGCTATAGGTGATGTATCCGTAGGTTATCAGAGAATAACCGGAAATGATAATATTGTCGCATCAAGTTAGTACTATTTATGACACAAATGTTGTGCTATAGGAACACTTGTACAATGCAGCCACAAAACATATTTTAACTTTCATTAAAATTTTGTTGTTTATATAAACAAGAACTCGTGATTTTTCTCCCATTTTGTCAAAAGGAAACTGTATTGAAGTAAATTACTTTTGTCTATACACAATAATATTGATTAATCAAGAAAAGCGATATAACAACGTGACACGCATGGTAAGAATACCATCGCACTGATATGCTTAAGTTATGCTTGAAATATATATTCCCACAAATCTCAGAACAGGACACCCAAACAGCAACTAGAATGAACATGGAAATGGATATTGAAGTTAAAATTCTTTTCTGATGAATGAAATCCAATTCCATTTTCATATTATGGATTTTAGTAATTTGACTCACAACCATAATCTATCACGATTCTTGGAACCAAACATGGCTTAATGCAAATTTACAGATGTCTAGGTAGATGCTTGACGAACGAGAGAGACTTGTAATTGTGTCAGATAGTGCACGTACCATAAAGATAGCCGTCAAGACTTCCATTGGGTAGGTATTCATAACAGAGAAAGTACTCACTGGCATCGACAATAACAAATCTTCCGTTGTGTTCCTTCAAAGTCTTTTCCGTATGAAGGCAGAAGTTGCGGAGCTCCACTATATTTTCATGCTTAAGGGCCTTAAGATTTGAAACCTCAGAGGTAAAGAATTTATCAAATGGCACCGTCGGGTCATCAAGTCTCTTCACAGCAATAGTGTCCCTTTCATCAATTATTCCCTTTTTGTCCCCAAAAGTATATAAGTATGATCATCAGCAGAATATATATAGTTTTGGGGGCATGTAAAATGATAGGTCTTAATCATACCTTATAGACCGTTCCAAAAATAGAAGTACTAAGTATACGATCTTTAGAGAAATTATCTGTAATCTCCCTCAGAAAGCTTACTGGTAATTGCTCTGGCAATGTTTGCCCTATGCCTTTACCTTTGTTTGTTCCGCTCGCCATACCTGTTCATTGACAATACCATGGATATTAGCTACTACGAAGCACAGGTTGGTAAAGTTTCTACACACAAACAACAAAAGACAGAATCCAAATAACCAAAACCCATGCTTTACCTTTTGGAATCTTAACGGTACCAAAATACTGAATTTGTATAAATGAAATTACGGCATGATAAGAACCAGTATATATTTTAATTTACGTCTTAATAGAAGGAGTTATCAAGAGAAACTCACTTTTTCGGTCAAAAAAGAAGAAGAGAAAGTCTCTTCTTGGAAGGAAGAACTACCTGGAGGAGCTTCAAGGATCCAAGCTGAAGGGAAGGCCAAGATAATGGACGGGGCTGGGGCTTCAGCTTTTGGTTGTTTCCTTCCACTTGATGAATATAATGGAACAGAGAGAAATGGTAGGGACGAATAAATAAATATAACTTGACTTGGACTTGAGCCTAAGATGCCCAATAAGATTATGATTGCTGGAGATAACGCTATGTACACCTAGCTGATGTACCTCACTAAAATCAATGGGCAACCATCTACTCCCTCCGTCCCAAAATATAAGCATTTGTAGATTTGAACCACATTCATAGCATCTTCAATGTACCTGGACACTTGTCCAGATTCATTGAAGATGCCATGAATCTGGACACTCTCTCTCCTCCCTTCAAATGCTTATATTTTGGGACAGAGGGAGTAACACTTTGACTGCGACCTAGGTGGCGGTCTGCATGGGAATCGAACAGATTTTTCATATCGAAATCAAAGGGTTAATTAATCATTTAGCAGTTTTACGGTATATATTACTATCAGTAAATTACTGATAGTAATTTTGAGGGTAGTATTGTCATTTACATATCTGTTAGTATATTTATGTTGCTTTATCACCTAGGATAGAGTGTTGTTTCCATGAAGCTACATCGATATTTTTGTGCAAAGGGTGCCCCAACTACGTCATCACTCATTCACTCGCACATGGGACGGACGACATCACCTCCTGTCCGCGGTAAACCATTTAATAATTTTTTTCCGAAAATACAATTGTTGCTACTTAAACATATTGGTGGTAATTACTGGTAATAATTACTAATACTAATAGTAATTACTGGTACTAATTACTATGTACTGTCAAGGTGCTCTAATCATTTTGGTAGATGCTTGACTGATGACAGACCACGATATTACAACTGGACAATAGACTGATGACCTTGCGTGGAATCTGCGTACTCCATATTGTATCTAGCCGAGGTGCTAAACAAAGCTGCAAGTTGGCGCATGGACAAATTTTAATTTGGTGTCATCGAGATGCAAATGATATGGGAATGCACCCATGCTGCCTTATTCTTTTTTATGAGATCGAGGAGGTCACGACGAAAGTTATCACTTTTCTGTCGAACTAATTGATGCATTGGTTGACACAATCAACTGTGTAATCGTCACGTTGTTACTTAATAACGAAGCCAAGAGTCGTCTCGAGTTGTACACCTTTCCCCTCGCTAAATACTGCTACAATGTACTCCAAAACTCTTTTACATGAATCTTGGAGCAGCGCAGACTACCATATTCCATTTGAATTGAAAATGCACTTGAACGAATGCTTGCTTTACTCAACAACCCGTTTGGAACAAAAGGAATTATGCATTGGAAGTTACTGTGCATAAGAAAAAATATTTATAAAATTTACACCTGGCTCTCTTTTTTTGTGAATTGAACATCACACCTCCGTTCTGAAATTGATGTCGCCGTTGATATTATTATTTAACTTTGACCATTCGTCTTATTCAAAATATTGGTTCGAATATGTAAAATTGTATGTTTTATTCAAATTTCCTTCAATGATAAAACAAGTTATAGAAAAATAATAAGAATTTTTAAACTGTTTTGAATAAGACGAATGTTCAAACTTAAAAAAAAAAAGTCAATGGCGACATCAATTTCAGAACGGAGGGAATACATAGTAATCAATCTACATATCTTTAAAAGATGCAACCCACTAACTAAATACTATTTCTCTCTTCTCTGGTACAGCCACATCATCACTATTATGTCCGCCGTTGGATTGCTTAGGAATCATTTGTTTCAAGCCGTTAGATCCTTCCTGATCAATTTCTCTGTGTCTAAGTTCAATTCATAGTGCAGCGCAAACATTGATTAGGGGAGGTACGAGGAGGAACGAGCTGCCTCCTTCCTCCTCCAACCTCCCCACCTCCTACCTCCATAAATTCAACGATCTGGGCGCTGTGGTTACTATTCACATGTCTTCAACCTCCGTCCGCCGGCCTCTTCGCTCTGTCCACCCACCTCCGCCGCTGCCCTCCACCGCCCCTAAACTAACCTGTCGGTGCTGCTCTCACCTACCTCAGCCCTGGCCCAACGCCCGCTCCGGCAGCACCCCCGTTGCCTCCGCTTCCACCATCTTGCCCGCCGCCACCGCCGGTCCAAACCTTCCTCCCCCGAACCCCTTATCTAACTCCGGCAGCCCAGCAGCCCTCCCCCAACAAACCAGCTTCCCTAACCCGCTGCCCTCCTCCGCAATTGTTGTAGCTCCTCTCTTTGTCGACCAAAATCACTTCGTGATTTCAATCCACTGAAGAGACGAAGAATTTCTTTGAAACAAATAGATGGCCCCAACTAAGCTGCTGATACAACACATCTGAGATCTCGACTTTGCGAGTCTTCAACGACGTTAGCCTGAGCTGAATATTTCCACATGAAGATGCTAATACATGTCAAACTAATTGTTGTACTAAATCAAAACATTGTTGGTCTTTGGTTCTATTTTTTGCCTAGTAGGTAGTAAGGACTACTTTTTCATCCAGTTTTCAGTAATTGGTTGACAATGTCACCTATAGTTGGCCTTTTACTTTGTTCCTCGTCTATGCACTGTATTGCTATATCCAGGCATGACTTCACTTGTTGGCAGTCTATTTCTGTTGTTGTATAGCCTGGTGTTGCTTGTAGTCTTTCCCTCCATTTTTTTTGTACCTCCACAATAAAAGGAGTGTTAGATATTAATAAAATCTCCAAAAAAACTAAATAATACAATGCACAAATATGGGATCAATCATAGTAATACAATCAAATAGTATTTCCTTACATCCTCAATAAATTCTGATGCAGTCATGTCACAAACTTGGAAGTAGCCTTTTGATCCACATATTATCTTTATTATTATAACCCCTAAACTAAAAATGTCAAATTTTTTAGATATTATTTGAAACTGGATGAACTCCGGTGGACAGTACCCTCTGCACAATTACAAAAGGAAGAATTATTCATATGCAATGGGTATATTAATGGTTTTGCCTTCTGTTTATGAATAGAAAGAAGATACATTCGGACATAAGCTTACAATGTTCCTACGGGACCAATTGTCCTTTTTGTGTTTTCTTCACCAAGGAGTCTTGACAAACCAAAATCAGCAATTTTTGGCTCCATATCTTTATCTAGCAATATATTGTTTGGTTTTAAGTCCAAATGGTGGACAGGACTTTTTAATCCCATGTGAAGGTATTTTAAACCCTCACATATCCCGGTAATAATTCTATACCTTGTGTGCCAACAAAATCCCTCCTGTTCATCTGTAAAAGGAAACGGAGTTTGTAAATTAAATGCATATTGAAATCTTTGTGCATGGTGGCTGATACAGTTCCGGGAAAGTATCATTGTACCATAAAGGTGTTTCTGAAGGCTCCCGTTGTGCATGTACTCGAAACAGAGTCCTCTGTGCCTACTTTCAGCAAAAATGTATTCTCCGTTAGACTGCATAGGAATTTTCGTTGTCTCACAGCAGTAGCCCAATAACCGCACAATATTTGGGTGATTGAGCTTAGTAAGGTTCTCAAACTCTATACGAAACTCTATATCATCAACCTTCTTGGAATAAAGCATCTTCACAGCAATTTCTTGCCCATCTACAGCATCTCCCTGTAGGAAATACCAACCAAATCAATTAGCCAGCCTTGTTCTTTTTTATTACAGATCTTGGCATTTACAAAGGAAAGCAGTGGCAAAAGAGGTCTGTCCGTTTAAGAAGCAGGAAACTATATTTGCGTTTCATAAATGAAGTGATAGGTGAGATGCATTGTAGATGGAAGAAGCCAAACACACCTTGTACACAACTCCAAAAGCTCCATATCCAAGCACACGCTCTTCAGAGAAATCATCGGTGATTTGTTTCAGTAATTCGTATGGCATGTGTCTTGGCTCCATATCAAATTCGTCCTTCGAACGATTCAGCTCTGCTATGTTTCATAATAACATCATGACACAATTTGCAATATAAGCAGCAAGCAACAATCGTATGATGCAGTTAGAATACTAAAAATTCCTAGTGTTCAACTCTATAACAGCCAATTACTGATGAACTAACGGTTTATAAGGAACGCTACTTATTCTCTTATTCATGAACAATATAACAAGATCGCTGGATGTAAAATTTGGACGGACGACCTGTAAAAGAACAACGGTAATGGTCGAAAGTGGAGAAACAAGGGCTCTAATTCATCTCTTCAGGCACGACGCAAGGGATCGAGATCACTAACCTTGAAAAGCTCGACTGGAGGTCCTTCTTCTTCCCCTGTGAACACGGACAGTTAGCTAAGGGAAGGACGACCAAATGTGATGCGTGATGAAGGCCAAGGGACCACAGCAAATTAAAAAATACGGCAAGCTGGCAGAGTTAATATCTGTTCACGAAATTAGACAACTGTCCATGTGAGGGTACAGTACCTTGAGGCCAAACCAGATTCCAAGAAATAGATGGTCAGCAGAGCACATAGATTGGGGCGCGGAAAAAGTATCGAGATGAGATCTCAGAGCAAGGATCTTAGGCAAGCTTAATACAGGAAGAAGCAAATAATACAACGTCATATACCCAGTAGAGGTATGTTAATTATTACTCAAAATCTCAAACCAGAACATAGCATAGACACACCAGACCATGCCTGGAGGAACAATACATTTGGACACTGACCCAAACACCGCAATTGTCGTCCATCGTCCTACCATCGTTGATTGGGTCCGTGGCCACCTAAGGCAGCAGGATACCATAGAAAAGTCATGAGGATGTTTCGTGTTGGAAGCAATCAGCCGAACGATAAGGCCAAACAAGGTGAGCAATGTTTGACTGGCGAATAACAAAATAAAGTACAAGCCAAAACCATTGTACGTAATAACATAAATTAAAATCCCCAGTGGACGGCAGAAAGGCCAAGGACATATTGTTTAAAATTTGACATGACTTGGCATACATGTGATTGCAACTTGCGACCAACTTGTATACACAAAGACAACACGGCTCAGTTGTAAATTAACTTTGCTTGGTGGCTCTATGAAATCACACACAACTTGGTTTCCTTCTCACAAGGTAGCTAATGCATAATGGTACAACTTATAAGGATTTCATTTCCATGATATAAAAATGGTAAACGTATAATTAGTTGATTCTCAACTAACTATTAATTCATTATATACATAAACCTAGCAAACTGTAGCAACTAACAGACATATTAAGAGTCTGTTTGATAGAGCATATTGAGCTGCTTATACCGCAATAAGCAATAAGCTGTGCCAAACAGGTTGTGCTTATTGACATATGCAACTATAAGCATTTTTTTTAATAGGATAAGCAGTTTTGCCAAAGCTACAAATAATAGTTTATTCTACTTATCCTCTAGATAACCAATTTGCATAAGCAATTTTTCCAAACGGCTTGACTCCTTAAACAAAAATAAATTAGATAAACTGAAGAAGCAATTTTGATGAAAATCATAAGCATAAGGCATGCTAAACACAGCCGAACAATTCAACCACCATATTAGCTTGAAATTGGAACAGCTACCAAGTAATTATCAGCTCTAGTGGAATAAAACAAGGGCCTATAAGGGGGAAACAGTTTACTGAAATCAGTTGCAACAGTTAATGCTCCAGTTGCACCATTAGTGACAATTGCACAAAAATATATGAATTAGTTGGAATTGCATCTGTTGCAACTAATTGGACATGTTGCAATTCCAACTAATTCATATATATAGCATCTGTTGCAACTAAAATATTGTTCATTGAAGCTTTAGTTACGACCATAGAACTGTTACAGTTACATTAATACACATCGTTGCAACTAGTCATGTGCACGGTTGCAACTAGTTGCAAAGTTGTGTATTGTTGTAACTATAACGGCTCCGTCGTTGCAACTCATGCTTCAATGAATGATATTTTAGTCGCAACTAATGTTACACAATATAGTATATTTGTTGCACTTGAACTTGTTGTAATTCCATCTAATCCATAGATTTTTGTGCAATTGTAATATAACTAGCCATCCATATCATTTCAACTGAGTGGTATGGGCAGATGTGAACTAACGTGAGAATATGCTCATTCAGCCGTCATAATGGGTCATAATATCACCTTAACAGCATTAAAAATGGCTGGTTCCATGAGCCATAAGTGGTATGGACGGCCTGTATAAGAACAACGGTAATGGTCGAAAGTGGATAAACAAGGGCTCTAATTCATCTTCAGGCACGACGCAAGGAATCGAGATCGCTAACCTTGGAAAGCTCGACTGGAGGTCCTTCTTCTTCCCCGTGAATACGGATAGTTAGGTATGGGAAAGGACAACCAAATGTGATGCGTGATGAAGGTCAAGGGACCACAGCAAATTCCAAATATCAATCTCGTTCAACTTTTGAAATACATGGTGTATACTTGTTTTGTAGGATGAACTCCAAATTTCAAAAGAAGGCAGTGGATAGAAAGGATTGGAAAGTTGGGTACCTCAACCCCGATAAATTCAATCACACCGCAATCAAGCCGCGGATAAATGATAAAGATCCATGTACGCTAACATGTCACATGAGGACCTATAGGTTGCAGCTGAAAATGATACAGGACGCAAGAAGTAGTGTTGCCCAGTACATTTTTGATTGCTTCATGAAGTGGAAGGACGATAGACATTCGATTCTGGCACCTTACCACTACAAGTAAGTTATCCAAAACCGCCTTCATCCTATCTTCTATGGAAATGTAGATTGAATAATTATTGTGATTAATACTATAATTGTTGCAGTGATCACTGGATCTGTTTTGTAGTCATTCCCAAATATGGGTACCTCCTGGCGATGGACTCCCTCGACATGGATAAAAAGGGCTACGAAGATATTATTAGCGTCATAAATTGGTAACAAGTTAATCAGAGTATTTACATCTCAAAAACGATAACGTCATCTAATGATATGCTTCTGTTGATGTTGCAGTGCTTATGTTAACTACGTCAAACATGGAGGGCGGCACATAACCAAACGATCAAAGGGAATGTACTTCAAACATAAATTTCCGGTAATACATCTTTCTAATTCTTCTCTATGCTGTATTGCTACTGTGGTTGTCATTCACATGCTTGTTATTTATTTTTGTCTATCTTATAGTGCGTCAAACAAAAGCCAGGCACTGTCCATTGCGGCTATTACACTTGCGCGTACGCGGCAAGTAGGTCAAGTTATTTGTATGCCATCACCGAAGAGACTCCAGAGGAGAGAGAAAAAAGGCTCCAAGAAGCAAAGATTACCGACGCGAAGGTATTCGACGTAATTCTAAAGAAGAAGTATCCCTTAGAAAGGACAGGTTTCAGTGAAGATTATCTGTATAGCATTGTGAATAGGATGTGTAAATTTCTACTTAGAAAGGTTATCAGTCCTAAGGGCAAGTTTCATAATCCAAAACATCCCGACGTCAAAAAGCATCCGGTTCTTTTTGAGTGGTCTGGTTCCAGACGACCATATGAACCGGAGGAAGACAATGAGACTGAGGATGATTATGGCAAGGAAGTGATTTGACTTGTTCAATCTTGTAACTATAACTTGTGACTTCTTATTATGAGTTCAAACTTGTAACTATAACTTGTAACTTCTTATATTATGTGAGTTTGTGACTTGTGATGTTGAATATCTTGTAATGTAAATTTCTGGATCTGATATGAATATTTGTGACGATTCTGGATAATTGTGGATTACAGATTTTAATAGCAGAAATTTTTTTTAATAAATTACAAAGGTAGAGACGGGTGACATTGTCAGCCGCCTCTAAAAAGGCCTTATTAGAGGCGGTTGACCTGCTCAGCCGCCTCTAATAAAGACCTTATTGTCACCCACCTCTAATAAACTCTTTTTAGAGGCGGCTGTTGCCATGGGCCGCCTCTACTAATACGATTATTAGAGGCGGCTTTCGGCCGCCTCTAATAATCGGATTAGTAGAGGCGGCTCACGTCGTTGCGCCACTACAAACGTCTGTTTGTAGCGTCGCCTTCGTAGCGGCGGGCCGGCCCACCCGCCGCTACAGTGGGTTACGGCCTGCTGCTACAGTGCCATATTGTACTTGTGCAAGCTAGCAGAGTAAATATTTCTTCGTGAAATTAGACAACTGTCCATGTGATGGTACAGTAACTTGAGGCCAAACCAGATTCCAAGAAATATATTTTTTTAGATAGTGGGAAGATTGTATGGTCAGCGCACAGATTGGGGAGGGGAAAAAATGCATCGAGATGAGATCTAGGAGCTGGGAAGGAGCTTGGTGCAAGATTAATACAATAAGAAGACAATAATACAGTGCCACCTACCCAGTAGAGGTAATTTTAGGTCACCCTGCCATTTCCACGCATAGCATAAGACACTGACCCAAAACACCTCAGTTGCCGTCCATCGTCACTACAAGAAAAATGGTTAATAGTCACCAAGGTACTTGGTCACCATATGTCTATTCTTGATCACAATAGCTAGCTTGTCACCAACAAGCTTGGTCATATTTTGGTGGCTAAAATCTTGTCACTATATGTGTATAGTGACCAATAATTGCATATGTTAGTCACTAAAACTATATAGCAACCAACACAACCTTGGTAACTACATATAACGTTGGTCACCAAAAGCGTATATCCACCAACTTGGTCACTATTAATCAACTTTTAGTGACCAACATAGAAAAATTTTCCTTGATCACTAAAACTTGGTGACTAAAACCATGTTTTCTTGTAGCGCGTCCTACCATCGTTGATTGGGTCCGTGGCCACCAGAGAAAGGTTATAAGGATGATCTGCGCTGGAAGCAATGGGCGGATAATACCAAGCAAGGTGAGCAATGTTGATCTGGCAAATAACAAAATAAAGTACAAGCCAAAAGCATTGTATGTAGTAATACATATTTTAAAAATCCCCAGTGGACGGCAGTAAGGACAACTTATATTGTTTTAAAATTTCACATGACTTGGGCACTTGGCATGCATACATGTGATTGCAACGTGCGACCAACTTGTATAGTACACAAAGACAACACGGCTCAGTTGTAAATTAACTTTGCTTGGGAGCTCTAGGAAATCACACACAATTTCGTTTGTTTCTCACAAGGTAGCTAATGCCTAATGGCACAACTTATATGGACTTCTTTTCCATTACCTAAAAAGTGGTAAACTTATAATTAGTTGATATAAGGGTATGTGTACATACCAAAAGTGATTTTTTGAATGTGGCAGTAAGAGTAACTACAGTTGGAAGTAGATTAGATTTCATATATATAAGAATATATGACATTTGTTATATGGTGCATGGAGTAAGTAGTAGCTGTCACAATGCATCAAATCTCGCCTTACCAACACTAAAATGATTTGCAAAAAAAACACTAAGATAGCGGAATCCACGGGCCACAAAGTTATCCCCTAGAGAGAACTCGAGCAGCAATATCAATTACCTTATTAGTTACTCCTAGAAGCGAACTTGTAGCTTGGGAGTCAAAGACCGTCATCCATTCCAAAGTCGCGAGGGTCAGATAAGTCTTTTCTCCATGGTGCTAATTGGCTTGTGAAAAGTGCCGTACAAAATAAGTATTCTTACCATGGATGGACTGTCAAACATCTCAAACCATTTGATTTCTGGTTAAATTATTCTTGACATCAGGCTAGGAATATCTTTTCCCTTGTGACAGCATGTGCAATACTCTGTCTTTACTGACACAGTTTCAGATAGGAACAAGGCAAAGTTATTACTTATATAATTGTATTATTAGGCCTGCAGATCCATTGACCAATATGCAGTTTCTTCTCCACATTGGCTAATTTGTTATGCAGCAAAAATAAGTTTGTATTGATCCAATTCAGGTCCCAAGTCTTGCTAGTCCTCAATGCCTAGAAACTTGCTGCCTTGTTCTTGATGTTGGCCGTAAAAGTCCACTCTAGACACATAAAAAGCACATCTCCCCAGTTACTATCCCAATTTTCTAGGTGGATTCCAAGAGGCACAAATTTGCCGTCCATGGTCCTACGTACCATCGTTGATTGGGTCCGTGGCCACCAGAGAAAGGTCATGAGGATGATCCGTGCTGGAAGCAATCAGCGGGTAATACCAAGGTGAGCAATGTTGATCTGGCAAGCGAAAATAAAGTACAAGCCAAAAGCATTGTATGTAGTAACATATTTTAAAAGTCCCCAGTGGACGGCAGAAAGGACAACGATATATTGTTTTAAAATTTCGCTTGACTTGGGCACTTGGCATACATGTGATTGCAACTTGCGAGCAACTTGTATATATAGTACACAAAGAACAAGGCTCAGTTGTAAATTAACTTTGCTTGGGAGCTCTAGGAAATCACACACAATTTCGTTTCTTTCTCACAAGGTAGCCAATGCCTAATGGTATAGCTTATATGGATTTCATTTGCATTACCTAAAAAATAGTACACTTATAGTTATTTGATACTCAACAAACTGTTACTTCATTATCTGCATAAACCTGGCAAACAGCAACAACTATAACAGACATATTAAGAGTATGTTTGACTGAGCTTATTGAACTGCTTATACCACGATAATCAATAAGCACTTGCAAACATGTTAACATCAAAAGTGCTTATTGACATAAGCAATTATAAGCATTTTGTTTTCTTAATAGCATAAGCAGTTCTGCCAAGATACAAATGATAGTTTTTCTACTTACCCTCTAAATATGCAATCTGCATAAGCAAGGCTTGACTTCGTAACTACAATGACCTAGATAAACTGGATAAACAACTTTGACGAAAAAGCATAAGCTTAAGCGATGGTAAACACACCCTAAGAATGCACCCACCATATTAGCTTGAAATTGGAACAGCTACCAAGTAATTATCATCTCTAGTGGAATAGAACAGGGACCTACAGGGGGAAAATGGTGTAGACTGAAATCAGGACAAAATGGGAGTGGTAGGTAATTTTTCCTTCTGTTTTCTCTAACTAAGATGGTAATTTCTAGATCTTGAGAGCTTGAGGTGGCTCCATATCTTGCTCCCATATATGTGTATCTTACAAATTTGAGGGTATTCCTTCAAACTTGAGGTTTCTAAAAAAAAATGTACATGTACATGATTGTTGAAAATTGTATGTGGACATATTCCTTTTTTATATGAAGATATATAAAGTATATCAACATAGTACATTTTCTGTACAAGGAACACGATATATGATAGGGTCATGTAAGGATCGAGTGACCGGGAGGGGAGGGGGGGGGGGGGGGGGGGGGGTCGGGAACACCAAAAGATAATGACTTTTCAAACAAAAGCCTTAACCAACCACTCAAACAACTCCTATAGCAATACTAGTGAGAAGCCAGTCTATCAAGAGGTATGAAACCTAAGCAATATTAAACCTATCCATGCTAGTGGTTCACTTCACCTATACAACTCCTATGCAAGCTAGTAGCTAATTTAGCCATCAAATACCTGCATAAATAGACAAAAATCTCTCGCTAAGAAATAAGTATTTTTACCATGAATGGACTGTCAAACATCTCAAGCCATCTGATTTCCGGTTAAATTATTCTTGACATCATGCTGAGAATACTTACACCAGTAGGCCTGCAGATCCGTGCACCAATATGCAGTTTCTTCTCCGCCATTGGCTCACCTGCTATGCAGAAAAAATAACTATATATTGATCCAATTCAAGTCCCAAGTCTTGCTAGTCCTCAATGCCTAGAAACTTGCTGCCTTGTTCTTGATGTGGGCCTTAAAAGTCCCAACTCTAGGCACATGAAGCACATCTCCCCTGTTACTATCCCAATTTGCTAGGTGCACTTGTACCACACAAAAGAACAGCCGACCGCGACAGCAATGGCTCGATTTAAATTTATGAATCTACGCAGCTCTAGGAAATCGCACACAATTTCGTTTTGTTCTCATGAGGTAGCTAATGCCTAATTGTACAACTTATATGGAATTCATTTGCATTATCTAGAAAACGGTACAACTTTGATACTCAACTAACTATTACTTCATTATCTGCATAAACCATGCAAATAGTAGCAACTAACAGACATATTAAAAGTATGTTAATTTGACTGAGCTTATTGAACTGCTGATAACACGATAATCAATAAGCACTGCCAAACAGATTAAACTCAAAAGTTCTTATTGACATAAGCAACTATAAGCATTTTGTTTTTTGGTAGCATAAGCAGTTCAAGCTACAAATGGACGGACTGTCAAACATCTCAAGCCATTTCATTTCTGGTTAAGTTATTTGTCGTGCTAGGAATATTTTTTTCCCCCATGTGAGAGCATGTGCAATACTCTGTCTCTACTGACGCAGTTTCAGAAAGGAACAAGGCAAAGTTATTCACTTATACAAGTGTATGATTAGGCCTGTAGATCTGTTGTCCAATATGCAGTTTCTTCCTCACCATTGGCTAACCTGTTCTGCGGCAAAAATAACTTGCTGATTTTCCTGCTTAACAATGCCTAGAAACTTGCTGCCCTGTTCTTGAAGTGGGACTTAAAAGTACCATCTCTAGGCACACGATGCACACTCCCCCATTACTCTCCCAACTTGCACTACAAGAATCGGCGATTGAAAATGGACACGCAGCAGTGGGTAGGCAAACCGCCGCTTCGACTGCGAGGTACAGAGATTGAGTTGTAGTGGTGGTTTGAAACCCACCGCTATCAGCGGCGCTGACAACATGCGCCGCCGCTACAAACCTTCTTTCTAGCAGTGGCTGGCATAACGATCCACCTCTACTGTTAGAGTTATTAAAGGCGGATTGCATAACCAGCCGCCGCTACAATGTTCTTATTAGCTGGGGTTTTAAACATGCACCACCGCTACATTTTCTTTCACAAAAACTAAAATTTACAATATTATACAAAATCACTGAATATTCACAAGTACATCCATCACAACAATCACAAGTATATCACCAATTGTCTCAAACAAACTCCAAAATATAATCATCTCTCTCACCCTCATATGGTCTTCTTGAACCACTCCACTCAAAAAGTGCCTCATGGTTTGCTTCTAACTCACTCTCTTTATCAAATAACTTGCCCATAGGATGGATGATTCTCTTAGGAGGAAACGATATATAGGTGAGCCACAATTTGGTACATTTGATCTGTAGTAAAATGTACCCTTTGTGACAGGAAAGCAAGCTTCATTATTCATCCAGTTTTCTTTTTGGTGTTTCCCTTACTTGTTGTTCCTTTCTTAATTTCTAGGTAAACAAAAGAATAGGATTAACAGGAAACTAACTTGAATAAAACCAAATGAACAGTAATGTAAATTGAACATGAATAAAATTAGTGTACCACTTCATTGGTCTCCTTGATGATGGTGGTCAAGTACGTCTAGTCGCGTACGCACATGTGTAGTAGCCACAATGTACAATGCCTCGTTCTTGTTTACAACACTACAAAGTAGTGAAACTAAATTATATTTTGATAGTAGAATAACTACATAGGAAAGTAACACAAATATTTTACTATAAAATTATGACAAAGTACATATTCTTTTTCTATGAGGTATGGCGTTCCCCTTCATTATTGACATTGTTCTCCTACTGCTTTAGAGGAAACTGTAGTTAACGGATTGTACATACTATAATGAACTTCTTAGCAATTTATGACGCTTGTAATATCACTGTAGTTCTTTTGTCCGTGTCATGGTTGCCGAACAGCAAATGATACCCTCTTTTAGGCAAAAGGCAGAAACATATCCAGTGATTACTACAACAATGATCTTACTAGTTAGTATCTCATATATCTCTACCATTGAAGAGAAAAATGAAGGCAGTGGTTGAACTTACTTAAAGTTGTAGGGCGACATAATGGATTGTCTATCCTGCCACTTCATGGAACAACTGTAAGTGTAAGTTGTAACTTGAGTCCTTGCTTCAATTGTCTTCTTCGCCCTTATTTCATCTAGCTCTTTTGATGAAAGATCCTTGTAAGCAGGGTCTTTCATATTTAGGCTTGCACGAAAATAAAAAATATATTTTATATTGAAAATAGAATAATGTTTACGTATTTCAAATTACATTACATTGTATAGGGACTATAATATATATAAGTTCAAATGAAACAAACAACAAGTTCAAGTCACAAAAAGCAATTCTCTCATGCCCTCATATTTCTCTCTCCCTCTCAAGAGACATATGAATTACATAAAAGAGGCTAGAAATACATAATTTTTTGGTATGTGATGGACAAGATGTATGGTTCCATAATATGCAACTTAACAACACTAGTTAAAATCTACAATTTAAGAGAATTTGGACAAATACGAGTGAAAACAATTCATTGGAGAACAAACTCAGTAAAAATGAACTCAAAAGCTTCCCCCATGCTTTTAATGATTTCCCCAAATTTTTGGGCCACCACCGGGAAGAGTGAGCTATTGGAAGCTTGAGCTTGGCCATTTATAGTGCTGGACCACAACACAAGCGGCGGTGGGCAATATCAATCACCTTTACAAAGGCAAGGTGTTTGTAGCGGTGAATCACATTGTCAGCCGCCACTACTGAGGACTTTGCTGGGCGGCTCGTGCATCTGTGAGGCTCTAGGAAATCAAACACATTTTCATTTCTTTCACAAAATGGTAAAACTTATATGGATTTCATTTCAATTATCTAAAAAAGGTAGAACTTATAATTAGTTGATACTCAACTAACTATGACTTCATTATCTGCATAAACCATGAAAACAGTAGCAACTAACAACATATTGAAGTACTTATAAGAAGATAATCAATAAGCCCTACTAAACAGGTTAAACTCAAATGTTCTTATTGATATAAGTAACTATAAGCATTTTGTTTTTTTCTAATAAGTTGTTTTTCCCAAGCGACAAATGATAGGGTTTTCTACTTTCCCTCTAGATAAGAAATTTTTCCAAATGGCTTGACTGCTTAACTACAATAAGCTAAATAAACTGGATAAGAAATTTTAACGAAAAAGAATAAGCATAAGCCATTCTAAACATACCCTAATAATGCAAACACCATATTAGCTTGAAACTTGGAACAGCTACCAAGTAATTATCAGGTCTAGTCGAATAGAACAGGGTGATACGGAGAAAATGGCGTAGATAGAAATCAGTACAAAATGAAAGTGGTGGGTATTTGTAGATCTTGATAGCCAAATTGGTGGCTCCTTTTCTTGGTTCCATATGTGTATCTCACAAATTTGATGGTATCTCTTCATACTTGAGATATATACTTGATTGTTGAAAATGATATGTGGAGATAGTCCTTTTATATATGAGGATATATAAACTATATGAGGATATGACCTTTTCTGTATAAGAACGTGATAATGATAGGGTGCAATTATTATATGAGTTCCACTCAAAACTTTTCACGGTTATCACTTTGATAAGTCTTATTTTTGTATATGTACATACTCCAAATGATAAAAGGGTATGTGCACAAAAATGGCGGATTCCATGAGCCGCAAATTTGTAGGACTCAAAATTCCCCCCCCCCCCCCCCCCCCCCCCCCCCCCCCCCCCCCCCTCCCCCCTCTGAAAACTGGATCAGTTACCTTATTACTTATCCTAAAAGCAAACTTCTAGGCTGGGAATCAAAATCACCATCCATTCCGAAGGGTTGATGGTCAGCTAAGTCTTTCCTCCATGGTGCTATTGGCCTGACAAGAGCGCTCGAATTAAGTATTTTTACCATGGATTGACTATCAAACATCTCAAACCATTGATTTCCAGTTACATTATTTGTGACATCAAGCTAGGAATATTTTACCCCATGCTAGCAATATTCCGTCTCTACTGACCGAGTTTCGGATGTGAACAAGGCAAATTTATTAATTTATATACAAGTTTATTATTAGGCCTGCAGATCGGTTGACCAAATGGAGTTCCTTCTCCACCATTGGCTAACCTGTTCTGCAGCGAAAATAACTTTATATTGACCCAATTGAAGTCCCAAGTCTTGCCAGTCCTGTTTAACAATGCCTAGAAACTGGCTGCCTTGTTCTTGAAGTGGGCCTTAAAAGTTAGCTCTCTTGGCAGACGATGCACATCTCCCCCATTACCATCCCAGCTTGCTAGGTGCATTTGTCCCACACAACTCAAAAGACCGGGCACGACCCCGTCAGCAATGGCGGATGTTGTTCTTACGGTAGCCAAGTCACTGGTGGAGGGAACCCTGACCAAGGCCCAGTTGGCGATTGAGGAGGAGGAGAACTGAGGAAGAAGGCACAGCGGGATCTGGTGTTTATCACTGGAGAATTCCAGATGATGCAGTCCTTCCTTAGCGTCACAACGAAGGAGAATGTCCAGAACAACATCGTGAGCACTTGTGTCACCCAGGTCCGTGACCTCGCCTACGATGTGGAAGATTGTATCGAGTGCATCCACCACCTGGATACGAAGCCTGACTGGCGGAGCCGCATGATCCCAGGATGGATCCCGCAATGGATAGCACCAGCACGGCCGCTGGATGAGGCGGTGGACATGCTGGAGCACTTGAAGGTCAGAGTCCAGGATTTGAGCGAGAGGACCAATCGCTACAAAGTTATCGGGGACAACTCTGTCCCTAGGAAGAAGACTGAGAGGAAGCTCCTGGCTACTGCAGACGCATCTGACATGAAGCAACGAGACATCGATGCTCTCACCAAATTGATCGTCAAGAGGGGCAACTATCTTCAAGTGATCTCGATCTGGGCGTCTCGGCATGACTATGATAGTGCTAAGTCCATCATCAGAAAGGCCTACGACAACACAAAAAACGACGGGCCATTCAAGTGCCATGCATGGGTGAAGATGGTAAAGCCTTTCAAACCCGAGACGTTACTCCAAAGCTTGATCAGTGAGTTCGGTAACAAGTCCGGCAAAGAGCAGCATGCAGAAACCAGTTCCGCTGGTGACGTTGCAAAGCTTGAAGCGGAGATAAAGAAGCAAGTGGACAAAAAACAATACTTGGTTGTCCTGGAAGACGTTCCCACCACCAAGGAAGAGTGGGAGAACATCAGAAGCTGCCTTCCAGACTACAGTAACGGGAGTCGTGTGATTGTGCTCACAAAGGAGTTTCAGGTTGGGACCATCTGCACTGGATATCCCTACATACGGAGGTTTTGGTCCGATTATTCACTTTGTGTCTTTCCAACGGGGTGAGTCTCGATGAATTTCATACACTTATTGGCTTGCTCAGTTATTATATTTACTAATTAAGAACATCTTTACGGTACATATTACTTTATTGATAGTACTAGTGATTACTACCACTAATTACTGACGATACAAGTAATTACTGCCAGTAGTTTGCTAGTGGTAATAGTAATTGCTACAAGTAATTACCACAAGTATTTTTATGTAGAAATATTTTTATTGGGGTATTTTTGGGAAAACTCTTATTAAATGGTTCCACGGTGGGCGAAAAGGTGGCGCGGTTCAGCCGCCGTGCGCGTGTATTGGCATTTACCCTAACCCTATGCGCGATAAGATCGATTTGTTTTGATGGAATTAGCACTCCCATTGATGGTAGTGCAACATAAAAATATTAATATATGTGTAAATGCCAATACTACTCTAAAAATTGCTACCAGTAATTTTACTGTTAGTAATATGTACCGTAAAACCAATAATTAAGTACCCGTCTTGTTATTGTAATCACATAGAGCAAAACAAACTATATACTTGTGACTTTTTCATTAGATGTGAGAAAATATTATAGTGTGAAACTACCGATAAAAATATGCAACAATAATTGATTACAATATGCACTGAACCTGTAATAATATAGGACGGGAATCTGAACAACTGTTTGCATAGAATAGAATAAGAAAAAGCCGGCTATCTGCTGTTACATCATTATTCTGTCTCCATGATTAATTTACAATCAGACATGTGTACTCATCTTGATAGTTATTTCGCACACCTAACCTCTCAGTGTTTACCTGGCAGCAATTTATTCGTTAGGTCATATTTCTTTCACCTTCCAAGAAAAATAACCATTAGCTATTGTCACCTAACAAGATCGTGCGTTAGTCATAGTTGAATGTATTCATATTAAGATATCTTTGACACCTAACAAGATCGTGTGTAGTTTTATCTTATTTGTCACATATTAAGATCATTATAATCACAATAACAATTAGACACTTAATAATTATCAATACATTCATGCATTGTCATTTTTGCTGCCCCTTGAGTGTGATTTTTTTAATTTTGTTATTGCTATGTGCGGACACATAGGGACATGAATTCTGTTCCATTATATAAAAAACAAATATCAATACATTCAACTAATAGCTGCTTTGTGAGTTGTGACCTTGAATCTGTTTAAACTAATCTATGAAACATCTAGTTCAGTTAAAATTTTTGACATATGACCAATAGAAACTAGGGCATGTAATGTATATATTCCGAATTGTTACCACTTTTTCGCGTACATATATATTCCTAGTTTGTAGGTGTTTATTCATAAAATATGGAGTGATTTGAATAATCAGATTTGTTCGAGAGATACCTCTGCTAAATGCTCCATACTTTGCAGGTTCCCCTTATTGGACGCGATTCGGAATTTGAGAAACTTCGTGACTACTCTAAGGCTCCAGACGATGATTTGCGTGTGATTTCCGTGTGGGGTACCGCAGGTGCTGGAAAATCTGCTCTCGTTGGACGTTTATATAACGAAATGATAGCTAATAAGGCGAAGAATGAACAGTTTATGTGGGTCGATGTGTCTCACTCATTGGATATTGTAACACAATTTTGTCAAAGCTTGTGTCTGCAATTCGGTTCTCTTTCTCTGGAAGCAAGTGATGCTTTATCTAGTGATAATAACAAAGTCAGAGACTTCGTGAAAAAATGTAAGGAACAACTTAAAAACCACCGGTGCTTTGTCGTTATTGATAATCTGCAGTATACTGAACAATGGGATAGAGTACATGAGATGTTGGCATTTATATCTACTGGAAGCACTATTATTGTTACTACAAGTCAAGAACGTGTTGCTAAATACTGTGCACAGAAAAGGGGTCTTATGTTGAACATCAAAGGCCTAGAATTCGGGGAAGCCACTGATCTCTTCAAAAAGCAGGTACATTTTGGCAGCACAATGCTCGACCTCTACTGTTTACACGTTAAGTACAATTTGCATATGATGGAATAGAAAATTTAACACCTTTCACCGATGCGTGATTATCTTATGATACATACTCTATGTGAAATAAGAAGTCGTTAACTACTCAGATCAAGTAAATAGTGACATCAATTTCCTTATTTTGTGAATGGGCTGTGAAAATAAATATTGGAAATTGCTTGATGATTAATGGCTAATAGATAGTACATTGGGGCCCTCTGATATGTGTCCATTCTATTGCTTCAAGCCATCAGTAATTTGGGAGCGATGACATTTGTTTCATGCCCCAGTGGGGACACTGTTTTATACCACTGGGCAGGTTGTATATTACTTTAACCTTTAGTGACATGGATAACCGTATTATGTGGCCATGGACAGTAGGCGGGCGGTGGGCGGGCTGGGCAGCTAGGTGTCGAAGGTGGCGGGATTTTTTTTTTTTTTGTTTCTTCTCCCACAAGTATTAGTTACACTTTTGTTTTCTGCGTGATGATAGAAGATAACATGGGCTGTCCACTTATATTATTTTAAATGATAACAAGGTAACACCGTAGGAGACGGTAACACGTGAACCTTTCTCACTACTCAGATACATCGTGGGAAGCTTTGGGAAAAAGAATTATAATACACGCAACAAGATAAATAACTCCTACTTACCATGCATGTGGCATCCAACTCACTAGAAATGTACATACTGATTCCAATAAAGAAACCTGCCAACACACACACACACACACACACACACACACACACACACACACACACACACACACACACACACACACACACACACACACACACACACACATCTGTTGTCCCCAAGTTGGTGTTTCGAAGCAAAATGCCATATTAATCTGAGTGTTTGGATTATAGTACCATGGCGTTAGAAAGTTTTCATTGATCACCTAAGTTTTGCATGAGTTGCAAATCAAAGATCAACTTATATGATCCTACATAACCAAATTGTTTCCCTTTTTTATCCGATCTTGATGTCTATGGAAAAATGTTCTTACTCACTTTACAATTGTGCTGTTATATACTAATTGGGAATGTGACACTAAACAAAATGGTATAAAAAAATCTCTTTCTCATGGAACAAGAATTGTTAATCTGAAGACAGGACATTCATAAGTTTTACATGTTTTAAAGTATTACTAGCCCGTGCGAGTGCACTGTAGATAGATTAGTACATTTTGAAGCAATCGGTTATGTTTTATCTTCTGACATCATGTTAATATAGAGGACCTAAGACCTTCTGTGTGGGAACGTACTCCCTCAAGGCCTCAACTACCTTCTATTTTTATCTATATGGTAGGACCTCCTGCATTGTAAAAATTTGAAATTTGATGAAATTTTTTTTTGAAGTAGTTTGGTAAAGAATAATATCAAAAAATTATGTGTATAAGTTTACGACAAAAATTATATATATAAGTCAATATGATAATTTATGTATATAAGTTACAGAAAAACTTTCCAAAAATAAACATTTGCAAGAAGAAAAACTTTCCCCATATGCTGCTGTAAATTAGCACGCCCTAATGTGCGTTTTAATTTCATCCTTCTATTATTCTGTATATTTGTATCACATCTGTTTATAATTGCAATTTATCATCGACAGGTACGCAAGCATGGAAATACCCCGTCAGACAAACACATTGACAGCAGCAAGGAGCTAAGAAAACTTATTTCAATGTGTGGTGGGCTCCCAAAAGTAATTGCTACTGTAGCTGAGTCTTTGGCTCAAGATTTTGATTGGGAGAAAAAAGCCATAGATTTGGTGAAAGGAAAACTAGTGAGCCAGCTGGAGACCAAGCCGGAGTTTGCTGGTTTGCAAGATCTATTTAGCTGGCTGCAGATCTACCTCGGAAATTTACCAGCGGATCTAAAGCATCATGTCGCTTACCTGCTGATTTTCCCTGGAGACAGCAGCATTCGGCGGCGGCGTTTGCTGATGAGATGGGTTGCAGAGGGGTTCTCCAAAGACAATGACAGCTATACTGCAAGCGAAATTGGGGAGAAGGTCTTCTCCAAGCTTGCCGAGTTGAGCATGATTCATCGCCCACTGTCCACAACCACAACAAACACGAGAATTGTTTGGTATGAAGTTAGTAATATCTTCCATGAATACATGGTTACACGACCTCCAGAAGAAAATATTGCCACCGCCATTGAGGTGTTTTCACTTAAGGAGGACTGTAGCCCAACAAGCCGGCGTAGAGGACGACACCTTGTCATTGAAGAAAGCTGGGACAGAGACAAGATTGTGTTCGAGAACATTGACTTCTCGAGGCTGCGGTCGCTTACAGTGTTTGGCAAATGGGATTCGTTCTTAATCAATGAAAGCATGAAAGTGCTCCGGGTGCTTGATCTGGAGGATGCAAAAGGTGTAACAGATGAAGACCTCGAAAACATGCTCAAGCAGTTGCATCGCCTCAAGTTCCTCTCACTAAGAGGCTGCCGTGAGGTCAGCTATCTACCGAATTC
Source organism: Eragrostis nindensis (assembly GCA_012490785.1). NCBI lineage: Eukaryota > Viridiplantae > Streptophyta > Magnoliopsida > Poales > Poaceae > Eragrostis > Eragrostis nindensis. Next base: position 393,417 of record JAAXCT010000322.1, read on the forward strand.
GGTGGGTGAGCTAAGGCAGCTCCAAATTCTGGACGTCAGGCAAACCAGCATAGTTTCCATTCCAACAACTATCACCAAGCTAAAGAAGCTGCAGTACATCCGTGCGGGTACCTCCACCCCACGTGAGGATCCATCAGCACCTGGTACCGTAGCATTGAAGTTTTCGGAGCTTCGCAGATGCCTCAAGCTAGTTGGTGTCAAGGTGATGTTAGGGATTGGAAAATTGACTGCCTTGCATACACTTGGAGTTATCAATGTCGGTACTGGTGCAGGGAAAATCATTCTCAAAGAGCTCAGAAATCTCACTCAACTCCGGAAGCTTGGAGTGTCAGGGATCAGCAAGAAAAATAGCAAGGAGTTCTGTTCTGCTGTCTGGTGTCAACCCCGTCTGGAATCCTTGTCAGTATGGCTCAACAAGGACAGTGATGATTGTTTGGATGGCATGTGGCTCAAAGAGGATAGCAAAAAATGCTTGGATAGCGAGTCCGCTGAGAGCACCAACGAAACACCACCGCCTCCAAAGAACCTTCAGAGTCTGAAGCTGTATGGTCTGGTAGCAAAACTGCCTGAGTGGATAAATAGGCTTAACAACCTCAAAAAGCTAAACTTAGAGATTGATATATTGTCTGAAGCTAACATAATAGTCCTCGGAAAGCTACCAGAACTATGTATTCTACGCCTTCGTGTGAAGCCATCAGATGAAGATGGTCGGGTCGTCTTTCATATGTCGATGAATGGTGTAGAGGACCGCAGTTATAAGAAGATCAGGGTCCTGGAGATAGCTAGCAGATCCAATTTGCATCTCAATATTGGATCAAAAGCAATGCAAAATCTTGAGGTGCTCCGGGCAGGCTGTAGTATTGCTGAATCAAAGCTGCAGTTTGAAGATCTGAAGCATCTCATGAAACTGAAAGAAGTCTGTGTTATTGGTTCGCATGATGATGTACTTCAGAGTTCCTTGGAGAATCTACGTGCCCAGCATACAAACAAGCCAATTGTAAAGTTTGCAAAACTGGAACAGGTCAATCCTTCGGACCACAAATCCAATGAAACAAAGGCCAATACGGAGGCATCTACAAGTGGAAATGACCAAACACCACCCTCATCATCTGGAGGAAACGACCAGACACAGGCATCACATAGAGGAAAAAAACATCAGGCCATGGCGCAGACTCAAGGTAATGACCAGATTAAAACATCAGAAGGAGGAAATCATACAACCAAGGAAACAAAGCAAGGAAACGACCAGATAACGGCATCAGCTGGAGGAAACAAGTTGTATTGTTCATTTCCATTTCTGCTGCCAACACCGCTGAGTTTCCAAGAAACGTTGGTAATGGGTCAATTGGGCACTAGCGCCCAGCCCGACGTACCACGGCAAGAAGATGATGTACACCCCAACGCTCCCGCAGTAAGCACCAAGGCTGACGGGTCCGGGAGGTGACACGGGAGACAAACCTTCAAGTTCTGGAACAGCAGGGGTGTGAGAAAAACCGACCTGCAAGGAAGTTTGACCCAACGTGTCTGTAATATGTTGGGCGTCTTTTGTTTTATGCTAAGCCTGTAACTGGTATCAGGATGTCTTTAGGGGACTTTTCTTTCTGTTTTTTACTTTCTGTGTTGATCCTGTAAACCAGTGAACATCTTTTGGTTTTGTTGCTGAAAAGGTACTGAAACTCTAGGGGGGCGATCCCTGTTGTGGAAAAAAGTTCATCGGAAAGTACACGTTTATGTTTTTATATCTTGGATGTTACATTGGAAACTTTTACTCGAGTAGAAAACTCAGTTAATCGGAAAGAACCTGTAGGTTGCTCCAAGTTTTGGACGTATTTTATTATTGCAGAAAGCACCGCCACCTTCATACTGGTGAACGATACCTGGTTGAACCGTATAAACTGTTTATTGCTACCGTAGCCTAGGGTGCCTACCTGTTCCCAATGATGTTATCAGAATCGGCCTGGTACATTTTGTGATTTGGATCATGCACATATTGTGGATATGCTATATAGTAGATATGATATATATAAAAAATTCAGTACAGGGTGATTAGATTGCAAAAAACGTGTATAGCTTTTTGATTACGTAAGTTAGCATTCCAAAGTATAAACCGATAGCACATATGCTAATTTGTAGCTTATAAACTCGAAGTATTCTAAGGTCTATATGGAATCCATAAAGATCAGCAAGAGACAACAAAAATTTCTACTTCGTCCAACGGGTTATGATCATAACGTAAAACACAGTTGCATATAAGGAGTTGGTACAAAGATAAGGTTGCACTAAGTGCACAAAAAGTGCACAAATTGTTAAGGTGTATCTCAAGGGGCAAAAGGTATTCACAAGGATCTAATATCAGATTTTAGCATAAATGCATATAGTTTTCCAATAGCCACGTAGGAATCTTGTTTGGAAAAAAACTATGTGGCAATTGCAATAGAGGACCTATTTTGAACTTCAATATAAAAATGGACCATTTTTAATATTTACAGAATGGATATATTTTGGAAATCTAAAAGAGCCTTTGGCCCCTATTTTCTCACTCCCATCCACTGAGGCATGATTTCTAAATTGAAAAAGGAAAAGAAATGGACCATCTTATCACTGGTCACGGTTCCCCTCTCTTACCTTATTGACTCTGTTCTCACGTGGATTTTCATTATTTTGTCCACGAAATCAGTGGGCTTCGACGGAATGCCCACAACACATCGAGGTTCCTTAAAAATGCCGACAAAATCAATTTTTCAACCGGTAAAATACACGAAATTCACCTTGTCCAATTTACGCCTCAAAAAATATTGGCTCAATTATTCCGTGGTATATGAACAAATAGTCTCCCTATATTTTGTGAATCTCAAGTTCAAGCCAGTCCAATCTCTCTTAGGAGCCACATAGGGGTATGTTGTGTGTGTGCGCGCGCGCGCGTATGTGTGTTCATGTGTGTTTATAGGAGTGCACTCATACATACAATATGTCAACATCACCATATGTATTGTGTTACTTCCCAAGGTAAGTAGTAATTCTGGGATAATGTTAATTAATAACTAATAGTAACTAGGAGTGAAAAATGAAAAATGAAAATACATGATAGAAAAAGATCCCTTATTTGTTGGCATTTGCATCTTGATGATGGGCCGATAGTTGGCCGGTCTGCTTCTAAGATATTGTAGGACATGGCCAATGTATTACGAGCTCCCACATACAACATGTCAAGTTTATCAGATGTTTTCTCCCATTTTCACTGCATTGCAAGAATTGATTCCGAAGTAGGATATGAAACCTAAACTTATGTGGATGAGTAGGATATGAAACCTAAACTTTATTTAAAGTTGTAGTTTTCTGTGACATGGATCCAAAGTAGTTGTAATTTGGTGAAATAAGATTCCGAAGTTGTAGTTTTCTAAGACTTTGATGCAAGTAGTTATAGTTTTGTGTAATTTACTAAATATATATAGATAGAGTGCAAGTAGGTCCATGCATTCTATGAACATAGAGTGAATATATATTTAGCCCGTGAGGTGCTTACTGGGGCAGGTGTGAACCGTTGCTATAGGAAGCATCTTTTAAACCTATCAACGCTTTGGGAATCGTAGGCAATTAATTCTTTGCCAATTGCCGGTAGAACACTTTGGGAACCGTTTATAAAAGAGAGTTTTTAAGGTAGACCTAAATAACTGTGAGCCGTCCATTTGAGTAGATCTCGAGAATTAAAATGTTCTATTACCTCCTAGGAGGTAATAGTATAAATGAAAATAAATCATTTAATTACCATAATTATCTTACCCTAATTTCGGTAATGGATGGCTGGTTTCCATAACTTGCATATGAGTTCCAAATTTTCAGCATGCGTTGCCAGACGTATTTTGGAAAGAAATACTGCATGTCCCATATTAATTACCTTTTTTATGGGTAACACCATTGGCCCTGGATATTACGAAATATACTACTACAATTCTGTGACTTGCACGTGACCTATACAAGAAAAATATTAACTCTCAACATAATGAAGGTGGGTAATGAGAGAAACGTAACCTGAACAAAAAAAATGTTTTTTTTTGGCGAAAGGGGGTGGGAATTATATTAAACTTTAGAACAGTACAGCCCACGTCCTTTTACAGATAGCCCCCTGGGCACACTTACAGAAAGGACCTCGAAGAAAAGGAAATTACAAAGAAGTCCCTCTCCCTCTCGAATCCTCCCGAAACACCAGGTCCTCGCCACCGGAGAGCAACGACGGTGACCTCCAGGCTCCTCCGCACTCCAAACTCGCGACCACAAGGCGTTGTTGATGAAGCCGATTAGATTCGAACGAAGATGGTACAAAGCCGGCCATCGCGACGACGGAAGAGGGAAGAGGCTCCGGAGCACCACCATCGAAGACCCAACAGCAAGGACCAGCAAAAGACCGAAGAAGTCGACAGCAAAACTTGATGCCGACAGCCCGGACAAGACCTCCACCATCACCGACATCGCCGGCGAGGGGAACCAAAAGCCCATCCCCTCTTTCGCAAAAGAACGGAAGGCAAAAGAACTCCACACGGTCTCACCTTTGATGTTGTCGTCGCCGCCGATGACGCCATCGCCAGATCCACCGAGGGAGAAAAGAAATCCGACCGCCGCCGCCATGGCGACGCCGGAACCCTAACCCTAGCTCCTAGACTAACCTAAAAAGCTAAGGAAACAACACCGGACGGCGATTCCCCAAACCTCCCCGCTCTCCAGAGCCCTACGGGCCGCCGGAGAAGAGGGAGGGCCGGCGAATCGCCGCCGGAAAGGCGCGCCGCCTCCTTTTCTCCCGCTCTCAACTGTAGCGCGGAAGACGCTTCGCGAGAGAGAGAGAATGAGCGGTGAACAAAAAAAATGTTAACTTTCAATTATGCACGTGGCAAGTTCCGGCAAAGAAATCGGATACGTGGCAAGATTGTTTCGTAGTATCTTGTAAATTAGATTTCTTTTTTTTAATTATCAGGAATAAAAAAGGCCAGAAATATAGGGCATGCAGGAAATCATGCATCACATGCACCATTAACTTCCTATATTGCCGCATGCACAGTTAATTGCATGTATTGCCCAATAAATTTTCTGCGTGGCAGCATATAAATATTATTTTTATTAACTTTTCTCACTATAAAATCAAGGGTCAAGATTTAATTTTTATCTTACCTCCTAAGAGGTAAGAGAAGGACTTTGGTGATTCAGGGACGCCAGCTCATTCATCCCCTGCTAGCTAAATGACCCGGCGACTCACCCCCTCGCTGGTTTCTCTCTCCTATTCTCTCTCCTACACGTAGGATGTTTCTGATGTGAACTGCTATTTCGCCCACTGACTCAGCTCCATTATACTTGCTTTTAATTACTTTCCTTTTTACATGCACCCACGTACATTGGCTGGAGCAACTTTATTTCTCAGAGTTGCTGCTTTGCGCTAGTGACTCGTGGCGTCGATGTTTTCTCTATCTACGTTTCTCTCTCATCCAACAGGGATATATCATGTGGGTGTGGGCTATCCACGTTTTTAACTGTAACAAAGCAGATTCTGTCAGAGAAATGAACTATATATTTTCACATGTTTTCAGATACGTCTGCTGACTAGAAACTCTCAAGTCATCCACGGAAACCAGAATAAGGCCCTGTAGCGACGGGCCACAAAGCCCTGTGTAAAGACGGGCTCGGCCACCCGCCGCTACGGCCGCGACGCAATTGTGATTTTTAGCGTCGCAAAAAAGTGAGCGGCCGCTAATAATCTCATTAATAGCGGTGGTTGACCATGAAACCCGCCGCTACAGTGTGGATAAAAATAAAAAAATCCCGGATCCGGATCCAGCCGGCCCTAGCCCACTGGACCTAGATCCGCCGCCATGCCAGATGCACTGCCCGCCGATGTCGCCGTCCCTGCTGCCCAACCGCCGAGGCCGCCACGAGCTGTGCCGCCGCGCCGGCGCTGCTCCTCCACGCCACCTCGCGCCGCCGCCACGGAGCCACCCCGTATCTTGCCCTCGAGCTGCCCGCTGCGCGCCGCCACTCCGGATCTCGCCCTCGCGCCGCTGCAGTGTTGACGGCTGTTAAGTCCGAAATTTAGCCGTCATTTACCTGCACAAATGGGCAAAAATCAATGATCAACATAGTGGTAGGAGTTTATTATTAACGATTTCCACTAGTGTTGGTGAATTTATGAGTGCAGGTGATTTTCCCACGAAATGGAGGAATTTCCACGTCATCAACCCTTGAAAAGAATTATCAAGAATATCAGGAATTACTTCAAAGGGGAAAAGGACGAAAAGAACAAGATAAACGGATAACCATCACGACGAAGGCCGACCGACTTGGGCCACAAGTCAGGTCGGCCGACCTGGTCATGGGATTCGGCCGACCTGGTTTCGGCCCCCCTCGTGGTGGCCTTCCACATGTGTGGCCCTCCTTCGATGCCTTAGCCGCTACTCCCCCTTAACGCGGTAAATTCATGGCGGGCACCGACGTATCTCACCTATAAACGGAGGCCCCCATTCCACTCTCAAAGCACACCAAGAGATACATTTCTAGAGCAACACTCCAAGGCACTACACTCTTAGTTAGTGTTTAGTTGTAGGAAGAGAGTGAGGGGAAGAGTCGGAGTAGTACTTTGTCTAAGTACTCCACTCCAAGTCTTGTACCTCTACGGAGTTCTTGTTGATAGGAATCGGGGGAGGTGCTTTGTCTGTGGGCATCCTTCTCCAACACTTGTACATCTTCGGATCTGCTTGTCTTCAATCAGTGAATCTTCGTGCTTAATCTTTGTTCTTTAGTTTCCCTAGTTAAGTTAGATTTATTTCCTTTTACTTGCGGGTTCATCGGTCACTAGTAATAGTGGGTACTCTAGTTCTAAGGTCCTGGATAGAGAAGGGATACCTTGGCCGGGACTAGAGTAGTAATAGATAGCGTAGGCGCGGTGCTTAGGCTAGATATTACCTTTGTTTGCCACGTAATCCACGGTCTGCAGGGGTAGGCAGTAGGTGGTGACAGCCCTATCTGTCCTTAGTACTCCCCTACGTTCGGTTACGTCGTACGCTCTGGGCAGGGTTGCCTTGTGGATGCCGGGCATGAACCTGAGCGTGAAGCAAGTATATTAGGAATTCTTCTTAGCTTACCTAGGATTCTAACCCATAGATTAGCCTCTCTACCTAGCCTTCATATTTCTCTTGTGTCCTTGGATTGACTTAGAGCCTTAGGATTTACCCAAACTGTACCTTGGATTGATAAACCTGGTATACTCCAGGGAAGTGCTACAGCGGTATCTCCGTGCGCTTGCGGAAGATTCTGTGAGAGTTAAGAAATACCAACAAGCATTTCTGGCGCCGTTGCCGGGGAACGGTTGCCGTTTATCCTTAGAACCCTAGTCATCCTCGTATCCCTTTTTCTTTTATCTTTGTTTCTCACCTACTCCTTCCATGGATGAACCTTCTATCTCTTGTTTATCCACCCCCAAGGGCGAGTTCTTTGAGCCCCCTCCGTCAGGGTTGGCGATCCTGGCGGAGTATTTTGAACTCAGCCCTAGCTATATAGCCATGGTTCAGAATCGACCCTTCTCAGGGCTAATTAGCGAAAGCCCGTATTTACATTTGCGCGAGTTTGAGTTACTGTGTTCATGCCTGCAACTCAGGGGTGTTTCACAGGAAACTCTAAAGTGGAAATTGTTCCCCTTCTCTCTCAAAGAGAGGGCGAAACAATGGTACACTCTCACCGCTTGTAAAGTGTATGGTGATTGGAATACTTTGTGAGACAAATTTTGTCTTGCATTCTTTCCGTTATCACGAATCACAGCTTTGCGTTTGGAAATTCTAAATTTCCAGCAAGGTGAGAAGGAGTCTATAGGAGCAGCATGGTCTAGATTTTCGCTATTAACTCAATCTGGACCAGACTTGTCAATCCCTGATCATGTGCTCTTGCAGCACTTCTATATCGGATTGAGCAAGGAATCTGCCCTATATCTTGACACCTGCTCCGTAGGATCATTCGTACACAAAACCTCAGCCGCAGGAAGGGAGATCTTAAAGCGTATCCTTGAAAACACATCCTTCCTAGCCGAGTACGAAGAGCACGTCGTAGAGGAGGTCAAGAGAAGTGAGGAGGCCCAAGTTGCAATTGAGCCCAAGCCTGTAGCTTCTACATCCTTTGACTCAACCTTAGAATCCTCACCCGAACCACCCATCCAGGAAGATGAACGTTGTTCACTTCTGGATTCGCCGTTCAAATTCGAGGATAGCTTCTTGGGCTATGGGAATACCTCGAATTATGAACCAATGGCTAAACCGCTGGCTCCTGACATTCCCACTCATCCTCAAGATGAGATGTTTCTTCAAGAAACAGTCAGGAAGCCTCCCACTATAGTGAGCAATACGTGGTCGAGAGAGATTGAGCCTTCACGCGATATGATTCAAGTGTGCTCTCCCTCTTCCCGCATTCAACTCGCAATTAGAGGCGGGGCAGTGAATGCCTTATACAATGTTGGTATTTCTTACACCACGAATAAATCCGCAAGCGCACGGAATACCGTTGTAGCACTTCACCCGGGAGTATTCCAAGGTATCGTATTTGTTTTCCCCAAGGAACGGTGATAATCTGCAGCAAGGTTAATTTTATCCAAGGACAACAAGAATGGTAGTAGTATAGGATTGAGAGGATGAATAAAGATCTAGCTGTCCCGCAGGACGATCGCACTCAAGTTCTACTCGTTTACTTCGGGCACTGTACCCGTAAATGAGAGCCTGCACACAAGTTATTGCAAGCCACACTTCAAACCCGTGAACTTTGAGGTGTCTAACATGTATTCCTTGGATGATTGATAAGTGGAACGGTCATGTCTCAATTCACCTCGCCTTCCCTGTCAAGTACCTTGGGATTTTTGCATAATTTTCAGAAATAAAAACATAGTTTCATGCTCCTCAAATGACTCTCTCAAGTCGCTCATGGTGTTTATGTACTTTCCTCTCAAGGGCCATGATTTAGCCTCTTCCCTCCTTGTGTTTGATCAGGCTTTTGTGGAGCTCAAGGTAGGGTAAAGTGGAGCATACTAGTGTCTCTTTTATTGCTAAGTCAAAGACTGGATCCAATGGAGAAAACAAGTCATACAATCTGATCAAGATGTGCATGTGTGTGGTGGTATGAAGTGGAAAACATATGTACTCCTTTTTATGATGTTACCTTCTCTCTCTTTTTGAATTTTTGAGGAGGACATGGCTATCATACTTTTTCTTCTTTTTCTTTTTCTCCATTATTTTTCTTCCCTTTTTCATCATGCTCTACTTTTGTATGAGCAGGGATTATTCTTTTTCTTCTTGCATAGCCATGTCTCCTTTGATATTTTTGAGAGAGAAAGGTAACAAAGATTTTTGGAGTATTTATTTGGTGGATGGATGATGGAATGTTGCTCAACTTCCAGTGTAGAAGTGTAGCATGTGAGGTGGAGTGTACGTGATCTTGATCAAAAGAGTATGACAAGCTTCTCACTAGGGTCCAAGAATTTGACAAAGCTCAAATCGACAACTAGCAGCTTATAGGCTATCAAAGTATTCATGTAGAGTTCTTGGCCTTGGTAGGAGAATATAAATCAAGTGAGGAGCATCATACTATGGAATTTTAATTTTCATAAAGATAAATTCCCAAGGACTTAAAGGTTAAGCAAAGATCATTTCGACACACCATATCTCACATGCCAATTATCTAGGAAAAACATGGGTTCCTAGTGATAAGGTGTTCACAAGCATTCAGCGATGAAGCGAGAAATAACAAGTGTGCAAGTCCATGAATGTGAGAGGTAGAGTTGTGGGCATAAGATAAATCAATTAAGATTTTCCCAAAAGATTAGTGCGTCAAGTTTTATTTAATTTTCAGATTATCAGAATGAACTTGACGGTGTAGCAGGCAAAAAGTGGAAGTGTGGCGCAAACTCAGGAGGCAGGAGGAGGATGGGGCCTGGTGGGGACCACCAGGGGTCGGCCGACCCTCCTGGTGGGGTCGGCCGACCTGGCCTGGACCCCACAGGTGCTGTGTTTTCTCGAGGTGATCGTTCCTGAGTTGCCTCGTATGATTCTGGATGATTTGGTCGTGATGGTTCCAGATATGGTGATGTTTCCCCCCCACACTTGCCTTTTTGCCTGTTTCCTTAAAAAGACAAAAATATGGAAACACGAATTTGCTCTACCAGTATGCAAGCCCGGGGAGCACTATCATTGATTGAATTATAAAATTGATGGGCGCATTACATGAGAATCTAATCGATTGGAAACAAAAAGTTTAATGCGCCTAGCGATAAGTTTTTATTTCGGGAGGGCTATCCCGTTTCCCGCCATGATCTCATCGATGTATTTCATGTCTTGGTCGATCTGAGCCTCATCCCTCCTCACTTGAGCCAAGGTTTTCTCTATTGCATCGGCCTTGTCAAGGAGTTTCTCCAGCTCTCTTGTGAGTTCTGCGTTGTTGAGGCCGACAAAGGGATTCCCCTTGCTGATCGCCCCATGAGGGGGGGCCTTCTTTTGCAGAACTGCCCCGTGCTGTAGTAGAGATGAGGGGCACCTGGGATCTTGGTCATAATGGCGAGGATGAAGGTTTTGTTCAAGGGGTGTGAGGCTTAGAAGAGATGAATGGAGAGGGGGTGCAATGGGTTGTATTTATAGTGGTTTCACCCCCCTCCTGGCGAAGAAACGAAGGATTTATTTCCAAAGCATAGGTGAACAAGGAAGGGAAAGGTTGGGTGGCAAAAGGAGCAAAAGATGGAAGGCAGAGGCTGCCAGAGGGGGTCGGCCGACCCTGGTAGCCAGGTCGGCCGACCTGCCTTGGCAGGCTCTGGCCTTTCTGTTTTTCGTGGAGTTTTGTTGGGGAAGGTATCTTCGGGATATACAGGGTATAGAAGGATATTTCGATGCAGAGGTCAAGAAAAGATATTTAAATCAATTAAGTGCATGACATCGAATTCCTTATTCGCTTCGGGTTCAAAATAAATCTTAAGACGCTGACCATTTACCTTGAATATATTACCTCCGTCGTCTTGGAGTGTGATTGCTCCATGAGTCGAAGTATCGATGATGGTGTATGGTCCGTCCCATTTACTTCTCAATTTTCCGTGCCCGAAGAGCTTTACCCTTGAGTTGAAAAGCAGCACCTTATCTCCAACTTTGAACTCTTTTATTCTTATTCGCCGGTCATGCCAGCGCTTTGTACGCTCCTTGTAGATGGCTGAATTGTGATATGCTTTGTCTCTCCATTCTTCCAACTCAGCTATCTCCATTTTTCTTCTCCACCCAGCTCCTTTCATATCCATGTTCCAAGTCCTCATGGCCCAATATGCCTTATGTTCCAACTCGACTGGCAAATGGCACGTTTTTCCATAGACGAGTTGGTATGGTGACATGCCTATGGGTGTCTTGTAGGCTGTTCTATATGCCCATAGTGCATCAGGTAGCTTGTTCTTCCATCCCTTCCCCATTTCCAAGACTGTTTTCTGCAGGATCCGTTTGATTTGTTTGTTGGATGTTTCGGCCTGCCCATTTGTTTGAGGATGGTATGGAGTGGCAATGTTGTGCTTTGCTCCAAGCTCTCTTAGAAAGCTACGGAAGGTCTTATCAATGAAGTGAGACCCTCCATCGCTTATCACCATTCTCGGAGTTCCAAACCTTGGAAAGATAGTCTCGTGGAACATCCGGCGAGCGTGTTTGGAGTCTGCCGCTCGGCATGGCATAGCTTCTACCCATTTGGATACGTAATCCACCGCCACCAATATGTACTCACAATCCTGGGACTTCACGAATGGTCCCATGAAGTCAATGCCCCATACGTCAAGGAGTTCGACTTGAAGGTTGTATGTGAGGGGCATTGCATCTCGTGCTATGATGCCTCCAAATCTCTGGCATTGCGGGCATCTTCTAATGAATTCTTTTGTATCTTCATACATGGTTGGCCAGAAGAATCCGCTTTGCCAGATTTTTGCTTGGGTACGGAAGGCACCATAGTGTCCACCGTATGGGGCTGCATGGCATTTCTCAATGATTTGTGTGCTCTCGGGAGTGGGCACACATCGCCTAAGCAGTCCATCGGCGCAGACACGGTAGAGGTATGGCTCATTCCATAAGTGACGGCGACTCTCATATATCAATCTTCTTTTATCCGCCCCTGGTGGTACGTATCCTGTGGCGATGAAGTTCACGATGTCGGCGTACCAAGGGTGCGAATCCGTCACTTTTAGTAGCATGTCGTCGCGTAGGAAGTCATTTATGGGTAACTCCTGCAGGTTAGTGAATTGCATACGCGACAAATGATCTGCTACAGAATTTTCTACTCCTTTCTTATCTTTAATTTCTAGATCAAACTCTTGGAGCAGAAGGATCCATCTTATGAGACGAGGTTTAGCATCTTTCTTAGCAAGCAGATGTCTCAAAGCAGCATGATCAGTGTAAACAATAACTTTTGCTCCAGCTAAGTAAGATCTAAACTTGTCAAAAGCAAAACAATGGCAAGGAGCTCTTTCTCAGTGGTAGTATAATTCAACTGAGCTCCAGTCAAAGTTTTGCTAGCATAAGAAATTGCATGATGCTTTTTGTCTTTCATTTGACCAAGAACTGCCCCCACAGCATAGTCACTAGCATCACACATTATTTCAAAAGGAAGCGTCCAATCAGGGGGCTGAATGATTGGAGCAGAGATGAGTGCATTCTTAAGAGTAGCAAAGGCATGCATGCAGTCATCATTGAAATCAAAGGGTGCATCCTTAGCAAGCAAGTTCGTAAGGGGTCGTGCAATTTGAGAGAAATCTTTTATGAAGCGACGATAAAAACCAGCATGACCCAGAAAACTACGAACACCCTTGATATTCACAGGAGGCGGAAGCTTTTCTATAACTTCTATTTTCGCTTTGTCCACCTCTATGCCTCTCTCAGACACAAGGTGCCCAAGAACTATGCCCTCTCGGACCATGAAGTGGCACTTTTCCCAATTAAGTACCAGGTCCTTCTCTTGGCATCTCTGTAAGACCTTGTCTAGATTTTCTAAGCAATGATCGAAGGTTTTTCCATAAACAGAGAAATCATCCATAAAAACTTCCATAATTTCTTCGATCATATCAGAGAAAATAGACATCATGCAACGTTGGAACGAGGCAGGTGCATTGCACAAACCAAAAGACATGCGTCGATAAGCATAAGTTTCATACGGGCATGTGAAAGTGGTCTTACTTTGATCGTCGGGGTGGATGGGAATTTGATGATATCCCGAATACCCATCAAGGAAACAAAAGAAAGAATGATTTGCCAACCGTTCCAACATCTCATTGATGAAGGGCAGTGGAAAATGATCTTTCTTTGTGGCATTGTTAAGTTTTTGGTAATCAATGCACATTCGCCACCCCGTGACGGTTCGTTGAGGAATAAGTTCATTTTTATCATTATGAACAACCGTCATACCTCCTTTCTTGGATACCACTTGTACGGGGCTCACCCAATCACTGTGAGGAACAGGATAGATGATCCCGGCGTGCAATAGCTTCAAGACCTCTTTCTTCACAACTTCTCTCATCGCAGTATTTTCAACAATTCTTTCTAGCAAATCTTTTGCTTCCGCTATGGTCTTATGAGAAAAAGAACCAACGGCAGCCGTGTCAAGATAAAGTGCGGTGTCTTTGCTCAACCCTGAATTAAAATGTTGCAAAAGAACGGGTTCTGGGAGCAATAACTCTGGACCGGAATCTGTTAATGAACAGAACCGTATCCATGCCGCACTAAGGGTTTCTTCCTCCTCTTGGCGAAAGTTAATTATTTCCACGCGTAGAGCTGTGATACGAGATACGGGAAAAAATACTAGACAAAATTTGTCTCGCAATTCTTTCCAATCACCGTTCACTCTCTTAGCGGTGTAAGTGCACCATTGCTTCGCCTTCCCATTGAGAGAGAAGGAAAACAATTTCCACTTTAAAGTTTCATGTGTCATGCCATTGATCAATCGGCATGCACACAATTGCTCAAACTCTCGCAAGTGTTCAAAAGGATTTTCATTTTTAAGACCAGAGAAAGAAAGTCCTTTGATCAAAGAAATAAAACTGGGGCAGAGCTCATAGTTTGTCGAAACAACAAGTTGAGATGAACATGGTGGCTCTAAGAGCTCGCCCCGTGGAGTGGAAAAAGATTGGATTGTGGGTGATGACTCCATGTGTGTATATTTTTTTCTTTTCTAATTTAATTGAACGGGAAATGTAAAGATAAGTTACGAGGGCAAACCTGGTCCGCTACAGAATTAGCAACCGTTCCCCGGCAACGGCGCCAGAAATGCTTGTTGGTATTTCTTACACCACGAATAAATCCGTAAGCGCACGGAATACCGTTGTAGCATTTCACCCGGGAGTATTCCAAGGTATCGTATTTGTTTTCCCCAAGGAACGGTTATAATCTGCAGCAAGGTTAGTTTTACCCAAGGACAACAAGAATGGTAGTAGTATAGGATTGAGAGGATGAATAAAGATCTAGTTGTCCCGCAGGACGATCGCACTCAAGTTCTACTTGTTTACTTCGGGCACTGGTATAGACCTGGTCTGCCAAGTCACGCCAGCCTGTAGCTCTACGACGAACCCGAACGTGGAGGATTACAAGGGACGGACAGGGCTGTCACCACCTGCCGCCTACCTCTACAAACCGTGGGGCACGCGGCAAACAAAGGTAACCTCTAGCCTAGACACCACGTCTATGCCGTCGATTACTACTCTAACCCCGGTCCTGGTACCAATCTGGAAGGCTAGAGCACCCCTCGCGGAGCGATGATCCCGTAAACAAGTATAACAAGAATAACAACTAGTATGTAAAGCTCGCTAGATCAATATCACCACGAATACTGATCTTATGAATAAGAACAACGATCGTACTACGAACGAACGACGACCGGACGACGAACGATGAACGAACTAATAACGAACGACGAACGATTAACGAACGACGAACGAACGAAGAACGATGAACGAACGACGAACGAACGAAGAACGAACGATGAACTATTAATAAGATAAATATCCGCTAAGGTACAAGATAAGGAAATAACTAAAAGGAAAGCTATCCCTCTCTTGATCCTTGCCCTCTCCCCTATTCTACTACTGTACAAGAGGCTCTAGGCCTGAGATGTGGGAGTGGTGCTCTCCTCTTGGGATTCTTGTGATGTGTTTTGGAGGAGGGGGTGTTGGTATTTCTTACACCACGAATAAATCCGCAAGCGCACGGAATACCGTTGTAGCACTTCACCCGGGAGTATTCCAAGGTATCGTATTTGTTTTCCCCAAGGAACGGTGATAAACTGCAGCAGGGTTAGTTTTACCCAAGGACACACAAGAATGGTAGTAGTATAGGATTGAGATGATGAATAAAGATCTAGCTGTCCCGCAGGACGATCGCACTCTAACTCTACTCGTTTACTTCGGGCACTGGTATAGACCTGGTCTGCCAAGTCACGCCAGCCTGTAGCTCTACGACGAACCCGAACGTGGAGGATTACAAGGGACGGACACGGCTGTCACCACCTGCCGCCTACCTCTACAAACCGTGGGGCACGCTGCAAACAAAGGTAACCTCTAGCCTAGACACCACGTCTATGCCGTCGATTACTACTCTAACCCCGGTCCTGGTACCAATCTGGAAGGCTAGAGCACCCCTCGCGGAGCGATGATCCCGTAAACAAGTATAACAAGAATAACGACTAGTATGTAAAGCTCGCTAGATCAATATCACCACGAATACTAATCTTACGAATAAGAACAACGATCGTTCTTATGAACGAACGACGAACGAACGACGAACGATGAACGAACTAAGAACGAACGACGAACGATGAGCGAACGACGAATGAACGAAGAACGAACGAAGAACGATGAACGAACGAAGAACGAACGAAGAACGAACGATGAACTATTAATAAGATAAATATCCGCCAAGGGTACAAGATAAGGAAATAACCAAAGGGAAGCTATCCCTCTCCTTGATCCTTGCCCTCTCCTCTATTCTACTACTGTACAAGAGGCCCTTGGCCTGGATGGGAGTGGAATGACTTGTGTCTTGTGTTGTGCTTTGGAGGAGCGGGGTACCCCTTTATTTATAGCCCAAGAAGGTCGGCAACTTGAGGCGGTTCCTTAGGTCGGTGGCATTGATTGCAGGTGGAACCGACCTCTGGAAGGCGGTGGCGAACCGACATAACAAGATGGGCCAGGGGGGCCTCCACCACAGGTCGGCCGACCTAGGGTTTGGGGTCGGCCGACCCTGGTGGGCTCCTCTGGGCCTGGTCTTCCTCATGCTGCTTCTCTGGGCTCTGTTGTCCTCTGATCCACCTGCTGTGGGTGGAGTTGAAGCCAGGATATTTGGATTTTGGGCTTCAAGAGAGGAATTCTTTATTCCGGGGAAAATTGGTGTTTCCGACTTGGGCCTTTTATGCTTCATTTTCCCCGTTTTCCTATGAATTGCAGCTGCACTCACAAATTCACCAAGACTTGTGGAAATCATTAGTTTAAAGACCTAAGTCTACTTTTGGTGATTGTTTTATTATAAAAAGCGCAGCTAGTTGACGGGTAAATATTGGGTCTAAGAGCCGTCAACAGGGGGGTACCCCATTATTTATAGCCTTGGAAGGTCGGCAACTTGAGGCGGTTCCTGACTTTGGGGGCATTGATTGCAGGCACAACCGACCTTGATACGTCGGTTGGGAACCGCCACAGGAAGATGGGCCAGTGGGGCCACCATAGGGGGTCGGCCGACCTAGGGTTTGGGGTCGGCCGACCTGTGGCTGGGCCCTCTGGGCCTGGGCCTTTTTGGTGGGCTCCCCTGGCTGCCTTCTCCTCTGATCCACCTGCTATGGGTGGACTTGAAGTCTTTTTATTGGGAGTTGGGCTTTATTTGGATAATTCTTTATGTCGGGGAAAATTAGTGTTTCCAGGATGGGCCTTTCATGCTTCCTTTTCCCCGTTTTCCTGTGAATTGCAGCTGCACTCACAAATTCACCAAGACTTGTGGAAATCATTAGTTTAAAGACCTAAGTCTACCTTTGGTGATTGTTTCATTATAAAAAGCGCAGCTAGTTGACGGGTAAATATTGGGTCTAAGGGCCGTCAACATACAGTCCCACCGATGGTGCCAATTTAATGTCTTGTTCTTTTGCGTTCACGTATGTGAACGCTGTACCATTGGCACCAACTGGTAAAACCTTCAAGGACCCTTCTGGGACCATTTTCGATGGCTTAGGAATTTTGCACGGAGTGTCTGTAAGACACGAATCCGTCGAGGCTCTCTTGGATTTTCATCTTTTTGAAATCCGAGAATTTGACATCCTAATAGGATTTCCCTTGGAGAATCTCCTTGTGGACAATCCGAAATTAGGAAGCCTAGACGTTAAACACGGGGGCAGGATATTTCCGTGCCGTTTGCCCAAACGAAGAACAGCCTTGCTGAACCTTCCCCGATGACTCCCTTGGACCCGTTTTCACGGAAAAAGTCAAATACTTTGTCCAGGGAGATGAGCCAATCCTGGAGGATCCCTCTATAGCCGAATCCGAGTTCTTAGGTCTCTCACCTCTAGATTCTCCTATTGACTCCTACTTTATGGGAGGGGACATTCTACCTCCAAGATTGCCAGATGAATTCGAGGAAGGTTTATTCAAGGATCTTAAGGATACCTCAAAATTCATCTGCCGAGAGACGCCATCGGTTCCCGTTCCGTCTTCTCGTCCCTTCGAGGAGGTAGGACGCCTTGATCTCGATCTTAGAGAGCCAAATCCTATGATACCCCCTTGGCCTCCAGATCTTACCCATGAAGAAATCCCAATAGAGGCCATCAAGAGGAAATGGTTGATGGAAGTGAGATCCTCTCCAAGGGTGATCCATATCACTTCTCCTTCCACAACCATTTCTTCTTGTATAAAGGGAATTGTCGTAGAAGCCCTTCACGATCCTACCCTAGGGGCTAATGTCATTCCGGAGTATATTATATATCAACTCCTGGGTGATATACCTCTAGAGCAAACCGACATAACCTTCAAAGACACCTTAGTTGTCATATTAAAATGTCGAGGGGTCGTGAGGGCGGAGCCAATTGAGATCAACAAAGTTGAAATTTGCATAGACCTCCATGTCCTTGCTATCATCGACTTTGAGCTTCTCCTTGGTTACCCTCTAGAAAAGCTCCAAGATGCATCTCAAGGGAACCATAGTGAAGAGCTTAGGAAAACCGCTTCCATCACCTCCTGCTTAGAAAATCCATTAGTGCGGCCCACTCTTGAGCATTCGTTGCTTGAGAAAGTGATGTTTGTATCCCAACTCACATCACCGAAGCCTGCTATATCCGAGGGCACGAAGCATTCCAAACAAGAAGATGGTGACTCGGTGGAAAAGCCTAATCCGTTTGAAACTAAACCATCATCCTTCTTACCTAAGCCTCTTCCCTTTGGTCCTTCATACTCCGTTCTCGATGGTGATCTTCCATCAACCATAGATCTTGTTGATGAATTTCTTGAGAAGGAGAATCGTTGGGCCATTGAATTCCTTGAACCCTTGACTCTAGAAGATAGAGTGGGATATTTGGTAGAAGATGCATGCTCACATATTGAACCTCTAGAGTCAATCAATTTTTGGGCCAAGGAATGCCACGGGGAATCTACTCTGGAGTTGTATGGAAAAGATTCAATGAATGAGCATGAAAGTTTCTCTCTTGAGAGCCTGGAAGTGATATGCTCATACACTAAAACTCCAGAGTTCGTTGCCCCGTGTGCCAAGAAGATCTACGAGGACTACAACCACCTTAGGCACCTTATCAGCAAAACCTTTGGAAGGATGGTTGTAGATGCTTTTGTTTATCATAAGTATTGCAAAACTCGTAGTTGCACTTTGGCACTATGCTTGCAGCTAGGACTTCATTGATACATCAATAATTGATGATGATTTGGGAACGTCATCGCCAATGATAGCTGCAACAAAAAGTTCCCATAGTCGAGCTTATGACCATAAACAAAGCACTGCCGGGAGATAGCCCGGAATCATAAGTAGGATTTCCCTTTTCAATTAGCAAGCACATGTTTTTAGGATTTGTTTGCCCTCGGGTATTCTTGGTCACTAACCTTTCAGGTGGAGATTAAGGAGAACGATGGTTCTATGACTGGAAACACAAGAGTTATACCAACTCCAACACCATGGTGCTTTTGGCAATGGAACTTGTTACATGGAAGTTGCAACACCACACACTTGATTCCTCATGTCTAACGACTTAAGAATCTAAGTGTGGGGGAGTTATGTAACAACCTTGCAACGGAAATTCCATTTGTCCAAATTCACACTACAACAAATGTGACTTTCTATGACATTTTCCTGATGACAACATATCATTATGTCATAAAGCTTGTTAAGTTTATGACATTTTTGAGGAAATAGGGTGTTTTATGACAAAACCCAAGATATGTCATTAAATTTGACCGCAAAATTGTCATAAATCAAGACGCCATTATATTATGACAAACAAAAATGTCATAATTGGCAAAAAATAAATGTCACAACAGTTATGACAAACATGAATTGTCATTACTAAATTTTCTTTATTTTACAGCAAAATTTATGACATATATGAATTGTCATTGAGTGGCACACCTGTCAAATACCTGTAATGCGGGACCCACATATATTTTTTATTCAAAAAATAAAAGCAAAATGTAATTGATAAAATCAGAGTTTTTGGTAAATAATTTTTTAGATCATACACACGTGGCCCACATGTGGATTGGTCCCACAACATAGCAAGTGGGACCCACATGCATGTTTTAAAAAAATAAAAATATTGCGAATTGACCAAGTGGGACCCACATGTCATGTTACAACATGTAATGCTAGAGATTAAGCCCAAGAGCACTAGAAAGGCAGCAGCTCTTAAACTTTACGGATGGGCCTATGAGCAGGCCGCAATTGCCCGCAGCCACTCCGGTGCAATGGGCCGCATTCATCACCAGCCCAAATAATCCCTTCCCTTTGCCGGCCCAATGCTCCTAGTCTGACCCCACACGTCAGCGAGTCGAAACACTGCAGGTGGGGCGCACCAGCTATTTGTCTGACATGTGGGACCCAGGGTCATCTGAGTTTGAAAAAAAATTGTTTGGCTGACCGCCGTCACCAGCACCACAAGCAGCCCAGGCTGCGAGTGCGGAATCGATCCGAGGATCAGCACCAGCACAAGCAGCCCAGAGGCCGTAACACAGGCCGGACTGAGGGGCGCGGCATGGGACGGCCCGCGAAGGCTATCGGTGAAACAGAGCAGAGGGAATGGCAAGGTATCAAGTGAGTTCGGGGGCGGCAAGTCTCCTTCGTTTATAAGGTGGTGCGGCGCGCGCTGGGCAGCCGATGTGGGACTAAACATCGGCGCTGCCCTGCGCGCGCGGGATGTGAAGGCGGCTTGCGTGTTTACGTTTCCGGCCGGAATGCAACGGGCCGAAATCAGACGTGTCCCAAACCAGCCCATAAGCACCGGGTCGATTCTCCTCCAGTTACCGGCCCGATGCTGTTCCACACAGCGCCCGAAAGCGCCATCACCGTGAGGCGCCTTCTTCAGCTGGCACCGACAAGACTTGACCCAAATCTGAATCTCGCGACGACACGCCGCCGGCGAGACGAGACGCGCCGCCACCGCTGAGCCCCCCTCCTCCACATCACCGCCCCTCGCCACTGGGCCCCCTCCTCCACAGCACCGCCGCTGCCACAGCCCCCACTGAGCCACTGCGGCCTGCGCCTCGTGGAAGGCGCCGAGCTTCTTCCTGCAGAACGAAGCACGCCGTCGAGGTTCAAGGCGCCCTGGTGAGCGGTCTTGGGCCGCGTCGCCCCATCGACGAGTTTCCACCTCGACACCGACGCACAGCGACGCGGCATCGGCGAGCTTCAATCGGCTGGGCGCAGGAGGCAGCGAGATCCCCAGCGTCCGAGGATCTTCTTCACTTCGGGCGGCGGCGCCGGTGGTCAGTATCTTCTTCACTAGGGGATGGAGCGAAATTGGATTAATGCTAGGCTTTTTAGCAAGGCACATCTGGATGGGGTCACCGAGTTCATGAATTTTGTTGCCGAGAGGTTTGAAGAGAATGAAGAAATTCTCTGTTAATGTCCTAAGTGCTTGAATCGGATTCATGGACATAGAAAACGTGTGGAGGATCACTTGTATATTCATGGCATGGCTACGACAGGTGGATATATCATGGAGAACCAACCCAAGTCAAAATCAACCAAAGTGCTGGACAAGTGAATGAAAATATGGGTTCCAGTGATTTTGCAATGGCTGAGGATGAAGAAGGTGCAATGGCTGAGGATGAAGAAGGTGCAATGGCTGAGGATGAAGAAGACCCTGATGACAGACTTCCTGAAATGATAAGTGACTTGTACACGGCTCGAAGTCAAGATGAAGGTCAAGCTCATGGTGACGAAG
The DNA here is from genome assembly GCA_012490785.1 of Eragrostis nindensis. Taxonomy (NCBI): domain Eukaryota; kingdom Viridiplantae; phylum Streptophyta; class Magnoliopsida; order Poales; family Poaceae; genus Eragrostis; species Eragrostis nindensis. The sequence goes on from JAAXCT010000322.1 coordinate 414,846, forward strand.
GAGGATAGTCTGTGTTTGTAGCTCTTTGGAAGAGATGAAGAAAGAACTTTATCCGGGATGTGAATCTTATTCAAGATTCTCTTTTGTTGTGAAGTTGCTTCATATCAAGTCATTTTATCGGATTAGCAATGTGTCATTCACAGCGCTACTGAAGTTGTTATCTGATGCATTCCCTCACTGCTCCCTTCCTGCATCCTACCAGGAAGCAAAGAAATTTATTCGTGCATTGGGACTTGGATATGATTCCATCCATGTGTGTCCTAATAATTGTGTTTTGTTCCGAAAGGAGTATGAAAAACACAACGAATGCCCAGTATGTGGTGCATCGAGGTGGAAAGATCCAGTTGGAAGAAAGCAACCTGAGAAGGTCTTACGGCACTTCCCATTGATTCCAAGGCTGAAGAGAATTTTTACCTCTAAGAAAACAGCAGAGGAGGCTAAATGGCACAAAGTGAAGAGGCTGCCGGTGGAGAATGAGCTCAGCCACCCAGCTGATGGTGAGGCATGGCAACATTTTGATAGAACATATGGCTGGTTTGCAGATGATCCAAGGAACATCAGACTTGGCCTAGCTACAGATGGTTTCAACCTGCATGGCAACATGAGCTCCTCGTACAGCATGTGGCCAGTGTTTGTTATGCCTTTTAATTTCCCTCCATGGGTATGTATGGATCAATCCAACCTCATGATGGCTCTGCTCATCCCTGGCCCCAAGCAATGCGCAAACAAGGATTTTGATGTCTTTCTGGAGCCACTCATTGAAGAGTTGCTAGAGCTATGGAGTGGGGTCCGTACCTATGATGCATCTAGCCATACACATTTTGATCTACATGCTGCAGTTCTGTGGTGCATTCATGATGGTCCAGCTTTGGCCACTCTGTCAGGGCGAGTAACAAAAGGTTACTATGCATGTGTGCATTGTGATAAAGATCCATGCTCCGTAAGAATAAGGAATAAGATATGTTATATGGGTCATCGGCGTTTCCTTCCAAGGGACCATCCCTGGAGGAAAAATAAGAAAGATTTTAATGGCAAAATTGAAACACGTGATAGGCCGGCGGAATTTAGTACAGATGAGCTCATGGAGCAGCTGGAGAGGGTAAAGGATGTGAGGCCAGGGAAGCATCCTCAAAGCAAAAAGAGGAAGTGGGAAGCAGATGGACAGTGTTGGAAGCGGCGGTCGATTTTGTGGGATTTGCCGTACTGGTCAATTTTGAAGCTGAGGCATAACATTGATGTAATGCACGTGGAGAAAAATATATGTGACTACTTTCTTGCCACATTTTTTGGTGTTGCTGGGAAGTCAAAGGATACCATCACTGCTAGGCTTGATTTGGAAGATATGGGAATAAGACGATTTTTACACTTGAAGCATGATGGAGATTCATACACTGTTCCACATGCCTTCTATACAATGACTAAAGCTCAGAAGGATGCTTTTGTTGAGTTTATAAGAAGTGTAAAATTTCCTGATGAATATGCCTCCAACTTAACAACATGTATTAATGCTGATGCATGCAACATCCAGGGGCTGAAAGCCTGAAACCCATGATTGCCATATCCTACTGCAAAGGATTCTGGCTGCTGGTGTTCGACGGATCATGCGTCAGGACATATATGAAGCACTTGCTGAGTTAGGTAACTTCTTTCAGCAGCTTTGTTCCAAAACTCTGAAGTTGGATGTCTTGCTTGAAATGAAAGCTAAAATCCCGATTATTCTGTGCAAGCTTGAGATCATATTTCCTCCTTGTTTCTTTGACTTAAACTTGCACGTGGCTGTCCATTTAGTTGATGAGGCAATACTTAGAAGTCCGGTACAATATGGATGGATGTACCCAATTGAAAGAATGTTGTGTACAAACGCTTTTTGAGGAACAGGGCAAGGCCTGAAGGATCCATTGCAGAAGCGTATGTTGCTAATGAGTGCTTGACTTTTTGCTCGAGGTACCTCGATGATGTTGACACGCGATTCAATCGAGAGGGCAGGAATAGAGAGCGTGTTGATTTGAGAGAAGGTGACCTTTCTGTTTTCCAGCATGGAGTTGAGTTAGTTGGAGCATCGAGGGTTACATACCTTGAGCATGATTATAAAAAGATGGTTTGGTATGTGCTGAACAATTGTCCAGAGGTTGAGCCATATATAGAGTATGTCATCCCTTGTACACTTTTGATTTGTTATGTATCTACATATTAATCTTTAGCCCGTGCTAATCCCTTGTACACTATTGTTTGCATGAGATGCAGGACTGAGCTAAGGAATGAAGGAACTCATGATGTTGAGAAAGCCCTCGAGGACAAATTTTCATCTTAGTTTAAGAACCATGTGAGTTCTTGCTCTATGCTTAGTTGCTCGTATAGCTTATTATCAATTCTACGATTTTCATCGTGTACGCTATGTTTACTTCTGCAGATTGCAAAGCTACGCTATGTGGAGGGAGAGGATGTGAGTGATAAGTTATATGCATTGTCAAGTGAACCGGATCTGCGAGTTCACCTATGCTCAGCGTGTATTGTGAATGGAGTTCGGTACCACACTGTTGACCGTGAGCAAAAAAGAAGGACACCAAACAGTGGAGTGATGGTTTAGGGTACCCATCTTGGAGAAGAAACTGATTTTTATGGTTCCTTGAAGGAAATTATTCAACTGCAGTATAACTCAGATTTGAGTGGTCGCCGGACAGTGGTTTTATTTCGATGTGACTGGTTTGATACTGATCCAAGGAACGCTAGAGTCAAAAATGATGGATTGTTCAAGAGCATCCACCGTGGCAGCTTATGGTACAAGAATGATCCTTTCATTCTAGCAACACAAGCAACAAAGGTATTTTACTTGAAAGACAACCAGTCTAGTGATAGTTGGAGGCTTGTTCAAAAATTCACACATGGACACTTGTGGAGTGTTACTGAAAATGAGCATGAGGAAAGACCGAGTGGCGTGGGGCTGTCGTACCAAGATGATGTTTGTGAAGATTTTCATGTCAATGTCAATCAAGAAAATTTGGAGAGTAATGAGGGACCAAACGACAAAGATTGTACTCGTGTTGAAGCTAGTGTTGTTGATGAAATGCGTAGACAAAGAGACGAGGAAATGGAGGAAGATGACTCGTCGAGCGATGAAGAAGACGAAACTGTGCATCAATACATTAGTGATGAGGAAAATCCGGCAATCCCTGATTGTGATGATGATGACAGCGATTAGCTTTGGTCTGACCACTTTTGGGCCAAATATTGCAAATGAACTAGTACTTGTTGACTATTTATAACTTGCGTAGTTGTATATTTGTGGTTGCACTTGTGGTTAGTACCTCCTGTCCAGATGTTGCAATTTGTGGTTGCACTTGTAGTTGTATATCTGTTCTGCATGGCTTGTGTTCCACTGGCAAAAAGTTTGTGTTGCCGTTGTATATGGTGTATCTGGATGGCTGTTAACTCACGGGCAAAAAGTGCAAAAAATTGTTTTGTGCTGACCGCCCATCACCAGCACCACTAACAGCCTAGGTTGCGAGTGCGGAATCGATCCTAGGATCAGCACCGGCACTACAAGCAGCCCAAAGGCCAATACACGGGCCGAGCAGAGTGTGCGGCATAGGACGGCCCGCACAGAGCATCGGTGGGGCAAGGCACAGGTCAAGCAGGGGACTGGGACGAGATCAAGTGAGTTCGGGGTGACCCAGTCCCCTCCGCTTTTAAGCTGGTGCGGCGCGCGCTGGGTAGGCGAGGTGGGACTAAACATCAGCGCGCGCACGCGCGTCCGAGCGCGACGCGGCCGAGGGGGTGCAACGGGCCGTAATCAGGCGTGGCCCACAGAGGCCCATCGGCCCCTTCTAGATACCGGCCCGATGTTTTTCCATGCGGCAACTGAAAGCGTAATACGGTTGAGCCGCCTTCAGCTGGTGGGCCCGCACGTGACACCGACAGGTGGGTTCCGCCACACTGTGGGCCCCAGCCGACGGCGGATGTGGCGCTGTTCTTCACCAGTCTTGTGGCACGCGTCGTTTTTTCATTTTAATTCACGGTTTTAATTTGAAACTTGTATATTTTTCGCAAACAAGGTCCAAATTACGTCTTTTTTTCCTCCTTGTTCGTAAAAATATTCTCTGTCCAATTCTTGGACATGATCATCTGTTTGTAACTATTAAATGTACTGAAACGGCAAATAATATTTTACCTTTTTTATGAAAAATTTCTTATTATGTAAACCTCGATACAAAATAGTTCTGCACATGGAATTTTGTGGAGATGGACATCTTGGTCACCTTCATACGTAGAAATTATGTTCACATTTTTTTGAATCTTGAATCTTGGAAGTTGTTCACTTCTCCTTGAATATGAGTGAAACTTCCATGTGGCAAGTGAGGAGTAGTCCATTTTGAACACACTTTGGTGGAATGTTTCTCGAAAAAATTAACCAAAATTACCATGGGTTGGTGTTGACGTGGAACAGCCATAAACCAAAAATCAGCTCCAAATTTGTTATATTTCGCGAGATAAAATTAGACAAAACAATTGAAAAAATCACTCATTTCTTCTTCTTTTTATATCTCGCGAAGTTTTTTGAAACTGCGAGTGCAATTTGGCAAGATTGTGTATTTGGTCGTTAGGAATTCACCTAAATTATGTTGGATTTTTTTGAAACTTTTTTGATATGTACAAGTGACAAATTTGTGAAAATTGTTTCAACATTTACCTGCTTTACAGATACTCTCACTTGATTTGTGGGCCTTGCCTGTTCCCGGTCCCGCTCATCATTGACTGGGGCTGTCACGAAGAGGCGGCGTGGAGACGGCGCGAGGAGACGTCGCGGGGAGAAGCCGCGCCGGGTGCCGTAGCGAGGACGTCCATCTTCTCCGGCAAAGATCTGCGCGGCAACCACCTGCGAAGAGCTGCGCGGTGACCACCTGCGAAGATCTGCAGAGGAGAGCGAGGGGCGGGCTTTTGGGAGAGAGCAGAGCAATGGGGATGGATTGGGAGTGCTGATCTTGGGAGGAGAGGTCGCCCAACTCTTTATAGTTGAGCCTGGCTGAGGAGTAAATGTGTTTGGCAGGCTCCATTGTCCTGCTCACTTGAGTGTTCATGGCAGAGGAACAGCAGGCTTGCAGAGAATCTATCAGTGGGGTTTTTGCTAGTAGCTGGGTGGTGAAGGGAAGGAGGAGCTATCAGTGGCTGTGAAGTGTGAGTGAGCTGAAGCTTCTCACACATGTGGGAAGGTGAGGGGTCATGGAGTGCCCTACAAGTACCAGCAGCAGGAGTTTGATATGGGAGGGTTGCATGTTGTCCAGGTTTGCTACTTATATGGGAGAGTTGCATGTTGTCCAGGTTTGCTACTTTTGGCTGCATGTGAGTGAAGTGAAGAGATAGTGGCGGGCCCGGCCAGGTGGACTTCTGGGTCATCCTTCCCTTCCTGGTGAAGGAAAAGGTGGTGGACCCGGCCTGTTGACTCTGGAGAATCCATTTTTTTGGCAGTGGGAGATAGTTTGGGGTAGGGTCTCCTTGGGGTGAGCTAAATGACCCTCTCTGGAGAATCTATTTTTTTAAAAAAAATTAAAAATTCTGGAAAAAAATAACAGACCTTGTCTTTGAATTTTTTAAGGAGTCCGTGAACTAGTTTCAGCTCAAAATTCGAATTTTTTAAGGAGTTTGAAAAAAGAAACCAGAATTCAGAACTCAAATTTGGACAAAATATTTGTCAACTGAATCCTGCTTCCTGAAATTTTTTGGCCCAGCTCTCACGGCCCATATCGGCCCAGCTCCCACGGGCTAGCTCCCACGGCCCAGCTCCCACGGTCTAGCTCCGGATCGCTATATAAGTGTGCTCAATTGCGTCGAGTCCCTCCCAAACCCTAGCATCTTCTCCACCGCCGCCGCCGCCGCGGCGTCCACACCGCAGCCGGCACCATCATCTCCACCGCAGCCGCCGCAATCTTCTCCACCGCAGCCGCCGCAATCTTCTCCACCGCAGCCGCCGCCTTCATCTCCACCGCCGCCGCCACCTCCACACCGCATCCGCCGCCTTCATCTCCACCGCCGCCCGCTTCCTCTCCCTCGACGACGCCTGCTTCATCAGATCCCTCCGTCACCGACGACTCCCGGAGCCTTGGACCGCCTACTTCCTCTTCCTCGTCGGATCCCTCGGTCGCCGACGACTCCGGAGCCTTGGACTGTCTGCTTCCTCTCCGTTCGAGATGGCTCCTGGTCAGAAGGCTCCTGGTCAGAAGGCTGGAAAGCAAACCGCATCAGGTAATCCACAAAGAACTCCCTCCGTTCACATCTCTCCTCCATGCTTCAAGTGGATCGAGTCCTACTCTGGATAGGTTGTCCGATAGGAAACACACCTTGAAATGGATCCAAATGGATCGAATGCTTCCCTTTCTTTTTGGTTGAAGGTTCTACTGTAGCATTTTTGCTCTGTGAATCTGTTACTGCTGCGGTGGTGCTTGCCTGCTTTGTGACTATGTTACTGCTGCGGTAGATGCGTTGATTAATGATTAGCATAGGCTTATGCACCTAATTTCAGTTATGTTCACATGTTTGATTTGATCATCTCTGTTCCTGTGTATATGCTTGCTTTAATCGATGATTTGTGATTGGCCTTATGTAGAAGCACACCTGATTTCAGTTGTATGCATTACACTCATAAAAGAAACACATGTACATGCACACCTGACACCATTTGTAGATTCTAGTGGTTGTTAATTGCCATTTACATTCATGAGCCTTGCATTTGCTGGTTTAAATCATCCAAACTTATGGTTCATGTTTTTGTTTTTTTTTTTGCGCAGCTGCAGAGGTCAATCCCTATCTGCTCCAGAGAGATCAGAACATTCTGCGTAACAGCCAGGCGTTAGCACGCCTTGGTGTTGGCAGAGCCGCTAAACTGCTGAACTGTTCTATTGGCATTGCCAAAAAACCCAAAAGGAAAGCTCCTGATCCTGAACACTCTGGATCTTGCTATGAACCTGTAGATGACGACATTGATCAGGGTGCACTTGATACGGTATTTGGATCTTTTTGTTGTATTCACTCATTTGCGCACAATATTGTATGATGTTGACATGGCTGTATCTCATCTAATAATATTTGCATATGGCCATCATGCAGATCACCACAGCATCGCCATCGACAATGAAAGGCGGCAGCAGTAAAAGAGTGGTGGCACCTAATGAGCAACAGCTGCAGCAGCCAGTTAGAAGGACTAGGCAGAAGACAAGGGAACTTTCTTTGACAGAGGCTGATGCAACTTCCAACATCCAAGAAGACGCTGAATCAGAGAATGACATGCATGTTTCAAATGAAGGCAAGTTATTGTTTGGTGCTGCTCATGTAGAACAGATTGGCCCCCTTTTGTTTGGTGATCAATGATTGATAATGCTCATTATTGTTTGGTGAACCAGATGCCATGGAGGAAGCTCATCGTAGGGGGGTCACTATGGGGAAAGGACTGGCCAAGATCTCGAAAGGGCTTAACATCAAGGTCCGGCTGCAGATTTCTGAAGGCTTGAGGCGTCCTGAGGCTCCCATGCAAGCTGCAAAGTTTTCATCTGAGGGAGGGATAATACTAAGGCAGCACATGCCCATTCTAACACACTGGAAGTACTACAAGGGAATGAAAAACATCTTGAGGACTATATGGGCAAAGTAGCTGTAAGACTACTACATCTTGAGGAATGAAAAATCATCTATTCATTTAAATAGATGATTGCCTTATTTTCCGATGTCTTCTTTCCTTCATAGGGTGCATTTGCTATTGACACCAAGGACAAGGCAGTCAAAGACGCTTGCCCTGACCTGCTCAAGGGTGGCCAGCGGCAGATGAGGTATAGGCTGAAGAAGGAACGGTTTGATAAATTACCAGCAAACCAAGTCCCCACCAGTTCACCGGTGGATAACATGGATGATGAACAGTGGCAGGCTCTACTGGCTATGTGGTCAGACCCAAAGCACAAGGTATGAAATTTCAGTGCGCATTGCCATGTTTAAGCTATAATTCTTGTCATCCCTATGTGTTACCATTTTAGTCAATGCTAGTTGTCTTTAATGTGCAATTCTCTGTAGGCAAAGTGTGAGAAACTCAGAGCAAATCGTGAGCAAGTTAAATGCATGCAGAAGACAGGTTCGCGTTCGTTCATTGCACATTGCTATGCAGTTGTAAGTGTGTCTAATGTATAGCACCTTCAATTCTTTTACTTTTGTTGACAACGGTTGATTTGGACCTAACATTTCTTTTCCATGTTTTCTTAGAAAAAGGAGAAATACAAAGATGTGGATCCTACAGAGGTTGACCTGTTCAAGGAATGCCACGTTAGCAGCACGACAGGCTGCACCGAGCCTGTGCAGAATGCAATCGTAAGTTACCCCATGACTCATTTTCACTGATATTTGGTTGCTGTGATGAGGTGGAGATGGCTCTTTAATTGGCTCTAATTGGATTTTCACTGATATTTGGTTACTGTGATGTTAAGGTCGAGATTGCTGTTTAAGATAACATGTAGGATTGCTGTTTAATTGGCTCTAATTTTATGGCTTTGTTCTGAAATTGGTAGCAGTTTATCAGTTGTTGATTTTTTGCCACAAAAGCTGCTGTCATGTTCTGATTTGTTGCCATGTTTGCTGCTGTTAGCTCTGTTCTGATTTGTTGCCATGTTAAGATTTGTTGAATTCTTTTTATCTCTGTCATGTTGTGATTTGTTGTCTTGTTTGCTGCTGTTAGGCTGCTATGGAAGCCATCATGGCTGATTCTGATATGTCGCCTTGTATGCTGCTGTTAGCTCTTAGTTCATGTTGATTTCTTTTTATCTGTCATGTTCTGATTTGTTTCCTTAATTGTTTGCTGCTGTTAGGTTGCTATGGAAGCCATCATGGCTGATTCTGCATCTGATGGCAATGCAAGAAAAACTCCTGCTGAAGTTGTTGCTGAGGTCTTGCCGAAGACGACATTTCTTCGCAACGTTGGCATCAAGACTAAAGGAAGAAAGACCGCAAATGCTGCTGCTGCTCGAGTCGAGGAGCTTGAGAGTGAGCTAGAGGGCTCGAAACAATTGGCTCAAGACATGAAAGAACAGATGGAGCGCATGGCCAAGCAAATGGAGGAATCAGAAGCTGCAAGGGTGAAAGAAGCGCAAGAAGCTGAAGCAAGGATGTTGAAGCAGGCTGAACAGGTGGAGACGTTGAAGAAAGCATCAGAGGACACACAGGCCCTTCTGAGTAAGTTACTTCAACTCAACAAAGGTAGTTCCTGGGCAATTTCGGGACTCAACGGTCTGTTGACAATCTGTGAGTTGTTGTGTTGGATTGTAATGTTGTGTTGGATTGTAATGTTGTGTTGGATCTGGTAACATCAGAATTCTGGGATGAATGTGTTGGAAATTCTGTGATCTATGTTCGTAATTCTGTGATTCTGTGATTTACAATATGGGTTTTTTTTGCCTATATCCTGTGTGAATCTGGTTCAGATCCTAAATGGGCTGGGTCAATTTCGCCGAAATAAATGGGCTAATGTGAATTGGGCTGGAAAGCAAAAGGTGGCCAAAAATTAAGATTAAAAAGGCCTGCGAAATTGGTGGGCCAAATCTAAAAAGGGCTGTGGAAGTAGCGGGCCGAAAGTTGAAAAGCCCGTCTGAAAGCGGGCCAAAATGTAAAAAGCCAGCGAAATTGGTAGGCCGAATGTTAAAAAGCCTGCGAAACAAGTGGGCCGAATATTAAATGGCCTGTTGGTAAAATGGGCCGAAAGATAAAAAGCCTGAGAAATTAGTGGGCCGAAAGTAAAATGGTCTGCTGATTAATCGGGCCGAAAGTAAAAAGGCCCGTGAAATTAATGGGCAAAAGTAAAAAGGCCCACGAAATTAATGAGCCGAAAGTAAAAAGGCCCGTGAAATTAATGGGCCGAAAGTAAAAAGGCCCGCGAAATTATGGGCCAAAAGTAGAAAGGCTTGTGATATAATGGGCCAAAAGTAAAAAGGCCCGCGAAATTAATGGGCCGAAAGTTAAAAGGGTTGTGAAATTAGTGGGCCGAAAGTTGAAAGGCTCATAAAATTAATGGGCCAAAAGTAAAAAGGCCTCCGAAATTAATGGGCCGAAAGACCCAAGAAATTAATGGGCCGAATTTAAAAGGCCCGCGAAAGTAATGGGCCACAAAACAGCTAGGTCCGGTCCAATAGGTAATGACAAAAATCGCAATTGTCATGCAACTCTATGACATATTAATGAGTGTCATAAACTGATTGTGATATTTTTTGAATTGTCATAAACAGTTATGACATTTCTGCAAAAAGTCATAAAATTATGACGAAAATAGCGAAAAAGTCACAGAAGGTATTTAGCTACACACCTTCTATGACTAAGTGATTTTTGTCACCGTGAAGTCATGGAAGGTCAGTTATGACAAATTTCAGACCTTCTGTGACTAAAGTAAAATGTCATGGAAAGTCAAAATTGTTGTAGTGTCACCTTGGTTTGGAGGTGATGTATTCTCTTGCATTTGTGTCTTGCTAAGTTTTATTTCAGGCGCTTGATTTACTTCCATTTTATTTCATTTCAATTCAACAATTTAGTGCGCCTTGAAAAATATAAAAACAAACAAATACATAAAGCTCATGATTCTACTGCGCCCATAAAGCCGGTAGAATCCTTTTACTAGTTACATTTTGTTTTGTATTGAAGACAAGCACAGGTACAAGTGTGGGGGAGGATTCACGGAATTCCAGGTGTGCAAACGTGATGAAGCTGAACGAGAAATAGGAGATGAGATCGCGAAGGCCAAGATGGAGGAACCAGGACCAAGGTGGGCCCCGCATCTGGTCGGCCGACCCACAGATCCAGGTCGGCCGACCTGGGATTGTGGATCCACCAGCTCAACCTCGGCCATCACTCTGGTTTGCACATCCTCTTCCTTATCCTCCAATTTTTGAGTTGATTAGATCCTGCATGCTAAATCAAAATTAAAATCAACTCAACCTGGAAAATTTCCTGAAACATGATTTGCATTGCTATGATCTTTTTCATGCTTATGACTTGATGCCATGCCTTGTTTTGTGATGAACATTTAATCATAGGACCCCATGCTACCTAGATAGTTGACTTTTGTGATATGGTAGATCTACCTAGAAATATTCTTGCTTGCTTAATCACATTGCTTGGAAAATTGAAAATTTGAATTTAGATCTACTCCACAATGATAGAAAATTCCTACCACAGCCACATGTTGATTCTCATTGCAAAACCTTATACATATGCTGCCTGAAATTTCATTGAGCCTTGTCAAAATTGTGTGACCCTAGGATTTGCTTTATTCTACATTCATGATCAAGATTGCACATTGTTCCATCCATCCACAAATAAAGACTCATCATTTTGTTGCTCTCTCCCCAAATCTTTCAAAGAAAAGGAAAGTGAATGGCTATCTCAAAAAGTGCAAAAGATTCTTGCTCCATGAAGAGCTTGACAAAAAAAAGAAAAAAAAAAGAGAGAGAAGAAAAACAAAAGAGATAGCCATACACTTGCCATCTAGAAGGGACAGAAAAACAAATTGAGTCATCATTCCACCATCTTCCACATACATGTGCATCTTGATCAGTGTTTGTAGGTAAAGTCATCTCCATGGATCCACTCTTTTGCCTTGGCAATATTATGAAATTCAGGTATGCCACATTATCCCTACCAAGCTCCACATATCAGCCATATTTAAAGGTAGGATACATGAGGCAAATTCAACCATGGTGAGGAATTTATACACATTGAGCGATCGAGAGAATCATTCGAGGAGTAGGCTTTGTTCTAATTATGCAAACATCCAAGTTGTATGACTATGCTAGCAGGAAATTTCAAGGGAGACAAGTTGTTCCAAACTTCAACTATCCAAGGGAGCATGGTAGCCACCAAAGATTCACAAGAGCAAGGTATGTCCTCAGTTATTTGTATGACAAATTTCATTTGAATCAAGTTATGGTTCCGACTTAGTCTTCACGCTTTCACTCGGGTCGAGTAAAAGGCTAAGTGTGGGGGATCTTGTTGACGGCTGTTAAGTCCGAAATTTAGCCGTCATTTACCTGCACAAATGGGCAAAAATCAATGATCAACATAGTGGTAGGAGTTTATTACTAACGATTTCCACTAGTGTTGGTGAATTTATGAGTGCAGGTGATTTTCCCACGAAATGGAGGAATTTCCACGTCATCAACCCTTGAAAAGAATTATCAAGAATATCAGGAATTACTTCAAAGGGGAAAAGGACGAAAAGAACAAGATAAACGGATAACCATCACGAGGAAGGCCGACCGACTTGGGCCACAAATCAGGTCGGCCGACCTGGTCATGGGGTTCGGCCGACCTGGTTTCGGCCCCCCTCGTGGTGGCCTTCCACGTGTGTGGCCCTCCTTCGATGCCTTGGCCGCTACTCCCCCTTAACGCGGTAAATTCGTGGCGGGCACCGACGTACCTCACCTATAAAAGGAGGCCCCATTCCACTCTCAAAACACACCAAGAGATACATTTCTAGAGCAACACTCCAAGGCACTACACTCTTAGTTAGTGTTTAGTTGTAGGAAGAGAGTGAGGGGAAGAGTCAGAGTAGTACTTTGTCTAAGTACTCCACTCCAAGTCTTGTACCTCTACGGAGTTCTTGTTGATAGGAGTCGGGGGAGGTGCTTTGTCTGTGGGCATCCTTCTCCAACACTTGTACATCTTCGGATCTGCTTGTCTTCAATCAGTGAGTCTTCGTGCTTAATCTTTGTTCTTTAGTTTCCCTAGTTAAGTTAGATTTATTTCCTTTTACTTGCGGGTTCATCGTTCACTAGTAATAGTGTACTCTAGTTCTAAGGTCCTGGATAGAGAAGGGATACCTTGGCCGGGACTAGAGTAGTAATAGATAGCGTAGGCGCAGTGCTTAGGCTAGATATTACCTTTGTTTGCACATAATCCACAGTCTGCAGGGGTAGGCAGTAGGTGGTGACAGCCCTAATTATCCTTAGTACTCCCCCACGTTCGGTTACGTCGTACGCTCTGGGCAGGGTTGCTTTGTGCATGCCGGGCATGAACCTGAGCGTGAAGCAAGTATATTAGGAATTCTTCTTAGCTTACCTAGGATTCTAACCCATAGATTAGCCTCTCTACCTAGCCTTCATATTTCTCTTGTGTCCTTGGATTGACTTAGAGCCTTAGGATTTACCCAAACCGTTCCTTGGATTGATAAACCTGGTATACTCCGGGTAAGTGCTACAGAGGTATCTCCGTGCACTTGCGGAACATTCTGTGAGAGTTAAGAAATACCAACATGCAGCGCCTCGCCCCGCCGCGCGCCGCCCTTGAGCCGCACCGCCATGTCGGATTTCGCCACCGCGCCGGCCGGAGAAGAGGGCCGCCGGATCCAGCGTGCTCAAGGGCGAGGTGGCGCGACGGGCAGATCTAGCCGGAGGAGAGAGAGGGAGTGGGCGGCCGGTGGAGGAGGAGGAGGAGGGCGGGCGCCGCCGACCAGAGGAGGAGGAGTCGGGCGCCGCCGACCAGAGGAGCAGGAGGGCGGCGCCGAGGAGGAGGAGGAGGAGGGGGCGGCGGGTGGGGGAGAGAGAGGAGGAAGAGGAGTGGTGCGCGCGTTTGGGAGAGAGTGAAGAGAGTGTTAGGGTTTCCTATGTATTTTATAGTGGTTTCATCTGGGCCAACTGGGCTGAAAATAAAAAAAAAAGACCTTGTAGCGGCGGCCCACAACATGGACCGATTCTAGAAATCTGTTTTTAGAGGCGGAGCACATTGTGGTCCGCCTCTAAAAATCATCACCTTGATTTTTAGAGGCAGCCACAATGTGCTCCGCCTCTAAAAATTGATTTTTAGAGGCGGACTACACTGTACCCGCCTCTACAAATCGGTCACCATTTATAGAGGCGGCTCACGTTTTGGTCCGCCTCTACGTTGTTTTGGGTCGCGCCTTTACAGTGCGTGATTCTGCTAGTGGCGATTTACAATTCACAAAATCTAAAGTATCAGTTTTGTGGTTGGTAGATCTATCAGCACTACTACAATAAAGCTCTGCAGTGACGGGCTAAAAGTGGACATAGTGGCGGAATCAATGTTCGCCACTACGCCATTGTCACTACGAGTGAAAAATCTTAGCGGCAGACAAAACACCACCACCAACAAAAAAACCCGCCACTACCGGGCCAAAAGCCCGCTACTAAATCCACAACAGAAAAAAAATACTGCCGGCTCCCCTCCTCACCGGATCTGCTGCCGGCCTAGGGATGGAGGCGGCGCCGGATCTGCCACCGGCCTGGGGAGGGAGACAATGCCAGATCTACAGGACAAAGAGTGAGAGGAATCTCCCGGCTACTTCAGACGCATCAGACATGAAGCAAAGAGACATCGATGCTCTCACCAAATTGATCGTCAAGAGGGGCAACTATCTTCAAGTGATCTCGATCTGGGCGTCTCGGCATGACTATGACAGTGCTGAGTCCATCATCAGAAAGGCCTACGACAACACAAAAACGGCGGGCCATTCAAGTGCCATGCATGGGTGAAGATGGTAAAGCCTTTCAAACCCGAGACGTTACTGCGAAGCTTGATCGATCAGTTCGGTAACAAGTCTAGCTAAGAGCAGCATGCAGAAACCAGTTCTGCTGGCGACGTTGCGAAGCCTTGAAGCGGAGATAAAGAAGCAAGTGGACAAAAAACAATACTTGGTTGTTCTGGAAGACGTTTCCACCACCAAGGAAGAGTGGGAGAACGTCAGAAGGTGCCTTCCAGACTACAGTAACGGGAGTCGTGTTGTTGTGCTCACAAAGGAGTATCAGGTTGCGAGCATCTGCACTGGATATCCCTACATACGGAGGCTTTGGTCGGATTACTCACTTTGTGTCTTTTCCAACGGGGTGAGTCTGGATGAATTTCATACACTTATTTGGCTTGCTCAGTTATTATCTTTACTAATTAAGAGCATTTTACAGTACATATTACTTACTGGTTAGTACCAGTGATTACTACCGATAATTACTGATGATACAAGTAATTACTAGTAGTAATTACCACCAGTATTCTTAGTATTTTTATTGGGGTATTTTGAGAAAAATTATTAAATAGTTCCATGGCGGGCGAAAGGTGGCGCGGTTCAGCCGCCATACGCGTGTGATGGCGCAGTTTTTTTTTTTTGAACCTCTCACATCTGAATATAAATGTAGTATCTGTTCATGTACATTCGAGGAGACACAACTCACTCAAACACACACAAACTCCCCTACAACTATACCCAGATAAGCAATCGCGTCCATCGAGAGATTATCGGAAACAACCGATGCACGACTGTCACCACGCGGCGTGAGAGGTATCAGAAGACAGAAGTCCAGACAGATTACAGAAGAAAGCTAGCAGTATACAATGAGGCCCCTAAGAGCCCCACAGCTCCGACGCAGCAGACGCACTTCCAATCGCCAAAGCCGCCGTCACCCGACGCACCGCTGACCGCCATTGCCGTCACCATATCACGCCGCCAACCGCCACAGCTCCGACGTCGCCCGGCGCGCCGCTGAACGCCGAAGCTTGACTACCAACTAATCCTCTGCAATCTCGGACAAGCTCCCCTGAACGGCTCCTGAGGGAACCCATCTCCACAAGCTCACCGACAGCGGTGGAGAGCAAATCGCCATCGATACGGAGGAAGATTGGGAAACTTATTCCAAAGACGCGTCGCCGCCGCCGCATCGTCGACGCATCCAGGACAAACAGCCGGCTGTCGGCATGAACCACCGCCGGCAGAACCCTTCCTCGTCCAACTGAGTTGAAACGAAGCAAAAACATCCGCCCACCCTTTTGCAAAAGAGCGGAGGAAACAAAAGACTCCACACCGACTCACCAGAGATGTCGCCGTCGTCTTCGACGCCTCCATCGCCGGATCCGCCAAGGGAGAAAAGAAAGCCGGCCGCCGCTCACGAAGAAGAACGCCGGAACCCTAACCCTAACTAGGTACAACCTAGACTACTACTAACCTAGTACCTAAAGGAAACCGGACGGCAACTCCGGCCGTCTCCCAGCTCTCCGGAGCCCTGTGGGCCACCGGAGAAAAGGGAGACCGCGCAGAGTCGCCGCAGGAGAACGGGATCGCCTTTCCGCCCCCCTCTACTGTAGAGCAAAGACGGTTCGAGAGAGGCCTTGACCTGTGTGACGGTCGCTGCCCTTACAGTATTTTTAGCTTCTTTGTTGTGATGTGATGGCGCAGTTGGGGAGCCCTATGCTCTATAAGAGATATATATGTTTTGATGGAGTTAACACTCTCATTGATGGTAGTGCAATATAAAAATACTAATATGTGTGTAAATGCCAATACTATCCTAAAAATAGTACCAGTGATTTTACTGATAGTAATATGTACCGTAAAACTACTAATTAAGTACCTGTCTTGTTATTGTAATCACATAGAGCAAAACAAACTATACACTCGTGGCTTTTTCATTATATGTGAGAAAATGTTATAGTGTGAAATCACTGATAAAATATGCAACAATAATTGATTAGAATATGAACTGAACCTGTAATAATATAGGACGGGAAACTGAACAACTGTTTGCATAGAATACAATAAAAAAGCCGGCTATCTGCTGTTACGTCGTTATTCTGTCTCCATCATTAATTTGCAATTAGACTTGTGTACTCATCTTGCTAGTTGTTTCGCACACCTAACCTCACATTGTTGACCTGGCAGCAATTTATTCGTGAGGTCATATTTCTTCACCTTCCAAGAAAAATAACCATTAGCTATGATACAGTAAGTATTAAAATATCTTTGACACCTAACAAGATCGTGTGTAGTATTTATCTTATTGGTCAAATATTAAGATCATTATAATCACAATAACTATCGAACACTTAATAATTATCGATACAATCATGCGTTGTCATTTTTGCTGTCCCCTTGTTATTGCTATGTGCGGACACATAGAGAGATGAAGTCTGTTCCATTACCGAAAAACAATATCAATATATTCAACTAATATCTGCTTTGTGACTTGTGACCTTGAATCTGTTTAAACTAATATATGAAATATCTAGTTCTGTTAAATTTTTTGACATATGACCAATAGAAACTAGGGCATGTACTGTATATATTCCCAATTGCTAACATTTTTTCCGTACATATATATTCCTAGTTAGTAGTGTTTATTTATAAAATATGGAGTGATTTGAATAATCAGATTTGTTCAAGAGATACTTGCTAAATGCTCCGTACTTTGCAGGTTCCCCTTATTGGACGCCATTCGGAATTTGAAAAACTTCGTGACTATTCTAAGGCTCCAGACGATGATTTGCGTGTGATTTCCGTGTGGGGCAACCCCAGGTGCTGGTAAATCTGCTCTTGTTGGACGTTTATATCACGAAATGATAGCTAATAAGGCGAAGAATGAACAGTTTATGTGGGTCGACGTCTCTCACTCATTGGATATTATAACAAAATTGTGTCAAAGCTTGTGTCTGCAATTCGGTTCTCTTTCTCTGGAAGCAAGTGATGCTATATCTAGTGATAATAACAAAATCAGAGACTTTGTGAAAAAATGTAAGGAACAGCTTAAAAACCAGCGGTGCTTGTCGTTATTGATAATCTGCAGTATACTGAACAATGGAACAGAGTACAAGAGATGTTAGCATTTATATCCACTGGAGCACTATTATTGTTACTACAAGTCAAGAACGTGTCGCTAAACACTGTGCAGAGAAAAGGGGTCTTATGTTGAATATCAAAGGCCTAGAATTCGGGAAGCCATTGATCTCCTTAAAAAGCAGGTACATTTTGGCAGCAAAATGCTCAAACCTCTCTACTGTTTACACGTTAAGTACAATTTGTATATGACTGTAATAGCAAATAAGAAGTCGTTAACTTCTCAGATGAAGTAAATATTGACATCATTTTCCTTATTCTTTGACTGGGCTCCAAAAATAAAGATTAATTGGAAATAACTTGATTATTACTAGCTAATAGATAGTACATTGGGGCTCTCTGATATGTGTCTATTCTATTGCTTCAAGCCATCACTAATTTGGGAGCGATGACATTTGTTTCAAGCCAACAGTGGGGCACTGTTTTATACCACTGGCAGGTTGTATATTACTTTAACCTTTAGTGACGTGGATAACCGTTTTATGTGGCCACGGGCGGTAGGAGGAGGGCGGTGGGCGGGGTTGGCAGCCAGGCGGCGAAGATAGTGGCAGCATTTCTCTGTTTTTTTTTTTTCCTCCCACAAGTATTGTTGCACTTCTGTTTTTTGCATGATATAGATCATGGGAACACCGTAGGAGACGGTAACACCTGAACCTTTTTCACTACCCAGATACATCATGGGAAGCTTTGGAAAAAAATTACAATACAGCATGATAAATAACTCCTACTTACCATGTATATGACATCCTAATCTCTTCTCTTACATAGTAAAACGCGTGCGTTCTCTCAAAAGTTACGGCGCCACTCAGCTACAGTATTTTACACACCGTCGGATTAGAAAAGAACGGTGAAGATGACGTGAACATGGTAAAAAAAATAAAAAATTCCCCCCGAACCCTAGCCGGCCCAACCAGCGGCCCGGCCCAGGCCGCATCCACTCAGACCCGCACGAGCCAGCCAAAAAAAAAAAAGAGCAAAAAAATATTGAAAATAAGAAGTGCTACAGTACCGAGAATGAGCGCTGCTACAGTAATCGCACCGCCTGAGGTGCTACAGTACCACAAACTCAGAAGATGCTCGCATGCCTCTCACAAGCAAAGAAAAAGAAAAGGGCCCAACCCTAACCTACCCTACCCCTACCTCTTCTCGACGCCGAGCCGCATCTCGACGACGCCGACGCATGGGGTCCACCCCGGTCGACCACGACTACCCCGCGCCGCCGCACGCCGGCCCGGACCCCCGCGACGACTACCGCCTGTGGTCGCCGGGGTCCAGATCTGGGGCTGGGGCAGCCGGATCTGCCCGCCTCGCCCTCGCCGGGACCCCTCCACCGTATGGCGTGCCCCGGGCCTCCTTCCTCGCTCAACGACGACGGTGGGAGCCCGCCGCTCAACCACCGCCGCCGTCGCCCTCGCGTCGCCCCCCATCCCCTCGACTCCTCTCCCTCTCTCGCGCGGCAGCAGAACGAAGAGGAACGAAATGAACTAGGGTTTAGGGCGATCGGGATTTCTCCGCGGTTTTGTACCGGGTCGGCAGCTCCCTGCGCCGTCCATCAAAATGGACGGTCCAGATGGAGGCGGGGGTGAGCCAACCTCTCACCGGGCCGGGCCGGCCCACCCCACGCCGGTTTCACATGGGCCGTCTGGAGCGTTCATTTTTTCTTTTTCCCTGAATTTTCGCGCGATGGGCTGGGCCGCATTCGGTTTTTTGCGTTTCCAGGCCGAAATAGAAAAAACAACATTAACAGTATGAGAATTAGTTTAAACTTTCCCAGAAGCATTTTTTTAGTGAAATTTCATCAATTTTTCACCTCTTTTTAAAAAAATTCCTTTTATAGAATCAATGTCACAAAAAACACATTCCTCTCCTCTAAAATCGTACCCAACATCAATGAATGACGGTCGACTTCATTTTTTTTTTAATTACAATCACACCCCCAACCCCACGCATTGCCAATCGATTTTGAAACTGGTGAAGTTACAAAGTTGTCACAATTTAATTACAATCATGTTTAATTTTTTTAAAAATATTGAATTCCATATTAATAGACTCCACAATAACATGCCTTAATCAACCAAACGTAAATAAAAATTTATTTCAGCTAAAGTAATTAACTCCAAAGAAAATGATTATAAACGGACAGCCCAAATTAAACTCACTGACCCACGTCAGTCAAATAAATAGTAATCGTCGAATTATAAACAAGGAATTCAAAGCTGCAGTTTGAAGATCTGAAGCATCTCTTGAAACTGAAAGAAGTCTCTGTTACTGGTTCTTCGCATGATGATGCACTTCAGAATTCGTTGGAGAATATACGTGCTCAGCATACAAACAAGCCAATTTTAAAGTTTTCAAACTGGAACAGGTCAATCCTTCGGACCAGAAATCCAATGAAACAAATGCTAATACGGTGGCATCTACAAGTGGAAATGACCAGACACCATCATCCTCTGGAGGAAAGGACCAGACACAAGCATCACATAGAGGAAAAAAACACCAGGCCAAGGCGCAGACTCAAGGTAATGACCAGATGAAAACGTCAGGAGGAATCATACAACCAAGGAAACAAAGCAAGGAAACGACCAGATAATGGCAGCAGCTGGAGGAAACAAGCTGCATTGTTCATTTCCATTTCTGCTGCCAACACCGCCGAGTTTCCAAGAAACCTTGGTAAATGGCCAAATGGGCACTGGCACCCAGCCCGGGGTACCACAGCAAGAAGATGCTGTACACCCCAAGGCGCCCGCGGCAAGCACCCATGGTGCACCAAGGCTGACGGGCCCCGGAGGTGACACGGGAGACAAACCTTCAAGTTCTGGAACACCAGGGGTGTGAGAAAAACCGACCTGCAAGGAAGTTTGACCCAACACTGCCATTGCCGGTCCCAAGCCCGGATGAGAAAAGTGGAGGGGTTGTGTTAGGCTTGGCTAGCCAACAACCAATTTTTAGCCAACCTTATGGAGATGAAACAACAAAGCCACCTTTGACATGACAGAGTCGGTGAAGAGAGACCTGAAGGACTGGAATATTGCTGAGGAGTTAGCTATGGATAGGAGAGAGTGGGAGCAAGCAATCCACATGCCGGAACCTTGATTTCTCCTTTTTTAATCCTTTTTAAAAACCCTCCTTTTTAAAAAAAACTTTTTTCTTTTTTTCTTTTTTTCTTTCACTCTTTTTTCTTTTTTTCTCTCTCTTCTTTCTCTTTTATCCTGTTTTGCCCTTTCTTGTTGGTTGGTTTTGCCTCTCTTGTTGGTTCCTGCAGGTTTCATCTCTAGCCTACCCCAACTTGCTTGGGATAAAAGGCTTTGTTGTTGTTGTTGTTGTTGTTTAAGGAAGTTTTGACCCAACGTGTCTGTAATATGTTAGGCGTCTTTTGTTTTATGCTAAACCTGTAGTAACTGGTATCAGGATGTCCTTAGGGGACTTTTCTTTCTGTTTTCTACTTTCTGTTGATCCCGTAAACCGGTGAACATCGTTTGGTTTCGTTGCTGAAAAGTACTGAAACTCTAGGGAGGAGTTTCCCTGTTGTGGAAAGAAGATCATCAGAAAGTACATCTACCGTTACACGTCTCCATATATGTTTTTATATCTTCGATGTTACATTGGAAACTTTTACTCGAGCAGAAAACTCAGTTAATCGGAAAGAACCTGTAGGTTGCTCCATGTTTTGGACGTATTTCATTATTGCAGAATGCACCACCATCTTTATAGAGTGGTGAACGATACCTGTTTGAACCGTATAAACTGTTTATATATTGCTACCGTAGCCTAGGTTGCCTACCTGTTCCAATGATGTTATCAGAACCGACCTTGTACAGTTTGTGATTTGGATCATGCACGTATAATGGATACACTATATATTAGATATGATATCACTAGCACAAAACGCCAGTGTAGCGGCGCAATAGAAAATCTCGTAGCAGCGAGATAAAAGAAACCCGCCGCTACACAGTTAGATCAGTTTTTAGGGAGAATTTTAAAGATGAAAAAGATGAAAAGTAATAGTTAAAGATAAAAGTTGAGATCAATAGAGAGAATTTTAGGTTGATCTCCAGTCCGTTTGGCCCAACGGCCAAACAGACCTTGACCGCGCCCTGATTGGGGCGCCCAGCCCTACTTGCCGGTGGGTCCCCATCACACTCCTCCACATAAATAGAACGGGTGGAGGCCGGGGAACGCACTACGAAGTCGACCCTGCCACCACTTCACCTACAAACCCTAATACGACCATTTACGGGCGCAGCCAGTGACGGGAAGCACCACCAAGTCACGCCACAATGTCACCGTCGTCGATACCACCGCCGAGGACCATCACCACCGACGCACACCGCTGCCGTTCGACCACCGTCATCGATGCGCATCTTCACAGGAAAGTCGACATGCTCGTCCATGACACGATGGCCACAGACGGGACGTCTTCCTCCGCCCTGATACCAACTCCGGTCGGTACTCCTCACCCTCTCCTCTCTCTAGCTACTAGATCCGTTGTCCTCCTTTCTCTAGATCGGTACCTAGGCTTCCTAGAATCCTAAGAAAAACACGTACAAAAAAAAAATATGAATTGCACAACTTGACGGAAGAATCGACTAAAAACAATAACTACAAGAAATGTGACTTTCTATGACGGATTTCTCATGACGTTTTCGGAAAACGTCATGAAAGCCATGGCATCTATGACGTTTTTTTAGTTTTCCGTCATGGATGTGCATTGCTGGATGTTAAAACCCAGAATCAGTGACGTTTTATCAATTCGTCATAATTGAGCCCATATCTTAGTGACGTTTTTTGCAAATTCGTCACAATAAAAAATTCAAATTCGTCACACTTTGTATGGACCCATCTTTCAGGTCCAGTCAGCATAGACCCACCTGTCATGTAGGACACAAGTGTTTTTTAAAAATACAAAAAAAAGAAAAATTTACGTAATGCTAAAAAGAGACAAGATTAAATGCTGTCTAAATTTATGAACAATGTAAATCCACCGCCCAGCCCCGCCGCCATCTCCGCTCCGCCGTCCGCGGAGGCCGCTCCAGGTGCCTCCGCCCTGCTGCCGTCGCCAAGCCGCGTCCCTGCCAGCCTCGCCATCGCCTCCGGTCCGCCGCCCGTGGGTGGCAGCGCCTCCGTCCTGCTGCCTACGCTGCGGCGGAATCGGGAGGTGGACACCGCCATGCCTCCCACGGTTCCACCAGGACCAGCCCTCCCTGACCGCTCGATGCATTCACGCGATTCTCGATTTCGATTCGCAGGCCGCGGCTGGGGGCGTCGCCACCGACGACTGGCCCTACGCCGTCCACCTCCTCGGCCACCTCTACCTGAACGACCTGTATGCCATCCGCCGCCCCATGCTTTTCCCTTTTTTTTCCCCTGGGTTTTGGGAGGCTAGGGTTCCATGGATAACGCTGTGTGGTGTGGTTCTGTGGTGAGCAGGAACAGTGGGAGGTTCCTGTGGAAGTCGTTGCCGCAGCACGTGAAGGACGCGCGGCCAGAGCTTGCAGCTCTCTGGAGGATCGGTCAGTGCCTGTGGAACAGGGACTACGCCGGCGTTTACGTGGCTGCGCTAGGATTTGAGTGGGGCCTTGAACTTGCTGAATTCGTCGCTGCCTTCCTTGGTATTGCCCCTCTTTACTGTTAGCTGTCAACTGTCATAGGATTTTTCTTGCGCTTCCATTGAATTCTGGTAATGTTGTGGGATGGGCAGGGTATAAACTGATTGATATTCACCCCACCATTAAACAGTAAGAAATCTTTCTTTCGGCGGTTACCATGAGTTAGATATCCTCGACAAATATGATGGTGTAGGGGACCTTGTGGTGTGAACTTCTGTTAAACTTCATTGATGCATTTCCAAGCTGGCACTGTTAGCTGGTGTCATATCATTTTCATTAAAGAACCTAGCGGTCAAATAAGCTGCACTAGGCTGTGCCCTGAAAATGATCTTGCAAAACTGGAGATCTCTGTCTTCTCCACCATTTCCTCCTTGGTTACAAGTAAGTCAAAAACCTTACGTTAATTAATTGCACATTCCAGTGAAGACATATGCCAGTGGTAGTGCTACATTGTTCGGAGAGTTTACCTTGTCTGATGAAAGAATGTGAACAATTGCAGGCTGACAAGGGCGAACCCACACTGCCGTGTCAGGTACCTGCCTCAACCCAGGCCGGTAGACAACTGCTTAGCTACGATCACCAAAGTTTCAGGCAACTATAGCTCTTAAATCATCAAAGCCCTCTAAAAGGGGCTGGAAAATTGTCGACCTCTGTACAAAAATAAAGCATGCAACCATGGCAAGCTTATTGGATGGATGAACAATATGCTTTTTTTAGTGGATATTATCTTGTTATATGTGTTCGTTATTTGGGCTGTTTTGTTGTTCTTGTTGCCGAATGTGAAATCATGTATACCGTTGCTTGCTGTTAGTCATTAGCCACTTTTTTTTTTCCGCAGACGTGCTTGCATGAGCGCATCTTAATATGGGTTCTTTGTTTACAGGTGAAAACTGCATGCTTAGGTTGATCGGGTATTGAGGTGTTGAGGCAAGAATGCAGAGAGATAGTGGTGCCACAATAACTGAATTGGAGAGCATGGCGAAATCCCGGAAGTGAGAGGTGCGCTTGACCTACACCAAGGTACATTGTGGCAGTGTATGAAAATCCACCCTATCCGGTCTTCTAAATTTCACCAGCTTGTTATTAGTTTGTTTGTGTTTTAATCATTGAGCGCTCTATTAGTTTTTTTTGCTACTTGTGTGTTTTTTGTTTTAGGCTATGACGTCGAGTTAACAATCGAATATTGATATGCCATTGTTCATTACCCATATTTTAATTACTTTGTTTTTTTTTTTTTTTTTGGCAAACGTGCTTGCATGAGCGCATCTTAATATGGGTTCTTTGTTTACAGGTGAAAACTGCATGCTTAGGTTGATCGGGTATTGAGGTGTTGAGGCAAGAATGCAGAGAGATAGTGGTGCCACAATAACTGAATTGGAGAGCATGGCGAAATCCCTGAAGTGAGAGGTGCGCTTGACCTACACCAAGGTACATTGTGGCAGTGTATGAAAATCCACCCTATCCGGTCTTCTAAATTTCACCAGCTTGTTATTAGTTTGTTTGTGTTTTAATCATTGAGCGCTCTATTAGTTTTTCTTTGCTACTTGTGTGTTTTTTGTTTTAGGCTATGACGTCGAGTTAACAATCGAATATTGATATGCCATTGTTCATTACCCATATTTTAATTACTTTGTTTTCTAAATTTTATTCCTGTTTTTTGGTGGAGTCAAAACCAGAAACATTTTTTTTCTTTCAGAACCTTGATTATTTGTTTCACAACGACTGGCATGCAAATTAATTGTTGACCCATATACATCATCTTGTATGCGTCTGCTCCCTTTATCGCTCTCACATCTAACTGTTGTTTTGGACAAACTTTATATCATGCTCGAGTCTTCTAAAACGTCATTGACTGATGGACAACGTAATGTAGGTTATAAAAGAACTCTACCTTGAAAATTTATCTTCAGGTTACCTGTAAAAAGAACATTACCTGAAGAACTCTCCCTAGCGGGTGTATGTATCTGAAAACCTGGTTCACATGCCACCCAAAATATAATTTGTCAATCTGTATTCTATAGAAAATAAATCTTAATTATTTAGTAATCTGCATATAATTGTGTGAAATTTGATATATTTGAACAATATGCTTTTTCGTTGGGGTTTTTTCTGACCACCCAAATTAATATGTCAATTTGCATTCCATATTATTGAGTAATATGTATTTTTTTTGGCTAATTAAATCTGACCAATCTGACCTTGCTGATAAGTATTTGGTGATTCAGCAGCAAAGGGTCAAGACACAGAGGTGATGAACAAGAAGCAAGCCGAGCTTGATGCGAAACTCTAGAGACTGCTGCATCGTTAGGTCCACACTTGAGCTGAATGTTGTGATGTATCTTTCTGGGCAAATGTTGTGTTGTATGGTCATTTTTCTGGGAGGTTGTGCTGTTGCTAAAATGGCTTGTGTGCCATGGTGATTCTGGATGAACACATCTAGATAGATTTTGATGGAATTTTAATTTCTGGATGAACATATCTTGTTGCTGTGTGATCCTGTTATTTTCTGGATGATGAAAATATGTGATGTGATTTTGTTCAAAATTTGTATCGGTAATCTTGATTATATGGGCTGTAGGTCTTTTATTGGGCTGGAAAAGTAGTTCTAAAAAAGTGGGCTGAAATTTGGTGATATAAATATTGCAGAATTTAATTGGCAAAGCCAGTCAAACAACAAATAGGCCAAAAAACAGTAGGCCAAAACTTGCCATGTCAGCCTCCATGTTGGTGTCCACGTCACCATCCACATCATCAGCCATGTTGCCATCTATGACGAATTTTGTGACATTTATTTTTGTCATTAACAATGGGCCTGGGCTGGGTTGTTTGGGCTCAGAACAATTCTATGACGGTTGAAAAACGTTACAGATTGTGTTAATCTGTGACGTTTTCAGAGGAACGTCACGAGGGACTTTCTGTGACGCACTTTACATGACGTTATTCAAAAACGTCATAAACAATGCTTTGTGACGTTTTTTGAGGACTTTATGATAGAATTGATTCGTCACGGAAGGTAACATGTGTTGTAGTGAATAAAAAGCAGTGCCGGTATATCGCTCAGCATTGACTACTCTTCAGCAGCGTGCTCCTTGTCCTCCTAACATTTTAAGGTGTACATCGACTTGCAGTTGCACCACAGGATGGAGTACAAGCCAAAAGCATCCACTTGCTGTTGCTGGTATGAAGTCAACGTTCATCTCCAGTCACATACTCACTTGTCGCCTTGTGGGTCGACTGGTGACCTGCGCGCACGCGTGGAATCTTTTTGGTTTTGGTCAAAAGGGGCCCGTGCTTCTGGCTTGGTTGGGTTTCATCTCCAGCCGCGGGACAATCATCTTAGTCCCAGCTCCTCAGCTGGTCTCGGCCGACGACGAGCCGTTCTTCTCTGGACACGGCAGCGAGAAGCCTCTGTCTGTGTCAGGGCCTCGAAGTTCATAGTCAGAAACGTGCTCCTAATCTCGCCCGAGGCCCTCCCAGCAGGTTAGTTTGTCAACTTGTTAAAATGAAATCTGAATTCATGCTCTCTGCACCCCGTCATGGTTTTCTTGTTGGGGATTGCCAATATTTCATCGACTGAAAGTTGAGGAAACAATGACCATCAAAATCACTAGATTTAAATCCGATGACTCACAAAACAACAATTTTTCTATAGTCTATACATTAACATTTTTCCTTTTATTTATACATACATAACGCTACGAAAAATAACAATACAAATTCTAGTACAAATCATGTTGATTGAAAGTTTCTGAAACTTTAATCCATTGAACTATAGGAAAACTGAAAGGAATGACTGATTCAGATCTGACTGCACACTGTCAGACATACCAGATATTATTTAGATAACAGGTTTTGGATTCAATTAGATCCACATATGGTGACACCAATCCAACGTCCACGGAACAAAACCTTTGCTTTCAGTCGATTGATAGGAAGCAAATACGTTTCTTGTTCCCTACTTTGTTTCGGTTAATTGGACTTCGTAATATTATTATCCCACGAAGGAAGGTTACCTGCATAGTCAGTTCCTTCCAAAAAAAAAAAAACCTTTGCATTCGTAGGTCGAAACTGGTTACTGCCCCCCCCCCCCCCCCCCCCCCCCCCCCCCCCAAATGTGTACCGATTGGAATATGGCTCCAGTAATAAACTTTTTTTTTTGAAGCTCTGTAGAAAAAAATTAAGTGAGCTGGGATTAATTGTCATTCATAGGTCATCACATGTTTGCTTGATGCTCAAAATTCAGGTCCAGTTCTGAGTTGTTGCATTGGTTGCGTCTTCAACGTTCCTAGTGCTCATTATCCAAAAAAAACAAACGTACGTACCTAGTGCTTTTAATATTCAACTGCTGATATCGCCACACAATATCTGTTTTATTTCTGGGCACTCATTTACGATAAGGTGTCCATGTCATGGAACACAGCATGGAGAAGGTCAGCGATTTCGACGATGCTCCCAAAGTCATGCCCTTTCAGTTATTGATAGAAATTACAAATAACTTCTCCGAGGACCGTAGACTGGGTAGTGGAACGTATGGTTCAGTTTACAAGGTAAGCATCTCTGGCTCACAGCTACTATATACTCTCTTAATATACAACATATTGTTTGCTGATTAAAATCACCCAATCTATTGACTCATAAGTGGAACTACTTGCACCATGTTCAGAGACGTGAACATCTGTCTATTATATAATGTATATTAGTATTTATTGTATATTGATGATAATATGTATATATGATTCACTATCACTTTTATTATCTGTCTTCACAAAAAGGCATCATATCAAAACCCACATCTATGTTATTAATTGAACTGTGTTGCATGTTATTGTGGATATGTAACTACAAAGAAAGCCTTCAGTGGCTACTCATATATAAGGGCCTTCAGTGGAGGTTATCCAGCCAGCTAGCTACTGTGCTCAGGTAATACCGGCAGTAGGAACTAAACCAAGCAAAGTGGTGGTTCAGATTATGTCGCCCCAATAGGTACTAGCGGCTGGCTGTGGAATCGCATCATCTCAATTGCCACTTGCGACAAGACCCTAGCGGCGGTGGCATGACAGACACCACATCCATGACCTTTCAATGACGTGTGGTACCACCCGGCACTTGTAGCTTGTCACCAGTAGTGGCAAGTGATGTCACAATACAAGTCACTGGAATTCAAACTGCTAATAAAAGATTGATGTCACAAAATTCAAAATCAGAATATTCAAAGTCGATGATAATATATCACAGATTTCACACCACAAGACGATAGTATCAATGACAAAGCAGGAATATATAGAAAAAGTACGAGTTGGAAAAATTCCATTTGGAGTGATTTCATTTTGTTTAAAATATTTAATGTCACAGGATCATTTGTGCTTTTTCTTATGTTTTTTAGAATATGACCTTGATGCTTCTTTGTTGACATTAGTTGCACTAATATAGCAAGAATAACATAGTCAATCGTACATAAATACTGTTGTGATGAATCAATAAAGAGGTATAGCTAGATCCCACAATCTGCAGTTTTTACACCACTTAAATCTCTAATGACGAATCGAATGTGTCATCGACCTCAAGTGATAAGAAGATATGTTTTGATTAGGGAGTGCAAAGGGGGAAGAAATTGCTGTTAAACTGCTTCATGACAGGGAAGAAGTTAATTCTTTTGATGAATTCAAAAAGGAATTTGTGAACAATACAAACCTCAGGCATCAGAATATTGTAAAACTAATTGGTTACTGCTATGAGACAAGGCATGAATTACACCACAATGATGGAACGAAAGTTCTTGCACAGAAGATTTATACAGCTCTCTGCTTTGAGTATATGCATAATGGAAGTCTACAAAAGCATCTTAATGGTAAGATGATCCTTTTTTGGCTATTTTTCTTAATATTTATACCGGTTGAATGCATTCTATTTATTCTCATTTATACGTTCACAGATGAACATCATGGACTTGATTGGGCAGCACGATACAAGATAATTAAGGGAATATGCGAGGGTTTGAAATACCTTCATGAGGGATTGAAAAATCCCATTTACCACCTCGATTTAAAACCTGACAATATATTACTTGAGAAAAATATGCTTCCCAAAGTCGCTGATTTTGGGTTATCAAAGCTTGTCCACAACGAACAAACCCAAGCTACACAGATATGCATCGGAACTAGGTAACTGAATGCCTCTTTGAACTAATATTATTTTTCTTTAAATAGGATTGTTGATACTTAACAATTTGTATCTATCTTTTCTTATGTGACATAGAGGATATATGGCTACGGAATACCTGGATGAGAAATTAGTCTCCAAAAAGTTAGACATTTTCTGCCTGGGTGTTGTAATGATAAGGATAATGACTGGATATGAAGGATACTACAAAAAATTTGATGTCTCCCGAAGAGTTTATTGAACTTGTAAGAAAGATCATTATACGAACCCCATGATATATTTGAATTTGATCTATATCGTGCTATACGTTATTACATTTTGTGTATCAATCCCGTAGGTACATACAAACTGGAGAGAAAGGCCACGAGAAAATTTGAAGTGTACATCACTGGAAGATGAATGTCATCAAGTTAAGAGGTGCATTGAAATAGCATTAGATTGTATCAAAGATAACCGACAGCAAAGGCCTGAAATAGGGACTATAGTACAGTGGTTGAGTGAAACAGAACATACATGCAACAAGTTGGCCACGGGTTCATCGCACAAAATTTGCAGGTCTGGAACATTCATTCTTCAAATCCTACCAACAGACTGGAGGGGTCGTATGAAGCTGGTTGCTGTTTATACAGTGATGGTCATCGGAATTTCGTGGTCACTCGTGAAAATTTGTGGTCGAGGCAGCACTCGTATGCACAGGTACGTCTCGATTGCATTCGTCTCCGTTGGGACGAACCCTATCTTAATACGGGCGCAGAAGATAACATTTGGCCTAATACTCTATGTTTGCTTCGTTTTCTTTGTTCTATCATCAGGTCTGTGATATGACAAACAAGCATGTTCACGAACTTTTCGTGATATACTATGATACCAATGATATTGCTTGCCACCCAACACTTCCAATATTAGTTACCTGGTCTGGGCAAACTACTGCGTGTATATGGGATACCAGGACCTACAGGTAACCAAAGCTATTACTGTCATAAGGCATTGTACGAATCAATTAATGTTCCCTCTTGGCAAAAAAAGTCTGCCGGCTAAACTATGTCTACTTTATTTCTAGAGATGCGTCTACTTTTTAATAGTGTACTTACCTATTATATTTCTTTTTTAACATGTAGTTCCCAAACAATTCAAAAGGAATTTTTAGGTACTTCCATATATTTATTTTTATAATCTCACATATTTTTGAACTTTGATATAGACTCGTTCATTTTATTTTATCATAAATTAGCGATTTGTGTAGTCGTAATAATAACCTAGGTAATTTATAAATACGCACATATGTATTTTTGGTTACTTTTAGTAGTTCCGAGTATAGCTATTTATGGGCTCATAATGCCATGGTGTTAGTTGCACTTGTGTGTTAGTTGTACTTATGTGTAACCTTTCTATAATAGGAAAGATGGATAGTTTAGATCATGTTAGTTCTAAAGGAAAATTTAATTTCTATGGGCGAATTCTTCGATTTCTTTGTGACAATTTCTAGGGTGTTTCCCAATTATAGTGGAGGCTGCAAGTCTCCAATCAGTAACTATAAGATTTCCTTACATGAACTAAGAATATTGCTTCAAGGATTTAATCTTTTTTTCATGCTTGGTTAAGTTTCCATATTATGCTAACCAATTTTAACAATGAAGCATGGGTTAAAGAAAATCAATGTGTCGTCTTCAGCCCTCCATGATGATGCTAATACATCTTGGTTAAAAAATATCCTGTACCGAACATTATTCATACATCAATTTACTTTGTTTTGATATAAACACATCAATGCATATGTAGACATCAATTTATCTCTGGCGCTTGTGTGCTGTTTTCACACTGAGTTAAGAGATATACTAGATGTAGAGTGGTTTTGCCTGGTCCTGGTGATACCAAATATTATGCATATTATAAAAGGGAATGAATATTTTTGTTTTTTTATGAGAACAGCTCTGAGCCATGCACTAATAGCTCTAATGTTTCCATGTGTATTTTTCACACATCTGCTTTTCTCTTTTGTTTCTTATCTTGTGTTCTATGTTATGGTACCCTCCATCCATCCAAGATCTAGCAGGAATGTCATTGATAACTAGGTTATATTTTAAAATGTCCTATGCTTTATTAGTTATAGTTATATAAATGATACATTTTATGACTAATGAAAAAGGTCAATGTTTGTATTAATTGTACAAAACAGAACATGTATAATGTGGTCTCTAAATTGTTAGGCTTCAGAAAATAGTTGATGTTGGCACATCGGTTGGAGGAATGGTACTAAGTGGCACTAAGGACTCAACAAGGTAATGATTTTTATTAGATGTTTCCTAGCGTTCAGTCGACTGAACGCTTTGGAATTTTCAGTCAATGGTTGTAAATATTGCAAATAATTGATATTGTACTCACTGGATGGAATTACAAGGTAATAGTACCGTAAGAATATTATTAAATAGCATACTATTCACTGGAGCAGCAGTAACAATATACTAGAACCATATAAATAGTTTCTATGGAGACTGCTTTCTACCGGATTTATATTATTTCTGATTTTACCGAAATAATATATTTTCCTGTAGCATACAAAACATACACATTATTGTAGAATACAATTTATACATTGTATCCTCCAAACTAAAGATAATTAGTGCTCAAAAGTGTTTTTTGTTTTTTGCAAAAGGGCATGTAGCCTACTGGCTAAAGAGCCTGAGTAGCACTTGAGGTCATGAGTTCAACCCCTTGTGGGAGTGAGTTTTCAGTGTTTAATGGCTTTGTGCTTTGAGTAATAAGCGTTGTGAGCCTCTATGTACTATATAACTAAAAAATGTCTTTGTTTCTCGCTTGCATGCGTGTTTGCATTTTTCCTCTGTTATCCTTTCGTAATTTCCCCTTTTCAGGTCGGCAGCTATAACATGCATATGTCTGATTTTGTAGGCTCATGGTCGGATGTGAGAACGGGATAGCAGTCATGGAAATTAAGTTGCCAACACAACAAACTGACCTGCCGACGGATGGCTAACACTAAGGTGCTCTACTATACTGTAGCATCCCGCCTCAAATAATCAGGGTTAGCTATTAAGGGTCGAGATCGGGTGACACTTGACGAAGCAAGCATCCAAATGACCACACACATAAGCATAATAAAATAGAGTTCAACAAGATTTAGTAATTACATCTTATTTTCATACTTAGGTACATAAAGAGTGCAAGTTCTTAAGTGATAGCTTTACAATACATAAAGAGTTCGATTATAGAGCACAAACGTAGCGGAAGCGATAACTCAGTGATACATATCTACAGGAGATCATATCCGGCCCATAGACATGATCTCACTCACCCTGCTCCGGGTTAGGAGAGGCGGGAACCCACTCAATGGACCAGTCCTTGGGTGGTTCGCCCTCTCACACCACCTTGCCACAGCAGTCACAAAAACCAGGATTTGGATTACCTGCAAAAAGATTTCAACAAAAGCCCTGAGCAACTAATACTCAGCAAGTCTTACCCGTCAAATTAGCCTTCTAAGACCGACTTCTAATATGCAGGGGGCTGACCAAGGTGCTGAAATTTAATTACCAAAACAGCACTAATACTTGATCCTTATTTTCAAGTTTTAGCCAAATTAAAAGGGTTCTTGCATAAATATAAATATTAGCAACCAATACTAATACATACAAGGTTGCAAGCAATCAATTAAGGTACAAAACAGCAATATATCCATATACATGTGCACTTCTTACTACGATGTGACGCAGTGAACAAGCGGTACTCAATAACCGCGAGAGACGGCGATTCGAATCAATTTACACCTGCAAGCGAAACCCGGACAACACGACGTACGCACACTCAAAAGAGCCACGCACGGCAACCTTTCGCAAGACCCCGTAAAGCCGGTCCAAGTTCCCCTCTCCCGGACACACGTCCTCCATGCGATACCCACGCCGGAGCTATACGTAGTTAGCCCATGTGCCCTCCCTTCCTACACATACCCGTGAACCACCGTGACCATCTTCATCACCAGAAGAGAGGGGGGGCCCGTCCAACAATACGGTAATCGAGTTACGTCGGTTTACTAGTGCTCATATCACTAGCATGCATCCGGTACGTTCAAACTTGCTCAAGCAGGGCCACAACGAACGGTCCTCAACCGACACAAACGGGGCTATGGTGAACAAGGACATCCTTGTCACCTCAACCTACACATGAACTTCCCCGTCCGGTCTCATTTTCATTAACATATCATGTGAGAGTAATAGAATATACCCGATACCCCTATATCAAGCGGTCTCCATACCACCCGATGTTTACCGATGGAACCAATTAAGCTTAGCAATTCTAAGGAGCGGCTGGACATATCTGAACCCAACCCATAGGAACCTAGCTCATACATGCAGCTATGGTGTCAATCCAGTCCTACACGTAATGCACAATCATGACCCGGAATACATATGAGAAACGAAAAACTTTGTAAACATAGGCATGCACCGGGGCTTGCCTTGGGCCTGGTGGTCAGTGCAAACAAGAGTGTTCAGGTCAGCGCCGGTCTCCTCGGCCTCGATCACCACGTCCTCGATTCCGGCGCTAGGATAATAAATAAATGCAATGCATACATGAAACTTTGCTAAAAGAAGTAATGCAATGACATGATGGTGGTGCTGCTGTGATGTTCAGGAAATGGCTTAAGAGATAGTAAGGTGTTTGTATTTGAAGCACCCTCCCAAAAGGCGACAAGTTCTTAGGTTTTTGAAGTGTCGAAACAAGATATTTCATTTCGAAATTATTTAACCTGGTTCTGGAAGCCAAATATTTTACTTTGCATTTTTCCTAGCAACTACTATGAGCTGTGATATATCCAAAAATTGGATTAAAAGCATGCAGGAATAAA
Source organism: Eragrostis nindensis (assembly GCA_012490785.1). Taxonomy (NCBI): domain Eukaryota; kingdom Viridiplantae; phylum Streptophyta; class Magnoliopsida; order Poales; family Poaceae; genus Eragrostis; species Eragrostis nindensis. Next base: position 449,092 of record JAAXCT010000322.1, read on the forward strand.
TTTATGGAAAAGAAACAAGGTAAAGCTTGAAAATGAAATTATTGTTAAAGTATGCAGAGATTAGATGTGCCACTTGGGGAACAGTTCAGGGATGCCATAGGATACATGCACACCAAACTTCAGGAGTTTTGCATGTATTAAAATGCATATAAAAATTCATTTAGTTTTTCATTCTCTGAATTTTGTATAATTATTTACTGAGAAACACAGTGAGTTTGTTGCACAAATGGATAGATCTCTTCATAAGGAAGCTAACAAAATTTTTTTCATATTTTTATGATTTATATCTTATTTTCTATCGATTTTACGAGAGAAGCTAAATTTCTGAGAAAGAAAAGGTAAAAGAAACGTGGCACTGTAGCAGTGCCACCATCGCGCATGGCGGGCGCGCTCTGCAGCTATGGCGGCATGGCCGCGTTTTGGAGAAACGGCGACCAACTAGACGAGGACAAGATGACCAACGCGACCAGCAGAACAAGGCGAACACAGAGCAAGGGCACGCACTCGTGCGCGGCGACCGGAGCATGGTCGGCGTCGAACGGCGGCGACGGCGGCCATGGAGGCACGGCGTCCCGGCGAAGGGGAAGGTTGGCGAGCTCACCTAGCGCGAGCATGGGCTACTAAAGGACGAGGGGAACCTCACCTTGCGAGATTTAGACGACGGGGGTGGCCGGGAGGAGGAGTTTGACGGAGAGGGGCGGGTCCGGCAGTCGGCGGCGGGGAAGAAGACCCTTTTTTCGGCGAGCTCGGCGGAGGAGGCTGGACGAGAGCATGTCAGAGACGTGCGCAAGGAAGTGTAGAATCCACACTTGCGAGGAATCGAGACATCGCTCACCGAGGGTAGGAGGAATCGACGGCGATGTGGAGCTCGCTCACCCGGCGGCCATGGTGCGAATCCGGCTTCGATCTCGCGGGGAAGGCTGGAAAGTTTAAGTTTGTGCTAGGGAAAGGGTAAAGGGTCGCCTGGCGCAGCTTTTTACAATTGGGATCGAGCTCGGAGGACCAGCGAGGCGGCGGCGAGCTCGAGCTCAGAGGAGGGCGGCAATGGCTGCTTGAGTTCTTGGCCCAGTGGGGAAGAAGAAAAGAGAGCGAGGGGAGGAGGAAAGGAGCCGGTTGGGGAGATGATCCTGCGCGGTGGCTTGCGAGCGTTGCCACCATCGAGTGCGCACGCGTGCTGGGCTGCGGCGGCAGGACGGCGGCAGCAGGCGGCGCGGCAGAGTGCCCAGCGAGAGAGAGCAGAGAGGAGCGAATGACATGGAGGGCCTACAGTACGATTTGAGTATTTCAAATGCAATTCAAACGTGCTGAGTTTGAGAGCTCCAAACACAAGCTTCCAAGAGTTGGAAAATCTGGAAAATTGAGGACTTGGAGGTCAACTCTACAGGAGCATTTTTCATTATTGAAACTTTTCAAATTTCCACCCAGAATTTAAATTAAAAATTCGGTTAAGGCAAAATTATTTGAATGTTCCTTGCATTATTTAAAATGCTTCCTTTTTTGATAAAAATCTGGAAAAATCTCCAAAATTCTATCTTGGCACAGGTGACCCAAATATAATTTTTCTTGGGCCCCCTTCTGAGCAAAATTTGAAGTTTTAGTTCAAGCTCATATTTGACCAATTTTCAAGGAATTGTTTTTGGTTTGAAAGTTTAAACATGAGCACTTGAACTTTAGAATAATTTGCACTAACAGAGCAATTAGAAGCATGATTAGGGTTTTGATAAACCGGGGATGTTACATATACCTACAATCGTGTGAATAACCGTAGACAGTCATCTTCGCGAAATGTATTTTTTATATAGAGCTTGAACCAAATTTAATCATTTATCAATCATTGTATACGGAGAGCACGAATTTTGTCATTTTGGTGACACCCGCATTTTGGAGCTTATATCCAATATATATTCGAGCAAAGAAAGATCTCGAGTGATGGCGTACACGGCAAGGAGACCTTTTCTATAAGTAATATAACTTCCGGCTTTTTATGCAACAGGAGGGGCAAGCATCGCGTAAGCTCCTACTGGCTATATATTAAATAAATAAAGGGAAAGTATATTGATACGAGCGATTGTAATTCAGGCCTTTTGAATCTAGAAAAGTTCGATTGGGATCTCTTGTAGTAAACCGAGTATAAATATGCACCCCCTAGCCATTTATCTCTGGATCTGTTTACTCCCTTTAACAAATGCAACGTACACCCTTATGTAATTTGTCTTTTACGACTTGATTATGAATGTCAAAAAAAATTTCATGATGGTAGATGATATCAGTCGCTGTATAACACGAATATCATATATTGTTTCATGAATATTTGTATGCAATTTTACAAATCTTAGTTTAAGATAATATATGATTCTAGTAAAGTAAAAACAAGATTATTAAAACATACCTTATTGAAAAACAAGGAAAGGAGGAAGGCCGCCGATCAGGTTCCGACCCAGTCCTTGTCCGATCAGAGCAGACATTGATCGACACCTTAACAGACTACTAGGGCAACCCGATGCAGCAGGTGTTAGGATTTGGCCGTGCTAGTTGGCTTGTATGTCTACGTGCCTGGTTCCTAGTCAGGGTGGATAGAGTCGTTGGTTGCCGTGCTAGTTGGCTTGTATGTCTACGTGCCTGGTTCCTAGTCAGGGTGGATAGAGTCGTTGGTTGTTGGAGATAGATACGCGACGGCGAGATCGTCCTGTGCTGCGGCAGGGAATCCTGGGGCGCCACGCAGCCGTCCATCCTCGCCTGAAACACGGCGACCGTTCTTTGCGGAAAGGATCAGTGCTAAGTGAACAATACGGACACTTCGAGTCCAGCCACCTGTTGGAGTCTCACGGCGAGCTGCACTCTGGGCCATTGTTCACAAAGCCCAAAGCCGCGACGTCTTCGATGATCACTACTGCAACCACGGCAGGCGGCAGGCGAAAACTGCTTTCGGTGTCGGTCTATAAGCTGACGGAAGCGGAGGATGGCGCGCCCCCACGGTGGGTGAAGAAGGATGGCCGGAATTCGGCTCTGTTAACTCGTGCTTCTTGGTCAGGTATAGCTTCTCCTACGACAAGGCGGAATTCGTGGGGACGCTGCCTGAAGAATGGGACGACAATGCCTGCCTGTGGGTCACACACCAACCAACCATTAGTGCTCCATCCGAGGAAGCTAGAGTTTAGAACATTGATGTACTCTATAAGTACGTTTGACCATCCAGTGTATTTATGACTATAATCCAACTGGTATATTGGATGATACTGAATTGAGTTTTACGTACTCGCATTACTGATTCAAAGTTCTAGACAAAGTTTATTGGTTCAATGTCTTTCAGACAAAGTCAACATTATTGAGTGTCTCACAGTCAAATTTTTCCCATCTATAATACCCGAAAAGATACTTTCTTTCTTCTTGGGAGAGTTAATTAAGGAGCAATATCTGATTACCACGACAAACATATATACCCTGCCGAATAGAAACATCACAATAAAATAAGCTTAATATAAAATACAACATACATCACCACTTCGAATGTCTACGTACTTTAATTGCGCAACATGTCCCATTGACCATAACCTATTGGAGATTAATGCAATCGAGAAAAGCTTGGTGGTTGTTCTAAGCCCGGCTTCCTGCTATCATGTATGGCGTTAATACTTCACATGCACCATTTCTCCAACTATTTATGTAGGTACGAAAAGATACTCCCTTCGTTCTGAAATTAATGTCACCGTTGATATTTTTATTTACATTTGATCATTAGCCTTATTCAAAATATTTGTTCTAAAATGCAAAATTATAAGTTCTAAAATTTCTATGATGATAGAATATATCATACAAAATATATTTTTAAACCTTTCTGAATACGACGAATAGTCAAAAAGAATAGCGACATCAATTTCAGAATATGGATGGAGTACTAAGTTGGTTAGGGCAATATAGGTAACACAACGATCGGCGAAGTATTGAAGCGTAAATGTAACGCTTCAAATTTTTTAAAAACGTCGCCTTAATTTTTTTGGGCCTTAATGAACAGTAATTAAGGCCATTAGGGGGCAATCCATGGGGGGAATGGAAACCAGGAAACGCCACCTTTTTTTTTTCCTTTTACCTTGACCTTTGGGTTACCATAATGACACATATATTTATCTTGGGGAGGAGCCAGCAGCCTTTACGTCTCCCTTCGGGTGGTGGACTCTTCCCTGGAGGAAGGAGACAAGGATAGAGCCCAGGATCTGTTGGGATCAGTGTTTTTGAGAGAAGAGATCGTGTTTTTCATAGGTGGTGTTCCTTCGGAGCGTGCTTAGCCCCCTCTTGTTGATTGGTGAAGGCAAGTAAACATAGCGTCGTGGCCCCTTTGCTTTAACTTTGTTATTTGAATTGCCACCATTAATTTAAATACTTCAAACTAGCCAGATAATATGCTAAATGGATATTTTATCTCTATGTTGAATTACTTGTGATCATATTATGAATTATATGTATCTGAAGTTAAAGTATATGATGAAGTGCATACATGACAATTATGTATTTTTGCACTTCCCATTGGATGCATAAGAAGACACCGTAGCGTGATGTTGGTGCGGTAAGTACCGGTACAGCAACGAACGTTGAAATGAGCAATGTGGTTGCAGCCCTCACTTCCTATCGTTCGGATTTGAGGGTAGAAGTGAAGTCATGCATTGCATATCATTTGCATTTGGCATTTGCATGGAAATTCAGAATTATGAAGTTATTGATGTTTTATCTACTACTTGGAGTTATATTGCAACTAATATCTTATAATGATGGTATCATTTAAATTATTGTTTAACTGAACTGTGGTTCAAATAACCTTGTTAAAGCCGTTTACTTGTTGGGGTTTTTATTAAACCTCATGCGCTATCATTTTTTTTTTCTCCAGGTGCTTGAGATGGATGACTAGAAGATGGGATGGGAAATAGCAGCACAGACCTTCACTGTCAACATGTTTCTAGTTGTCTTCATACAGTTATAATAAAGAATTTATGATCTTCTAAGTTAGAGTAGTATTATAAATAACGCTGCTGGAATTATGTATGCTAGAATGATGCGCTTACTGTTGAATTATCTTTTATCTATCTTGTTTGATGCTTCGGCGTACTCTGTTATTAATAGTTGTCTAGCTCTTTGTTTTATCTACATCTTGCTAATTGTTGTACTAGTGTAGTTTTGGTAATGCTTTAGAATGTTTTTTCTAGGGTGTTACAGTAAATGCAAGATATGTGTCAAGTCTGGATACTCAATGCGGGTTGGTTGATTTCACCACAAATAACCTACCAGCTGATGTAGTCCAGTTTGCAAATGATGGAGATGACTATTAATCGGTAAAGAACTCATGTGTAATGGCTAAGGAATAGATTGTATTTCTCTGAAATTGTATTTAGGTGGTTATGGAGCCAAGGCAACACAGCACAAAAATTTCAAATGTTATGTTCAAACAGAAGTCACAGCACTAACCAAGGAAACCTTAGATCATGTACCCTGCCTGGTTAGTGTTGGCGGTCGTTAAACCATGTTTTGACCGCCACCCTACCGGTAAATAAATGCATAACACCAAGATTTTATGCATAGTAGATAGGATTAATGCTACTCCATAAGTTTTGGTGGATATTTGGATGCAGGAGTGAATAATGGAGGAAAGTGGGCCCAGCCAGGGAAATTCCCTGGCCGGCCGGCCCCACCTGGTGGCCGCAGGCCCCAGACTTCCTCCAGTGGGCTGGAAACTGATCCACAACGTACAATTGAAGGCCCAGCCCAGCAGATTTGCACCGCCATTCTAGAAGGTGGGCCATTTGAGCCTTAACTTGGCCCCCACTGCAATTCTGCCGACCCCATCAAGTAGCCGACCTTCGGACCGCCATCAGGAGACGATCTGGAGCGTCCAGGAGCAAGACGGTGGCAAACCGCCACAGGGGACGGCCGGCCGGCCCCCCTACTAGGCCGGCCGGCAGACCTTGGCGCCACCGCCTCTCCAGCTTTGGCCAGAGGGCTCCCACCGCCATGAAGAAGCTATAAATAGGACCTCCCGGCCTCAGAAGCAACTCGCATCATCACAGTTCATCCAAGTGTTTCATTTTCTTGTTTAGTAGTTACTTTGGGAGTTAGAGTAGAGTAGAGTAGAGTGAGAGCTCTCTCGGGCTTCCGGAGTCTTCTCGGAGTCTTGGTATAGCTCTTTGTATCCTTACTCTTAGAGATATTCTTTTATTTAATATATAATTAGTTTTATCTTTATTTATTTTTTTAGTAGTTCTTTTCTATTTAGTTTATTTATTCTGTTAAGTAAGTGCTCGTAGAAGTCTTGTTGTGGGATTCGTGATTGTTGGAGTAAGCAAGTACGAGAGAGTGCCTCCGTCGGAGATGACGTCCGCGCTTGGTGAAATGTGTGCTTGTTTATTCTTACATAGGGCTGCTCCGTTGATCAAGAGTAGTTCCTCTAGGCGGGTTGTAAGCATGGCGCTTAGAACTTGGCCTATGCACGTTTGGCACCCAACCCCACGGAGGATGGTAGCCGCGAGTGTATGTGACAGCTGCACCGGTCTCTGTAATCCACCACGTCCGGGTTGGACTCAGCAGGGTCTTAATTATAGCATACGGTTCCCTAGGCTGAGCTAGCAGCATCGGTTTCAACCTAGCACGTGTGTGCCCCGAAACGACATGACTTGTATGTGTATGAGCTTAGCTAGAGTAGATAATCTTTGTACACTTGACTGCTAGGAAGGGTAAATAATAGATAAACATACAGGTAGCCTTAACTCTATCTCGTTGCTCTCCCAAATGTATACTACAGTTTTATTTCTTTTATCACTCCGAATTTGAGGATGTGTGCGCCACCCTTATCTATCATGCCTATCTTACCCCCGTCTCAAGTATAGTTGTTACATTATTTCTTTCTCCAAATCAATCAATGCATTGCTACTATTCAGCTCCCTTTTGCTCTACTTCCTAAATATGATGACCCTGGAATACTCCAAGGTGAAGTGCTACAATGGTGATCCGTGAGCTTGCGGAATTAATGAATTTAATTTTTATCGCATAAGAACCACCAACAAGCATTTCTGGCGCCGTTGCCGGGAAGTAGCAGCTAGGAAACTGAATAAATGCATTGTGTTTGTGAGAAGAGTAATTATCACTTACTTTTGCAGGCTTACCCTTGTCCTGTTTGCTCTTCTTGTGGAAATTTTGAAACAGTACTGTGCATGACTGGTTTCGACCTACCAGAAAACTTCCACTCAGATCCAGAGCAGTTCTTGAGGAAAGTTCGAGCGAAACTCACCAAACAGATCCGCAAAAACGCTCTGGCTCTTGAAGCGTCTCCTCCACCGGTTGTCAGGGCCTCCTCATCAAATAACATGGCCGACCCCGTTGTTGAGAAGACGATCAATGACTTCTCCGCGCCAACTACGGAGAACATCCGCGTGGGACCCAACCGCGTATCACTAACAGGGACTACTGTTGGCGCTGCTTAATACGAATATTTTACCGCCAACACCATTCAATAAAAGCCATCATACAAGGATAAAATGAACATTATTTTATATTAATGGCTCTCCACAAGTTTTGTTGGAGTATTTGAATGCAGGGAGCAATATGGACGAAATTCACAGGAAACAGGGGCTAAAGCCCACCGGCCGGCCCAATCATAGGCCGGCCGGCCTGCTCAGGCTCCCACCGAGGTCCAGCTCCTCCCAGAGGCCTTCTACAGCTTTCCCACGTGGAATTCAAGGCCCAGCCCAATATCAAACAACCGACATTCTAGAACATGGGCTTTTGGGCCTAAACTTGAAGGCCACTCCACTTCTGCCGACCCCATGAAGAAACCGACCATCTTACCGCCATCAGGAGCAGATCAGAGCCATCCAGGAGGAAGTCGGTGGCCAACCGACAGAATCAGTGGCCGGCCGGCCCCCCTACCTGGCCGCCCGGCTGACCTTTGTTCCACCGACGTCCCAGCTTCGGCCAGATGATTCCCACCGACTCCAGCAAGCTATAAATAACACCCTCCGGCTCCAGAAGCAAGACGCACCTCATTTGATACTTCATTTTAGTCTTTTGGTAGTAGGATAGTGTTGCTAGGAGTGAGTGAGTGAGAGGGAAGGAGAGCTAGAGGCCCCCGGCATGTCGGGACTCTACTTCTTCGTCGCCTCCGGTATACTCCTTGCCTGGGAGTAGTCGTCTTAGTCTTCCAGGCCGGGCAACATGTAAGAAGATTATTGGTCGGGCAATAAAGTAAGGTATTCTGCTTTATTTATTTGTGGGTTTCAGGTATGCAATGAGTATTTATTTATTTATTGCATAGACTAGCTTATTTGGATGTCCTCGCTAGTTGTGACGATAGGTGTAAACGTGGTGTTTAGACCTGGAGTTATCCCTGATTTGCTCGTAACCCCACGGAGGATGGTAGCCGCGAGTATGTGTGACAGGCATACCGGTCTCTGTAATCCACCACGTCCGGGTTATTGTTTTTAGTAGGGAGGTCAATAGCACGTAGTTCCCCAAGTTAGTTGAACCTAATTCTCGGGTTGCTACCTTGGCATGCGTGTGCCCCGAAACAAATAATAGAGTAAGGACCTTACCAAATTGCCCAGCTACATAGCTTCTTATCATTAGATTGCCTGGCCAGAAGACCTTTTTACTTACTGCTGCAAACTCCACTCCTGTGTGCTGCCTTTACGGATCAATACCTCTAGTGTTAGGCTTTAGTACACTATACGTTCCCCGTGGATTCGATACCCTAGGAATACTCCTTGTGGTGAAAGCTACATCGGTATCCGTACGCTTGCGGATTAATTTCTGTTAGGCCTTAGGACTGCCAACAAGCTTTCTGGCGCCGTTGCCGGGGAACGGTAAGCTGTGCTAAAATTTGAACCTAGAGGCGCCCGTTAAAGGTTTTTATTTTCTTTTGTTTTCTTTTGTTTTTCTTTTTCTTTTATTATCATATCATATCATGGACACTCCGTCGATCTTCGACGCCGCTGCTCCGAAAGGAGCACTATTGGAGCCTGCACCAGCATCCAAGCCAATCACAGCTGTCAGTTATGAGATTCGTCCAGAGCTGATTGCCTTGGTGAAGGGATCTGAGTTCCGCGGGAAGATCATGAAAATCCATACGCACATATGCGTTACTTCGAGAGGCTCTGTTCCACAGTTGTTACATCAGGAGTTCCGAGAGACAGTTTCAGATGGTTGCTGTTTCCGTTCTCCATCACTAGCAATGCAGAGCTCTGGTATGCCAAGCACGTGAGTGAAGCTCAGGGAGATTGGGCTACTCTCCGGAAGCTCTTCTGTCTCAAATACTTCCCTCTCCACAAGGTTATTGCTCTTCGCAAGAAGATCATTACCTTTGAGCAGGGCAGAAATGAGCCATTAGGAGCTGCCTGGGACCGTTTCCTGACCTACACTCTAGAAGGACCAGATCTGAGAATTCCATCACAAATACTCCTTCAACATTTTGCTGCGGGACTCACTCCAAACAGCCGTAACTTCTTGGATACAGCTTCAGGAGGGTCGTTCCTATACAAAACAATTGAAGAAGGATTTGACGTGTTGGGGAAAATTCTCAGCAATTTGGGCTCCTATGATGCAGTTGCCCCTGAAAAACATGAAGAAGAGGCACAAACCATAGTTGAGACACCTTCAGTTAGCTCACCAGAACAGAAGAAGTGTGCATGTGTGGTGCACCCCCAAGCAGAACCACCTCGACCACCGCCAGCTCCGAAGGCAGAACAAGAACCGTTCTATGTCTGCCCCTCGAATCCTACGCTATTCAAGGATAGTCAAATTCTCTCCGAAGGACAGAATCAAGTTGAGTCCACTCTCCCTCTTCTACCATATGAGGAAGAGGTAGATTTAACGAGATTCGGTAATACAAGAACTTACCCGGTGGAGAAGAATTGCTATGTTGAAAAGGCTGAGCTAGATGAGCTAGATTGGGAAGACAAGGTAGATCAAGACACACGTCTGCAGAAACTGTCTGCCGTCTTCAGCGAGGATTGGCTCCAAGAAACAGAATGCTCAGAGAAGGCCATCAAGCTCAATGAAAAGCCTGAGAGCATTCTAGTAAAGTATGAGCATATACCACCAATTGAGGCTAGCTATGACCTAAGAGCAGGAGTAAACATTCTGTCAAAGCAGCGGGCTCAGCAATTGGCGGTAGACACATCGAGCCTTATACCATCAGGGAAAAGGCTGATATTCTGGAACAAGTGCTATCAAGCCAAGGGGATCTTGCGAGAATTAGAAATAGAAATCAATGGGCAACCCCTGCTCTTGAATTTCTACATCTTTGACATTCCCGACAAGAACTTCTTCCTTATTGGAACACCAATTGCAGCACTCACAAAGATGAGAAGCGGCCAAGAAGAGTTGGAAGTTCCAATGGGAAGACAAAGCTTCTCCATCGACATTCGAAGAACACTAAATGCCAAGGCAGAGGAGAAATCTGAGAAGATGGATGAATACACGGCCATAGAAAAGCAGTGGCCGTTGAATTCCTAGAAGCTTCGCAGTTTGATACGGAGGAAGAAGCACAATACTTCAATGAAGATGAAGACCCTTCCCCCTATGTTCCACTCAATAAGCATGAAGAACCAGCTCCAACACCTGTCGAGCTCAAACAGCTGCCACCTGGTCTCAAGTATAGTTTCCTCTTCAAAGATCAGACCACGCCTGTCATCATCAGTGATAAGCTGTCAGAGGAAGAAGAGAAGAAACTAGTAGCCGTGCTAGAAAAATACAGATCGGTAATAGGCTACTCACTAGCAGATCTCAAGGGAATCAGCCCAGAATTCTGCACACACCGAATCCCGATGGAACCCGATCACAAGCCTGTGCGTGAGCACCAACGACGCTTGAACAATGCCATGAGAGATGTAGTTAAGAAAGAAATTTTGAAGCTACTCAAGGCAGGTATAATTTACCCAGTTCAGGACAGTCAATGGGTTAGCCCCGTCCAGGTAGTACCTAAGAAGGGAGGGATGACAGTTGTGAAGAATGAAAAGAATGAGTTGATTCCTCAGCGCACAGTGACAGGATGGAGGATGTGCATCGATTACAGGAAGCTTAATAAAGCAACCAGGAAAGATCACTACCCACTCCCGTTCATTGATGAGATGCTCGAACGGTTGGCGAAGCACTCGTTCTTCTGCTTCCTTGACGGTTATTCAGGGTACCATCAAATACCTATCCACCCTGAGGACCAAGACAAGACTACCTTCACATGTCCTTACGGCACATTCGCCTACCGACGAATGTCGTTCGGGTTGTGTAACGCACCTGCCTCCTTCCAAAGATGCATGATGGCAATCTTCTCAGACTTAGTGGAGAAAATAATGGAAGTATTCATGGATGATTTCTCGGTCTACGGTGAAACATTCGACAGATGTCTCCAGAATCTTGAGAAGGTACTTCAGAAATGCAAGGATGCAGATTTGGTTTTGAATTGGGAAAAATGTCACTTCATGGTGACAGAGGGAATTGTTCTTGGGCACAAGGTCTCTGCTCGAGGGATTGAAGTCGACAAAGCCAAGATTGAGGTAATTGAGTCGCTTCCACCTCCGAGAAACATAAAAGGGATCCGCAGCTTCCTAGGACACGCCGGCTTTTATAGAAGGTTCATCAAGGACTTCTCCAAAAAGGCGAGACCTCTCACCAGTCTCTTGGCTAAGGACGCACCGTTCATCTTCGACAACAAGTGCATGGAGGCATTCAATGAACTGAAGACAGCTTTGATATCAGCCCCCATTATCCAGCCACCCGATTGGTCACTCCCGTTCGAAATCATGTGCGACGCAAGCGACTACGCCGTAGGAGCAGTGTTGGGACAAACCAAGGATAAGAAGCATCATGCCATCGCCTATGCTAGCAAAACTCTCACTGGACCTCAACTCAATTATGCAACCACTGAGAAGGAATTGTTGGCTGTGGTGTATGCTATTGACAAGTTCATATCGTATTTGGTTGGAGCTAAGGTGATAATTTATTCAGATCACGCAGCCCTCAAATACCTCCTGACAAAGAAAGATGCTAAGCCACGTCTTATCCGTTGGATACTCCTCCTTCAAGAATTTGATTTGGAGATCAGAGACCGAAAAGGAGTAGAGAATACTGTGGCAGATCATCTCTCGCGATTGCAGACGGAAGACCCTACTGGACTACCCATTAATGATTGCTTGAGAGATGACATGTTACTAAAAGTAACAAGCACCGACCCCTGGTATGCAAACATCGTCAACTACATTGTAGCAGGATACATGCCGCCAGGGGAGGATAAAAAGAAGATCATCAGGGACAGCAAGTATTATCTATGGGATGACCCATATTTGTATAAAGTCTGCACCGATAGTCTCCTGAGAAGATGTGTACCCACATGTGAGGCTATGCAAATTATTGACAGATGTCATTCATCAGCCTTTGGAGGTCACTATGGAGTATTTCGTACAAGTGCCAAAGTTTGGCAGAGTGGTTTTTACTGGCCAAATATGTACGAAGATACAAAGGAGTATGTTAGAAGATGTTCTCGCTGCCAGAGAGTAGGAGGGATCAACGCTCGTGACGCCATGCCCTAACAAATAATCTTCAAATCGATGTCTTCGATTGTTGGGGCATAGATTTCATGGGACTTTTCCCAAATTCTGAGGGATATGAATATATCCTAGTGGCAGTCGACTACGTCTCTAAATGGGTGGAGGCTCTTCCATGTCGAAGCGCTGACTCCACCCACTCCAAGAAAATGCTCCAAGAAGTCATCTTCCCACGATTTGGTACACCTAGAGTACTAATCAGTGATGGGGGCTCGCACTTTATCGACAGGACATTCAGAAAAATGCTCTCATCACTTGGCATTGCGCATAGAGTAGCGACCCCATATCACCCACAGACGAGCGGTCAAGCGGAGACATCTAATAAACAAATCAAAAATATTCTCCTGAAGACCGTCAACCAAATGGGCAAGAATTGGAAGTCGAAGCTGCATGAAGCATTATGGGCATATAGGACAGCTTACAAGACTCCAATCGGCATGACTCCATATCAACTAGTATACGGAAAGACATGCCACCTACCCGTCGAGCTAGAGTTCAAGGCTTACTGGGCAATCAAGAAATGGAACATGGACCTGGACCAAGCCCAAGTCAAGCGACAGATTCAGATCTCAGAGCTCGAAGAGTTGAGGGAGAAAGCGTACCACAGTTCGAAGCTCTATAAAGAGCGAACGAAGCGGTGGCACGACAAGCGCATCCGGGAGAAGCACTTCACACCAGGTGATAAGGTACTTATGTATAACTCCCGCGTTAAATTATTTGGTCATGGTAAGCTTAGAAGTAAGTGGGATGGCCCTTATACGGTGGTGGAAACATCTAACCATGGGGCCGTCACTCTCCAAGGTAATGACGGAGAGCACTTTAAGGTAAATGGCCAGCGCTTAAAAATCTTTCTAGAACCCTCCATGCCGGAACTCGAGGAAGTAGATGTCATCGAGTTCACGTGAAAATCACCATCTACGGTCTAGCCCCGACCTTAACCGAGCCATGTTTTTCCCTTTTTCTTATTTTCTTTCTCTTTATGTTCAAATAAAAATAAAATTTTTGGTTTTCGGGGGAAAAGCAGGCCGGCCGGCCAGGCCCTCAGGCCGGCCGGCCCGTCACATTTTCAAAATTTTTCAAACTTTTTTGTGGCGGCGCCCCTGATCAAACCAAACAGAATACCAAACCCTACCCTGCGGTTCGGAGCCTATCTCGCTCGGAGTGGATTTTCTATCCTTTTAAACACTTTGAAAATTCATTGCTCTCCACTCCTCCATCTCAAAAGTTTCGGCCATGGCTGAGAAGGCACCCTACCAGAGCTTCTCCACCATGTCTCCCACCAATTCCAATGCCCCCAATTCAAGAGCCTCCAACACCGCCGCTCGGAAGCATCGATCCGCCTATCTCGACCAATTTCCGGTCAACAACGGCGAGGGATCCAGCGCGGCGAGGTACCTCGACTTCGTGGACACCTGGGGGGCCGAGCTGGAGGCCGACCTGCTCGCAGCCGGGTCTAACCCCGGCCGGCCGGCCTACCCTCCTGGCCGGCCGGCCAGCCCGAGGCGCGGCAGGAGCCCATCCAGGGCGAGCGCGAGCCCCAATTCAGGGAGATTCCTTTCCCCCTCTGGTGGCGTCGGGAAGAAGCAGTACCGCGGCGGCATCACGCATCCCGTGGTCGGCGAGCTGTCCCCCAAGACGGGGAAATCTCCAGCGCTTCCGACTCCCACTCCAAGGGTGGAGATCGCGCCGGCGTACCCTGTGGTGGAGCAATCCGAGGAGGATCCTGATGAGCCCACGGACGCCAGCCAGTCGAAGGATGAGTCGTCCCATAGGACATCTAACGGTGCCTATGAGAACGCTCCCCCCTTCACCTATCTGGGTGCTAGGGGCAAGAAGTGGAGCGAGAAGGTGATGTACTACAAGGCGCCCAAGGGGCTCATCTTGAAGGCTGAGTCGAATGACTCATCACCCTCGCAGAAGCTGCGTCGCCGTTCGCCGCCGCCGATCACCGGTCCTCCCGGCCAGATGGAGTTCAGCGATGGCGCCCATGACCCCATCAAGGAGCTGCAGATCGCGCTCCAAAGGATGGAGGCGCGCCTTGCTAAGGTGGAGGACTACCAGGGTGAGGTGCACATGGATCTGGAGGACAACAAGGACAAGATTAATCTTGTCCGGAAGGGGAGCATGGCCAAGATGAAGAGGCTCTACAAGCTCACAGGATTCAGCGAGCACTTCGAGGCCCCCTCACCATAGGAGCATTAGGATTAGAGAGCGGCGCTTATTAGTTTACTTTTGTTTAATTTCCCTTCAAATTCGTTTAGGTTTGCTTTGAATTAAATTAGGTTTGCTTAATTTATTTACAAATGTAAAGCGCCCAATGCTCCTCTGAATAAAATAAAAATTTGCCCCTTAGTGTTTAATGAAATGAGTGTTTATTTAATTGCTAGTTGGTTTATGTGGGTAACCACATAAACCAACTTCTGTACACTCACAATTTCCCCGAGCGCGCAGGATAAAAATACTGTACAGGTGATGGTGCACTGCCACGACGAAAAAGAGGCAGAACGGGGCACAGGTCCCGCCGGCCGGCCCACAGGCCCGGCCGGCCGGCCTGGCTCAGATCCCGAACAGGTTCAAATTTTTCTGACTTGTTCCATTCTATCCCCTCTACCTGTTTCACCTGTTCGCTAATAAAATAAAAAGATTTTACGAAGATAAAACCAAATAAAAACAAAATTCTTTTAACATCATCGGTTTTATGATAATCTTGTTTCACAATTTTTTCTTGCTCACAAAATTTATTAAGGACGCTCTACTCTATTTTGTTGTGAGGTTTGATATATGCTTAAAATCTTGACTCCTATCTTTCCATGATTTTCTCGGAAATCTTACTTTGCCTTTCGATCTGACTGTCACAAATTCTCTGAAAATACCTATTAGAGCCAAACAAAGATAGATTTTATAACTCCTCAAAAGCTAATCTTTTTGTGGTGAGTTCAATTAAGGGTTAATTCTCTAAAGTTGCATGCACTCCTCAAATGTCAGTCATACATCATTTACATATGAAAGTGACTCATCCACCTGATGGCATATATCGACTCATGATCAAAAGAAAATTCTGCCTTATTGCTCTCTGCCCCACACTAAGAGGCTCCTTCTTGCCTTATGTATCCTGGAAACCTCTCTCTCTAAAAAAAAAATAAAGAGAGAGAGAAAGTTCCCCATTTAAAAAAAAAAAGAGAGAGGCAAGAAGGATTGCTATGTTCATTCTGGGCAGAGTACATAAGACACAATCTTTTCTGCCAAAGTATGAGTCATCTCCAAAAGCATCATTTTGCCATTGACTGAACTATGAGGATTGCATTGCTCTTTCTAGAATTTCTCCTTAATTTTACAATATCTGCAAAAGATTATGCTCTCCTTACCAAACCCCAGATATAAGCCATATCAGAAAATAAGGAAAGCATCTTTTGAGTGAAGACAGGTTTTTCCACAACTCTGAGTGACTCAGACTTTGAGAATTTTTGTGACACGATGAGAAGAAAGGGAAAGTTTGAAATCCGAGGGATCTTTGGGTTTGAAAAGGGTCTTTGAATTTCACTGTTCAACCTTTCAACTTCTCAAGACAATGAGCTTTAGCCACTTCCACATAGTGAGCCTGAAGAAATTGTTGAGATAATTTTATCATATCACCTTGATGATGTCTTTTTCTTTGGTTCAATCTTTTTGCTCGGGACGAGCAAAGATCTAAGTCTGGGGGGGTTGTTGGCGGTGCTTATAACGAATATTTTACCGCCAACACCATTCAATA
The DNA here is from genome assembly GCA_012490785.1 of Eragrostis nindensis. Lineage (NCBI taxonomy): Eukaryota > Viridiplantae > Streptophyta > Magnoliopsida > Poales > Poaceae > Eragrostis > Eragrostis nindensis. The sequence continues at coordinate 465,418 of JAAXCT010000322.1, forward strand.
AAAGCCATCATACAAGGATAAAATGAACATTATTTTATATTAATGGCTCTCCACAAGTTTTGTTGGAGTATTTGAATGCAGGGAGCAATATGGACGAAATTCACAGGAAACGGGGGCTAAAGCCCACCGGCCGGCCCAATCATAGGCCGGCCGGCCTGCTCAGGCTCCCACCGAGGTCCAGCTCCTCCCCAGAGGCCTTCTACAGCTTTCCCACGTGGAATTCAAGGCCCAGCCCAATATCAAACAACCGACATTCTAGAACATGGGCTTTTGGGCCTAAACTTGAAGGCCACTCCACTTCTGCCGACCCCATGAAGAAACCGACCATCTTACCGCCATCAGGAGCAGATCAGAGCCATCCAGGAGGAAGTCGGTGGCCAACCGACAGAATCAGTGGCCGGCCGGCCCCCCTACCTGGCCGGCCGGCCGACCTTTGTTCCACCGACGTCCCAGCTTCGGCCAGATGATTCCCACCGACTCCAGCAAGCTATAAATAACACCCTCCGGCTCCAGAAGCAAGACGCACCTCATTTGATACTTCATTTTAGTCTTTTGGTAGTAGGATAGTGTTGCTAGGAGTGAGTGAGTGAGAGGGAAGGAGAGCTAGAGGCCCCCGGCATGTCGGGACTCTACTTCTTCGTCGCCTCCGGTATGCTCCTTGCCTGGGAGTAGTCGTCTTAGTCTTCCAGGCCGGGCAACATGTAAGAAGATTATTGGTCAGGCAATAAAGTAAGGTATTCTGCTTTATTTATTTGTGGGTTTCAGGTATGCAATGAGTATTTATTTATTTATTGCATAGACTAGCTTATTTGGATGTCCTCGCTAGTTGTGACGATAGGTGTAAACGTGGTGTTTAGACCTGGAGTTATCCCTGATTTGCTCGTAACCCCACGGAGGATGGTAGCCGCGAGTATGTGTGACAGGCATACCGGTCTCTGTAATCCACCACGTCCGGGTTATTGTTTTTAGTAGGGAGGTCAATAGCACGTAGTTCCCCAAGTTAGTTGAACCTAATTCTCGGGTTGCTACCTTGGCATGCGTGTGCCCCGAAACAAATGATAGATTAAGGACCTTACCAAATTGCCCAGCTACATAGCTTCTTATCATTAGATTGCCTGGCCAGAAGACCTTTTTACTTACTGCTGCAAACTCCACTCCTGTGTGCTGCCTTTACGGATCAATACCTCTAGTGTTAGGCTTTAGTACACTATACGTTCCCCGTGGATTCGATACCCTAGGAATACTGCTTGTGGTGAAAGCTACATCGGTATCCGTACGGTTGCGGATTAATTTCTGTTAGGCCTTAGGACTGCCAACAACTACGAGCTCAAGCCAGCCTTGATCAACATGATCTTGGCTAGTCCCTTCTGTGGGAAGCAAATGCTCACCTCCAAAGGTTCTTGATGACGTGCAACACTTTCGCCATGAAGGATGCACCTCAGGACGCTATCCGACTGCAGCCCTTCCCATTCTCTCTGTTGGGGAAGGCTCTCCTGTGGTTCTACGCGAACCAAGAGTCCCTCGACACGTGGACGGCATGCTCCAATGCCTTCCTCGCCAAGTTCTTCCCGCCGGGTAAGACGACTGCCCGGCGGAATAAGATATCGGGCTTCCAACAGCACGCAGGTGAGTCGACCGCGGAAGCCTGGGACAGGATGCAGGAGTACGTTCTCTCATGCCCACACAATGGCATGGAGGAATGGCTCCTCATACAGAGTTTCTACCACGGTTTGAGGCCGTCCGCTCGAGAGCACCTCGACGCCGCAGCAGGCGGCTCCTTTTTCTCTCTTAGCGTGAAAAACGCTAAGAAGTTGATAGAGAAGGTGGCGGCCAACCAGACTCATGGTGAACGCCAAGCGGCTACCACCAAGACCCGTGGAGTGCACCAAGTGGAGACGATGGACATGCTCGCCATCAAGCTCCATCAGCTACTCCGCAAGGTGGACTCGCCACAGGACCTGCAAGTTGCGAATTCCCGCATGAGATGCGAGGAATGCGGCAACGTTGGGCATATGGGCATAAATTGCCCAAATACGAGAGAGGAATGCAATTTCCTCAACAATGGCAATGAGTACCGCTCCCAAAACAACTACGGCTGGAATTCCAGGCCCGACCTCTCCTTCAACAAGAATCAGGGAGGTAACAATGGTAATCTTTCCCGATGTGAGCCCTCTATTAAGGATCTAGTTCTCGACCAGGTTAAGATCAATGACAGCATTAGTAAGAAATTTCTTACTACGGACAAAGCTTTAGAGAGCATACATGCCAAGCTAGAGTCGTTCAGCACTGCTCTGCAAAATCAGCTAAGCCATAACAAAATGCTACAAATGTAAATTGCGCAAATAGCTTCAGCTGTGCAGTCTCCTCGTAAGGGTAAACTTCCTGGGCAACCAGAAGTTAATCCCAAGGAGAGTGTAAATGCAATAACCATCAGGTGTGAAGAAGATGAGCTGGGCTCTACACTCCCCAAGGATGTGATCAGAAAAGATCCCGGATGGCCAACCATTCCGTGCTTGGTCAACGACCGGTGTTTCGCTCGGGCACTATGTGACTTAGGGGCGAGCGTGAGCATCATGCCGAAGGCAATGTACGATGGGTTAAACCATCCATTATCTCCAACAACCATGAAGCTCCAGCTTGCAGATGGATCACTACGCCTACCCTTGGGGATTGTCGAAGAAGTTCCGTACAGATAAGAAATCTCTTCGTCCCCGTCGATTTCATAGTGCTTGACATGAAAGTGGATGTCAAGACCCCTCTCATCCTCGGGAGGCCATTCTTGAGCACCACCAACGCCAACATCGACGTTGGGGCAGGAGAGATCCATTTGGATTTCAACGGCAGGGAAGAGACGTTCAGCTTTGACCCCAAGGTTGAGCAATGCAAGCAAGTACGGGTCATATATGGAAAAGGCCTAAGGGAAGTGGAGAAGATTGAGATTACTCCGCCCATGCCGCAGCCAGATAAGCTCATTGCATACATGAGAAACTATTTGGCAAGAGAGAATGCAAGAAGACCATCTAATTATTGGAGGACTCCAAGGAGAATGCCTCAGCCGCCAAACGCACCGCAAGCCTCTCTTGCTCCTCCCCCGCTAGAAGGAGTAGGCGAGTCACAATCGCCTAAGAAGAGGAGAGCGAGGTGCTCACGAAAGAAGAAGGCAGCTACGGTATCAACCGATGAGAGTACAACAAAGACGCCTAGTAAAGAAAAGGTCGCCGCCACCAACACAAAGAAGACAACAAAGGTGTGACGGAAGAAAGAAGGAACCTCAGCCCCGCCAGATTCTCCAGCGAGCGAGGTCCAAACAAGTTGAGCGACATGGAGAACGTCTAGCTCAAGACATAAAATGAGAGCCCTCCGATTGGGGAGGCCATCCCAATCGTTATCCTAACTAGGCCTAGCGCTTGTTTTTCTTTCATAAACCATAAAAACAAAATAAAAAGTAGAAAATTTCTAAAAAAAATAATAGGATTCCCGACGATGCTCATTAGGGGCTAGCCATTTGTATCATCCTCACTCTTTTTTGCAGAAGGAGGAGGAAAAGCCTGAATCAAGCTTAAGTCTTGCAAAGACTCAAGCTTGGGAGGGCCGACAGGTAAGAAGGAGTTCAACATTAGCTCGAGTCTTGCAAAGACTCAAGCTTAGGGAGGACCCCCAGATAAGTATTCTTAACTTTTCTTGAATAATAAAACTCCATGTTTCGAATAAATGCTAGAATCTTGGTGTTATGCTACGCATAAGGGAAATGATGATCGAGTTACAAATTAGCTTCCCATGTGTCGCATAGATGCAACCTCTACTCCTGACATATGTGTTTTTTTTATTTGAGCATGATCACATCATGAGTCTTGCTTAATTCCGTGGGTTGCATTTGTACATCAAGTCTGAGCATTGTGGAATATGATATGGCATGATTAAGACTTGTTGCAATTTCTTAGTATGGTTTCATCCAGAGATGTTTTTCTTGAATTGCTGCAAGTACCTAAAACCCTTCCGTTTTGGCACACTTCTCTTAGTGTGAGGATTTATTTACCTACCTGAGCCATATCATAATATTCGAAACAGCCTCACTCATAGCCATTCGTTTACGTATTGAGTTTTGTTAAGGTTTGATGTGCTCTTGAAACTAAGCACTCCTAATTTTGGTCATAAGCCCTTCGTTCTCAAAAATTTCTCTCCACCAAATAAAAAGGGGGAATGTTTGGATAAATCAACCAAACATTTTTCAGAGTTTGTAAAACCTTTGGTCCATCCAAAAAGCTCAAGAATATTTCAAAATGTTTCCTTGAACCATGCAAAAATTTATGGCCCCTTGCACCATGGAGTAGTAAAAAATAATAATATAACCCATGGTTGCATGACAAAAGTCAATGGCTATATGGTTCTTATCATAAACATCTCGAGCAAAATAAAGGACCAATGTTTTCAAAACCCCCTTCCACAAGTGTGAGTTCATTTTCTCCCCCTCCATCACATCATCTCTTATGACCAAAATAAATGGAGTTGCTATGTTGATTGAGACTCATTCTTTAGCTTTACAATAAATGCATGACATTTGTGCACTCCTTACCAAGCTCCACATACAAAGCCTCATTTGGTAGAAGGTAGGATGAGTGAAGCTTGTAGGAATAAGACTCACATCGGAGTGGTAAGAGAAGTGCCGTCCAAAACGAAGGAGAATTTTTGCACCTTGCAGCATATAAAAACTCTGGATGCATACCTGCTAGAATTGTTTACTTGTCCAAAAGTGCTGTTCTAGTCTTCAATGCTGCACGACAAGGTGTAACATATAAGCCCCACGATTTATGCAACACTCATGAATATTTTGTGCTCTCGTAAACTTACCACTGTTTAGGGAGTATGTTGTTGCATCTTTATTATCCATAGGGCGCTTCTTTGTAACTCCTGATCCGCCGGTACCCTGAGTTGAGTTTGCTCGGGACGAGCAAAGTTTAAGCTTGGGGAGGTTGTTGGCGGTCGTTAAACCATGTTTTGACCGCCACCCTACCGGTAAATAAATGCATAACACCAAGATTTTGTGCATAGTAGATAGGAATAATGCTACTCCACAAGTTTCGGTGGATATTTGGATGCAGGAGTGAATAATGGAGGAAAGTGGGCCCAGCCAGGGAAACTCCCTGGCCGGCCGGCCCCACCTGGTGGCCGCAGGCCCCAGACTTCCTCCAGTGGGCTGAAAACTGATCCACAACGTACAATTGAAGGCCAGCCCAGCAGATTTGCACCGCCATTCTAGAAGGTGGGCCATTTGGGCCTTAACTTGGCCCCCACTGCAATTCTGCCGACCCCACGAAGAAGCCGACCTTCAGACCGCCTTCAGGAGACGATCTGGAGCGTCCAGAAGCAAGACGGTGGCAAACCGCCACAGGGAACGGCCGGCCGGCCCCCCTACTAGGCCGGCGGGGCTGACCCTGGCGCCACCGCCTCTCCAGCTTCGGCCAGAGGGCTCCCACCGCCATGAAGAAGCTATAAATAGGACCCTCCGGCCTCAGAAGCAACTCGCACCATCACACTTCATCCAAGTGTTTCATTTTCTTGTTTCGTAGTTACTTTGGGAGTTAGAGTAGAGTAGAGTAGAGTGAGAGCTCTCTCGGGCTTCCGGAGTCTTCTCGGAGTTTTGGTATAGCTCTTTGTATCTTTACTCTTTTGAGATATTCTTTTCATATAATTATATTTAGCTTTATCTTTATTTATTTCTTTTAGTAGTTCTTTTCTATTTAGTTTATTTATTCTGTTAAGTAAGTGCTCGTAGAAGTCTTGTTGTGGGATTCGTGATTGTTGGAGTAGCAAGTACGAGAGAGTGCCTCCGTCGGAGATGACGTCCGCGCTTGGTGAAATCTGTGCTTGTTTATTCTTAGATAGGGCTGCTCCGTTGATCAAGAGTAGTTCCTCTAGGCGGGTCGTAAGCATGGCGCTTAGAACTTAGCCTATGCACGTTTGGCACCCAACCCCACGGAGGATGATAGCCGCGAGTGTATGTGACAGCCGCACCAGTCTCTGTAATCCACCACGTCCTGGTTAGACTCAGCAGGATCTTAATTAGCATACGGTTCCCTAGGTTAAGCTAGCAGCATCGGTTTCAATCTAGCACGTGTGTGCCCGAAACGACATGATTTGTATGTGTATGAGCTAAACTAGAGTAGATAATCTTTGTAGACTTGACTGCTAGGAAGGGTAAATAATAGATAAACATACAGGTAGCCTTAACTCTATCTCGTTGCTCTCCCAAATGTATACTACAGTTTTATTTCTTTTATCACTTCGGATTCGAGGATGTGTGTGCCACCCTTATCTATCATGCCTATCTTACCCCCGTCTCAAGTATAGTTGATACATTATTTTTTTCTCCAAATCAATCAATGCATTGCTACTATTCAGCTCCCTTTTGCTCTACTTCCCTGCGAAAATATAAATACGATAACCTGGAATACTCCAAGGTGAAGTGCTACAATGGTGATCCGTGCGCTTGCGAAATTAATAAATTTAATTTTTATCGTATAAGAACCACCAACTGTTAGTATAACTACTTCCATCCCAAAGCCCAAGGTTTTCAGGTTCAAAAATTTCTGGATGCAGCATGGAGGGTTTTTAGAAAAAGTAGAGGAAGGTTGGAACATTGATACTCCACACATGGATGTGGCAAAAAGGATCACATCCAAGTTCAAAAATCTAAAAAGAGTTCTTAAAACATGGGCCTCAAGTCTATCCAATCTGGCAGCAACCATCACAAATAACAAGTTGATCTCTCAATTCCCGGATTTAATAGAAGAACAAAGAGACCTAACAGTGGAAGAGTAGAATTTCAGAAAGATAGTTAATGACCATATACAGAAACTACTACACTGGCAAAACATTTACTGGAAGCAAAAGAGGGACAACTAAATGAACCAAATTTGGTGATGCTTCAACAAACTTTGTTCACGCCAAGGCCACAATAAATCACAGAGGGAATGCAATAGGAAGTATAATCAACATAGAGGGGGTGAAATTGAATTATCATGAGGTTAAAGCAAACTATCTTTGGGAATCATACAAGGAAAGATTGGGCACCACAAAAGACACTCCTATGCAATTTGAGATGGAAAATTTGATAGCACATGCAGAAGATTTGAGCTGGCTGGAAGAACCATTTACAAAGGAAAGGAGATTGACAGGGTAATATCAGAACTGCCAAGCAACAAATCACCTGATCCAGATGGGTTTAATGGAGATTTCATCAAACGATGTTGGCCTATAATTGTTCAAGATTTCTACCAGCTAATTGATGCATTCTACCAAGGTGAATTATGTCTCAGAAGCATTGATGGATCTTACATAACACTGATACCCAAGAATGATAATCTTGAGACAGTAAATGACTATAGGCCTATCTCCCTACTAAACACCTATATCAAAATCATCACAAAGCTGCTAGCAAATAGACTACAAGCACTAATGCTACAGCTAGTCCATCAGAATCAATATGGCTTCATAAAGACAAGGAATATTCAGGATTGTTTGGCCTGGGCTTTTGAATACTTGCTCCTTTGTCAAAAATCGAAAAAAGAATTAGTGTTAGTCAATCCGGATTTTGAGAAGGCATTTGACAAAATTGAACATCACACTATACTGGAATTACTCAGAGCCAAAGGTTTTGGAGATAAGTGGATTACCTGGTTGCAAATGATAATGGACAGTGGTACATCTTCTGTTTTGCTCAATGGGGTTCTAGGCAAAGTACTGCACTGCAAAAGGTGAGTGCATCAAGGCGACCCACTGTCTCCCTTGTTGTTTGTCTTGGAAACTGATCTCTTGCAGACAATCATGAATAAAGCTAAGGATCAAGGTCTCTTACCTCTGCCAATCCCTCTAGCCGGGTCTGACTTCCCAATTGTACAATACGCCGATGACACCCTCTTAGTGATGCAAGCATGTCCTCGACAAGTAGTTGTCCTCAAGCATTATTGAACACTTTTGCATCTTCGACGGGCCTCAAAGTAAATTATGCAAAATCCATCATGCCACCCATCAATGTCACAGAGGAGAAAATGGCAATTCTTGCAGAAACTTTCCAATGCCAAATAGGGGCTATGCCTTTTCCTTATTTAGGACTGCCATTGGGGACAACAAGGCCATCAATCACAGACTTCATTCCATTGGTCTGTAGGATAGAAAGAAGATTGGTTGGTTGTGCTCAATTCCTAACACAAGCAGGTCGACTGGAGATGGCCACAACAGTGCTTTCGTCCCTGCCAACATACTTCATGAGTACACTCCATGTGCCTATAACAGTAATGAATCAAGTGGATAAATACATAAGACATCTAATATGGAGAGGTTCAGACATAAGAAACCTCCTTTAGCACCTTGGAAACTGGTCACTATGCCCAAATTAGAAGGTGGACTAGGAGTGAAGAAATTGACAGCACAAAATAATGCTCTTCTAATGAAACAACTGCATAAATTCTATAACAAGGAGGAAATGCCATGGGTTAAACTGGTTTGGCATAACTATTACAGAAATGGCAAACTACCAGGCGCCTAGAAAAAGGATCTTTTTAGTGGAGAGACATTTGTAAGATGATTAATGTCTACAAGGGAATAGCATCAGTACAGATAGGTGATTGGACTACAATCCTGCTGTGGGCTCCTCTACAATTACAATATCCAGAACTGTACTCTTACACCAAGAAGCCAAAGCTACTACTCAGTCAAGCCAAAGAACTTGAGCACCTCCATAGTCTTTTTCACTTACCCCTCACAGCCCAAGCATATCAATAATTCCTGATATTTGGAGGCATATGGAACAGCTGCAAAGTACTCTGTGTTGAAAGTATATAAGCCCATTATGGGACACTTTCTAGTGCACTCTGCCTTCAGGTGCTTATGGAAATCATCATGTCAACCCAAGCAAAGGTATTCTTTTGGCTATTACTCCACAATAGATTGAACACTCGAGACTTACTTAGAAGGTAAAATATGCACTTGGAATCATACACTTGCGAGCTTTGTATCCTTCAACGGGAAGAAACTCTTCGGCATATATTCATTAAATGTAACTTTGCTAAGAATTGCTGGCGATCAATTGGTATCAACATTCCAAGTTCAGTCAATGCTCAACAGTTCACTAAATGGTTGAAGAGAAAACTCCACCCTTTTTCATGGACATTATCATCCTCATGTGTTGGAGCATTTGGGTGGCACGAAATAAATGGATTTTTGATGGAGTCGATCCAACAGTACAGGGTACCAGAATCAAATTCATGGAAGAACTAAAGATGGTAACCCATAGGGTGAAACCAAAACACGAAGATCGTCTCCTATAGTGGATAGCAGATCATGTATAGAGTCTTTTATGTAGCATTTGTATTTTCTTAATTTTCCTTTTGGTTTTTGCTTTCTTTTGTTTTTCCATTCCACCCATTAGTTAGTTAGTTGTACTTAGTTTGCATTGACATATTTAATAAATTCTATAGGGGCTTTTGCCCGTCCAGTTTCTTCAAGAAAAATACTCCCTCCGTTTTCAAAGCGTCACCATATACCTTGCACTCGTTTGATCAAAGCAATGTATCCCTACTGGATATGAGGAACATAGTTGAGTAATTGGAAAGGCAGTTTCTACAAAGTATGGCATACAAATCGAACATATTCGATAGTTTCTACAAAGCATGACATACAAATCAAACATATTCTAAAAGGAAAGACACTAAAATACATCAATCTCAAAAGCTAGTGGGAGCATATGCCCCCACACTCACCAAAATGTATGTAAGCCCGGCCATAGCTAGAAATAGAATGTCCGAAAACCTCACATGCAGTGTTAGTAATAATTTTTCTTATGGATTTACTGGATCCAGTTCCCATACGTGATCAAGGAGTCGCGAGGAGAAATTTTAGCAGGAGTCACATCTGATTAGTTGTCTCAGCCTCTTAGGTACTAAAGCTCATGGTATGTTTGGTACTAAGCCTATCGATTCCTCTATTAATGGAACTAGCAAAAGTGCCCGTGCGTTGCCACGGGCTGGCCCCCAAAAAATGTACAAATAAATGTCCAAAAGAGACTCAGGAATAAACTTTTAATTCCACACAGAAGAAGCCTATATTAAAACTTGAGCAACCATAGCCATTGGTACGAAATCGAAAAGGCCAATGAAATGAACTCTAAACCATACACAGAACTTTTCCACAAATAAACTGTCAATTTCAAGTGATCACCACTTTCCAAAGACCGAGAATAGCACACAGAAGCTACATTAAATTGATTTATCAAGTGATCAATTTATTATTAAATGTCATGAACTAACAAGCATCTTCATAACAGTTTCCAGGCAACTCATATGTTTTACAATGCTCAGATCAGCAAGAAGTGAATTACAATGCTCAGATCAGCTGATAGGGACGCACCCACTACAAATTCTAAACCAGAGACCGTTGAGAATGACAATAAACTGAACTCTGTTTATCAGCTGCGAACAAAGCAGAAGGCATACAAGGGATTTTTCCTTAATATTTACCTAGCTGGTTCAACATGGTAAGCTGGTTATCAGTCTCTACTTGTTGCTAACTCCCAGCACACCAATAAATGACAATGAAACTAAGTCACATTTCATGCATCACGTTTTAGTGTACATAACCACAACTGTAGCCTAAACTAATTATATTGACGTATGAGGTTTTGAAACCTAAACCTTGCAGTATTCTCTGGTAGGAGCTAAGGAGCGTGAAGGAATTACTATTGGCATAACATCACTGGATTGTACAAGTATCTTTGCAAATAATATAAGGTTAATTAGATTTGTGCCATTACAACTTTACTCGATTCGAAATATACAATTGCAATTCTTGAAACCTGGTGGGTGGCATTATAAATGTTCTGTTATTTGAGGCTTTTATAGGCCAACATGCAGGCCAAGGTATTTCTGTATGGATCAAATTAGCCCTGTCTTCCTTACCTTGTTCTCGTCGAGTGGACCAGTAGGAGCTTGTTTCTCCATTCTCACCTTGCTCCCGTTCTGATCTTGCTCCTAACTGACAAACGCCATTGCCGGCATCCCCATTGTCTTGCTCCCTGCCGCTTCTCCCTGCTGCTGCTCACCATGTCCTGGAATATTAGTAATATAATCCAACCATTTATGATGAGCAGGAATTAATATCATTCAGTAGTATAGGATTATGGGACATACAGCAAAAATGTTAAACAGGTACATTTAGTACTAACTGCAGCAGAGGGGAAAAGAATATGATAGTCATAAGCAGGAATAATTGTGATCATTTCATCTTCTAGTAAAAGCTACAATATTAGTAGCAGAAGTCACAAAGTTGCATACCTCATTGCTTCAGGTACACTGGAGTTCTGATGAATCCTTGAAGGTGTTTCACAATCCTCGACATTTGGTACACTGTCCAACCTGAATCCAACCATTTATGATGAGCAGGAATTTATATCATTCAGTAGTACGGCTTCATGTTTATTGCATTTATATATGGTGTCTATATAGCATAACAATACCATGTTCAATAGTACGACTTCATGTATTACATTTATATATGGTGTCTATGGCATAACTGAAATAACATATTTATTTTCAGCGGGGCCTATACTGTAGGAACATTACCGCAGATGCAAAATGACAAAAAAAAAAAAAAAGAATGTCGATGATTACTGTGTTAAACATAAAAAAAATACAAGTAACAAACGTTCCTACTGTCGTGGATCAAGAGTGAACAGAACAAATAAGCTCTTCCAATAAGCCTACAACAACATGTAGACAAAATCGACGGGCAAAATCAGGCAAAATCTACCATGCAATTGCAATTTGGAACCTGCTCAGCGCAACCAACCAACCAACCAAACACCACACCATGACAGGGTAGCAAGAAAATAACAAGGTAGCAACTTTTGTCTGCATTGCCATAGATGATACTTTTTATATGTCCATGTGTGTGTTCTACCGATATACTACTCCAACATGCTTGAACCCTCCAAGAAGAACATGAGGAAAGTACACAGAATAACTCACTGTAAATAAGAGATTTGGCCGGAAAACGGATGTCAATACAATCACTCTATACATAATGAATCATAAGAGCAGACCTATATTCATCTCAAAAATCATGGCCCCATTTAGAAACAAAATGAATCTCATCAATCGCAAAAAGTGCCATTCCATTAGTATGCAAGTACATGTGTTCCCACAATAAGCATGGCAGTGCATTCATCACTTTTCAACCTTAAAAAACAAATGATTACCTTAGTACTCTCTAGGCAAACATAGATAATCTTATATGTGGCAGCCACAGCTTTTCACTCAACACGACTGTCAGGTTGCCCTGAACCAAGAAAGTATATGCTGAGATTCCACATTTTGCAAGTTTCAGATATTTGATCGTATATTAGGCTTATCAATGGTGAGATCACAAATACAATTTTTGTAGTCCGAAGAGTTGCGATCTGAAAACAAAGCGACTTCCCTAAAACCACAGGAATTTAGCCATCATTCGTAAAGCAACAGAAGGACCAACATCAGACTGGAATACCTGATCCAGTAGCTGCTAGCCTAGAACAAGACGATCCCTGTGAGCAAACCAAGCATCGAAAAAAGTTATCGTTGGCATCTTATAGATTCTAAACTGTTACCGTTTGAAGAGAACTGACATGATTATATATCTTATTTATCTGAAAAGTGTTATTTTCCAAACCCCATGCCCTTTATTCAGAAACAATCAGATATGGGAAATTTGCCTGGAGCACACTATGAAAGTGTGGTTTCGTCCAGAACACACCGCGGATTTCGATTTCGTCTGAGACACACTACGAATCTCTGACAATTGTCTGTGGCACACTTTGACCGTTTAATAATTAGTTTCAACTTTTTTTATCTCGATAGTTAGAATACATTTGGACTTGAAACTTGGCACAGATATACACTATCAGATTCTCTATCATAAAAAAATGGAGCTAGATTTTTTTGATTGTTTGCATGGTTTGCTCATTGTTTTAATATCTAATTTGTTGAGCAAACCATGCAAACAATCAAAAAAATCTAGCTCCATTTTTTTATGATAGAGAATCTGATAGTGTATATCTGTGCCAAGTTTCAAGTCCAAATGTATTCTAACTATCGAGATAAAAAAGTTGAAACTAATTATTAAACGGTCAAAGTGTGCCACAGACAATTGTCAGAGATTCGTAGTGTGTCTCAGACGAAATCGAAATCCGCGGTGTGTTCTGGACGAAACCACACTTTCATAGTGTGCTCCAGGCAAATTTCCCATCAGATATCCACTGAATTACCATCGATTAATCTTTTAAATTTTGAGGACTGTAGTTTTCTTCTGTTCCCCTGTTTTTTGTAGTCCTTGCTACTTGGCATGAAAGCAGCAAGGCTGGATGGTTCCTCTACTACAACTGCAAGTGAAGTGCATTGCTTCTTCTTTGTATAACGCTGGCCTACACCAGAATAATAAATAGTTACGTTTCTGATTGAGATTGTATCCTGATTATGAGAGGATTCCACCAATTTTTGCATGCGTACACCACCACCGATCAAACTGCAATGCAAAACGGCAAGGCATGTTATGCACGTAAAGATAGAAATTCGGGCATGCTTACGCAGCTGCTGTTCCAAATTGTTGTGGAGGCGTGCATAATCATCTAGCAGTGGACGTATTTTGTCCGTAGTGCAGTACATATACAATACGGAAAACCCGATTGGATCAAATGATACATACCTCAGCGCCCATCCTGGAAGAGGCGATCGTCTCCTACAGATCGGCATAGCGATTAATGACTCATACAGGATCTCCTTCCCCTTGATCAAGCCTGCCGGACTTGATAGCTATAATTCCTCGTTGCCGGCATCCTGTTGGTCACCTTCCCAAGTACATGCCTACACAAACAGAGATCAGCATCATGAAGTGAACAAACCAATTTGACATCGAGAGAAGCTTGTAGATTCTGGGTACCTCTACAGATCCCACTCGCCCCCTCAATCCTCAACCAGAGAATGCTATTCAGATCCAGCCTTGAAACCAGCATCAATATATCCGGAGACATGAACAAGCAAGCGAAGCACTCGCTTCATGACCGGCACGACGCGGTCCAGTCGAGGAGGAGGTGAAGTCGGCGAGGAGGAGGCAAATCCAGTCGAGATCGAGGAGGACGGAGGTGCCACGCGCTGCTGGAACCGGAGTCCGTTGGCTGGCCGCCCAGACCTTCACGGCCTCGTCGCGCTCGACCCAGGAGGGAGCGTGTACGGCGGCTCTGCGCGGGGAGGGGACGGGGACGGGAGCATGGAGAGGGGCCGGCTCCGGCCAGATCTCGCCGCCTTGTGCAGTCTGCGCCGTTCGCGAGCTAGGGTTGGCGAGGGAGGCGGACGTGGGCCTCCGAGGGGAGCCGATGCGGCAACAGCGAGGGCTTGCGGAGGGGTCACCGGCCGTTTCAGATGGCTGCCCAGCCTCATCGCCGGCCGCTGCTCGCGTGCATCGGCGGCCGCCGCCTCGGATTGGACCTCTGCATTTCTTTTTTTTTCCTCTTGCGTAAGAGAGGCTGCGAGGCGTGCGGGCGTGAAGATGCGAGCGGTCCCACCTGTCGGCTCCGAAGGGGGCGCGCGACGTACGTCAAATCACAAGACACATAGTAAGGAGTAATAGCAAAAAGTGTCCGTTGCCACGGGCTGACAAAAAAAAAATAATATATCAATAAGTTTTTGGCACTCCTCCACTTTAAGATGGTCTAAGAGTCGGCAACGTGTCAGTGCAGATGAAATGCAAAGGACAATGACAAAACAATTACCAAGCATCATCGCATCAAGATCAAAGTAGAATTTTGAACCATGTATGATCTTAGCTTTAGCCTCAGCCTTCAAATCCAGCCGAGGGCATGAACTGGACAGGGGCGGTTCTATATACAAGGTGCTGGGTGCGGCCGCACCCAGCCGAAAAAATTTTAAGCTTATGAAATCTTATGAAATCAGATTTTCACCATATAATCGCCTATAAATTTCAATCTCTCTAAGGAGCCGCACCCCCCAACATTTCATCTAGCTCCGCCACTGGAACTGGATACACGCATCTTCCAGAACTAAGCAATGGTGGTGACGACCCGAATAAAAAAAGAAAAATGTAACAATATTGATAGAAATACATATATTGGACTTGTTTTAAGACACTAATTAATAATCTGATTCAGATAAAAAAACTGGAAATTCCTAATCTGTCTAATTAATTCAAACTTAGAACTGGACCTCAACCTTGTGCATATTACATCACCGTCTTCATCGTCAGAAGCTACCAAATACTACCTAGTCGCCGTTGTCCTCATGCCACTGCCGGTTACCTTCATCATGACTCGATCCTGCAAAACCGCTAGTGTCCATTGAAAGCTAAATTCAGAAATTGAACAGAGAAAGCAATATAAAACAAACACTGTACTATTATATTTAATCTAAAACACTCAACTTATTTACCAAGTATACCACAGATCAATTAGATGCAAAAAAAAATCAGATGATTTGTCTCTTAAAAGAATAATTATGACCAATCTTTAACAGACTGATGCTCCCGCAGCATCAAAAACTCAGATGGCCCATTGTAGCAATCTTAATGCCATCTAAATGCGCCTGCTCGGTATCTATCTGGTGTAAAGAAAAAGAAACATTTCTAAAATATGTAAAGGATATATTATGATGATACAATCCAATCTATAAAAATTAATGACTCAAAGCTAGAGTATTAGTGGACCCAAACTGCTCAGTCCAAGAGCTTCCCATGCAAAAAATTACCTCAAACTTAGTAGCCAGTAGCTGTAGTGGAGAGGAGCAGCAAGAGCTAGATTTATCTCTAAATTTCAAAGGCACCAATTTTCAGCTGATGTAGCTTTTTTTAATTTTTTCCATTGGGCTCAAGATCATATATAGGACCAGATCCCATAAGGTTGCAAGTAACAGCCAGGATCACGCAATCAAGGCTCATTAAGGCAAACTTCAATGCAATTCTGTTATTGACCTTTTTTTATGAAAGTTGAGTTGATTTATTTTCACAGAGGTCAATTGAGTTCTATATTACGATTAACCTACTCCCTCCTGTGTCTCTACTCCTATCAGTACATGAATGATAGGAGAATACAGGGCGGAAATAATTTATTTGTAAAGATAGATTTTTGTTCATTCATTCATGACACATGGACGTTGCCTTCGATAATCTGGTGATGCTAGCAGATGAAGACGACGAACCTTATGTCACTATATAGTTTTTCATCTTCATCAATGAAAAGGACCACTGGTGGGATCCTGTCCAACATCTGCTCCATGAACTCCACTTCCTGCATGATCGCGCAATCAAGCAAGTAGCAAAAAATAAGTAATCATGTTTTTATCTAATTACTCCCTACAGTCAAGAGTGTTTAGGACAAAGATTGGATGCCACATTCTCTGCCCTTCTGTCAAAAATTATTGATCAGGGAGTAGTATTTAACCTAAAGCAACAAATTAGCATTCCCCAAGTAACATTGAAAGAGGCACGATATAAGGTGTAAACTTATGTTAAAAAATGTGCATTCACTTGGTGCTCAGACTCAAGTCAAGCAGAATCACATAACCGAGTAATTTTTCCACCAAAAAGGAAAACTTTGATCAATGCACTAAATGATACTTATAGGTGGGTACACACAACTCTTCTCTCTAATAGCGATTTCCAGTTCAAACATAGTAGCACCAAATACCTAGGTAATAACAATTTTCGTTTCAATTCCTGTGAGCTGAGTGCTTGACAGCATAATTCAGTACTTACTTTCGGGGAAGTGGGAAACCAAATTAGCTTCCGCATCCAAACATCAAGCAGCTTCTTCGTACTGAGGTAGAAGCGGCTCCTGCTGCCCTGCTTCACGCCGCTGTCCTCAAGAAGCCACTTATGGATCTACATGGCGACCTTTCATCGAGCAACTCGAGCACATCACCCACCAAGCCAAGAAAAGATCGTTAGATAGGTTCCAATAGGCCTAGCCGCTTACCACGAACATGCTGCGGGTCTCCTCGGCTGCTGACCGCGGTGGCGGCATTCGCGACGACACGGAGGAGGACGTCCTCGCCGCCGATGTCGCGTCGCTCTTCCTCCCCATACTGCTGCTCCACTCCTGCGGCTCGAGGCGGAATCGATCTTGTCGCAGGGGAGGACGTCCTCGCTCCGGCGTCGCCTCGCTCTTCCTCCTCCCTACCCTGCTGTTCGACTCCTGCGGCTTGAGGCGGAGGCGGCGTTTTGGATCGAGTCGCCTCGCTCTTCCTCCTCCCTATCCTGCTGTTCCACGCCTGCGGCTCCAGCCTCGAGGCGGAGGCGGCGTTTTGGATCAGCCTCGAGGCAGAGGACTCACAACTCATCATATTATTCTAGCTAAGGTTTCAAAATTATTTAATTAGCTTCAAATAAATACTTCTTCTTGGCAAACAAAACTTGTGCTTCTCACAGATTGATGATCATATGATTCTAGCTTATATAGACTCCCTCTGAACCTTGCAACATTATTTAGTTATAGTTTCAAATGAACATGAAATAGTTGTGTATTAATGTAAAGCAACTTCAACAGGACCCCTAAACAAGACCTATATTCTAAATTTAGGAACTTTGGCCAAAAGAATCATCTCCAACAGCCCTCTTAATGTGAAATCAACTCCAGCAGGGTCCAAAATCCAACCCCCCCCCCCCCCCCCCCTCCCTCCCCAAAGCCCATTGCAATAGCAGTACTTATACCTCCCTCCTAAATCACTATTGGTAGCAGGGCCCACATTTTTTCTTTTTTCTTTTCACCTCCCTTTCTCTCTCTTCGTTTTCTTCCATTTTTTTCTCCTACCTTCTCTCTTTCTCCTGGTCGACGCCGCCGCCTGTTGGGAATTCTTCATCGTGGCAACAAAGAATCCCGACACAGACAATCAAAAGACATTCAAGAGACAACGGAACAGCATTTCATTACAGGGGTGTGCCCTCTCCTGCTCCGTCCCGTCCCACGGAGCCCGGGGGCGGGTATTTATAGGGAAGGCCAAGGGTTATTTTGGCATGACCAAATTACCCTTGGCCACCCACTACATTCGCGGAATATTCTGTACAACATTGTCAAAAGGGTACAAATGACATTTCCTCATTGTCGACAGAAACTCTAGCTAGGTGACGTCATTCCCCGGCTTGATCCTGGACGTTATCATGTCGGGCTTCATCAACTTCAGGGACTGCCGCCATTGTTCGTCGCCGCCATTTCCGACGCAGCGACAGGGGAGACAGTGTCCTCCTCGATCAATGTCGGCAACCCGATGACGCAGCTCCCGGGGTTGTCGCCAATTCTCGGCCGGGAGCTCGAAACGTCGGCAGTCAGGTTACCTGCAGTCAAAATCCAAAGGCAAAAAAGGGGGTGTCGTTATTATCGCAAATGCCGAACCCCAACAGTAGCCCCTCGCGGTCGAGGGCCAACTTCGATGGGCAGAAACCGCGACACAGGATGAGGAATTTGAGAACGTCGCCCAACGTCACCCCCCTCGAAGTTTCCCGAGGAAAGTTTTTTTTTTGCGAGAATCGAGGCGACCTCGAAAAATGCGGCGCCGAGGCCTATATATACGGGGGGAGAGGGGCCGGAAAGCCCCGTGCTTTCGTTGTTCGAGTCGAATTGCTGCCGCGTTTTTTGCTGAAAACTTTGCGCCGCGTTTTTCGCTTTCCGGAATTATTGTCGAGCTGCTGCGAGTTTTTTTGTTGTCGCTGATTCGGCTAGTCGCACTTTCTCTGCTGAAAGGTGAGTTCGTCTATGTGCCTTCAGCTATGACTCTGTTTTCGTGATTGATTGTAACATCACAGTTTGTATTCTAGATGGCTCGCGTCAAGGAGACCGCTCATCTTGTTGAGTCTGACGAGGAGTTCCTTGCCGACTCGCCTGCCGCTAATGTTGAGGGAGACGCCGACATTGGCGGGGCGAGCAAACCGGTCGAGGTTGACTCTGATGCTGCCGCAACTCCTAAGGGTTCGCAGGAGGAGGCCAACCCCGCCGCAGATCTGGAGGTTTTGGCGGCAGCTGCCCCAAAGCAGCTGGAACTTCGGGCGCCAGCGGAGGTACTAAATCTGCCGCTTTTTTAGGTAAGGGTTTGGGGGAGTCGCGTTATTTTCTAGCATATTGTGAGTTTGCTCTTGCTGGGTCTGCAGCCAAAAGAGTGAGAGGCGCAATAGATACTGGCTCTAGCGAAAAGGAAACCTTTGCTGATACGGACGACGAAGGCGAGGATCTTTCTGGAGTGCCGGCCTCTCCTAGTGAGTTGGTAGGGGAAGACTCCTGGGAGAAAAACGGCATCGAGCCAACCTTTCGGTTTGGGCCGTCAAAAGTCACTCCCGCAGATATCGAGAGGTTTGTCGCTTTGGGGTATTTTGAATCCGGAAAGGCTCGTGCTCCTGGCGGAGAGCAGATTCCTCGGCCCGAGAACAATGAGGCTATAGTTTATCGCGACTTCTATGAAGCTGGCCTTAGGCTGCCGTCATTTGGTTTTCTAACCCGTGTACTGGAAAGATATGGATTGGATCTGCACCACTTGACTCCCAACGCCGTCGCGACGGTGTCGAAGTTTATATGGGCTGTTCGCAGTTATGGTTCGGCTCTTCATTCTGACGCCTTCTGCCGCTATTATGATGTGAGGCAAGATATGAAGCCCGTGAGTTTCGACGGGGTGAAGTATTATCCCCAGTATGGATGTTGCAGCTTTCAGCCTCGCACTTTTGTGAAGAAATCGAAGTATGAAAATGTTGAGCTAGTTGGTGGCCGCCGGAATAAATGGCCAGGGGATTGGCGGAACCATTGGTTTTATGCCGAGGTTCCCGAGGAGAAAAAAGACGACGGTAGTTCGTACTTCCCTTTGTTTAGTCGCTCTTGTGGCCTACGGCCGGTGTTGTCGCCGGAATTTGTGGAGTCAGAAGGTTTTAAGAAGTGCTGCGACGCCTTTGAGACCGCGGTCAAGATGAGCAGCGCTCGAGATTTGGTGGAGGAGTTCGTGGCTAGTTGCCTTTGGCCCATTCGGAAAGGGTGGAGCCCGCTGAGAATGAAGAACAAGCGGATTTCCAAGCTAAACCTTAACTACCAGGTGCCGTCTTTTGGAGTTAAGAAACCCGAAAAGTTATCGGATAAGGACTTTGTTCGCTATGTTGAGCTGACTGCCGCAGTTATTTGCGGACCTTATACAGTGCTGGAGAAGGAGGAGTGCGAGACCATGCTGATTTTTCCCCAGCGAGTGAATCGCATTTTTGATGAGATGCAAGTGAAATACGGTCGTCGTGCTGTAATGTCCGTTAAGAAAGGGCGGCGGAAGAAGGGCGAGCTTGTTATCGGAGCAACGTTCGTTGAAAAACGTGGTTGGGAAGCAGCCTCCGCCCATCTCTATTTACCCGATGCGCCAGCCCCAACAGCTGCGGCCGGCTCTTCAGCCGCGGCTGTCGCCAAGGGATCTGCGGCAGCCCCAAAAACGGTGGCTGGTTCATCTAAGGGTGCCGCCAAAAAATCTGCGGCGCCCGGCAAGGCTACCGGGACAATGAAGACGCCGGCTGGGACTTCAAAGGCAGCGGAGAAGGCTAAACGCCAAAGCTTGCGAAAAATGCCTGCTTCTCGGGCTGCTGTTGTGCAGCAAGCCAGTGCCGCTATAAAATGGCGGCGGGAAGACACAGAGCCGGTCACTGGTTCCAGCGCTGCGGGTGCCGCTGATTTAGCTGAAGAGGTGTCGGTGCGGGAAGAGTGCAAGCGACGCCGGAAATTACTAGCCTCAGCACTTGATGATTCTGATGAAGAATTTCTTGACGACGAACCAGAAGAGCGTGACTCGGGGAACACACGGGGGCAGCCTTCGCCATTACATGAAGCTGAAGTTGATAGTACAGCTGCTCCCGCTGGCGGATTTGATTTGCCGCAGAGCCCTGCTATGACTGCTACGCCGATGAAGCGTAAGCCGCTCCTGCCGGCTTTATCAGATGATGAAGAAGTGGAGCTGCTGGACGACGACGTGGACTCGCGCGCCGAGCTTGGACATGAACTAGATGCCGCGTTTGCAGAAATGAGCACCTCTGATAGAGGTGCCGACCTTTCCTATATCACGAAAGAAACTGCGGCAACTTTCTCTCCTTTGACTGGAGTCAATGATGATATTTCTAGTTCATCAGTTAACGGTGGTACGCCTGGCTATTCTTCTGAAACTAGCTCCTCTGACGCAGGTGAAAAATCTCCTGGTGCGGGGATGCAAGAGGGCGAGGCCGGCAATCCGCCGTTGGCCGCTTTTGTTGAGATGACGAAGGTGGTGGATCCTCAAGGTTTTTTGACCTCGCCGCTGTTTCTTGTTTTTTTGTTTCTTGACAGTCGATCTGACTTCGCTTAATTTGCAGAGCTTTACGACTTCTTGACCAGGGCCAATAATGCTTCGGTTGCCGAGGTGTTGGACAAAAATGCGACGATGGTACAGTTTGCTTTCATGTCTGTGTCGCTTTTTACTGTAACTTTGTATAAGTTTAGTGCTGATGCGTGAATTTGTTGCTCTTGAGCAGACTCTTGCGGCGGCGCGCGCTCTGAGTCGTCGCTTTTATGGGTCCGAGGCCGCCTCTTCGTCGAGCGATGCACTAGAACTGCAGCGCGCGCTGAAGGAGGAACGCGCGTCTTTCGACGCTGTTAAGGCTGATCTCAATGATCAGATTAAAAAGAAAGACGAAGCGTTGGGAGTGCTCCAGGATGTTATCCAGAGCAACGATGATGAAATCGCCCGCTTGAAGCGTGAGCTGAGAAATGCGGGGGAGAAGCTTACTGCGGCGGAGGCGACTGCCAAGAGTGCCAAGGAAACCGCTCGCAAATTTGCTCGCAGTTTTTCCAGCGGCGCTAGTAGTGCACACGCTTCTTTCGGAGCTGCCCTAGCTACAATTGGCGGTGAGCCTAATCCTCTTCCGGCCACACAAGGTTCGCTGACACCTGAAGCGTATTTCAATTTCCTGAAAGGGGAATTTGGCGACCTTCCTGAGGCCTTTGAGCGGTTCAGCCAATTTGCGGCTCGCACGACGTGCTCTGCACTTCTGGACCTGCTTGAAAAGCTGGAGTGCAAGCACTTCAGTGCTTTGGCACGCACTACCTACCCAGACTCTAATTTTGATGAAGCCAACGCGGCAAGCGAAAGCAAAAGCGTTCGTTTGGCTGTAAAGCGCTTCGCGAAAGGGTATTGGGGGGCGCATGGACTAGAGGCCTGCCGCCAATATGCGAAGAGCAAGCTTGAGGAGGTAAAGCGTATTTTTGTTTCATCGGGGACTTTGTGAGGAATGCTTTACTAAACTTTGTTTTTAGATGAAGGCGGCGGCTGGCGCCGAAACTGCGGCGGAGGCGTCAAAGAAGCGAGCGGCTACTCCTGCCAGTGAGACGCCGCCGGCGAAGGTTGCCCGCGTCAAAGATGTTGCGGGAACTGAGAAGACTGCCGCGAAAGCTGATGCGCCTGCCGCGATTGAAGCTCCTGCACCTTCCGCGGCTGCCGGGACTGCTTCGCCTTCTGCGGCGGCCGAACCGGGAAATGCGACGGGCACCGCCGCTCCTGATGTTGCCACTGCCGCTGCTGCTGCTGCGCCGCCAATTGAAGAGGTTTAGACTCTTAGGCGTGAGGGAGTGTTTCAAACTTGGTCTGTAATAATATACGTTCTGGTACGCTTTGTGCGCAGATTGTTTTCGCGGCGCGTTGAACATTGCGCCTTTGAAGTATGAACATCACGGCTTACGCGTTTCTGGCGAAGCACATTTGTGCTATGTTTCGCGATACCCGCGTGATACTTTCGGGCATTTCTGGAGGGAAATGGTGGCTCAGTACATTCAAGGACGGGAGTGCTTGATTCGATGTTTTCACCGCCGGCATTCTTCTTCCGTGGCGGCCGTGAAAACCGAAAGCATTGAAGATCTTAGTTTTGATCCTTATTTGGATCGTTTTAGGTGTGTGTACGATAGAGCGGGCCCTGAAAGCGGTCCCGGGTTTGTAGTTGAAGTTGAGTTTGATTTGTAGTTTGGGAGTAGGACTGATAGCGCTCCCGGATATGACGTTGTATTTTCTCCAAGTTAAAGCTTCCTTTGCTTTTTTCGCTTAGTAAGAAGCGCGCGCCGTTGCTCGGTCGTCTGAATAAAACGAACGTCACCCCCCCCTGGCGATCGAGGGACGGAGGGCGCGCAAAAATTGCGACACACAATTAATATGGCGTTCTTTCGTTGTGAATTGAGAAAGAAGCACCGGTTGCCGCCGCTTTTTAGCGCTGGTACTTGTCGGGTGTTTTTCGGTTGTCGCTATTTTTAGCTTTGAAAACGTCATTTGACGATATGGGTCCTTGACGCCCATCCAAGTTAAAGCGTTTGCGCTTTTTGTTTGGTATACGGCGCTCGTCGTGGCTCGATTGATTGCATGACACGAACGTCACCCCCCTCCCCTAGCAATCGAGGGATGAGGAGCGCGTTTAAATTGCGAGATGGCTCGCGCGCAATTATATTTGGTGAAAATTGCGAGTGGTAGATATGGTTGCCGCAATTCTGTCGGATAGGGAACATTTGTCGCTATTCTTGCTGAAAGGGCGGCGCTTGAGAGTTTGCAAGATCATGCAATCTCCATGGTCTTGAGTCCCGTCCTTGGATGGGTGTTTATATTTAGTCCCTTAAGACTTCGATCTTAATGATCTGTTTTTGTTTTGTCGGATTTTGTCCGGAGCCCCTTTGGGGTTAAAATATATCCTCCACTTTCCTTTAAGGAAATGTGTGACTGAGCCCTTGGGCTATCAACGTGCCTCAATTCTCTCAATTTAGGAGAACGATTTAAGAGATGGCCTCTTGAGGCACTTTTTTCCTGATGCCGCCATTTTCTGGTTTCGTGAAAAAGATCGGCGGTGTAATTCTCTCTCTTAATTTAGGAGAAGAATTGAAGAGATGGCCTCTTGAGGCACTTTTTTCTCTGATGCCGCTATTTCTCAGTTTCATGAGAAAATTCGACGGTGTAGCCCCTTGGGGCATTTTTTTCTCAAAGTGCTTTATAGAGAAGGAAGCCTGGGAGAAAGGAGCCGAAATTCTTTGCTTCCTTTTGAGTGGCTTTGTCCCAGGAGTCAAATTCTCCTGCGTCGATGTGGCGATATTTTTGCAAATATAGCATCGACTACTTAAGAAATGGAGAGTTTTTGGGGAAGATAGCATTATATTGAACTGCAAGGGTTACAAAGGTCCCACCTCGTTAAAAACCTCACCCCCGAGATGGGGTTCCCCTGTGAGGAAAAGAGTATGGGCCTTGAAGGCTAAGAAAGAAAAATTACAACTTAGGTGCCGACTTAAGGCTCCGCTTATAACTGCGCGTCGCCATTAGTCCTTACATTTTAGGTGAAGTACCTCTTAAGGTTGTCCACATTCCAGGCATGCGGGAGCTCGTTGCCTTCATTGTCTGCCAAGTGATAAGATCCCGAGCGATTGCTCTTGACGACAATGAAAGGGCCCTGCCACTTGGCGTTGAGTTTTCCAGTGTTTTCTGTTTTTGGGCTCCGCAGGAGGACAAGGTCGCCGGCTTTAAATGCTCTTGGCGCTACTCTGGCGTCCCGCCATTTTCTTGTTTCTTCCTGATACTTTTCCAGGTTAAGGATGGCTTGATTTTTGTCTAATTCCGACATGTCCTTTGAAACGGCATCAAACTCGTGGCAATTTCGCCCGAGAGTTGCCCTCATGCTGCGGTATTTTATCTCTTCTGGAGACATGGCTTCTTCGCCGTACAAGAGCCTGAAAGGCGTGAACTTGGTGGTTCTTGAAACTGTAGTGTTATGCGACCAGATCACTTTGTGCAGCTCATCCATCCATTTTCCTTTTTTCTGGCCTTCTAGGCATTTCTTGATGCCTTCGAAGATTTGCTTGTTCGCATTCTCGACGGCGCCATTTGACTCTGGATGATAAACAGATGCAAAATTCACTTTGGTGCCTATGGAGTGACAGAATTCGCGGAACTCTTGGTTGTCAAACTGTTTTCCATTGTCCACCGTAATTTCGGCAGGTACTCCGAATCTACATACTATGTTCTGCCAGAAAAATTTCTTGATTGCTGGGCCAGTGATATTGATCAATGGCTTGGCCTCTATCCATTTGGTGAAATAGTCGAGAGCGACAACGGCATGCGTATAATTTCCGGCAGCCGTAGGTAGGGGTCCGACTATGTCAATTCCCCATCGCTGAAGTGGCCACACTGGCTGGATGAGCTGAGTGAGCTGAGCTGGGTTGTTGATTTTCCTTGAGAATTTCTGGCATGCTTCGCATGTTTTGACAAGGTGCTGGGCGTCCTACAGTGCGGAGGGCCAATAAAAACCCTGCCGAAAGGCTTTGCCGACTAAAGCTCTGCTGGATATGTGAGAGCCGCAGATTCCCTCGTGGATCTCGCTGAGGAGCTTTTTCCCTTCTTCTTGATCAATGCATCTCAAGAATGGAGTGGATGTGCCGAATTTGTAAAGGAACTCATCGACAAACGCATAGTTTCTTGCTCTTTGTTTCATGCGCTTGGCTTCTAATTCCGACTCTGGCTCATAAAAATCACGGAGATACGCCATGATGGGGGCGCGCCAATCTTCGCTTGAGATGGCATGTATCAACTTAGGTTCTTTCTCTGCCGCTTTTATGGAGGGCGAACTCAGTGTTTCAAAAAAGACGTCAGGTGGCAAAGGATCTTTCTGGCTGCCGCTTTTGCTAGCAGATCTGCTTCACTATTCAGGTTTCTGTCAATATATTGACAAGTGAAACCCTTGAAGTATTTTTCCAAACCCCGTACATGTTCCAGATATCTGGCCAATAGTTCATCTCTGGCTTTATAGGTTTTATCAACATGCCCGGCAATGACCTGAGAGTCTGTCTTGACAATGAAATTTTTGACACCTAATGCTCTTAGCTTTCTTATGGCTAGCAAAAGGCCCTCATACTCTGCAACATTGTTTGTGCATTTGTCAGTGTCATTTTTGAACTGCAATCTGATTGCATACCGCAATTTGATACCAGATGGTGAGGTCAGAATTGCGGCAGCTCCAGCACCGAGATGGCCCCACGCGCCGTCACATGGATCTCCCATGGGACTTCAAAGACTGGACCTTCGGTGTACGATGAAGGCTCTGTCCAATCTGCGATAAAATCAGCCAACACCTGAGAATTTGCGGCGCTTCTTGACTCGAAGTCAACAACGTGCTCTGATAGTTCTGATGCCCATTTTGTGATTCTCCCAGATGCTTCTCTATTTCTGAACATGTCATTCAGTGGTTGATTTGTCAGCACTCGGATGGTGTGAGCTTCGAAATAGTGCCTTAATTTTCTTGATGCCATTAAGACTGCATAAGCTATCTTTTCTAGCTCGGAATAGAATCTTTTTGATCCTGAGAGCGCTTCAGATACGTAATATACCGGCACTTGAACTTTCATCACTTTGCCCTTCTTCTCAATTTGCTGCTCTTGCACAAGTGCGGCACAAACTGCTGAGTGCGACGCTGATACATACATTAGCAGAGTTTCATTTTGTTTGGGACTCGCGAATGCGGTCATTTCGTTGAGATACTCTTTCAATTCTGCGAAAGCTTTTTTCTGCTCTTGGCCCCATTGAAAATTGTTTGCGTTTCTCAGGACTTTGAAGAAAGGGAGGCTTCTTTCGGCTGATCTGGAAATAAACCTGTTGAGTGCCGCTATTCTACCGGTGAGCTTCTGCACATCTTTGAGGCATTGAGGTTCTCGCATATTGATGAGTGCACTTATCTTGTCAGGGTTGGCTTCGATGCCTTTGATTGACACTAAGCATCCCAAAACCTTTCCCTTGCGAATTCCAAAAACACATTTCTCAGGGTTGAGCTTGAGATTTGCTTTCCTGAGGTTTGCAAATGTTTCGGCCAAGTCAGATATATGATCTTCTTTCTTGCCGCTTTTTACCACTATGTCGTCGACATAGGCTGACAAGTTCTTGCCTAACTGATTCTCAAAGGCGATAGACGTCATTCTGCAGAAAGTGGGTCCCGCATTTTTCAAGCCCTCCGGCATTCTGACGAAACAATAAGTTCCGAAAGGGGTAATGAAACTTGTTTTCTCTTCATCATCTTTGTACATGAAGATTTGGTGATATCCGGAGAAACAATCTAGCAGTGATAGGAGTTCTGAGCACGCCGCTGCGTCGACAATTTTGTCGATTCTGGGCAGCGGGAAGTCGTCTTTGGGACATGCCTTGTTGAGATCAGTGAAATCAATGCACATCCGCCACTTTCCGTTCTTTTTCTTTACTGGTACAGTGTTGGCCAACCAGGTTGGATATTTCACCTCCCTGATAACATTTGCGTCAAGCAACCTCTGTACTTCCGCTTTGACTGCTTCGACACGGTCGTCGGACATCTTTCGGAGTTTCTGCTTCTTTGGTCTGATATTTTTATCGATTCGCAACTTGTGCTCTATGACATCCCGGCTGACGCCTTTTAGGTCACTTGCAGACCAAGCAAAAACATCCTTGTTTTTGCGAAGGAACTGGACGAAAGCTTTTTCCATGTCCTTCGGCATACCTGCCGCAATTATCACCTCCTGTCCTAAGACATGCCTGTCCAATGGGACTCTCTTTGTTTCCTCGTTAGCCGCAATTGCTGGTTCTTCCTTGTCCATTTCTTTTTCCAACTGGATGACTTCCTTCCCTGGCTTTTTTCCTGCCGGGTACAAGACGTGCACATTTGGGTGAGCATACAAAAAGTGGACATTCTTCTGGCCGGGGGC
This sequence comes from Eragrostis nindensis, assembly GCA_012490785.1. Lineage (NCBI taxonomy): Eukaryota > Viridiplantae > Streptophyta > Magnoliopsida > Poales > Poaceae > Eragrostis > Eragrostis nindensis. The sequence continues at coordinate 493,169 of JAAXCT010000322.1, forward strand.
TGCCGCCCTTTCAATATTTCTGGCTTCTTGCTGATCGCCAAAGACTGAAATGACCTCTTTGTGTGCCGGTATTTTCATACAGAGATAAGAGCTGTGTAAAACTGCTTCAAATGCATTGAGGACCCCTCGTCCAAAGATTGCATTGTAAGGGTAAGGCATATCGACCACATCAAAGGTGATGTGCTCTGTTCTTGCATTGTCGAGGGTGCCAAAGGATACTGGGAGGCTTATTTTGCCAAGAGCGCGGACTTCTCTTCCGCCAAAACCATACAAAGGATATTCAGAAGGCTGAAGTAGAGATGAATCGAGGTTGAGCTGGTCAAATGTTCTTTTGAAAAGGATATCTGCCGAACTTCCATTGTCAACAAGTATTTTGGTGATCGACCAACCATAAGTGTTTGCCTGGATGACCATGGCATCTGTATGAGGGTAGCAACGGAGGTTTAGATCGGCTTCTGTGAATGTGATTGGAATGTGCGACCAACGTGATTTGACTACGGGTCCATTGCACACCGCATTGACGGCTCGGAAATAATTTTTCTTTTGTTTCTTACTTTCGAACTCGGAAGTAGATCCGCCTGTGATTGGCAGGATGACTCCGTAAGTGGGAAGGCTCTGGGAGGTATTGTTTTGGTTTGATTGCTTTCGGAAAGGCGGCGGAGGTGGTAAAGGCGGCTCCTCCGAAGCAGTGATTCTTGGAATTTGCGGCTGAGGTGTATATGAACTTGTTTGGGACGTCGCCAAATGCTGAATCTGCGGCGAAGGTGGTGGATGTGGTTGGTAGGGGTTTTGGAAGTGATGGTGAGGGTTGTAAGAATTCTGGAAGTATTGGAATGGGTAAGAAGCACCAAAAGGTGAGTTGTTCCAGGAATTGCCGGCAGCCGTGTGATTGACACTTCTTTGTGTTTCGCTTCTTTGCTCTTTGGCTTTCATTCTTTCCATGGCATCTTTTGTTTCTGGGCATTCTTTGGAGGTATGACCCTTGTCAAGTCCGTGAAACAGACAGTATGGCTTTTTTGGCTCCTGGTTTCGCGAATTGTGCGAATTGCCACGACCCCTTCCTCGAGAGCGATTGTTTCTTCCTCCTCTGTACTGGAAATTGCCGGCAAAGCTTCCTGTGTCGACTTTTTCTTCTTGGTTGTCGATATGATTGACTAAGTTGGAGTTCTGGCTCTGATTGTTGCCACCTCTCCTAGACGAATTCCAATCCTGCTGCCTTTGGCTTGATTGGTTTTTCTTCGCCTGACGTTGCGCGCTTTGCTGCTCTAATCTTCTTCTGTGGTCATTGTCGGCTCTGCAGAACTGATCGACCGTTGAGAAAAACTCTTCAAGTGTTGAAGGGCGATGCATGGAAAAGTGAGTGGCGCAAGGGCCGGCTCGCAGCCCCCCAATTGCGGCATCAATGACAATTTGGTCTGGCATATCATCCGTTCGAGCTTTTAGCTTGACAAATCTCTGGAAATAGTCTTGCAGGGGCTCTTTTTCTTGCTGAACACATGCTCTGAGTTCATCTGCAGATATAGATGTTCTATGAAACCCTTGAAAATTTGTCGTCAATTTGTCCCTTAGGTTCTCCCATGAATATATTGATCCGGGCTTCAGCCTTGAGTACCACTCGAGGGCCTGATGCTCAATTGCGGTGACATCAAAAATTGCCTTGGGTCGGTTGAGCCATTGTACTTTGATAAAGAGATAGGCTTGTATTTTGCTGGCCATGGGGTCAACTGGAGGCCTTCTGACAAGGGAGAGTTCTTGTCGAATTTACTGACAAAAGGTGCAAATTTGCGGTATTCATTCCGAGGCCTATGATGGTCTTCGCCATTGTTGTTTGCTTCAAAGTCGGGAGTCACCCGGTATTGCTCTCTCTTTGCTTCGCTATTTTGCCCCGTGGCGCTTGTCATTTCATCGAGCTCTTTTTGCAGTTCGGCGACTGCCGCCTTTGCTTGTTCAATCTGCAGCCGGAGCCTTTCTCTCTCTCTGGCCCTCTCTTCGGAGATTATCTTCTCCTTTGTTAGCTTGAGTCTTTTTCCAAGTTGTTGCAAATTGGAGAGCTGACGTATTTGCTTGTCAACTTCATCTTCCTCTGGATCACTTTCTTCAGGGTTGATTGTCAACGGTGGTTCCGCCCATTGCTTGCCGGCTTTTACCTGCTTCGACTTTTCTGCTTCTTCATGGAGAGTGAGGTCGATGGAGCTTTTGGCGGCGATACCCTCGTCACTTGGCCGAATTCCGGCGGCTAAGCTTGCTTGCGCCGCGTCGGAAATCCGGTTGGCCTCGTCGGCCATTTGCCTTGCTTGAATGAATGCCCAACGAATTTCTTCTTCCGAGAATGCCGGGTTGGGAGGGAGAATTTCTTCCTCTAAGTCCGGCAGGTGGGAGCTTATGGTGGTTTTTGGGCTATGGGCTTTTTTCTTTCTTTGTGGCATCACGGGTGGTATTTTCGAGCAACACAAACGGTGGGCGCCAATGTTGGGAATTCTTCATCGTGGCAACAAAGAATCCCGACACAGACAATCAAAAGACATTCAAGAGACAACGGAACAGCATTTCATTACAGGGGTGTGCCCTCTCCTGCTCCGTCCCGTCCCACGGAGCCCGGGGGCGGGTATTTATAGGGAAGGCCAAGGGTTATTTCGGCATGACCAAATTACCCTTGGCCACCCACTACATTCGCGGAATATTCTGTACAACATTGTCAAAAGGGTACAAATGACATTTCCTCATTGTCGACAGAAACCCTAGCTAGGTGACGTCATTCCCCGGCTTGATCCTGGACGTTATCATGTCGGGCTTCATCAACTTCAGGGACTGCCGCCATTGTTCGTCGCCGCCATTTCCGACGCAGCGACAGGGGAGACAGTGTCCTCCTCGATCAATGTCGGCAACCCGATGACGCAGCTCCCGGGGTTGTCGCCAATTCTCGGCCGGGAGCTCGAAACGTCGGCAGTCAGGTTACCTGCAGTCAAAATCCAAAGGCAAAAAAGGGGGTGTCGTTATTATCGCAAATGCCGAACCCCAACACCGCCACTCTTTCTCTGGTCGTGCCAATGCTCGGTGATGATCTATGGCTATCCGCACGCCTGCAGATGAGACTGTGGTTGCCATCCAGGACGAGGGCGATGAGGATGCCAACCATCAGGTTGACAGCAGCGAGCCAGACGCGTCGAGCGCTTCCTCCACGCTCTTATCTTTAGTCACAATCACTAGCTAGTGAGCCTCCCGCGAGCAGCGTTTTGCTAGGTCACTGACAGGCGGGCCCTAGTCAAAAATAGGAGCCGAATTTATATAGTACTGCTTGAGTTGACAAAAAATAATTTGGATACCTAAATATAGGAGTGAGTTCCTAATTAAATGGAAAGACAGAAGTCTGATTAAGGACAGTGCTGGTGCTGCTAAAAAGTAAAGGAAAAAGTCTATTTTACTCCCTCAAACAATTCACTTTGTCTATTTTACATCTTAAACCAAATCTTGACTCAATTTACGATCCAAACAATCTGTTTTAGTGCAATTTACCCCTTATCACGATTTATGTATTTTATTCCTGAACATAAAAGTTGAATGTTGAAGCTACAATTTTGCAGCATATTAACATGTACGCCAAGAAACAAAAGAGTCAGGGCGTGTTCGGTTGGTACCCTCACCCAGGCAGCCTGGCGCAGGCACGCAGCAGAGCCGCAGGTCGGACGCCTGAGGTTGCTGCCTGACTCAGGCGTGAAACTCAGGGTCCTAACCAAACTAGCCTTCAAACTTCAGTTGGGTATATTACACAAACTAAATTTTATGAGATAGTAAATTAAGAACGATTTTATTTAGATGTAAAACGGATAAATAAATTGTTTGAGGTAGTAAAATAAACTTCTTCCAAAAGTAAATAACCCCTCTAATTAGGGTACCTTTTATACCTTTTTTCCTCCCTAAGAGCAAGCCCAGCAGATTGAGTAAAATTGGTTGAGTAAAAGCCAGTTTACTCAATCCCCTATACCCAGTTTTACTCAACCAACTCTGAGACTCGCAGCAGATTGAGTAAAACCGGCCCCCTATATTCCTCTCCCTTCTCTCGCACATTCCATCGAACACCCTGCGTGCCCCCGCCATGCCAACCACCTCGTCGCAGCGTCGTCCCGCACGCCGGTCTGCCGCACCCGCGCCTACCTGCCGTGCCGCGCCGTCGTCCCGCACGCCGTCCCTCGGACCTGCGCAAGCTCGACCCGGCCGCCATGGCTGCCTCGCGCCGAGCCGTGCTGCTGTGAAGGCTACCCGCCGGAGGAAGAAGGCTGCCAAAGCGTGGAGGAAGAAGGAGGCCGCGCCGTTCCGGGGCAGTCGCGTCGCGCAGGAGGCGCGTCGTCGTCTCGCGCACCGGCCAGCCGCGTCGTCGTCCCGCGCGTCGGCCAGCCGCGTCGCGCGACGTCAGGCCGCGCCGGCCTGTCGCCCCGTTGTCCCGCGCGTCGCCCTGCCGCGTCGCGCCGCGTAGACGCGCCGTCCTCCCGTGCGCCGGCCAGCCTCGTCGTGCGCTGGGTCGAGGAGGCAGCCATGCCGCGCCGGCCAGCCTCGTCGTGCGCCGGGTCGAGGCGGCGTCCATGGCGTCCCCGCCCAAATCGAGCTCGCCGCGGATGGCAAGGACCGCGGAGGCAGGGCGGCGGCGGGAGGCTGGACTCAGGCGAGGAGGCAGCGGCGGATGGTCGTCGGAGCTGGGGAGGGAGGCCGGCGGGGCAGTGGCGGATGGCGTGGAAGCGACGGCAGTTGGCTCCCGCCACACACAAAAAATTTGCTCAATCGGTTTACTCAATGGGCTTGGATTGAGTATATTTACTCAATGGAGGGGCTGTTTTACTCAATTGAGTAAAATTTTTCGGTTTACTCAATCGTTTGCTCAATCTGCTGGAGAGGGTTGGTTGAGTAAAATGTCCAAATTTACTCAATGGAGGCAATTTAGTCAATCTGCTGGGGATGCTCTAACCCCGCCGCGCTCGCATGATCGAGGGCCATCCACACCGGGCCATCACTCCATTCCCGTCTTCCTTTCCGCCCCCGTTGTGCTGCGCTCTGCTCGTCGCGCGCTGACTTCGTGGATATACAGGTGAGCTCACGCCGCCGCCATGAATCTTGGCACCATGTCTCCTTGTGTGTCGTGTAATAACCACAACCGAGGTCCGTCCGTTTTGTTTTTTCGCAGTATTATTCGAGTGCGCTCGCAACCTGTTCGACGGAACGTCGCAGAGCATGACGACCGGCGACGGTGACCTCGACCGCCTCAGCGCGCTGCCGGACGGAGTCCTCCACCACATCCTCGGGTTCCTGCAGGCGCCCGAGGCCGTGCGGACGAGCGTGCTCGCGCCGCGGTGGCGCCACCTCTGGAAGTCCACGCCCGCCCTGCGTCTCACGCATCCGCGCGTTCCCATCCACATGCTGGTAGAGTTCATGAACCAGTACATGCTCGGCCGCGGCAAGTCGAGCCGCCTGGACATGTTCCTGCTTGATTGCGCTACACACTTGCGCACGGACGCGGCCTTCGTCAACCTGTGGATTCTGTATGCCCTGTCACGCCAAATTTGGTGCCTTGATCTTTCAGTCAGATTAAGTCAGTTGGACCCTATTTCCAGCAAGCACTTGACAACGTTAGAGCTTTTTGGTCCCACTTTGAATGACAAGTTTCTTGATTTCTCGAGGTGTCCGGGACTAGTGAACCTAGTGTTGGCCAACTGCAGAATAACCGCTGACAGGATATATTCCCCATCCATTGCATTTCTAGAAATCGATGGATGCTATTTGAATGAGGACAGAAGAACTCGAATTTCTGCCCCAAGCCTTATGACACTTGAACTGGTCTATAATTTTGGTAGAACTCCTTTCCTTGAAGACATGCCATCGTTGGAGTCAGCCGATGTTTGTATCAGCTGTCAAGGCTCAGACTTTTGTAAAAATAATGATTTAGGATATTGTAGTGATGATTCCTGTGTGAATTGCTATGGCACAGATGATGGGAGTTGTGTGCTTCTCAATGGATTAGCTGCTGCTACCACATTGGAGTTGAGGGCTTACCCTGAAGAGGTATTGTCAACCTGGCATCTTTTGTTGACTGTTTTTCTTGGCATATGATAGTATATCTGTAAGTAAAATTTAAAACTTTTCATATGTTTTCCATATTGTGCAGTATTTGCTTCAGACGACCATAAGCACTTAATGTAGATTCTGGTTTCATAGCAGTATAATATCATTATACTGGGTAGCTGAAGTTTACTTTCGATTAGGGAAAATTTATGAAATGTGAAATAAGTTTTTGACTTAATTTCTTTCTTAGGTTTAGCCACAGTACAGTTCATTCCAGTATGACTATAGCTAACGCATAATGTAAAAATTATTCTGATTTGTTGCTTCTTGTACACAATGTACAGATTCTTTTCAAAAGGGATTTGAGGTTCTTCCCAACATTTAGTAATTTGAAGATCTTAACTGTAAGTACGTGGTGCGTGCAAGTGGATCAGCGTGCACTAACCTGTTTCCTCCAGCACACCCCTGTTCTAGAGAAGCTCATACTTGATCTTTTCGATCTTAAGGTATTCATCTCTACATAGTGCCTTGGTTAGTATATTGTTATCAATCTCTCTAAGCATTTGATTTATCTTACCAGAGGCTTTTTCTGTTCAGAAACATGAAGAAGTGGTTTCGATGAAAGCAATCTACAGTTCTGCAGGGAAAACATTTCTACTGGAAAAACTTAAGGGTGTTGAATTGAAATGTCGTGACCTAGATAAGAGTGTGCGCAAGATTATGAAACTACTGATCTCAGGGTGGCATACCAATCGGGAAAATTAGTATCCACTGCTACGATTATGATGATGATTATTTTAATGATGATGACGACTATGAAATTCAATCTGAGTGTAAGTTAATTGTTTTTGCTCTTGTTCATATTTCTGCAATCCACATATATTTATTCTGATATGTGGAGCTCATAAGCCTATTGATGTTTGAATTGAGTCCATGTTAAATTAGTTTATAGAAGTAATTTGAGAGCATGAATTTCCCCTTTGAAAGTACATTTCCCCCGTTTTTTCAGTTTTAATGACACTAACATGTATTCCACCTTGAAATGCCCGATGTTTAATGACTGCATGGGCTGGCAATCTAACTTAGATTCAAGTATGGATGTCACTGCTCCTAAACCACTAAACCCCATGTTTCAAAAACAGGAAACTTTACAAAATGTTAATTTGAATTTTGTTTGAAAGTTTCTGGCAGTAAACTCTGAAAATGGCTGAAAATAGGGATTATGGGGAAGGTTTGGAAGTCATCCCTGGCGTTGTACACCTGCTACTGGTGTGGGACTAACCATTAGATGTCACGCGTCAAACATTATTATCCTCCATCAGAATAACCTTCAAAAGCTTACTTACAAGGCTATCAAGATGGAGGTTAATCACAAGCCTGGTTCAAAAAATATGCCTAGTTGTGTGAGAGAACTGACTTGGGTGTTAGGTGGCAACGGTATTAGAAAGGATTCAATACACTTTTTATAAAGGATAGTGATTTCAGTGAAATGTATATGTCTGGATCATCGTTGATTTGTTCCTTGATAAAGGAATCTGTACGTTAAGTTCACTGAGGTTATTTGAGCTATGCCTTCTAGATAAATTTCATAAGGAAAGCATCTATTGCATTGCATCTCTATGTCATTACTAATTCAACTCTGGTTCTGATAAGCAGATAAACCTTGTCCCCACATGATCAAATCATTGTGCACCTTTGACAATATCTGTGTAGTTTACCAATATTCTGAAAACGTCCCTTAAAGTTACTTACATATATGTGATGTTCTAAAGTACAAACCTTTATAAATTATTAATTGTATGTTTCACATTTGTGCAGGTTTCAGTTTCGTATGTACAGGTTTGAAGCCAGCAAGAGTCTATCTGTGCTCTTGATGGATGTATTGGCCTTGGTCACTTAGATATATATGCATGTATGAGTCAAGTCTCCAGCATGACGCTTATGTCGCTTTCTGTAGGAGTCTACTACTAAGTACTTATTGTTATGGCCCAGATGGCCGAAGGCCGGATGGGCCAGCCCGCCTCTCCACGTGAGTCAGCAGCAGCCAGGGCCCAAGCCGCTGCTGCTGTCTCAGCAGGGGGCGCACAGCAGGAGCCTTAGGGCCGGCTGCGCCCCTGCTGCTCCTCTTCGATAGCCTTCCCCTTTTAGTGATTGAGTTCCCTCTTTTAGTGATTGAGTTTCCTCGTTTAGAGATTGAGATGCTTTTCTTAGGAGTCAAGGATCTTTTAGTTTGGAAAGAGTCATTTGCAGAATTGGTAGTCTATTTTGTAATAGGGGAAAGGTTTAGAGAGTTTCCTTAATGGTGTAATCCCCCTGGCTATAAATATAAAGCCAGGGGCGTTGGTTTTCATTAAGCAAGAAATAGTAGAGGTTTACCTCTCCTTGCTCCCTGCCTCCTGCGCCTCCCTCTCCCTGCTCTCTCCCTCACGCCAGCAGCAGCAGCTGCACCAACAGCCAGCCACCATAGGACGGCCTCGCCGTTCGTCGTTCAAGCCTCCTCTCCCTCCCCAACACGCCTACCACCTACGCCCCACAGCCCGGAGAATACGTGCACACAACAACTTATTATATTTAAATGTTCTTTCTATAGGAGTTTACTACTAAGTACTTATTATATGTAAATGTAGTTTACAGTGTGGTTTACTTTCTGTCAGACTGAAATTTGTTTACAGAAAACAGGTATATCCTGAAACATCGGTAGCGTGGAATAGAGTCTCCAGAAGTTAAATAGTACATTTTTAAATAAAACAAAACTCAGTTTATTTAGAAGAATTAAGTGATCTTATAAAAAAATAAACAGACAACTAAGTCTGGATTAATTGAGGACTCGAAATTGGTTCATCCAGACTTCATCACCAAACAGATAGAGCCTTCGTTTCGAGTTTTTAAAATGCATTTAGAGCTACTAGTGTAGCTAGTCATGTTCCTAGAAATTGCCAGATTCTAGGAGTTTGTCATCAGCAAAAGCTTTTGAACAAAAGTTCCGATATGAGGCCGATTTTATTGTCCACAATGGAAGATATGCTTTGTTCTGCCCACTGGTCGGTGAAAGTCACAGCCATTTATCTGTCCCTTGAATTTACATGTGTCAACTTTTATCATTATATCTTTACCTGCTTATAGACATATGTAGTAGGATTAAATTCTTCTTTTTGAACTTTCTGCAGTTTATCATCATTTCCTATCTACACAAGATCTATAAAAGTAACATACAATACATATTGTCATTCCTCGTTTAATACAATTTGGTACTTCAGATACATGATTAAACTTCAACAGAAACATTGATTATTTGTGCTTTTCATTTTTGCACTGATTTCAATTTTTACTATAGATTTTTTAGCATGTAGACCTAGTTGAGAAGGTTTTTTCATTTTTTCTGCTGAAGTGCTGATAGAAAGCAGCATGTTAGCCGCTGTGGTGGTGATGTTTCTGGACTTTGGAGACCAGTATTTGTTTCAGTTGAGGATGAACAACAGGTACATAAACAATAGAAAAGGGGATTTCAATTGGAGATTAGTATGAATTGTCCGCTTCAACAAATTCTCTTGTTTCCTTTGTACATTCAGTTAACAGCTTTTCAGGCAATTCAATTTATCCCTTCTTTTCCCTGTCATTATGCTGTAGGTCTCAGGAAACCTTTTAAGTACCGCTGCTGATATACATCAATGCTTAATGCATTATACGAGAACTCTTTACATTTCGATAGCGTTGACTACTAGCGTTTGAATAGACTCTTGGCCCATCATGTAAAGCCACGCAAGCCCTCTTAGCCCATCTGCAATCTCATGCGGGCCAGCATCAAGCTTTACAAAACCGTTCCCGGATTGGCGGTTACTAAAGAAACCGCTCAGATCAAAAGAATCAAATTCAAATGAAATTTGACCGGTTCTGTCGTTGGTAAACCAACCGGTTTCACCAGTAACCACTCGATTCTGGTACATATTCGGGCAAAACCAAGATCAAATAAAAAAATAGGAAAAATGGAAATAAAAAATTCAAAATTTCGTGAAACTTTGCATATCATTTGAAACAATATTAATCACTTATTCCAAATCCATACAACATGCATGAAAACTCGCAATACACAAGTATATAATTCATACAACATTAGTCCAAGTCTCAAAATTTAATCGCGCAAATACAATTTATAGATTTTACACAAATAATTATATAAAACACAATATGGTACAAATATGGTACATTACAAACTTCGATAAGAGGATTCTTTTTTCTTCGATTTTGGCCTCTGTTTTCTCTTCCTCAATTGTTTTCACAACTCAAATGTAGATACAAATGTGATTCAAAGCATAGAGCTCAGGCTCGAGGCTCCCCTTACCTCAAAAAAAAAAAAATGCTCGAGGTTCCCCTTACCTCAAAAAAAAAAAAAATGCTTGAGGATCCCCTGTTTTCCACACAGCGGCACCTACGGTATCACTGACATACGGGACCATGCAGAATCCGAAAAAAGTTGAAAATGAAGCCTTAACAAAGAATCTGTGAACCACTCGCAACAAAAATCCGAAATCCACCCCCACAGATTCAAAACCAGCCGTGTCGACGGCGATTCCCTCTGCGCGGTCGATGAGCTTGTGGATCGTTGGAAGGGGGATGGCTGCGGCTTGCTGTTCCGGTTGTCCTTGGCTGGCCGGTGCTGTCGACTTCGTTCGTCGTCGTCGGTGTCCGTCGTTGCTGAAGACGGCGGAGCAGGTGGTTCTTGAAGCTTCGTGGGCCTTCTTGTGTTTTTTTCTTTTTCTAAGGGCTTCAATGTAAAGTCGTAGCTGCTTTTGTTTTTCTGGTACCTCTCACCGCGTGGTGACAGTCGTGTAAGATCTCTCGAAGGACGCGTTTCTTCGTTGTGTTTAGGTGTAGGCTTGGTCGTGTGTGTGTGGGCGTCGTTGCTTGTATGCGCATGAGCAGTTACTACACTTTAATACAGAGTTGAGAGGTTAAAAAAAAAAAACCAGCCAACCGTCTGCCCTGTTCTCCGCCGACCGCCGCCTCCGGCTCCGGCCGGCCAACTCCTTACTCCTCCCCCGTTGTCACCACCAGCATCTTGTCGCCGTCGCCTCCGACCCATCCGCACGCACCACTGCTTGGTGCAGCACACGCCACTGCTTGGTAGCAGTGGCACCTTATCCTTGCTCGCTCGGTGGCTCTCCTCCCTCTCCGAATCTAGGCGCGACCTGGGGCGCCGGAGGAACCCAGATGCTACTCTGCTGCGCTCCTTCTCCCCCTCGACTGCCAGCTTTCTCTCCTCCCCCGCCGCTCCACGCGAGCTCCGTGCTCCGCAGCTCCGGCGAGCAGGGGAGGAGCAAGCGGAAGCGCGTCAAGGCGAAATTTTTCCGCGCCAAAGTCCGGTCTGTGCGCGCCCAATATTACCGGGCTGATGGATATTGCCCTGCAGCGGATGGCCCCGGTGGGGATTTGCCGGGCTCGGCGGCGCCGTCGCTCCCGGACGCCGAGGCGCTCGGTTCCTGGCTGCGTTCTTGCGGGACCTTGGCCGGCGTCCGGGGTGTGCACGCGGTGGCCCTGAGGTCTCTCGGAAACCTGGGGGTGTTCGTATCCAACAATTTGATCAGCGCGTACTCCAGGTTCGGTGAAGTTCTGGATGCGAGGAAGGTGTTCGACGAAATGCCTGAGCGGAGCGTTGTGTCATGGACAGCGATGATGAATGGGTACCGGGAGCTGGGCCATCACGGCGAGGTTCGGAAGCTGTTCTTGGATATGGTGGCTAGTGGGGTGCAAGGTAACAGCTTGACTTTTGTTTGCCTGTTGAAGTCTTGCGGGCAGCGGCGTCATGCTAGCCTTGGGCGGCAGGTCCACTGTTGTATTGTGAAAGGTGGATGGAGTAACATGATAGTGGACAGTGCTGTTGCTCACTTCTACGCTCAGTGTGGTGATGCCGCCAGTGCCTCTGCCACTTTTGATAGGATGGCTTCTCGTGATGTTGTCTCGTGGACAACAATGGTCACGGTTTATGTGCAGCATGGGCATGGCGGCAAGGCTCTCCAGGTATTTTCAGCGATGGTGTCTGAGGGATTTCGCTCCAATGAGTTCACTGTGTGCAGTGCCCTGAAGGCTTGTGCAGAAGAAAAGGCTCTAATATTTGGGAAACAGTTGCATGGTGCTGTTGTGAAGAAGCTGTACAAGGAGGATATTCATGTTGGGAGTGCTCTCGTCAGTATGTATGCCAGGTGCGGTGAGGTGTTTGACGCTCAGGCGGTGTTTGACAGGATGCTGAGAAGAAACACCATTACATGGACCTCTATGATCTCTGGCTATGCACAAAGTGGTTACGGTGAAGAAGCGGTCATGTTGTTTCGAAAGATGAAGATGCGCAGAGTGTTCGTCAACAACCTGACTATTGTTGGTCTCCTTAGTGCTTGTGGCTCTATGCAATCGGTGAATCTCGGAAAGGAACTACATGCACAGATAATCAAGAATTCACTGGAAGATAATCTTCAAATCGGGAGTACACTTGTTTGGTGCTACTCTAGATGTGGACAGCATACTTATGCCGCAAGAATTCTGGAAGCAATGCGTGACCGTGATGCCGTCGCTTGGACAGCTATGATTTCAGGCTACAACAGTCTTGGTCATAATGTTGAAGCTCTTAAATCATTAGATGAGATGTTATGGGATGGTGTGACACCAAATACTTACACTTATTCCTCTGCTTTGAAAGGTTGTGCCAGATTGGAGACTCTGCGAGATGGAAGGAGGATTCATGGTGTTGTTAACAAGACCCAATCTTTGTCAAATGTATTTGTGGGATGCTCACTGATTGATATGTACATGAGGTGTGGGAAAGTCGATGAAGCACGACAAGTCTTTGATGCCATGCCAGAACACAACTTGGTGACATGGAAAGTGATTATTACTGGTTTTGCTCAGAACGGGCTCAGCGAAGAGGCTTTACAATACATGTACCTAATGCAGAAGGAAGGGTATGATGTTGATGACTTTATGCTTTCAACAGTTTTGACATCATACCGAAATCTTAGAAAGAAATTGAAATGCAAATCTTTATCTAGCTCAACAGTTGGTTCATCACTTTCAGAGAAGTTTTAGAATAGTTACCCAATTTCAACAAAATGCTGGTGCAACTGTACAAAGTCAGTGGTTCCTGTCGTCAACTAGTTTCTGACAGAGTAGCAATATCATAAGAAAACAAGATCAGAAACATGTCAATTTGGAGTGGATATACATATTTGACCTTCAAGGAAAACTTTACTGACTTCTTTGATGCCCATTCGAAGCTGTATATATGCCATAACAAAATATTTGAAATGGAGACAGACTTAAGTTCATATTCTGCACTTCAAATATTTTGTTCTATAATTCATTCACTGTTTACTGCTTAGCTTAGGCATTGTTAGGTTGTTGTAGCCAGTATTGATTCTTACAATTCGTGGAGGGAGAATAGCTGCACGATAGATGAACTTTCCAGAATTGAATTCTCTTCAGGAGGCATTGCTCTCTTCCTGTTTCTTGGATACTCAGTTTTGATCGATATGTAAAGTTGGATTCTCTTGTGGTCAGTGTAAAGTTGGTTTCTACTTTACCATGTACCGTATATTTGGTTAATGCTGCATGTTGCAAATATTATCCATGTCCTCATTTGGTGAATTCAATTTCTACTTCACGAGTTTCAGGTTTTATGTTTTTGTTTTTTAGCAAAACTGTCAAGTGAAAGAAAGTCCATTCCGTGGAAAGTTGTTGAAGCCTTGACTCTGGTCCTGAAACTCGGTGGTGCCTGGCCAGCACATCATACGCCATTATGCTTTGGGCCGTTTGTACCGTGCCGCCGGTGGCTTGTCGGGCCGATTCTCACTGAAATCGCGGCTCGAGCACGGCACATGGCACGATGGGTTGCATTCGTACCGGGCCAAGCATGACCACGACCCGATTAGGATGACACATTTGTTTCCTATTTTCTGAAATTATATCGATTGTGTTATTGATTTTGTTGCGGGATTGTTCCAAGACAATAACATGTACAATTTATTATGATTTTTAGGGATAATTGCATAAACGATAAATCACCTGGAGTTTGATGTTTTCACCCTTTTTCTAACTAGTGTGCATTTAAGTGTGCTCAAATTATACACAATGGGAAATGAGTTATGATATGTTGAAGTAGAATGTACGAGAAATTGAGCTTGCATAAATTTTGATACTTACAAAATTATGTAAAAATTTTATATGGGTAAATACAAAGAAGTTGTACCTATACACCAAAAATAAATTAAAATTTCCATGTTTTGGGTGTTTTAAAAAAAATGAAGGAAACAATGAATAATGACTACTAATGAAATGATTTATCATTTAATATTAAAGTACAAAATCGTAATTTAAAAGCTAGCTCCTCGTGATAGAGAGTACTTAATCAAGATTTTAAAAAAAAAGAACCATCGCATTTGGACTATATATGCCTAATGTAAACAAATTTGAATTTGAAAGTTCGGAAGCTGGATCTGACTGATTCATTGGGCTTTTTCGTGCTATCGAGCCATCATGTGCTTCTGGGCCACTTTTGTCTTGCCGCCCGTCGGGCCCAAAACATAGGCATGACAATGACACGGCCTGAAATTCGTCCATTGCTGACTTGGTCTTGGGCCATGTCGATCGTGAGTGTTACGAGCGTCCCCGATTTTGGCCCAGCTCATGTTTCAGGACTACTTGGCTATATGAGCCCAATAAACCGTAGCCTCCGGTAACCTCCTATCTGGGCTGCAATCTCTAATACTCTAAAAAGCGTGTGTTTTCCTGCAAATAAGCCACGACATGTCATCTTTTAACTGTCAGCCATCAGATCTTACCGTTGAGAGATACAGACCATTCGATATGCACTTCAAGTATTACATACAGACCCCGTCAGGAATGATCATTTTGTACCCGCAGTCCTCCCACCACTCTTCTATACTGTTTGCATAAAGACCCTTCATGAATTCGCATTTCCAACCCGCAGTCTTCCACCACTCTTCTAAAGTTTTTGCATGTAGAGCCTTCAAAAATTAGCATTTTGAACCCGCAGTCCTCCCACCATTCCTCTAGATTTTGTATCTAGGCCTCAGGAATGACAATTGTTTATCAGGGTCCTTCCACCATTAACTTCTTCAAATATTTGTTTATGAGTAAAAAATGCATGAATAGCCGTTGTACTTGTTTCATCGTTTCAATTTTGGCCATTCTACTCATAAAACTGCAAATTACGGTCATCAAGCTAGCTTATACGCATCGATACAGTCATTATCTTCGTATCCCTATATACTTTGATGATGTGGCATGCGTATATTCGTGACTCACTATTCACGTAGATGTCCACTTGTCCTGTGCACCTAAATCGTAGTACATATGCTATCATTTCTATTTCTATTTTGCTTCTGTACACGCACTAGCAAGCAACAAAAATCGAGTTGATATAAAAAAACCTACTAACAGGAGGACAAGGCTTGGTGTAAAAAAAAAACCTACCAAAGGGTTACTCTTTTGATGACGACTACTGCCTCAGATTGTAACTTCTTTATGAAAACAAGAAAAGATAAAAACAAATTTATAGGGAAGATGGCAGAAGAACTTGCCTCATAAAGTACAGTTATATCAGTCCAGTGATATCCGTATAGCCGTTTGCTGGGAATGCATCTCAATCAGACGGCAGAAGAAGTTGCCTGATATAGATTTGATTACAAAAAGGGGTCATGAGTTCTTAAACATATACTTGTTGAGAATGTGTGTACTCTATATTTGTTGGGGTCCTAGTGTGGTTGCTAATTTTCACCATCTATAACCACTAGATCAAAATTGGACAGTCCAGAAATACAATTTTCCTATAGTCTATACATTAACATATTCTAGTACAAATATTAGTACATATCATGCCGACTGAAAGTTTCTCAAGCTTTTAACCGATTGAGCAATAGGAAAACTGGAGGAACAAAGATCAACCAATGGTATTGGAAATACATTTGTTTTTTAGATAACAGAAAACAACGTATCTGGCACAGCATATGCAACTCGATTTTATGTTTTACTAGTTCGTAGTTTGATCAGTCATCCGACTGACATATGGAAGCGGTACTGGACATAGATGTACATTTGTTGTCATCAAATCTTGGGATCCATACATATGGTACCGAGGAGCATGATGTTCTCATTGTTTGTTTCTAGTACTCCTCTGTTCTTAAATTGTTGTCGCCGTTGACTTGTGTTGTTAACTTTGACCATTCATCTTATTCAAAAAGTTAAAATTTCATTACATATTTTCTTATAACTTGTCTTATTATTAGATAAAATTGAAGTATAACTTATCATTTTATATATTTGAACAAATATTTTGAATAAGACGAATGGTCAAAGTTTAACGGAAAAAAGTTAATAGCGACACCAATTTAAGAACGGAGGGAGTACCAAAAGTGTTAGAAACAACCGGGGGCATTGCCAGGGCAGGAGTCTCTCATCCTGGTGTCACGTTTGAGTTTCAGTCAATCAGTCGGCAGTATGGCACATGCACAGGAGATTCAGCTCCAGATCAGAGGTTCGTGCAGTAGAGAGCAGAGCCTCCTCTTTATCTGTGCTTGCTTTCGCTGTGGTTTTGGTCCATGATTTCGATAAACCAGTCAGCCCCTAGTCTTGTCATTTTGAATACTTGATGCGTATAGACTGGCACCTTTTTTTTCTGAGGAAGCAGCTTAGACTGTTCTTGTTCTTGTTACGCTGCCGTCCTGACCAGGAAGGTACCTAATAGGAAACGACAGACACTCAAGACCATCCCCGTTTATATATGCTCTCAACCGGTTTCGATTTTTCATCAGGGATGACCGAACATGAAACTAGCCGGCATGATGATGGACCGAAAGGCCGGTGGAGTAGAGGCAGCTTCTGGTGGTGGATGACAAGGGTGCTGGACATGGTGATGCTGGTATGTCACTACACCACAGCACGGCATCAGCATCTTAATGTTGGTTGCTAAAGGCCGCTTTAACGACCTACAATCGGACGTTAAATACATTTAGCGACCAATATTTTCGGTCGTTGTAAGTGCCGTCGCTGAAGGTTTTAGCATCCGACACCTTTTTAGCAACCCATTGTTGGTCGCTATAAGTCAATATTTAGCGACCCACAGTGCGTTGCAAATAATGGAATTAGTGACCAACAGTTTATCATTACAAGTAGAATTAGCAACCCTCTGTCAGTCACTCAATGATTTACATAATCAGAATAAAGAGCCTCAGTATTAGCACTGATCCACATGTAATTATTCATTAATAATCAGATCTGTGTACACACATCCAAATCAACATGTACAATATTGTAGGCACTCATCATGAAATCTTAATAGATAGCTTCAATAGAATCACATTCTCATATATAGTGGGTCAAAAGGTTGGTCATAAGACAACATAGCCTTCCCTCTTACACAAGGCAACATAATTGAGCTGAGTATAGTTCCAAGCTAACTAGCTAGTTTCTATTACACAAAAGTGCAAGGATGCTGCAACAAATGATGTTTGCGTTGCACAGAACTTGCCAAACCATTCCATCCTTGTACAAAATGAGTTCACAAAAGTGAGGCACAACAAGTGCCTTACTAATACAAAAACAAATGTTAGCTTCAACCCACCATCAGATCGCTTATCCAGGCCCAATACTTCCAGCAAAAAACATGACCAAGCAAACAGTCAAAGAAACCAAGAGATCAAGTCATATCAGTACACCCAAAGTCTGAAAATTAACAGGAAAGTATGTGGCAAGTAAAGCATGAATATGTCAACAGTTTTTCTATATAGCTCAATTTTGCTTCTAAATCCGGAGTTCAAAAATATGTCAACAGTTCTCAAATATATCTACAGTTCGCTGATTATTTTCTAAGCAATAACTAAATTCTCTTTGGTCTCAATCTGAACATGTAGAATTCAGTGTAAAATACCTGAAGTATGTGGTGATGATGCCTTCTTGGTAGCCTTCGCTGCAAAGGTCAATTTGATTACATTTCAATGATTACTATTGTAAAACAAAACAAAGCAAGTTGTAGGATTATTATTTTCTTGTATGGCCACGCAATGGACATCATTTCAGTATCAGCCATAGATTTCATATCGTCATAGGGGCGAGGTAGAATTGCATCTCTTTTTAGGACAGAAGTAACAACTTCACAAAATTCTTTTCCGAGGGCTTGACCTCCAACCATGGTGGTGGGTCTGGTTGAAACAATTGTTCCGTAGCCAAATGTTGATCAGATCTTAGCAAACCATATAGTACGACATCTTTTCCAACCTGATCAAAATTATTTATGAGAACTGAATCCAAGCAGGGAAGAATCAGAAAATATGAGAAGTATAGAATATGCTGGAATGATGAGAATAATACCAAAGTATCATGTTCTGAGTGGGGTCTTGATTGGATTGCATACTGTTCATGGCTATGACAGTCCTCCTCCTCATCATCATCATCTTCTTCAGTAGCCTCTTCCATAACCTCAGGAACATCAACATTATCATGGTTCACCAAAGACGAGCTAGATTCTCCATGTAAGGTCCATGTT
Organism: Eragrostis nindensis; assembly: GCA_012490785.1. Taxonomy (NCBI): domain Eukaryota; kingdom Viridiplantae; phylum Streptophyta; class Magnoliopsida; order Poales; family Poaceae; genus Eragrostis; species Eragrostis nindensis. The sequence continues at coordinate 511,764 of JAAXCT010000322.1, forward strand.
CTGTACCCTTGGAGGAATCCATCACATATCAAGTGTTCACGCACTTCACTAGCATCTCTCCAAAATGAGTTCACACAAACTCTGCAAGGACATAATATTTTGCCCCCCAAAGCTGATTTTCGAAATGCAAAAGCTATGAAACTATTGACCCCTTGCTTATAGGCCTTTGTCCCCCTACATGTAATTTTTATGTTAAATCTCATAATTATTGCAACAAATACTTTTAGTTGTTGTGAAGATATGTTGGTATACCTAGCCTCATTGTCGTTCCACGATCTATCCATGCACCTTACTATAGGATATCATGAACCATTCAGAATGGAATGTTGGGAACTCTAGTAACCATAAAAAACATAATTGCGTACTATGGTAACTCCACACATAAACAGAAGAATGTAATTAACAGACAAGTTCCCATGGAATGAAATGAATAGACATGAGTAGAAACTGCACATCATACAAATGAGTAGCATAATACCTTGTTCTTGAGCTTCCACAACTTTGAATCTCTTCTTGCAACCAAGCATACTTGCAACTAGGGCTGGACCAAAAGCTCGTGGCTCGTTGGCTCGGCTCGGCTCGCTACTGGCTCGGCTCGGCTCGGCTCGGCTCGTTCAACTTTTCGAACGAGCCGAGCTTTTTTTTCAGCTCGTTTAGGTAACGAGCCGAGCTCGAGCTGGCTCGCGAGCCGCTCGCGAGCTACACGAGTTTTGGAGCCCAAGGTCTACCAGCGTAAAAAAGCCCAACAGCCCTACCTCAAATGCGTTGGCCCAACACACAAGTTTACCTGGACGTGGGCTGCTGGCTACTCGGCTCACGATATATTAGTTGGCTCTTGCTGGTTGCTTCTCACGAATTTGCAGCAGTCACAAACGCAAGAGCTTTTGGTTGCTGGTGGCGGTAGGGTTAGGGTTAGGGTACACCGTACATCGTATACGGCGGCGACGGCGACGTCGACGCCGGAACCTACTTGGACCACCTCACCATCGTCCGCATCCGAGCATCTCCCGTCCGTCATGGTCGGACAACCAAGCCATGAATCGAAGAGCCAAAGGACAAAGAGGCCGGCATCCCGTTCGCGTGCCCTATCTACCTCGACGGTAGAGGCGCCGGCGGCCAAGGTCGTCCGCAGAGGAGGAAGTTCGAGGCCATCGGTCACTCCATCTTCAATCCCTTCTGAAGACATGGTGAGCACTTGTATTCTGTCTTTCATCAGAGATTTCCTTCCGTTTGTTATTTAATATTTTCCAAATTGTATTCTGTAAGTGCGCATCTTCATTTACACAGATTTGTGCTAACTAGTCACTAGTCCTCACCGTCCCCTTATTTATAGTGATGCGTTGATTATATCCACATCTCAATTCAGCAAGTATTATCTCTAGGTTATAGTTATTCTGTACTAAATAAAATAAATTTATTTTTGTTCATGTAGGTCCAGGAACTAGATGATGATGTTGAGTCGGGTGGAGAAAAAGACAACAGCTATGACATGAATGATGAGTTGTCTGTAAGCTTGCCTTCACAAGAACCGTCTGATGGCAGTACTGATGGGGGAAATGATGTTGAGGCTGAGGCATCCGTATCAGCTAAGGGCAAGGCAAAGAGGACAGCTAAGAAGCAGAAAGCTGGTGTTTCAATCTCTCCAAAGAAAGTTGTCAGGAAACAAAAGGCTAAATGTTGGAAGTACTTTAAGCTGATTGACGTTCCATCCTCGAAGGAGCGCGGGGTTATAGTGAAAAGGGCCAAGTGTAGGTTCTGTGGTACATCTTATCTGTACACTGGAACTACTTCACAGATGAACCGGCACCTACTCGTATGCGCTCCATATAAGAACAAGCTTGCAAAAGCTCAAGGTACCCTCAAATTTAATCCTGACAAAGGAGGTGAACTTACTGTTAATCCAACGGAATATGACCATGAGCATACCCGTAAGATAATTGCTAAAATGATAATCGTTCATGATTATCCATTTCGGATGGTAGAGCATAAGTGGTTCAATATCTTGATGAGGTGGTTAAATTCCAATTATGAGTGGATTGGTAGGAAAAGCATTAGAAATGAATGCATGAGGGTTTACGAATCTGAAAAGGAACTCTTCAGAAAGAGTCTTGAAGATGCTGACTCAATTAGTTTGACATGTGATTGCTGGACCTCAAATCAAAACCTTTCATATATGTGTCTAGTTGCACATTACGTAGATACAAATTGGACTATACAATGTCGTGTGCTCAACTTCATTGAATTGGATCCTCCACACACCGGGGATGTGATAGCACATGCTATTTTTGAATGCTTGGTTGAATGGAAGATTGAAGATAAGATTATGACAATTACTCTTGATAATGCCTCTTCCAATGACACCGCTATTCAAGGTCTGTTCTTGAAGCTTATTGCTAGAAAGAACACATTGTGTGATCCTCTATATTTTCATGTTCGTTGCTCCTCCCACATTGTGAATTTAGTGGTTAATGATGGGTTGCAAACAGTGGAGTCATTGATCAGCAAGCTAAGGAACACTGTGAAATATTTCAAAAAATCTCCAGCCCGCATGTACAAATTTGTTGAAATTTGTAACACTTGGTCAGTGAAAGTTGGAAGGGGTTTGTGCCTGGATGTTAAAACGAGGTGGAGTTCAACTTACAAAATGTTGGCAGCCTGCATTGAGTATAGAACTGCATTCAGTTATTATGCTGATTCTGATACTAAATACAAGTGGGAACCAAAACCCGAGGAATGGGTTTGTTTGAAAAAATTCAACCAATATTGATGATAATGGCTGGAGCAACCACAGCATTTTCAGGGTCAACTTACCCCACTGCTAATGTCTTTTATCCTTACATTGTCAATGTTAAAATTGCATTGAGACAAGCAATAGCATGTGGTGATCAGTATTTGGGACAAATGGCTTCTGCAATGCTACTCAAATTTGACAAGTATTGGGAGAAAAGGAATAATGTTATGGTTATTGCTACCATCCTTGACCCTAGATTCAAAATGAGGTATATTACATGGTGTTTTGCACAGATGTATGACTCAACAAGGGCTGAATATGAGATTGACGCCATCAATACTGAGTTGGAAGGGCTCTACAAGCAGGCTGAGATGAAATATCGTGAGAAGAAGACCATGAGCAGGGGCACGGTTGAATCATCCACATCTTCAAAGGATACCAGCAGCTCATTAGCCTCTGTGGTGTCAAGTGGCTTTCAGTCATTTTTGCAATCCAGTGCAACTGAATGTTCAAAATCTGAGTTACTCATCTATCTAGATGAGCCAAATGTGCCCATAGATGACAAAGACTTCAAGTTACTTGATTACTGGAAGGTGAATGCACATAGGTTTCCTGTTGTGTCCAAGTTGGCAAAGAAATTCTTGGTTGTTCCAGCTAGCAGCGTGTCATCGGAGTCTACTTTTAGTGAAAGCGGTAGAATTCTTGATGACTACCGTAGTTCTTTGAGCCCATCCATGGTTCAGGCATTAGTGTGTGCGTCAAGCTGGATACGAGGTGCTGACAATGAAATCAACCCCCCAATACTTGTGGTAAGAATCCTATTCTTATAGTTTTCCATTTCCCAAATCTTTTTTTTCAAAATACTGTGTATGTGTATCTCATTATGCAATATCTTCCCAGGAACAAGACAACGAGGATGATGTCGAATCTGTACTGTTTCCAGAATCTGTGGTTGCAAGCAGCTAGTAAGTAGATGTATTTCTTGGCTGGTTCAAAAAGAAAGTTTCAAGCAAAATCCTTTACTGACTGCTGCTCTTAAAAACTTTTTCAGGTGCAAACTGAAGTCATCTTTTGTGCTGGGAAGGCAAGCTGGATGGCCTTTTTAGATGGAGTAATAAGAAGTTGAAGCCAGTACTAATTAGTTGTCTACTTAGCATTTTGGACTATCGTGATTTGGTGTTATGTAAAGATAATATTATGATCAGCTGCTGGTGGACTTGGTAGACTGTAAGCATCAAGAATATTTAGTTAAGCTAGTTTCTGAATGAATTTTTGTTCCAAGCTCGCGAGCTGAAACGAGCCAGCTCGAGCTCATTTCGAGCCCGAGCCGAGCTGACTTTCTAGCTCGTTATGCAAACGAGCCGAGCCGAGCCAGCTCGTTAGCATAACGAGCTGGACCGAGCCGAGCCGAGCCGAGCCGAGCTGGCTCGTTAGTCCAGGCCTACTTGCAACCTCACACACAGATAGGTTTTCTGCTACCAACTTCTCCGGTACAGAATCTTGCAATAGTACATTATATTGAACTGATTAATATGCATGTCATTCACCAATCTAAGCGTAGAAGACAGATCCACTAAACAATATTTAGGAGCAAATCTACACATCAATCATTCATATGCATAAATTGAAATATTTTTTTTGATTAACTCATATACAGAAATCCTTCACAAACCCTATGCGCTGCTGCCTGCCATGGACGCAGCGAGCAGCTTGGCGCCGTTCTGTGGAGGGCCTGGCCGCACATTGGAGGAGTAGGGGAGCCGGACACCGCTTTGGAGGTGTAGGGGAGCCGGCCACCCCGCGGGAGGAGCAGCGGAGCCGGCCACCACCCCGCCCGTGGGGAGGAGCAGGGAGCCGGGCGCCACGTGGGGGAGGAGCAGGGGAGCCGTGTGCAGCTTCCGCAGCAGCCGGTGGCGGCCGGAGTGCCGCGCGGCGGTGGGGCGCAGGCGACGGCCGGAGGGGCGCGCGGCGGTAGGGGCGCGGGTGGTGGGATGCGCGGTGGCGGCCCGAGTGGCTCGCGTTGGTAGGGGCGCGGGCGGCCGGAGGGGCAGCAGCAGGGAGCAGCGCGTGGGGAGGAGCAGCGGAGGAGAAGACCGTGGGGAGTAGTGTGGGAGAAAGGGAAATTTTGGCTAAGTGTTGGTAGGGGGCAGGATGAGTACGCGCTCTAGGAGGAAAAATTAGATTTTCGGCTAGGTTTTCCCGTTTTCATTTTAGCGACCGATGATGCGACTTGAAAAGCATTTTTAGCGACCCACCAACGACGGTAATAGGTGCTGCCATTAGCGACCCATGATCCGTTGCTAAATATCAATTTAGCGACCCACCGTCTGTCACGACTTTTAGCGACTCATGGTTTGAGGTAGATGTTGGTCGCTAATATTTGGTTGTGGTGTAGTTTCTGCCGACTGTACTACAACTCCAGCGGCAATAGCAATTGGATGAACACGCGCTTCTCCGGGGGCGCGTCGCTGCTAGCGATCCCGCTCCTCCTGACGCCGCCGCCCTCGCTGGAGGCGCACACGCCGGCACCATCAAAGATGGTGGCCATCTATGCCGGCCTCGGCGTCCTCATCGGCATCGACAACCTTATGTACTCGTACGGGCTGGAGTACCTGCTGCTGGCCACCACGCAGCTGGCCTTCAATTGCGTGACGTCGCGCCTTCGAGCTCACCTGGTGGGGATGTTCGCCTCGGTGACGCTGGTCATGTCCCTCTTCGAGCTGGCCACCTCCGCCACGGTCACGCTGGCCACCTCCGCCATGGTCACGCTGGTCCTGTCCCTCTTCGAGCTCACCTTCGAGAAGGTGATTCGGTCCAGGTCCCTGCGGTGGGTGTTGGCAATGCAGCTGTACACGAGCATCGCGGCCTCAGCTGTGTCCGTGGTGGGGATGTTCGCCTCGGGGGAGTGGCGGACGATCCAGGCAGAGGTGGCGGTGTTCAAGGGCGGGAGGGCGAGGTACGCGGCGATGGTGGCGGGCAGGGCGGTGGCGTGGCAAGCGGCCGCTGTGGGACCGGTGCGGCTCATCTCGAGGGTGTCGGCTCTCTTCTCCAACGTGACGGCCACCGTGGGGCTGCCTCTGGTGCCCATGTTTGCGGTGGCGCTGTTCGGGGACAAGATGACTGGTATCAAGATCGTGGCCATGCTCATGGCACTCTGGGGTTTCCTCTCCTACGTGTACCAGCACTATCTCGACGGCCGGCGCTGGATTGGGGGGGGGGGGGGGGGGTGTCTTAGTGTCGCGTGTGCGCCGCATGGCCGTGAACCGACTCTGCTGTACCACCAATAATTACTAATGGCACAACTAACAATTACTGATAGTAAAATCAATAACTACTTGTTTTATACGTAGTAATTTGGGTTCTAATTAAATTGATACCTGCGTTCCAGATGTTCCCAGACAAGTTATGGATTGTTCGTTTCCTTTAGGAGCCAAAGTTTAGCTTAGTCCACTTTAAACTTTAGCCCCTAAAGTTTAGTCTTAACGGTGTTCGTTTTGAAGAGCCAAAATTTAGTTCTTCCCTTTAAAATGACTCCTTTGCCTCTGCCATGGAAGAATGCCGTCTCCCCCGAAGCGATGCAACAGAGGCGGACCGAGCGAGGAGGCGGCGGACCGAGTGCCAAACCGAGCGGGAGGTGACGGACCAAGCTGGAACGGGAGGCGACGGACCGAGCGGGAGGTGGGGGCCCAGAGCGCCGAGCCGGATTCGAGCGGAAGGCTGCGGACCGAGTGGCAGGCGCCGGACCGAGCGGAGCTGCAAACCGAACGGGAGGCGGCGGATCAAGCAGAGGTGGTGGACCAAGCGGGAGGCAGCGGATCGAGCAAGGGGGAGTGGCGGCGGAGGACCAAGTCACGGGCACAAGGGGCGAGAGGGGTAGGGGTATGGGGCGTCCGGCTTGTCTCCAAAGGATTTAATCCCATTTTAGGCCAAATTGAGGGCTAAAGATTTGCTCTCATTTAGCCCCTCTTTCTCCTTTAGGCTAAACTTTAGCACATATATGTTGGGTTTGGGTAGCCTGAGAGCTAAAGTTTAGACTAAAGTTTCAGAACTAAAGTTTAACCCATGAAAACGAACACCCCCTTAGATTCTGCACCCTACGTCCGTTTGTGTAATGATAGACTGATTCTGTGTTTAGGGTTTTGTGAAATTACTGACCTCCATTCACTTTTACTTTTATCACTGACTAGTAACAAAATTAATGCCTGAGTCCATTCAACTCACCTTGTCTAGGAACATGTGGAAAGCTGACTAGAACTTTGATTCAGGTCCAAATTACAAGTTGTACAACAAATAATTACTAGTTATACACCTATCAGTAATTACTATTTGTACCATTAGCAATTGTTGGTGGTACGACAGAGTCGCTTCCCGGCCGTGCAGCGCATACGTGACACTCAGACCCCCCTTTCCCGCGCCGGCCGTCAAGGTAGTGCTGGTACACATAGGAGAGGAAACCCCAGATTGCCATGAGCGTGGCCACGATCTTGATACCAGTCATCTTATCCCCGAACAACGCCACCGCAAACACGGGCACCAGCGTCAGCCCCACGGTGGCCGTCACGTTGGCGAAGAGTGCCGACACTCTGGAGATGAGCCTCACCGACCCCACCGCCGCCACCTGCCATTTTCACCGCCATGCCGACCACCTTCGCCACGTACCTCGCCCTCCCGCCCTTGAACGCCGCCACCTCCGTCGTGATCGTCCGCCACTCCCCCGACGCGAACAGCCCCACCACGCACACCACCGACGCCACGAGGCTCGTGTACATCTGCATCGCCAGCACCCAGCGCAGGGACTTGGACCGGATCACCTTCTCGAAGGTGAGCTCAAATTGGGACAGCACAAGCGCGACCAAAGCGGAGGCGGCTAGCGTGAGCACGAAGCCGGCCGGGTACTTACTGTGCGGCACATGGCTGCGGCACATGGCTGGCGGTCTCGTCTGACCCGGCCATGCCGAGCAGCGCGGCGGAGAAGGTCAGCACGACCACCGAGTTGGCGATGAGCGCGGTGAACTTCTGCGCGTTGACCAGGCGCGAGGTCACGGCGTTGAAGGCCAGCGGCGTCGCGGCCAGCAGCGCGAAGGTGGACACGGGCAGGTAAAAAACTCGACCTGCCGGGGGTAAGACCGCCCCCGACGGCATTTTGCTAAGGAGGAAAGCCTCTCACGCAGGCCGAGAAAACCCCCGAACCCCCTCCCCATCCATACACAGGGACTCAGCTGGCCGTTGTGAGCTGCGGCGCGAGTCTTAACCATGTGCTTTGAACTGGGGAGGACGAGGGGATTTTTTTTCACCTCACTGCCAGCAGTGAACATAATTCGCGTTACTATTCACTGCTACAGTGTCCCCGTGAGGCACCCGGTGAGCACCGCTCGAACCCGGGTGGGCGCGCGCGCGGCCTTACGGCTGGCGCAGCTAGCCAACTGAGCTGGGCTCAGTTCTCGACACGGGCAGGTAGAGCACCGCGTACGAGTACATGAGGTTGTTGAAGCCGATGAGGACGTCGAGGCCGGCGGAGACAGCCACCATCTTTGACACTGCTGGCTGGTACGCCTCTGGCGACGGTGGCTGCGTCAGGAGGAGCGGGATCACCAGCAGTGGCGCGCCGCCGGAGACGGCCAACGTGGCCATCCACTTGCTGTTGCCGCCGGAGTTGCAGTAGAAGCGGGCGAGGAGGGTGCCAATGGTCTGGGCACACAGCAACATCACCATGTCCACCACCACTGTCATCCACCACCATATGCTGCCTCTCTTCCACCGGCGTTTCGATCCATCGGCTCGGATACCCTCCTCATGGTCTGTCATCCCTGATGAAAACAGATTTCTTCTTTTTTAGCTAGAATGGGAACAGGTTGAGAGCATAAACGGGAAAGATCTTTATGCGGGTGCTTTGCTTGTCGTTTACTCCGTGCTGGCTCAGGACGGCAGCGTAACAAGAACAATTGCAGTCTAACCAGGTTTCTTACAGGAATTGCAGTCTAAGTTGGACTAGATCGACCCATCAAATATTCAAAATGACAAGACTACAAATCTGACTGGGATTTCAAAATCATGGAGGAAATACGAAAACCACAGCGAAAGCAAGCAGATAAAAGGAGGCTTTGCTTGAACGTACCGAGTTGAATCTCCTGTGCATGTGTCATACTGCAGACTGATCTCAGACAACACAATGATGAGAGACTCCTGCCCCCAGCAATGCTCTGGTTGTCTTCAACACTTTCGAGTACTAGTAACCTGCATCCCTTTTGTAGAATTCCGGCAACATCCAAAAAGGGTCTTTTGCTAAAAGCAGTGCTACACCTTCAAAAAAGTTTTACTTAAATGCTGGACACTGTCTATATGGCAAAATATAGTTGGTTGCATGATTTTTATTAGTATAATTCAAGTAGGCACTTGTTAAAAATTCACTGATATGTCAGTATTTTGTAAAATTTTTGTAAAAACTTTTACGTAGATGTAGCATTACTCCTTGCTATATTAGTTTTTGCCCCTGTCACTGTCCTGCCAGTTTCAACAGAATAGTGATTGCTGACACGCACCGTTGTCGCATTACGTTGGAGAAACTCCTGTGCGTGTGTCATACTCCCGACTGAAACTCAGATACAATCTCAGGATGAGAAATTCCCGCCACAGCAATGCTAACGTAGTTTGGAAGACTTTTTGTACTAGTAATGATCAACGAACGTCATGCTCCTTGGCACCGTATGTATGGATCCCAACATTTTATAACGACAAAGGGACATGTTTCCAGTACCGCTTCCATATGTCAATCCGATGACGGGTCAAACTTGTAATATAAAAACAAACGAGTTGCATGCTGTGCCGGATAAGTTGTTTTCCATTATCTAAAGAAAAATAGAAATGCTTCTCTTCAATCGACTGAAATCGGGAAAGATTTCTGTCAAATTTGCTGTCGGTTAGGGCGACGTCCACCACTCGCCGGAAAACTTAGCGGCACACTCATCGAATTGAAACTGCATAGTTTGTACCTCATGACGTCGCCTCCTTGGACCATAGAGACCAACGAGCACCAGAGAATTCAGTAGGCGGTGAGTTGGAGAATATAGCGGCACGGCGGTTGCTAGAGAATTTAGCATAGGCAGTGGCGGAGGAGCCGGAGAAAATGGCAATGGCGGGGGATCGGAGGTGCCATCATGTAGAGATAAAAGGGCAGTTGCTCGAGTGAGAGGTGGAAGATGATACAAAAACCGTAGATTGTGGCTCGATGGTTGAGGTTGTCGACCAAAATTTTTAAGTATTGACGCTTCCAAAAAAAAAAATCTAGCTTTGCTTTCCCTGACACTACGAACCCCACCCATCTCATTGTACACACGTTCTAGACAAATATATGTTTAACTAGCGTAATGCCCGTGTGTCGCCGCGGACCTGTCAAGCTACAATGAGCGCTGCTATACAATATTGGTGATTTTAAGTTTTTTATTAAAAAAGGAAGTTGTTCTAAAGGACTAGCCAAATTAGGAACAATTCATATATCATATGTTGTTCTTGCGACCGTAGTAACTAACTATTTTTTCAAGGCGCAATGGAATCTGATACTGTCAAGCATATTACAATGAACGCTGCTATACAATATTGGTGATCTTAAGTTTTTTTTTAGGAAGTTGTTCTAAAGGACTAACCAATAAATTAGGAACAATTCATATATCATATGTTGTTCTTGCGACCGTATATTCGTAGTAACTAACTATTTTGTCATGGCCCAATGGAATCTGATAGTAGATGATATAGTTGAAAATTGTCATTTGATCCCCTAGACCAAAATTAATATAATTTTGACACAAAATGACACACGGCTGAACTGACCAATATATTCTTAGGGCGTTAGAACTAACCGACCAAGGCAATAGCAAAGGAAAACACACATGTATCAACTCTCATGTGTCAAGTGCCATCTGTCATGTCTAATAGGAGAAATATACAACTTATCCTGCCTATTCTTAAAGAACAAACCTTAGAGCACTTCTAAAGAGAATAAACCTTCAAAACTGATGTTGAGTTCTCAGCATGACACAATAGCATATTGTTGATCCAGGCTGGGTTAATACCTCTAGAAGCAAAGCACGATGACTCATATCTCGGAGCATAACTTGTTTTGCGGGTTGGTTGATTGATTTGCATCCACATTTGCAAATGCGAATTGAACTACAATCGATCCGACATGGTCAGGCTGCCGATCTCATGAAAAGACAGAGCACGTAGACACACTGCTTGAGTCAAACTGCAGTAGGTACTTTACTGCCATCCCCAACGTCATGCATATTAGGGTCACAAACTTTTTTCCACTGGATTAAGGAGTGGATGTTGAGGCTTTCGGTTTCAGAAACAGTCATAATCACAGCAGGGTCACCGAAGTGATGACTTTTGGTTTCATAAAAGGAAAAGAAACTGATTGAATGGAAACTGCAGTGGCAGAATTAATTCTTTTCCTACGCAGTGATGGATTTTTTTTCCCTTGGCAGACTGGAAGAGAAGACCTACTAACGACTAGAGATAAGAACGCATGAGCCCTTTTTGTAATCAAATCTATATCGGGCATAACTTCTGCCGTCTGATTATTAACATGTATTCCCGGCAAAGGTCGGGCTATATGGATAAGTGGACTGATCTGACTGCAAAGACTATCCCTCTTCCCTAGAATTGTTTTTTTCACCCCTTTGTTTTTCAAGAAAAGCTTCAATCCGAGGAAGCAGTCGCTATCATAGGAATAACCTGCATCCCTATTGTAGAATTCCGGCAAGATCCAAAATAAAGGGTCTCTTGCCATATTAGTTTTTGCCGTGTCACTGTCCAGCCAGTTTCCCCAGACTGGTGATTGGCTATACTCCGAGTATGTTCAACTACTGCAGCTCTGAGTGCATTGACTAATGGGCTTATTGCAGCAGCCGCTTGATTGGATGCAAAAAGTTTTCTTCACAATTGTTTCTACATCTTCCCTAGATTGACTAGCTAATACTCACGACGACTAAGGGTCCGTTCGCCTGCTATTAGACCCCCTCTAAAAATTAGCGTTGTCACATCAAAAAAATCTTGCTATTTAAAAATATTTGAATAGTTAAATAACAAAACCTTTTTACAGGTGGGCTCAACTTTGAGAGACGAATCTAATGAGCCTAATTAATCTACTTTTATTAATCTGATGCTACAGTAAACATCTATTAATTACGGCTTAATTACCGTTATTAGATTCGTCTCGCGAATTAGACGGGAGTTCTGATGTTAGTTTTGTAATTAAACTTTATTTAATACCTTAAATAGTAAAATTCTTTTTTATGTGATCCCTCTAAACACATCTCTAAAGAAATGAACACACCCTAAGATGTAACTGTCTGTATCGGTGAAACAAACACATATAAGCCACTGACGGAGATTAAGAGTCCAAAGTGAGCCATGCCCCCCGCACCCCCCCAACCTAAACAAATTGCACAATAGGAATAGTATTTTTTTGGTTTTTTCTTCATAATCCCTTTTAGGACGTGTTTGGCATGGCTCCACTCCAAAACTCTGGGTTGGAGTTGGATGGAGCCAGCCAAACACCTCAACTCAAAAAATTGATGGAGCAGCTCAACTCCATGGAGTTGGTGGAGCTCTAGTTCATTTTGGTGGAGTACCTCTTTCCCTACTCCAGAAATAGCCAAAACCAACTCCACCACAGAGTTCTATAGAGATTACCCACCACTGCCACTGGTTACACAAGAAAATGATTCGCTTCTATTCTCCCCGTCCCGCTCCCTCACGAACTCGTACGGAGTCCATCCCTTCTCTCATGCGCACGCCAGCCAGAGCTTCGGCCTTCTCTCGCTGCCACCGGCCAGAGCGTCGCCGGACTTCTCCCGCCACCGTAGGGCTTCTCCCAGGAGCCTCCGCCGCCGGCCAAGACCCGCGGCGCGCCGCAAGCGAGCCGCAGGGAGCCGCCAGGGCACGGGCATCGCGCGCGAGCCGCCGGACCCCGCCCTTAGCGCCGGAGCCACCATCCTTCCCCACCAGATTCCACCAGACCCGCCGGAAGCCGCCAGCCCCACCGGACGCCGCCAAGCCCGCCGGACCCGCCCTGCCAGCCTGAGATTCGCCGGCCAAGATCTCTGCCGCACTTCACTCGTCGACGCAAGGAGCCTCGCACCGCTCGGCTCCTCGCCGCCGTTGACGGCCACTAAGTGCCATAATTAGCCGTCAATTATCTCGGGAAATAAAGGAGAACTAACATGATCACCTCATATTTTGTTTAAGAATAATGTAGTTCCACATGTCCTTGGAGTTTATTTGGTGCAGGTGGAATGCATGTGTAAATGAGGTGAAACCCTAGGCGAACCGGCGAAAACCAAAACGACGAATATTTCCGGATTCCGCCACAAGGGAGAAGGGGCCCAATTATTCAAAATTCAAATATATTCAAGGCCAATACCATAAAGATTGAAGACCAGGAGGCCCACAGGAACCAGCACGAAGAAGGCCGGGTCCAGCTGAGCCAGGCCCAGGTCTGCCGACCTGGCCAGGTCGGCCGAACCCTGGCCGGCCCAGCTGGCCCTGGGTTTTGGCGGGCGATCTATTGGCGCCTTTTTCCACCGACTTATTTTGGCGCCTCAATTTTCCTGCCTTCGGAGCCGCCTCGGGGGCCTATAAAAGGAGGGGACCCCCCCCCCCCCCCCCCCCTCATTTGAGACACACACCGACGGATCAAATTCCACTCTCCACCGTTTGTATTTTTTAGCCAAGGGCTGTGAGTTTAGTTCTAGGATAGAGAGAGTTCCAAAGTCTTCTTTGGAGTGTTGGAGCTAGCTACTTCTATGCTCCTTTGTAAGTCTTTTGTACCCAGTACAATGGATATCTCTTCTACTTATGGATATGTTCATCGTGTTCATCATGATCTATGCTTATGTTCTTCGTGTTCATGCTCATGTTCTTCGTGTTCGTGTTCATGTTCATGTTCTTCGTGTTCATGCCGTGGATCATTATGTTTAATATATTCATGTGTATCATGTTTATACTTGTGTTCTTGCCTAGACTTAGTCATATGCATGTTAGGGTTTAGATTGCTGTGTCAAGGTATAAGGTTCATAGTCCTTTGGGATATCCTAGTTGGGAGTCATATGCCAACTAGGGTATTACTCAACAGCTTAGGCGTGGTGCTTAGGCTAGAGAGTGCTATCGAATGCTGCGTGTCCCACGGAAGCGAGGGGTTCGGGCGGGTAGTGACAGCCCCGTCCGATAGTAGTGTACCTCCCCGTCCGGGCACGATATCGTAGGGCTTAACTTGGCCGGAGTCTCCCTGTGGATGCAGGGGTTAGCCGGTGCCCACTTGTGCCTTGGTTAGCATAGCAGTCTAGGTCTATGTTGGCGTTTCTTGCGCACAGAGATTAAATTCAACTTCCGCAAGCGCACGGAACACCGTTGTAGCATTTCACCCAGGAGTATTCCCAGTGTATCGTATTTATATTTCCACAGGGAAAGATGGCTAAGAATATCATTAATTAACAAAGAATTATCTATTATTTATAACTTGCAAACTAAACCAAAGCATGGGTAAAGATGAAAGATATGATGGGCGGCAAGCAAACACACATAAGGATTCTATATGAAGATAAAGAGATAGAACTAATTAACTGGGAGGACAACGAGAAGAAGGGTATCAGCCTAGGGTTACAAATATCTATTTAAGCTTTCATTACAGATACATTCAAGCGCATCGGGGCACGGATGTGTCATAGTGGCAACCAAGATCACCACCATAAGGAACCACCCGCTATAATTAAGACACCGCCTGTCCAACCCGGACGTGGTGGATTACAGAGACCGGTGTAGCTGTCACATACACTCGCGGCTACCATCCTCCGTAGGGTTGGGTGCACACTCACGCCAAGAACTAATTCCTTGAACCATACAAGCAACTATCCTAGATAACTTACTCCACCGGAAGAGAGCAAGCCAACCTTACATAACAAATCTATGTGAATTGTGTAAGCATTTGCGGTGCAAACAACCCATGCAGATAGACCTACCATACACAGACGTGGCGCCAACACAAGAATTTCTCTATAATTATTACTTAAATAAATAAATGTAAACTAAAAAGAAAACTAAATTAAATAAGAAAATGAATAAATAGGAAAAATAATTATATTAAATAAAATCTAATAAAAGAAAAGATACAAGAGAGCTTTACCCAATATCCGAAGAAAACTCCGGAACTCCGAGGGAAGCTCTCACTTCTACTCTAACTCCCATGACCAACTAGCCTACTCTACATTGTGGCACAAGTGGAAGTGACTCCTTGGAGAGGAGTGTGTGTGAAGGTGCACTTTGGAGTGAGGGAGGGGTCCTCTATTTATAGTGTGGAGTTGCCTTGGGAGAGTGGACAAGGTTCCTTCATGCTTGGAGCATTTCGTGGGATATTCCTTTCTTGCCGACGTCCCCTTGCTTGGCCGGCGCGTCAAGTAGCTTGTCACCGACTCTGGAACCGACTGGAGGAAGATTGGGCCGTTTCGAGATTAACTTGGGCCGGCCGGCCAAGTGTTTGGGCCGGCCGGCCAACTGTTTTCTGGTTTTCCTCCAATCTTGCGCGAGGCATAACTCCTGCTCCCGAACTCCGAATTGGGTGGACCAAAAGCCCATTTTGACTATCTCGACGAGGGCTTTGACATGGAGGGATCAAATTTGTGATTTGAATAATTATTTTTTGATGTTCCACTAATTCCTTATTTCTTGCGTCAAATGTCATCGAGATGTCCGAGCAGGACCTTGTTTATCTTGTGCTTTTTGTATATTTGCTTTTTATCCATGATTGTAAGCACAATTGCACCAATATTCCTATGTACCTTGCAAAACAAGATCACATCCAAAACTTGTGGAACATTATTAGCTTAATGCAAGAAACATTGGTGCATACCTTTTATTCGTCGATAAATTACGGTCATTTTATGATTTAACGACCGTCAACAGTCTAGCTTGTATATAATTAAGTGTATGTGCATAGAATAGACCATCATGAGTAGAAGTGCAGTTAGGAACTCCCTGTCTTAGTCTTATTCTCATAAGCCCTAGCTATTCTTTATTTGAGATGGAATCCGTGTGTGTCCCTACCTCTTTATCCATATGAATATGTTTACCCCTGTCTTATTACATTTGTCTCATCAACTGCTTAGTGTAACCTATGAGTAATTCTAAGTACAACATCATTTGAATAATGATTTCCTTTGGGAGAACTATAAATGACGGCCATTGGAGCAATCCAATGGTGAAATGCTACAATGGTATTCTCCGTACGCTTGCGGAACCCTTCCTTGTGAAGGACATACCTAGACTTAAACGTGGAATCCTAGTCTGTCTTAGATATCTGTTAAGTTTAGCCAAACAAGTGTTTATGTCTTGTTGCTAGTTATTATTGGCTAAGCAGCTCCCGCGCTGATGGATGTCGGTGTTATCCTTTGCGATACGTAGGGGAGTGCTTAGTTAGTAATAATTAACACAAGTCTATAGATTGTTTGGTTGGCTACGCTGAGCAGGTATCCATCTTTATTCATTAAAGGCTTAGGATCTCCAGCATGTACAACCCACAGACGGGGGGTGCGTCTCCAAGCACCTCGAAGCTATCATACAGACAGATACAAAAACAACCCATACAACCCACAGACAGAGAGTCCGTCTGTAAGTTGTTTAATGCTTTGTATATACCTAAGACCAACTACTAATGTATTTTTGTATACTATTGTGTGGCTATTTTTCTCTTTGCTTTTTTTTCTTCTTCCTATTTTTTCTCCTTTCTTATTTTCCTTTCCTTTTTCTCCTTCCTATTTTTCCTCCCCTTAATTCCCTTATCCATTTACTGAAAGCAGCACGTAGCAAGCAGCTCGCTTTCCTAGAGCTCGAGCAGCCCCATTCATTGTAAGCAGCGCGCAGCAAGCAGGCACGTACGCAGGACAGGAAGCACCACGCAGCTAGCAAGCAGCACGCAGGACAGGAAGCAGCACGCAGCACACGGCAAGCGGCATGTACGCAAGCACTCGCCCGTCCGCGCCTGGGAGAACGGGACCTGAGCGTCGCTTCGCCAGGCGACGGGGACGGCCGTCTCCTCACGCGCCAGGGTTCTTTTTGCAAATTAGGCAACATAAAGACGGGCTTACAGACGGGGTTGTACATGCCCTTAGGAGCCGTTCTCCAACAGGCATATCCTGATATCCTTGTTAAGGATTATCACATAAGCAGCTCCCGCGCTGATGGATTTCGATGTTACCCTTCGCGGTCCAGCGGTGCCCTTAGATGGCACAGAGGGGAGTGTTTATGTGGTAACACCTGGCAAGAGTCAGTTATATGTCTGGTGTGGCTCTTAAACGTAAACACTATTTCTGGCGCCGTCATCAGGAACACCAACCTGGTGGCGACGTTAAGAAAAGTCAACAAGCGTCTCTAGCGTCGTTACCTGGGGATCTCAAAACCTAGTGACGACGTTAAGGAATGCCAACAGCCGCCCGGCAGCTCCGCGCCGCGCAGCAGCCCCGCGTCGTGCCGCCTTGATACGCTCCGTGCCGCCCAGCGCCGCCAGGCAGCCCCGCGTCGCGCTGCCTCGATCCGCTTCGCCGCGCGCACGAGATGCCAGACCTCGCCCTTAGCGCCGGACTGGTCCCCGCTGCCCCAGACCCGGACCCTGACGACGCCCCACCGCCGGGGAGCGCCGCCGTGCGGAAGCAGGCTGGAATGGCGGTCCGGCAGATGGGGAGCAGATGAGGAGCAGGATGGCAACGGCGGTCCGGCCTGCGGCCTGGTAGCTATGCTGGGTGCGGCGAAGTGGACCTGGTGGCCTCGATGGCGGTGTGGCCTCGACGGCGGGGAGGATTTCGGGGACGGCGGAGTGGACCTTGTGGCCTCCACGGCGATCTCTCCTCGACGGCGGGGTGGACCTGGTGGCCTCAACAGCGGGGTTGACCTAGTGGCCTTCACGGCGGGAAGGATTTGGGGGCAGCTCGCTTGGCCATGGTATCTCCTGTTCGGTGCTCTGTTTTGTTATCGCCGAAGGAAGAAGATAGTGCCAAGGAAAGAAAAGAAATAAAGATAAAGACGATGACATGTGGGGTCACGAGTTAGGGGCAATATTGGCAATGTATCTTGAAAAAACTGTTTTCTAGAGCTGAGGCACCTTGCTAGCCAAACACCCTCAAATACTGCTCCAACTCCACTACAGAGTTGCTCCAGGGTGGAGGTTTGAAGTGGAGCTGCTCTATTGTGGAGTGGAGCTATGCCAAATAGGCCCTTAATTACATGGGCTGCCTCCTGGCCTGGAGCTGAAGCTCCGTCACTGCAGGGAGTTGTGGGGTCCAAATTTTGTGATCTTATCAACAATGAAAACCTTCAACTGCCGTTAGCGCGACCACGCGATAGCTACGCGGCCCGGCTTCCTAAGCACTTGAACAACGAGCGCGGCCCTAGGCATGGCCCATTAAACTCGACCCTTCTTCTACCTCACATCCAAATGGAGGTGCCGGCAGTAGCGGCGGCCAGCAGCACGAGAGCTGGCGGTAGCAGCGGCGGAGCGCGGTGGCCGAGCAAGCAACGCTGGAGGTGATTTATTGCGGGTGGTGATGCTAGAGGGCGACGGAGAACACAGTTTCCGGTGAAGGGGGTGGCAGAGCGCGGCGGCTGGTTGGTGGTGCGATGCAGCGGTGAGGGGCTTTATGGTTATCGTCAGCGGGGTTAACGATTCAGTTTGCCATGGGTGGGTTCCGGCAGCTCTCCCAACGACCATATTTAGGGTTTCAATTGGGGGGGGGGGGGGGGGTACTTTGATGGTAACGGGCGAAGCAGGCGGCGGGGGCGAGGAAAATAATAGCAGGCACCGGTGGACACGTGGTGGGTGACGGCGCCGGTTGCGCGCGTTAACCATCATGTCCTATCAACAACCATTTAGAAACTGTGCAAGTTTTTAAAATAATAATGCAGACATGAACTCCAGAAGCACTAATTATACTAATTAAGCATCCAACGATGAAAGAAATAAAACAATGAAAAGAACCAAATATAAGCAAATGAAAATTCTATGACCGTTATTTTCTTGACATTATGGATTCAGCTGAAGCGCGAGTATCTAAAAGCAAATGAAAATTCTATGACATTATGACCATTGTTTGTTTGACCAAATATAAGCAATTGAAAATTCTAGGGAGTGTCTGTTTTTCATGCACGTATTTTTAGACGTCCCGTTCAGTCGTCGTAATTGTAGTATATGAATCTTGTAATTGCAGTTTATGAATACTGTAATTGCAGTATATGAATAATGTAATTGCGCGAATTGACAGATTACAGGCAACCGACACAAATTACAGACAACCGACAGAGTTAGATCGGATGGCTGACAAACATCGACTGAATGGGAGGTCTATTTTCAGGCGCCTGAAAATTAGCATTCCCGAAAATTCTATGACCGTTGTTCGTGCTCTAACTCTATTCCCAAAACAACGATTTGTTATTCACACATTAGTGGGACGTGGAAAATGTCTGATCATATTTACAATTGAATTTTTTTGCATATGCTTTCCTTGTCATAACGTATATTGAATTATAGTACTATGTGTTTGGCTTAGAAAAATTACAAATTATGATTCAGTATTATGTAATATTTAAAAAATCATTGGATAAGTTTATTACGATTCAAAATTAATACGACCAACCTGTATTCTATCATAGGTGTCCTACTCGGATAGTACTCTCTCTATTCTTAAATTGTTGTCACCGTTGACTTTTTCATTTATGTCTGACCATTTGTTTTATCCAAAATATTTGTTCGAGTATGCAAAAATATAAGTTATGTTCATTTTTTCCTTTAGTGGTAAAACAAATCATAACAAAATATACGATACATTTTACACTTTTTCAAATAAGACGAATAAATCACACGTAACCAAAAAAGTCAATGGCAAGAGCAATTTAAAAATGACATGAGTATGTTATACTATTGACTCGTGATCAGATCGTTACTCTAATCAAACTGGAACTCCAGGGCTTCTCCAACAGAGCTGTCTGCCTGCAGCGACATCACCTTCTGGATCACATGACCCGAACGCTTTTTTACAGGCCAAACTTCCAAGTTTTGATAGTCGGAAACGAAAGAAGATCCATACAACGTTTCATTTTACCTGTGTATGAATAATCTATGCTTGTTCTCGTTTTAGATACTTAGAATCATACCTTGAACGGGCGACAGGAGGGACCCAGATATTCACTTTTTATGTAGGCAATTTTCAAAGGAACTTATTGGCTATGTTTCTGAGGGCAGCTGCAGCATAAGTATACAACAAAAGAAATCATCAGGCGGACAAGCGTGAAGCTAGAAACAATAACCCTGGATATTGCAAATAAGGGATGGGAAGCCTCTCGTCCCTGTAGCTCCTTCTTCCTTTCTCGATCCAGTTCCAAATCCCAACTGAAAATCCACCTTCCTCCATCAGAAGCTCAGCCATAGGTTAGATCCGGCCCCTCTCCCTCCTTCTCCGGCCGCTGCCGGCGTTGGTTGGGTGGGGGACCCTTCGTGTACAGTGGTAGTCTAGGTTCGTATGTAGTTGTTGCTTGAGCACATCTGCTGTCGCCCATCGTTGCCGTTTTCGGTGTACGATTTGTCTCCTGTGCGGCCGGATTTGTGTTTGTTGTCCTCCCTTCGGGTGTTGCCGTGATGGCTAGTTTCCCCGTTGGTTTCCTTGCTGGCGGGCGTATCCTCCCCTTTTTGCTTCTTCTCTGTTGGTTCTTTGCAGGTGCCATGGAGATTGTGCTCGCTCATGTGGCTTTTGGCTTCAGTTTCCCAACCCGAATGCTACCCCTCTCTGTTGTGGGTCGATCGCTTCTTGCTGATCCCCATCTTATTGTTGGGAGGGGTCATGCAGTTCGGCCCGGTGAAGCGTACTCTAAATCTACGGCCGGACTTCCATCTTCCTCTGTGGATGCAGGTTCTGAGGCGACCTCCGGGTGGACCGCCGGTGTGTCAATCATCCTGCATGAAGAGGCTTTATCCCGTCTGCGGCGCGGTTGCTCGCCGGCCTTAGGTCGTGCTCGCCGTCTGGTCTCGTTTGTGGACGGAAGCATCCTGGTTGGTGATTCTGTTGCTGATGCTTCTGTTGCTTCCAATCTCCATGCTTTGGAAGCGGCGGCGGCGTCGGTGCTGGCTCTGCCGGCTTCCTTGGCGTTACATGTTAGCATTAAGGGCCTGCTACTAGTTGTAACTTTATCTTATGCCCTTTTCAGCTCTTTTAAGGACCTAGGTGAAACATGTATTTCTTGTGAAGGTCATTTTGTAAAACGTTGATGTACCTGCAAATCTCTACTCCTTTAAAAACCGCAGTTGGTGGCTGGTGGTGGTCGTGGCCTCGCCTCCTCAGTTTAGCGCCGACATGTGGGCCCAATCTCCCACGACCCGCCCTGGCTTCTGTCCGAAGCCCACACGCCGCACCCGCACAGCCCCTCCACCCCCTCCTTTTCCTCTGCGCGCCCGTCGGCCGCGGCCTGCCCTCTCCACTCCCGGCCCGTCGCGCGCCTGCGGCCGCCTCCTCTTCACATCGCCGCCCATCCCCCTCTGCCGCGCCGCCCATCCCCCCGCTGCCGCGCCGCCTCGCTCTCCGCCGCGACGGCCCGCCGCCCCCACGCTACCCCCGTCGGCGCGGGCCGACTCAGCTGGAGCAGGTCGACGAGGGAGCGAACGGGGGAGCGTCGAGCAGGCGGTGGTCCTCCCTCCCGGCGACCATCTTTCAAAGACAAGCTTTCTTCCCCTTCGCGAATCGAAGATGGAGCAGCACGAGATGCCCAGTGAAGCTCGGCACCCAGGGCCTCGATTGGGCGCTGTCCGCGATGACGATTGGGCGGCGGCGCCGTCCCCTGCGTGGGAAGATGGGTGGCGAGAGGCACGCGGCGGGGAGGGAAGAGAGGTGCCGTGCTCCTCCTCCTCTCCGCGATGAACGGCTCCGCTGCGCGGGGCGGGGCGGCCTGCAGCAGCGAGAGAGCGGAAGCTTCTGCGCCAAATCGATCTTCCGCATGCCTAATCGAAGGATTAAGCCCCGAGGCCCTACCCAGTTCGTCAACCATGGGCACGAATTTAGGATGAGGAAGAGCACCAATTTTGGTGGAAGATGAAGCTCACCGTGAGCAACATAGGCCATGTGTAGCTTTGCCTCAGCAGATGACTCTGCGTACTCGAAGAAAGAGGTCGTCAGCGTGGCTGGGAACTGGGCGAGTGATTAGCTAACGAGGCAGCAGCACGCAAGCTTCCTGCGACGCGACGGCGCGGAGCGTGCCGGCGCCGGTCTGTGCGGCGCGGCCTGCAGCGGCAGCGCGACGGTGCGGAGCGTGGCGGCGAGAGGAGCGGCGCGGGGCGGGCCTGCGCGGCGCGGCGCGGCGACCTGCGCGACGGTCCTACGGCGAGAGGATCCAGTTATGGACTTCGGTTGGAGATGCTTGTCTTTGGGTGTTCTATGTTGAAGGTGAGGAACACCTATTTGAGCTTTTGGGTTTCAGTTTTAGATCTTTAGCATTGAAGTCAGTCAAAGGCAGATAGCAGCAATTTTGCTTTGTACTGATGGTTTGCGGAGAAATCGAGAGAAGAGAGGGAGAAGAAGACGGAAGACCGATTTTGCGAGTTCCTGATGCAAGCTGATGGATGGTGGCAAAGGATTTCAGGCAGCGGTAGCTGTGCGATTGCGTTGGGGAACAAGACAAGTAGGGGAAAAGAAAGGCGGCGCTGGATGCGTGAGTGCCCTGGGCATGGCCGCATGGGGATCAGGATTGGTTAGGGTACGTTGGTGGGCTGAATGGGCTAGAAAATGGAAGCCACATCGCTTTGAAGCATGTGATGCAAATGCAACAATGAAAAATGTTTGAATAAAACGTGTACAAAATTGTAGTTATATGAAAAATTGCATGCAAAAGTTCACACTTGCCATAGTTACTGTACAATGCTATGAGAAAAGGCAGTGGAAAAAAAATACTTCATTTGACGCAAAAATCAAGGCATAATGCTATGAGAAAATTTGCTTACGAATTTGATTACTTTATTACTACCAATTATATAATCTTATAGAGATATTCAGAACAAAATAGTGGGTTAGGATTTCATTTTTCCGTAGCAACGCACGGGCATGTGACTAGTGCAATAGAGAACTTTCTAGTGCCCCTTGTGGGCGGTTTGCCTTCAAAAAAAAAAAAAGGGATGGAAGCATGATAATAGAATTAGCCTAGATACATGATTCCAATATACATGTGTCATAAACCAGCAACGAAATCTGTAATAACTAAGGTTGTGTACGTTATCAGTGGCGGACCTACTATTGATGCACGGGTATGCCCAGGAATACCCAATAATTTGTGCAAATCACTCTTTTGGACACTGCACAATACTGTTTAGGCACTGTTTAGCTACTGTTGGTTACTGTTTAGGCGCTGTGTCATTGCTGTGCATACCCACCTCGGCCGCGCTACTGGGTCCGCTACTGTACGTTATGTAGTGGCCAGAATATATTTCCATTTTCTAAAAAAAAAAAAAAGCAACCATGTGCTAGAACGGACCTCCTGTATGGCACTGGAGTGCTATGTAGCAACCGAGCACCCAGCCCACTACGGCCCAACAGGATTCAGCAAAAACTATTAAGGCCCAATAGAAAAAAATAAAGAAATTGTGCTCAATTGGCAATATCCAGGGTTATTGTTTCAACAATACAAAGATATTTCTATGAGGCCAGTTTTAGGAGAGGAGCCATAACTGACCGAGACTTGCTGCATAAAAACATATATAAAAAAAGGAAATATACCAACTAAATATACCTCTGATCGACTAAACATGATCATCCATCCTTGTGTAACAATTACACTCCCTCCATGTTGTTTTTAGATGACGTTTTAGCCTTGTTAGCAGTTGTGGTTAATAGATGTCGTTTTGTATTTTTTTTCATCAATGCTGACTGTTTTGCCCCTGGTAAGATACTCCAGTCCGCTTGAGGCGATGCCCTCGCGCGGGACGCTCCTGAGGCGAACGCACGCCGCCATCAGAAGCCGATGGCTTAGGGTGTGATTGGTTGCCTGCACGAAGCTGGGCCTGGATGGGGAGCGGGTGCAGGCCCATCAGAGCCAGCATCCAGCGGACCAAGCACTCTATAGTTTGGTTGGCTGCACCAGGTTGGGCCAGGCCCGACTGTGCATTTGTTTGGTTGGCTGCTTCTGGGGTTGGGCTGCATGAGCGGATGCACCTTTGTTTGTTTGGTAGCCTGCACTGATTGGCTGGTTCGGCCCAGATTCGCGCCACGGCTTTCAAATTTGGCGGGAAAACACATATAAATGAGTTTGAGCGTTCAGTTAGACTTGGTTATACAGTTTTTTGGCGCCAACAAGGAAAAATGCATATACCATAATCAAAATTTGCTAGAATAACACATCCAAATATTTCATAAATGAAAACAGTATGAACATGACAATAATTTGTTGGGATACAATATTTTCTTCATGACATGACAACATTTGCAGCACATGTCAAAGTACTCACTATCCAGGATACAAGTTTTCTACTCCCTCCGTCCCACAAAAAATGGCATTCTAGTTTTGTCCTAAGTCAACTATTTGAAGTTTGACCAAACTTTGATGAAAAAGTACCAATATTTATAATGTAAAAATTGCATCATTGGATTCATCATGGAATATATTTTCATGTTATGCATATTTAGTGTCATAATGTTGATACTATTTCCTATAAGTTTGGTCAAAGTTAAGATAGTTTGACTTAGGACAAAACTAGAATGCCATTTTTTGTGGACGGAGGGAATACATAAGTTTGAGGCAGAGGTAAACAATAACAAAAATGTGTGAAAAAGGACCTCATAGGATTCGAACTCATGAGCCTAAGCACAAGTACTAGTGATGCAACCACTGGAACAAGGAGATACAAGTGGGAGAATTTGCTAATTCTCAGTTAACTGATAATTAGCAAATCTCTCAATCACTTTTGGACCAGTAGTAAGAGGCCACGTGCCAACGACTGGGAAGATTAGGTCGAGCCACGAAGGGACGCGCGCGGGCGCGGGCGCCGGCGCACTACGGACGCGCACGGGCAGCGCCAGCGGCGCGCGGGGTCGGCGCGCAAGCAGCGGAGACCGCGGCGCGCACACTACGGACGCGCACGGGCAGCGCCAGCGGCGCGCGGGGTCGGCGCGCAAGCAGCGAGCGACCCGCGGCGCGCAGGGGCGGCGGCGCACGAGCAGCAGGGGTGGCGACGTGCTACGGCAACGCGTGGGCGGCGCGCGAGCAGCAGGGGCGGAGGCGCGAGCTGCGGCGCGGTGCGCGGGGCTGGCGCGGCCGTCGAAGCGCGGCGGCGTTGGCGCTGCTCGCCATGGTCGTGAGCTGCGGCGCAGCACGGCCACCGGAGCGCGGCGGCGTGGGCGGCGGCGGAGCGCAGGGGTGGGGCGGGCGGTGCGACGCGGCGGCGAGGGCGCTGCCGCGTCGCCGACCGCGGTTTAATGCAGGCGGCCAGTTAGGGTTACCGGGGTTGTCAGGGTTCGCACTCGCCGCCGGTTGTAGAGGTGGTCGGGGGAGGCGGCCGGCACGGCGGCGGGCGGTGGCGCGGCGGGGCGGCGAGGCGACGGGGGCGCCGCCTCGGCTGCGGGCGGCCGGCGGGCGGCCGGCGGGGGCGCGTGGGCGGCCATCGCGGGCGTGCAGTTGTTCTGGCTTAGTTGGAGCCATGGAGGTAGAAGAAGATCCTGAGGTAGGAGAAGATCAAGCCGTACAACCTCGATCCAACGGTAAGAAATATGACTGAGGCAAAGTCAAAAAATCAACTACCTGTGAACAAGACAGACCCGAACCCAACAGCCTATTTAACATGGGTACCAAGGGAAAATACCTCTCTTTAATTAATGTCATCTTAGTATGCTAAATGCTGTCCAAAACGTCATCTAATTGTAATATGGAGGGAGTACCAACTAATGCAAATAGAGATCCTCTCCTAGAAACCATACCGATAATAACGGAAAAGTTCATCTTGCTCTGTCAGTTTGACCCCCGAGCAAAATCATGACTGAGTTAACTCTCCAAACAATTCAGATCGTACAATATACCCCAATTAGAGTTCATCATATTTATTTCTCCACATATCAGTTAAATTGGTACTTAAATTATGCATGATATTATGATAGTTGGTGACACAAAAAGATATGCTAAAATATAACATTGTTTTATATTGTTTGCACAGTTTGATAGTTAATGATACCTATGTATAAGTAATATGAAAAAGTATGCTATAATTATTTTAACATAGCTTTTTATGTAAGCTGTCACCATGCAAACTTTAAGCTTCACACTCCAACTTGTATATTAAAACAAAAAAAATTATAAATGTGTGTTTCTTGCACTAACTTGAATTGTTCGGATGGAATAGATCGAGCCATGATTATTTTTAGGGGTCAAATGGACAAAATGAATTGCAATGAACAAAGAGAACACCTCGAACCAATAGGAACCATGTCCAGGAAATTCATTCTACAAGGAATTACAGAAACCAAAAGTGCGAGTGCAGACAGTTAAGCCATGTACGAAGTAGTAAGTAGACACATTACATTACATATAGGAGACTGAACACATTGCTGCAAACTTTACTTTATATCAATTCTTAGTAGTCAACGACTACATATCGGCAGAGCAGACAGGTCACCATGGTATATCCTTATTAGTTTGGAAACTGTAGCCTGCAACAAAAAAAAAAGGCATTGTAGAGTCTTGCGATGCTATTTTGAACAGTGAATCGTAAACCCTACTATAGCAACTTCAGTTAAATGGCACATCCACAAAGTTCCCAACAAATAACTTTGTCAAGTAATTTTCTACTTATATGGTGGCGAAATATGGATGTATGATTTTCAGGGAAACAGTGTAAATGGCATATTAGGTGCAAAGGTGCAAACAGCAGCCTATGGCCATCGGATTCGGATCGAACAATCTACCATCAGGCGGGCGGCCTCTCTGCAACCACTTATGCAACAACGTAATTCACCTTAGGAGAATCATTATCTCAAAACAATCTCCCAACGTTAGTCTCTCCTCCCCGCACAAACACATCTCCCCTTTCTTCGAGGTTTGAGTTGATCAGAGGAAACAAGGTGCGACCGATAAGATTTCTTTGGCTTCTACTCCTCACCCGATCAATTACCCATGCCATCCACCTCCGTTCTGTTGTGTTCTCATCCTGAGTGCCTATCTGCCTACAGCCGAGTGACTCAACCTGGACAGAACTCTACGCCACAGCCGGTTTGGGAAATGGGAGCCACTATGTTGGTGCTGAAACGGAATGAAGCGTCAGCAATGGCATAGTGCAAAATAAAAGGACTCGAATCCCGTCACATATATAATCAAACTACTAAAAAACGACCAAAGCAAACAGCATTCATGGTTTTAGAAATCTAATCAGATGTGAAATACATCAGAGAAGAAAATCATTAAATAGATGCAAAAAACTTTCAAATAGAACCAGTGAGTGAGTACATAGAAGCCATCTCTCACCAGCATGTTGCATTGAAGTACAAAAGGAAGATGGCCTCAATTTCTTCTTCGAAACTTTGCTCCACACGGCATGGAGGATTTGGTAGCTAGTGATATCATGAGGATGTGGTTGAATGGAGTAAAATCTCATTTTTAAAAATACAAGGGCATAGTAGCACCAGACCCAATATATGTGCTGAATAAGGGAAAAAAAATTGATGAGGGTAATGTTTGCCTGTGGTGTGCATGAGGAATTGATGATTATGTAACAGATTTAGTAGAAACTCATAATACAGGATATAACTGCAAGGTAGGCTAATTTGAGATGTAACTTTAATGTTCCAACTAGCATGACAATGTCATAACTCTTAAGTGTTTTTTACATTTCATGCTTGTTATGCACACATTGGATCATAACAAGCTAGAATAGTATCAAGTAGCTAACTTACATTCAGAATGTCTCCTAGACCGGTGGACGTTGATTTGCTCAATGCATAGACAATGAATTCTCAAGATCCTAATGATTTTGCGAACCCGCTCATCAAATTCTTCACACGTAATCTCAACTACCTTAAGCTTCTTGGATGCAAATGAAGAATTTGATGTATTGTAACTTTCGTCTGCTTCAACCCAATTTTCTGGGGCCTATATCAACCATGGTAGTTAAACAAAACCAACCAATCATGTGTACTAACAAGACAATGACAACAAAATTTTACATAACATATACCTCATGAAGCTGAAGAGTGAGCAATTCTAGAAGCGGCGCATGTTGGAGAAAGCATATAAGTGGATAGAAGTCAACTGCCACACACCACTCATTGAGTAACAAAGTCTTTAAGAGCATCTCCAACAGAAAACCTAAAATTGAAAACCTAAAACTTGTTTTAGGTATAGGAGAGAGAAGATTTTCATGAAAAAATTGTGCTCTTCTCCAGCAGACAACCTAAAACTGGATACCTATAAAGCTTTCTGAGAATACTCTTACTTTCAAGGTCTGTTCTATAAAAATGCCAAGACACAGAAAAACTACAGATAATTACAACATTTCGCAAGGACTTTTCTGCAAAACGTGTGGCCATGGCCTTATCCCTACCACGGCGAGCTCCACCAGCCACAACCTTCAATTCGCCCTCCTCCACCAACATCTCCACCAGCGAACCGCCGCCTCCATGCCCCCCAGCGAGCCGCCGCCCCCATGCGCTCCGACGACGCCACCCTGAGGCCGCCCTGCTCCTCCTCCCTTCCTTGGCCGACGCGGAGGCGAGATCGAGGGCGCGCGGGATGGTCGCCGACGCGGAGGCGAGAGCAGGAGGGCGCGCGGCCGGGAGAAGGAGATGCGGACGGAGCCGGGGCCGGGGGGCGACGCAGGCGCAGCCTCGCGCGGGCGCGACGCGGGTCCCCGTCGCCGACACCATGGCGCGGAGGCGGGCTGGGGAACTTGGCGGCCGGATCCGGTCGCCGGCGGTGGGTTCCGGTGACTTGCGGCGGACGGAGCTGGCAGGGGCGAGGGACGCGGGTGGCGGCGGAAATGTCCGACGCGGGCGGTTGGCCCTTCCCGCGTGTGAGGTGAGTTTTTAGGTTTCCAGTGAGTGGAAACTCAAATATGAGTTCAGGAGAGAGAAATTTAGGTAGAAACCAAAAAATTTTAGGTTTTGGTATCCGTTTAGGTAGTCTGCTGGAGCAATTTTTTGGCCATTTTGACAGTTTTTAGGTATTGGTATCCGATTTAGGTTTTCTGCTGGAGATGCTCTAAGTTGCTAAATATAGGGCAGCACATCAGATCCCTTTTGAAAACAAACTGGAGAAAGTACAAGGGGTTAATTAAAAGGCTCAACAATTTCATGTAGTAATACAAATGAAACACAAGCCAAAAGTATTGAACCTGAAACTAGTCATGGCAAAGTGATAAAAGAAGTCAATATCCACATCACATTCCATAATTTTACGTTTTTATACAGAAAATATTCGTTACATTCTTACTCAAACTGTACCGAAGTATTAATGCAGATTATATGCAAAACAGCATTTGACCTACAAGCACGGGAAAGGTATCTTTAAACATTGGTGGTTTACTCATTTATATGAAACCATAACATACTAATTGCTTTTAATAACTGTTAATAATATTCTATAAAACTTTTCAGTGCTGTCGTGAAATCTATGTCTATGCATAAAATACTTTTCTTTATTATACTCACTCTGATTCAGAAGTACACAATACAAACTAACAAATAGAATCCCTGAGAATATTTGTTAATAACAAAAACATGCCACTTTCTGAAGGAACCATGATGGTTAAATACCATATTAATAACCGTGTGCATAGATGATGTCATAGGCAAATAATAATATACATTGTGCAACATAAATAAGGCATCAAAAGCAACAATGTCAACATAAGTAGGTACAAGCATACCACTGCAGGTTCAGCCACCAGCTCCAACCTCTTAGCCTTAGACAAACCCTTGAAAAGCATACAACCTCTGTTTCCATCACCACTCTCATTACAATTATAGCAGTTATTAGGATTAGAACATGAGCCCCCAAATTCTTCTTTATAACAAATGTCGAAAGTGTCATGGAGTCTGACAAATGCCAATACCAATGACGACATTTTTCCTAGCAAAGGAGTTGAACCATAATTATCAGATAGTTGCAGTTGAAAGAGTCTTGGAGCAGAAATACAAGTCCGAGGGTTCCAGCGTTCAAAGTTACAGTAAATCATGGCCAACTGTACAACAGATGGCGAGAATATCTTCCTAGAGTCAATACAGCAATACTTCAGCACTAGATTCCTCAGTGTCAGGCATCTTGAAAAATCAAGAGTCTTCCTTCTTAATGCTACGCGTGTAAGCATCAGTGTCGTCAAGTGCTGGGAGATAAGAGACTGATTGCTTAGCACCAAATGCTCGTCACCGAAATTTCGATACGACAGCATGAGGATCTGACATTTATACTCGAGAGCTTGTTGGATCCAGGAGCTATACTGTGGTATATCAGAAGTGTAGTCTAATGGTTTGATAACAAAGTAAAACAAATCCAGTGGAGCATTGCGGTCACGAAGGCGCAACAGATTATTCATGAAGCGCTCCAGATTACTGAACTCCTGCTCCGTGAGCTTATCCTTCTTGGTCTTAGGGGCGATGCGCAGCGCAGGTACAGATTTCCAGAGGTGGCGCCAGCGTCGTGCCAGCACACAGGTCCGCACTGCCTGCCGTGACGGCAGGAAGGACAACACGTGCTGCAGGACCTCGTCCGGGAGCACGTCGATCCCATCGCCTCCCCCAACAACAGGATCCTTCTTCTTTCTCCGGCGGTAAAGACTTAATTTTTCCTGTGGCATTATGTCGAACAGGTAGCGACCGCCCTTCCCGCACGAAGTAAGAAACCAAGACATATTGATTCCTAGCTCCATCACTCCACACTATACCAGAAGGACAAATCCTTGAAGCTTCAGCATTACTTTACCTTTGGCGCTTCCATTAGTGGGAACAGGGGGGGTGGCGGACAACGGATCTAGTCCACGCGCTTCAGTTCTTGAGTCCGCCCTTGCTACGCATGGCGCCACCCGCCTCCACCCATTGTTGGCCGACGGCCGGCATAGATTGGATGGGGGTGCTGACTCCTCAGTCCCCAAGTTTCTAGAAGGTACTGGAACCTGACGGCAAGAAGAAGGTTGAGTAATGGGTGGAGGGACCGAGGTGAGGGAGGAGAAGCCGACGAGCGTGCGGAGGGTACTGGAATCACGAGATTCACAAGCGGAATTTTTTTAAAAAAATAATCAATTTAAATCTAATATTGTAAAAATAACACACCCGGAACTAAATTTCCAACATCTAGCCGTTTTTCACGCGCCAAATCTTCTGGCGCGGAACGCACAACAAACGCTCCTGAGCATATGGCGCGTTTGACTGCCACGTAGGCGGGCGACGCCACGTCGGCCGAGGTCGTCGCGAGGGCAGCTGTGGGCCCCATTTAAACGCGCCCGTTCGACCGGCGCGTCTGGCTCTTGAGACACGCCAAATAGGCTGGCGCGTCTGGCGCGGTTAAGGGACGCCCGCGGCTCTTTTTTCTTTCTTCTTCCTTCTTCCTCCTCTTTCTGTTTCAACCGAGCGCGCAACCCTCTGTCGCCCGACCGCCGCCGCCCCTCCCCCGCCCTCCGTCGCCGTCCATTCGCCCCCATTTTGTGGGGGGATCATCCCGTAAGGTATCTCCTCCATTCCCTCTGTGTAGATTTGAATTTCGTGGTGGTTAGGTTTTGGAGTAGTTAGGGTTATTGGCTAGGGTTAGGTAATGTGATGTAATTTGTATGAATGTTGATGAATCGGTTGGTCGGGATCGATTGATGTATAAGGTTGAAATGTGGGATTAACGTGGAAATTGGGTTGCATGGCTTGTTTCAATGTAGTTTGTAGTGTATACATAAATGGTATTTTTTTGTTAGAGCTATGAATAATATGCATTGTTATTGTTGTAGATGAATCGTATTGTGCGTATATTTCATGGAGGGTTAGTTAATGATAGTGGTGAATTCGTTAAGATGCGGGAGGAAGTTTGCTCATTTGATAGACCGCCGTTGTTAAGTGAAGTTGTGACCGGACGCCCTACAACGAAAATGAACACAAAATGATTTACGGCAATGAACAAAATCCGTAAAAATTAACGAAGTTATAGCACCATAAATAAT
Organism: Eragrostis nindensis; assembly: GCA_012490785.1. NCBI lineage: Eukaryota > Viridiplantae > Streptophyta > Magnoliopsida > Poales > Poaceae > Eragrostis > Eragrostis nindensis. Next base: position 543,683 of record JAAXCT010000322.1, read on the forward strand.
GCAAATGGTAAATGAATTGTTCTACCTTCCGCTTCTCTGGCTCCGATTGCTAAAGTCAAGCTCTAGTCGGTGCACGGCAGTGCCAAAACCTACGACCAAACGTGGGCCATTCCCGGGAAATAGTCCCAAGACATTCATCACCACACTTGCAAATCGGGGGATCAACACCTGCCGGAGAAGCCTGCTGGTGGCCCGTTCCTCAAACTATCTAGAGCTTTCCTAGCCCAGAAAGGGTTTGAAGTATCGTCGCCCATGGGATACAAAACTATGACTTCGAGAGAGTTCCCAACCCAGCAAGTGTGCGAGCTTCAACACTACACCCCGGACCCCTTTTGTAGGCAGAGACACAAAGTGAATGGGCATGGATTATTGGAGAGAGTGGCTGCAGCCTATGGCCATGAATTATTGGAGGGATGTGAGCAGTCTTTGGGCATCAATTATTGGAGAGAGGTGCTGCATCAGGGCAATGAATTAGAGCAAGCCCAACAAGCGGCGCATTGACCGATCCTCGGTTAAAATACTATTGTGAGGGAGAGAGAAATGCCTTCTGACACGGCCTTTGTCAACGCTGCGAGCGACGATCGTTGGGCCGTGGTGGGACCCCTGAGTGGTGTTTAATGGGCGCGGCGTTGGGCGTTCTCGGCGCGCGCGCGGGCGCTTAATCGGCTGTGCTTGTCTCTTGTTGGGCTTGCTCTTATAATGAACAGAGGTGCTGCAGCAGGGCCACATTTGACACAGTGATGCAGTGATAAAGGTGACACAGTGGCGCAGTGATGCAGTCTTTATGTCAGTACCACAGTCCAATAATGCATTCGGGGTGCAGTGATCCCATTAAATTTTACAGTGATGCAGTGATAAAGTGATGCAGCTTTTGATACAGTGACGGTCAGTGCCATAGTCCAATAATTCATTGGTGATACAGTGAACATTAAACAATTTTGCTGCCATGCATTTCTGTCCTCTCCAGCTTCGGCTAGAAGACCCTCTGGTCCTGAATAGGCTATAAATACCCCTGGCCGGCTGCAGAACCAATTCGCACCATCACCATACTTTATCCAAGTGTTCATTTCTTTTTTAGTAGTTACTTTGGGAGTTAGAGTAGAGTAGAGTAGAGTGAGAGCTCTTTCGGACTTCCGTAGTCTTTTCGGAATTTTAGTATAGCTTTTTGTATCTTTACTCTTTCGAGATATTCTTTTATTTAATATATAATTAGTTTTATCTTTATTATTTCTTTTAGTAGTTCTTTTCTATTCAGTTTATTTATTCGGTTAAGTAAGTGCTCGTAGAAGTCTTGTTGTGGGATTCGTGATTGTTGGATTAAGCAAGTACGAGAGAGTGCCCCCGTCGGAGATGACGTCCGCGCTTGGTGAAATCTGTGCTTGTTTATTCTTAGATAGGGCTGCTCCGTTGATCAAGAGTAGTTCCTCTAGGCGAGTTGTAAGTATGGAGCTTAGAGCTTGGCCTATGCACGTTTAGCACCCACCCTACGGAGGATGGTAGCCGCAAGTGTATGTGACAGCTGCACCGGTCTCTGTAATCCACCACGTCCGGGTTGGACTCAGCAGGGTCTTAATTATAGCATACGGTTCCCTAGGTTGAGCTAGCAGCATCTGTTTCAACCTAGCATGTGTGTGCCCCGAAATGACATGACTTGTATGTGTATAAGCTTAGCTAGAGTAGATAATCTTTGTAGACTTGACTGCTAGGAAGAGTAAATAATAGATGAACATACAGGTAGCCTTAACTCTATCTCGTTTCTCTCTCAAATGTATACTGCGGTTTTATTTCTTTTATCACTTCGGATTGAGATGGTGTGTGCCACCCATATATATCATGCTAAACTTACCCCGTCTCAAGTATAGTTGATATATTATTTCTTCTCCAAATTATTCAATGCATTGCTACTATTCAGCTTCCTTTTACTCTACTTCCCTGCGGAATTATAAATACGATAACCTTGGAATACTCCAAGGTGAAATGCTACAATGGTGATCCGTGCGCTTACGGAATTAATGAATTTAATTTTATCGCATAAGAACCGCCAACAGCGCCATGCATGCATGCATGGCGCGCGGTCGGCGGCGCCTCCCACGGGCATCGCCGTCACCATGGCGCGCAAGCGCGTGGCTACCACCGCGCGCAACTCACATCCAACCATGGTTGCGAGCGAGGTGGTGGTGGCGGTTCCTCTCCACCGCGTGGACATCCTCCACCGGCGCATCTCCAACACATGGAGCATCATGTTCGCCATGGAGTTGGTATCCATTTCGAGGGAAATGGGGCACAAGTATGTGAGCTTGCCGGAAGGGCTGCCCCTCACATGGATGCGCAGCCCGGTGTCGTCGGAGGCGCCGCCGCCGCCGCCATTGTTGGAGGAGCGCGGCGGACTGTCCGAAGCGGGTTGCACGGCGGGTAGCGCTCCGTCGTGGGGCAAGCGCCACGAACGCCGTCTAGGCGGTGGCGCGGCGGCGGCGGCGGCGAGTCATGGCACGGCGGCGGCGGTGACGCGGCAGATGGCTAGGCGCGAAGGGCAAGGAAGAGGCGACGGCTGCTGGCGAGCTGGGGGTGAATGGATAAGATGCGGGGTGCGGCGTCCAATTTATAGCCGCGCGTCGTCGATTCGGCCCGTGCCAGAGGTGACAAGCTCGTCCTCTGTTCCTCCGATTTGTAGCGGCGGTCGATGTCACCAACCGCCTCTACAAAAGGATTCGTAGCGGCGGTTGTTGACAGGAACCGCCGCTACAAAACCGTTAATTTGTAGCGGCGGTTTATTTGACCAACCGTCGCTATAAATGATTTTTAGCGGCGGTTTCGTGGCGTCAACCGCCGCTACAAATCATTTGTAGAGGCGGGCCATTTGTACAGTGCCCCGCCGTCCACTGTAGCGATGGTCCGGTTTCAAAACCGCCGCTATGGGTTTTTTGGCACTGTCGCTAAAGGAGGGTTGTGTTGTAGTGATATTAACAAAATCTGCACAAACAGGGATAACTTACCATATTGGAACAAGTGTTTTTTTTCTTTGCAGAAATGTTCAACTATTTTATTCAACACAATTTTAGAACATCCGACTGTTTGAAAACATTTCGCTACTATACAATCCTATACTTCATGTGACAAGCTATATGATCACAAGAGGCTCAATTTTTTAAAAGATGGGGCACGGGAGGGGGGAAGAGGTTTTCACTAATAAGTGGGTCAAACCGACATGCCTGCCAAATCAAAATATTACACTACCCTTCTGTGCCACTAATCATAATATAGACTCTGGTCAAAAAAGTTCACGGAACAACTCAACTGTCGGTCTCCCCTCTCGAACCCTCTCGGTGCTACAGTGAGGAGAGGCGACAAGGGGCGAGTTCTTGTGCTCCCGCCGGCGAGAACGCCGATCCCCTCCGCCTCCGACGGCCTCTGGCCTTCGGATGTGTGGGGGATCCGCGGCTCTCTGCCCGGCGGCGTAGATTAGGTCTTAGGCCTAGGTTTCCGGGTTCCGTCGCTTGGAGGAGGATGACGGGGCCGTCATGGAATAATGTCCTCCTGGCCCTCTTGCTCCTCGCCGGTACTCGCTCCGGTGCCGGTGGTGGGCCTGTGGGGTTGAAGCTCACCGGATCCGGAGGATCTGGTGGCTCTTGTACAGGAGTCCTGTGCCGTCCGGCTGGGGAGGCGGTGATGCACTGCGGAGCGGTCTCGGCGTCTGCGAGGTTAGTCGAGCTGTTCCCGATGTGTCCCGTCTTCCGGTGGCTTGGGCGGTTGTTTCAAGGATGCAGAGGTTGCTGGGGTTTCGCGGTTCGACGCTGGATGGATCGCGCCCGGTTTCCCCGCGACGGCGGCTGTCGTCGATGGCGGGTGGCGGTTCAGGATCTGGGGAGCTCGGGGTGTTGCCCCGGCCGATGGCCTTTCTGCGTTTGCTCCATCCCGATTGATGAGTCGGGTGTCTTCTGCGGCTCTTTCCAAAGCCAGAGTGCGATGGGGTTCTCCCAGATCTGCGTGGTGGCTGGTGACCTCGCCGGCGGCGGTGTCCGGCGGCGGCGGATCTTGGCTTCTTCTCCGGCAGACACAGAGACCGAGGGCTTCTTTATAGTTTTTGTTTTCGTGAGGGGTCTTTGTGCAAGTTTGGCAGGACAGCTGTCTCTGTATCCTCTACATAAGTGTCTGTATTTGTACGTCCTCCTGTTTGTTTTCCTTATCCAGTAATACAGATACGTATTATCAAAAAAAAAATCATAATATAGATTCTTAGTTTTTGCGGGCGGGCCCCATGGAGCTACTGTATTACTGTTACCCTGTAGGCTGTAGCAGTTGTTGTGCACCGTCGGATCAGTCACTCCGATCAATCCAGCCGTCAGCTCCCGCAGTCCTGCCTCCTCCGGCCTTCGCAAGGCATCGAACCTCTTCTCGATCATTCCTCGCCTCGCTCCTCTCCGCTCCCTCACCGACGCCGCCTTCTCCCTCCATGCGGCGGCGCGCCACCGGCGGCTCGGCACAGATCGACCCGAGCTGCTTGCTCCTCCATCTGCGGGACCTCGCGCCGCCCAGCCGGACCTCAAGAACCCTGATGGCGTCGTACGGCCACACCGTACCTAGGGTAAGTACTCCTATGTTTGCCACCGGTTCCACCTCCACAGCCAGGATCTTATCTTTCTGACCTAGACAACGTTCTATCTTACCTTACAATTCTCAGCGCCTTAGGAGCTTGGGCACATTCTGTTCTGTTGATAGAGGATGGCTACCTATGCGTCGCTGATTTCAAGGAGCTGAAATATCTTTGGTATGTTTCCGGTGCTGATTTTTCGATGGTTGCAGAAGTTAGGATTTTTGAATGATACAAATAAATTGGTTCGCCCTGATTTTGATATTTGTAGTGATATTCTTACATACAATGATTTCTTTTGTGGAGGGGGCTTACCCAATATATGATTAGTTCGTAGGATTGGGCTCCACATTTCCTGCTGGAATTTGTAGGGAAGTTGAGTCTTCTGTTCAATACATGGATCTTATTCTTGCTGGAATTTGAGATCCTGGATCATAGCCCTCTATCCTGATACTTCATAGTTTACCGTTCAATTTGATAACTAAATATGCAAGAATTGTTTACTTATTCCTGTTTTACAAGGCTAGGTGAGATGTATGAATCATCAAAGTTTTCTATCTTTTCCCTTATTTATATATGCAGGAACAAACATCAGCTCATGCGCTGAATTTTCTTTCCATCCATGAATGATTTTAATGTTTGAATCAGTTTGCGCAAGTCGAGAGCATCACCTCCCAAATCGCTGGCCAAATTGAAGAACTCACCCACTTTATGGACAAATCAAGCCCGACCAGCCCTTATTCACCACAACGCCGGCCCTCTCAGTTGCTACACGAAGTGGAACAATATGTAGTACCGCCTGTGGCCTTAGCTTCAACATCAGAGATGAGCTCTGTTCTTCAAGAGGAGTTAGTTTTTTAAAAAAAGGAAAAAAGATGTGAGTTTGGATTGGATTCAACAAAAGATCTGCTATGTGGTCCACATGTCGTAGTCCGATGTTAGGCTTAGTATTACAGTTTTCAATTACGATACGCGATTCCATTTTTATTTGATTTCATCAGGAATTTCAGAGTCAGTTCTATTGTCTTAAATCTGGGTGCTTCGTATTTTTATGGATACCTAATAAACCTTTTTATGTCAAGTTTTGACTAACAAAATACACTCTTCTGCAATCAGTTGACAACTTGACATTGTAGCGTACATGATGGTGAAAATTATTTCTGGGAGCTGGGACTGATGAAGAAAACACCAAGGCGATCAAGGACACCAGCATGAACCTCTTTACTCAAAGTGCCAGGTAAGATTCAACTCTCCTGATGCAAGGAGTGCGATGCAACAAATACATCTATCAGATCCAATATAGTTTGACATTAGTTTTTGGACCCAGACTGTTATTGTTGATTACTTGACTTAAAAGGGCAAAATTAGCAAAATCTTTGTGACGAAGAGAAGCTTTTGTTAACCACAGGGTTTTGTGCCTTGGGTCATGGGCATTGTAGCTGTAGGGTTAAGAATCAACATGTATGCAGCCTTTGTGCAATCTATGAAAGGCATGTACTCATTCTTCTTTATACATAGCCTTTGTGCGTCAGTTTGCTTGCAAAATAAGATATCGTTCCCGCAAATTAATTTGAAACTTTCTGCAATCAATTCATTATATGCATATTGGAAAGTCCATCATATGCCTGCTTAGTAAATCCATTATGAAGCTTAATAAGAAATTCCGGCAAATTTTTTTTTTCAGGCATTGTGTTCTTTTGTTGTGATTTCTTCCACTACATACAAATGTTTCCTCAATTTTGCGCCAGGTCGACACAGTTGATGTGTTGATTCTGTTATATAATTACGTCAGCCTCGAAGATTGCAACAAGCTCAGAGGTACATTTGACATTGACATTCTATTTGACTAAACAAATCTGAAAAAAATAAATGTTCCATATCCATAAGTCCACATGTTATGTGGTAACTTCACTGATGGTGATACTATGCATCATGTGACATTACTCTGATTACTTGCATCTTCTCTTTGCAGTTAATTTATGTTGCCATTTTGCACACAGTTCAATTATTTTCAAGATTACATCTACACTTTTTCATTATTTTGTCTCCTTGATATACAGGAACTTTGTTGCCGATCATTCATATCTATTCCTTCAGGACAATTCGATATTTGCTGCCCAGAAAATTTCAATTAGAAATTTGTCAGCGATGTGTCACCGACAGGTGTGACCCACCTGTCACTGAAAGTGGCTATTTCTAATTCATTACATTTGCAATGGCATGAAGAAATTTAATCCATTTCCTTATGATCTTTGCAGCAGGCCAGTACTTTGAGGGCTAATAGTCGTCTCATGGACACCTTATGCCAAACTAATTCACGTCTGGACACTGATGTTGAGATCAGCGACCTCAGCACAAATACTTCTTACCAAAATGAAGCACCTTTAGGTGCACGATGGATATTATTTTCTTTTGAGTTATATAGCCATATACTTGCAGCTTGATCTGGAAGCAAATTAATTGGATGTAACATTCATGCAAGTCTGCAATCTGCTCCTCCACAAATCTCTATAGTTCATTTGCAATCTTAGTTCATTTGCAACCCATGTTAGTTTGCGCTCATCTATGATGTTAATTCTATCATCTTTATCTTAGGGATGCATTTGCTTCGGAAAGGTTCTATATACCCGCGGGGTTCCATCTAGTTTTATTCCTCTTTCTTGCCACGTCACCTGGCTTAATTAGTGTCATTGTGGAGGTTCAAACTAGTATTTTGTGTTTATGTGTCCATGCACCTGGTGTTATTATAGGAAAGTGAATAAAAATCCAGTTTTGTGCGACATGTGACCCTAAACCTTAGGGCAGGTACAATGCTACACGTAAGCAGTTTTATAACTCATCTCATGCAACTTTATATAGAATTTTGATGAGGTGGAAGAGAGAGAGGGTGGTGAGAGAAAGAGGTGGTTGTTTCGCAAAGCAACCACCTCATGTGCTAAAATTTAGGAGTATGAGACAGTTTATACACCATTGTACGAGTTATAGTTGTCATGCAACTCATAAATATTCCTTTTCTCACCCACAAATTAAGAAAAATGCAATTATTACGAGACAACTAAAACAATCAACCGTCTGAAGATTATGAGACAGACTACAAGACAATACATTTGTACTTGCCCTTATAAATGGCCAAAAGTTTTTAGTTATTTGGTCAAGTTTCTGTAAGACAACCATGGGGGACGATATGAAATGATATGGTTGATAATTCAGTACAACTGTCGGGAAAGATATAGAAAAAAAATGTCAGCCAATCTAGAAAAATACTGAAGAGTATTAAACTGGTTTCACTCGAAGCAAAACTGTCTGGAAAGATTAAGAAGTTTTGTAGTATGCAAAATGCATCTGGTAATTGGGTAGAGAGACATATAGCCCGGTAGGAGACGTGATAGTTGTTGAATAATGTCAGTGTCCTAAAGAACATTTTTTGCCACAATTTTGTAATAGAAATTGTTTGAAGTCAAATGCATATATGATATTCATATTATCCATCATGGCAAATCTGTGCAGATGATAATATATTCTCAAACGAAATGCTTAAAAGTTATTAATTTTAAAAACTATGAAGATTGGATGAGGTATCAAACTTTAAAAAAAAGTTAACCTCTTGTACAGAACGTACAGTTGGTCAGACATCACAATTTTGTTGTGGTGTGCGTGCAAGTATAATATATCCGGAAAACAATCGGTATGTATATATGGATGCCAGTCAGTCACCCTGCGGATTAGAGTGGATGTATGCAGGCGTACCTCATAATTAAAAAACCTTGATATATAATTTTAATACAACCATATTATTTCTTAACTGGTTATTTTAGGCATGGCAAATACAAGCTAGTCAGTTTAATTGATGCTACAGTACAAAACATTTACAATTTTGATGCATAAAACGTGTCTGTGATATCAGATGGCGCATAACTAATCATGCAATTTTTTCATGCGTTGATGAAATTCATCATTGAGAAAAATAACTAAATAACTAATCATGACATGCGTAAACTAATCATTGCAAGCTACCATACGTCACACCCAAATATCAGCCGCCATCCCAAGAACCGTGGTGTCAAGCCCTCGAGGAAAATCCTGATGATGCTGCAGAGTTGAGCAACGGCATGGGAGGGGTGCCCTGCATTTGCCATCTCCCATTCGGGAATGACTGGGGGACCCAGCTCCGACCTTCGCTCCATTGGGCTTTCCTGCAGTTGCCAAGAACACATATTGGTTTAGCTAGCTGCACATCATTCACAAAGAACAGAGAAAATTGGGTTCAGCTAAGGATGACAGCATGTAATATTTCTCTAGGACTATTTGTTTCTGTACGCAGTTAAGCAATACCTGTTTAGCAAGCCTGTTCTCTGTGATACTTTCTGTAAATCTAGGATTATTTGACTAAAGCTACAGCACATGATCATAGTACTAAAGCTACAGCACATGGTCATGGAACTGTTAGACCGGACGACTACAGCGTTCAAAAGATGCAAATTGCGTAACTGTGTGATTGAAACATCAATTGGTTAACAGGTGAAATAGTATCAGCCATTAGGAAGTACACTCTGAAAAAGCAAGCGGATACCTCTGTTCAGCAAAGAAAAAAGCTGGATATCCAAGAAACAAGACAATTCAATGCAAAATAAGGATAACAGGGAAGTGAACTGATAACCTGTTTATCTGCTTAGTGGTACTATCAATCTACATATTCTGTTTTTTTTGCATTTTGGAAACATGAGACATGTTCAGTTAACCTTCTGAAGGCAACTGATCTGATAGGAGTAGCAATTTGCATATTTAACAGAAGCAGTCTTGGTGACAGTACCTGATAGTTCAGAAAGAATCTAGGAAAAGCATATGGGTACAAGCGCTGATGGTGAGGTGGTACTGATGTGCTTTGATGATACACAGGCCACGGGGACGATGAGCTCATTGGCTACAGCAACAACACAAAAGGTGTAAATATCGTAAGCTCAATAAGATTATAGGGCTAGACCATCAGTTAACATCTCAACCATAAAAATTCCTATGAATATCTATAGAGTAGTAGAAACTATATATGTTCTTGATATATAGTATTGCTCCACAACTCATATGTTCTTCGTTCTTATATCCAGGCCGATGTCACTGATGAAGAAGTACACCATGACAGGCTCCTCCTTTCTCAGGATGGGGCACATGGGCGTGCACTTTGGCAGCTCTGGGATCGCAAGGAATGACTCCCGTCGTCCACAATGCCGATGTCCACTGAAGAAAGAAATATGCAGTCAATAGAAAGTCCACTGAATTGATTCTTCCAGTCGGTACATAATGGAGTTGTGTAGTACAAAATTGCAAACTTTACAGTAACAAAGGTGTATGCAATCATATTGTAAACATCTCGTATGAAATGCTCCTACCGTCTTATCAGAACATATGAACTGGATCAATGTTGCTTACTTCAATTCAATATATCGCATTTACTGAAGAAGGAAAAATGTAGTCAATAGAAGGTCCACTGAATTGATAATAACATTACCACACTATTTGCATTTGAACTGTATGGTGATGCAATATGCACATGAAAAAAGCCGGAAGCCATATATAAAGATACTACAGTATACAGTGCATGATCAATCATTGGAATTTATGCTCATGGCAAAGCACAAAAGAATAGTCTACAACTTTATGCTACAGAAATAAGTCCTTACAGAAAGGCTGGTAAAAAATAATTATACAATCATTTTTTATAGGTAAGGCATATACAATCATTCTTGACACTTTGTCGATCAGCATTATCAAAAAATAATCAGAGTCTATGTATAAAACTACATTCTACTAAAAGTTAGTGCAGGCAAAGTTTTAGGTAATATATGTGCCGGGTAAAACTTAATCTGCATATTTCAGTTTTCCCTCCTTTTGACACCCCCCCCCCCCAACCCCACCTTTTCAGTAAGAGATTCCCGATTCTCTATCAAGAGTAAAAGGGATATCAAGGTGGACTATGAAGATAATATGTGTGCTATAAAGTTAGGATAAAGCATGAGAGCATTGTTTCCACACATGAATTTGTTAAAAACAATGGAAATCCATTCAGGAGTTCCATACGAAATCTTACATGAAAATTCACAAATACATTGATCGGTACGTATTCTGGTGTTTGTATTGAAGCATTTGCAAGGCGCACTGCCGTTTCATCCTGAAAATTATAATACGGAAATCGACAAAGTGATAGTTGAGGTATTAAGAAAAAAAGAAAATGAAAGGTTCCTATGCTGAAAAACCGAGTAGAAGTCTAAAATTTACTACATGACATGGAAGTACTTGATTCACAATTAAGTGTCTACAATATGAGCCATTGCATGTGAATATGTGTTTCAAACCTGAAGCATAAGCACCACGACAGAGAACCACATTCCTTGTTCGGAGAAGTAGCATTTAATCAGGTAAAAACAACCAAGGAAAATACCAAGAGTGCAGAGCTTACCCATCAAGGAAAAATCCAGCTTCAGAAAAGCACTTGTCCTTTGCTGTTGCTGGAAGCAAATTATGAAATCTATCACAGTGTAGTATTGTTCCTAAACCTCCTCTGAGCATCCAGAAAGAAGAGCCTGCAAAGGATGATGCTCAAGATCCTGATTATGTGATTTGTTAGTGACATGTTATGTTTTCTTGTAGGCTCTTTGCCTCTTCCGTGGTGGTAATAAGTAATAACTGCTACATTCAGAACAAGTTCCTCTTAACTGACTGCTTTCTGAACTAACTGAGCCTGCACTGATTTATATTTCGTTTTATTGAAAAAAAAAATTCAGATCAATTGCTTCTTTACTTGAAGCACCTTGCTGACTACCAAGAATGGTAATCTGCTCACTGTCGTTCTATCTATTAGAACTGTGAACCACCTCTGCCACTGTTGAACTGACCCACCAGCGCTGCTTGATTTTGTTTGTGTTCCGGTGATCAAATTAATTTTGTGAACAAGTAATGCAACAGAAAAACTCTGCCTTGACAAAAGTTTATATTTTCATCAGGCTTCTTGTTTTTTATAGGTTGAATAAAAACATTTAAGTGGTAACATTGTTAAGTTCAGTGTATGACAGTGAAAGTTGAACCAAAAATTCACTAAGTGTGTCAGCGACCAAACATTGCAGCTACAGCAACATCATAAGAAAATGATTTACACAGATATAGAATCACAAGAATTCCGGCAACAAGAAGAAAAATAAGAGTTGCAGAAAAAATGTGTACATGATATATATCTTAGAAAAAGAATTAAAACAGATATATTTTGTGAAAGCTTCCTCAGTTCGAGCTTCTCCAGTGCTCTGAAGACAAATCACCAAACATTTGTTCTCTGCCGAGGCCTCCTTAGCTAATCTCACAACAGCTAGTGCCTTTGCAGACATGTACATATGCCTGAAGAAGCACTGCAAAACAGGGGAAAAAAAAACGGGGGGAGCAGGTGTTTGACCATATCAGGCAATTATGTACCAGACTCACTATGCTATATTAGAGGTTACATCTCAAGTTTCAGGTATGCCAAGACTTAAGTGTGCAAAGATGCCTTCACAAAAATTACTTATGAAAATATAAGGAAGTAACACCTGATGGCTGACACAATACAACCGCCATATTTTACTTGAATTGCTTTTTTTTTTCCTGCAGAGAATTCACCGGCTGATAGTAGCTCAAGGCGCAATTTGGCCCAAAATTCAGATGCCTTTCTTCACATAATCTGCATCACAAAGTAGATGGTGAATCTTAATGAGCTAAATCTTTTGTCCCTCCTCTCCTACATCATCCAAAAAAAATTGCATCATACACTTTCACTTTTACAATAGGCAAATGAAAAGGTTGACACGTATATGCTATTGAAGATAGATGCTTTGCAACCATCTGCTGAAATAAAAAATCACAGTTTCGCTATAAAACCGCAAATTCCTTCTGTTGGTTTCCTTTCAATTTTATACGGAATATTTTTGCCAAAAATAATTAGTCAGTTTAGCATATATATAAGAGAATATATTAACACAGGTTATTTTGGCAAGCACCTGACTCCAATGATATTAGCAGCCTCTGTTGAAGAAGATTCACCTGGCCTGCAATCCAACCAAAAGCACAGATCCACTCATCAGTAGAAGTTATCTAAGCGATATATTGTGACAAATTAACATTTAAAATATCACTCATAGAAAACCACACTTGTTTTGATGAGATTTTTAAGTAGTAAATAGAGAAGCAAACTGGATATCATCCTTTCTATTAAACGACAGTTTTAAAAGCAAGCTACGTTTGTGCAGACAGATTGACAGACCAAAAATTTATTGACTGTGTTCTAAGTTGCTTCAAAAACATGATAGACTGTCATATCAACAGAGATCAGAGCTAAGGAATTCATGGCTTCAGATGCTCAGAATGCCCTCATCTGCAATAGTTTTCCCCCAAACAGGTGGCGGGCAACCTGCAACATCACGGGAGAACTATCAAACGCAACTAATAAAGCAATAGTAACTGCACTTAGCAATGGAACAGGAAAGGGGCTCAGGTCAACGGCACTGCCGGTATTGCCTATCGCCATGAGCATCACGAACCTATACCACTTGTAGGCACTCTGGCGGAGGCCATGCTGCATCTGCGCCTCCCTCATGAGCTATAGCACTGCGGGAGCAAATCTGGATCAGGGAAATTCATATTTCATAGGGCTCCATAACATTTTTTTTTTTTACCAAATCTGAAGATTTGGTATACACATATCTAACATAGCAGTACTGGTCCAATATCAAAGCAAGATGTGGAGCAAAATATATGCCGCTCTGAAAGCATAGCAATCGCAACTGCTGATCCCCTTCGGAACCATTGCCAGTGAATCACTCTGCTACAATCAAGGTTGACAAACATTTTCCAAACCTGCAGATTCGAGCGGGGTGCCATGGTAGCCTAATCGAATTCACATGACGGGGAGGAGAAGCAGGGAAGACCAGAGGAAATCAACCGCACCTTCAAAGGAGGAGCGCCGAGGCGACCTGCGGGGGCGCGCGGCTGCGGGGAACCACGCCGGGCGAGGACGGGCGTCAGTGAACGCGCGGCGATGGCCGCCGGCGGACACACGGGACGACCTCCGGCGGACGCGCGGCCGGGGACGGCCTCCCGCGGACGCGAGCGACGATGGGCGCTGGCGGGAAAGCGCGGACAGCCTCCCGCGGACGCGCGCGACGACGGAAGTGGCGGCAACGTCGCGGGGCTCCGCGGCAGGCATAGGTCCGCCTCCGCGTCCGGGAGCGGCAGGCGGTCGCGCGCCCCCGCGAGGACGGCGGCGGCAACGGGCGGAGCGGGGGAGCAATTTTTTTTTTTGCCCCCACCTGTCGGCGCCAAGTTTTCACGGGCGAGAGACGGGCGCGACGCACGCAGAATCACAAGGAAAATAAAGAAGAGTAAAGATATGCGCCACGGCAATGCACGTAGAGTGACCCCCTCCAGCATTCAGCGTAGCGACGTTCAGGACCCCAGTACACCGGTTCCACGAATCTGATCGCACATCGGCTATTAGACATGCTGGCCGGGCTACCTTGGCGGACAAAAACTCTGTGTTCCCACTTCCCGGTTGCCGACTAGAACACCTGCAGTTTATAGTGCAGCGGTGGCGGTGCTCAAGTCCCTTGCCATATTTATCTTCATCGTCACCGTATCATCATGATTAGGAACATCCGGGATCACAAACACCTTGTAGTGCAGGGAGACGCGAGGGTCGAACGCTAGGTAGGCCAGACCGTATCCCATGCTGGGATGGAATGGCAGCAAGGACGGCGGCAGGAGCGCCCACCGCCGCGTCGCGGGATTGCACACGTAAATTGTGTCGCCCGACCATGCCATTCTCGAAGAGAAGAAGGCCGTTGCAGTGGTCGAGGACGGTGTCCCATTGCTCGTACTCGTTGTCCGGCATGGAGCTGAAGGTGCCGTCGATACTGGGGCCGATGCCCTTCGGACGAGCGAAGAAGTGCGGCCGCCCGTGGTCGCAGTAGTTGTTGAAGATGCCGCGAACCGAGTGCGGCAGCGGCGTGCTGCTGCTGCTGCTGGCCGGAAGGGGGGAGCCCGCAGTGGCGGCGGAGAATGCTCGGCGGAAGCGCCGGCATGCGGCAAGGCTGCGCGGAAGGATCCGGTTCACATCTCCTTGGCGCTGGATGTGGACGAGGACGGGGTTCGTTGCCACCTACTAGGGTTGACTTGTGTGGCGGCGCGGCTTGTTTTCCTTTTTTTTTTGAGCATCAACACCTCACTTATTCTTTTTTTTTTGCGAGGAACACCTCACTTATTCATTGACAGTATTATAGGTGTTACATACGCCATCTGGCGGTTCAAGCAACCAAACATGCCTGCCTAAAGCAGCATAAATCGAGCTCCTAGCGAGAATATGGGCATCAATATTTGACGCTCGCCCCTCATGCACAAATTCAGAAAATCTAAAATTACCGGCCCTTGCCTTGATCTCCCTGACAATATGACCGTAGATACCCATACCTTCTTCTTGCAAGTTTTTGATCACGCTTGCATTATCACACGCCAGCCTGAATTTCTGCAGCGCCAGATCACTTGCAAGTGACAGTCCTTCTTTACAGGCAATCGCCTCCATCGTCTCAGGGTCGGTGATGCCTTCCAAAACCAGAGTCGATGCACCTAGAAAATTGCCAGTTGAATCTCTTGCGACCGCAGAAGCTGATGCTACTCCGGTATTCTTTGATAGCGCAGCATCAACATTTATTTTTGCCAAGCCCACTGGAGGAGGTATCTAGCGAGGTGGAATTCCATGTCCAGCAACACCGTCAACCTTTGGTGCTTTGGTCGTCTGCAGCTCCGAAACAAACTTTGATACAAATCAGTGTGTTGACATGGGACTTTGGTAAATATTCTCATGAATGGCCTGCCTTCTCGCATACCAGATAGCCCAAAGTGTTACTGTAACTCGTATGAGTTCATCTTGTGACAGCGAGGACATCATCGACACAAGCCATCGCCATGCGTCCAGCTCTTCATTCACACACATATATTCTGTGATCACTTCTGACTCTAGAGCCCACACACATCTCGACATGTTGCATTCAATCAATGAGTGTCTCCATAAATCTGCCTCGCTACAGATCGAACAAGAACTGTTTCCGCCATGTGTCTATGGTGGAGTACATCTTTCGAAGATAGCGAACTCCTTGCGAGCCTCCACAAAAACACCCGGATTTTAGAAGGGACTTTGATCCCCCATAAGTAGTCCATTCCTTTTCCTCTGCCTTCTGATTTGATCTACCTGCTCTATTCTCCATGATTTCTTAGCAATTAGCATTTTGTAGGCTGCTTCTTTTCCTGTTTTGTGAATTGTTGTTGACCTCTTGACCCCAAAAAGGCCCACTGGGGGGCCCAGGCCCAAAGCTTCAGCATTCATTTTTTTGGGGAAAGAAAAAAAAAAGGCATGCATGGTGAGGTTTTGCCACTGAACATTGATAAAGCAAAGCAAAATCTCTTGTTGTCCTGAATCCTGATATGTGAAGGTCCCATGCAGAGTTACAGAAACTTGAAGAGCGACGTGGGAACGAGCGAGGTTGTCAGTGTCGTCAGGATTACATGTCTATTAGGATACCTATAAGATACTGCATGCATATGGCATCTGCAGTTGAACGCCGTGAGCATACGCGTCTTTAAAGATTAAACGCCGCGAGTGAGCATCTACTATGTGCAGTTGAACGCCCTGAAGTTGGCTTATTCTGCAACTGTACGTGTCCTTTTACTATTTCCGGGGCCCGCTTCTGCTGCCCCAGGAAGCATCTGGAATTCTGGACGAGTACCATGCTGCAACTAAGCATAGGCATACAGCAGTACTAGAGCGATTGACAGCAGTAGCTATGCATGTTTCTTGCAGAATCAGCAAACCAGGCAATTAACAACTGTGGTAACGAAATAGATATTTCTCACAAAAAATTATATGCCAAAAAGAGTAATAACTGAAAGAATTATAAGAAAAGTCTCCCTCAAACGGAACAAAAAAGCTGACAATAAATATATGCTAACAAAATCAGAGTTCGAGATCATTCATAAGCGGAATAAGATTGAACACACCATTAATTGTTTGGTCCCATCGGTATTTATCGAACGTCTAGATACTGAAGAAAGCTCAAAGATCCTTTGAGGAAGAGAATCAATCAAGCAAGGAGTGTACATGAACGACTCATCATAAGAGACACAGTGTCCCCCGTAACCACGTGGGAAAGCATTACCTAAATTCTTTGCTTTTTTGCTGATCAAATGGTAGGCGACCATATCAAAACCCTTACTCAAGAATACAACTTCTTTGTATGGATGAAACCCTATAATTTGAAACTGCTGTGACCAGAATCCGTATTACTTTCTTTGATATCTATAATATCATCGTCATCTGAATTCCATCATAAACTTCGTCTTGACCAACCACCTCATCATCATATGCCTTGTAACCATCGCGATTGATTATGGTCCATGGGCGTTTAGTTTGGCGACATAAGGTTTCCAGATTTACGTGATGTTTTAACACCCACTGTAGTTCTTCTCCAGAGTCATCTAGTGCCCATATCCGTAGTTCGTGATCTCTAAGTGCGGCATAGCTCACTCCGTTAACTGATAGCCCAAGAAAAGGTGCTATATCTTTGTTTTCTTCAATATTGG
Organism: Eragrostis nindensis; assembly: GCA_012490785.1. Classification (NCBI taxonomy): domain Eukaryota; kingdom Viridiplantae; phylum Streptophyta; class Magnoliopsida; order Poales; family Poaceae; genus Eragrostis; species Eragrostis nindensis. The sequence goes on from JAAXCT010000322.1 coordinate 560,916, forward strand.
TTGGAGTCTTAATTATCCTGTACTTATCCTCTGTCAAAGACAAACCTGCAAAGACCCATAGAAGCAAATTAAGACTTTATTAGCTGCAGAAACAACAGGTGTGATATGTAAGGACCACATATGTTTTCACAATAGAACAAATAATGCATTCTTAAAGGAATTTTTGTGAACCCCCTGTTAACGACTTAATATTGTTGCACCTGGTCGTAGATTTACTGACAAAGAATTTGACATTAAATTGTCTCACAATTTAAGATCCCAATGTAATTTTTATACTTGCTGATAATATTAAAAAATCTGCAAAAAGGGGGGAACACTTACCATAGAGGAAAACAGTAAGTATTTTTTTTAAAAAATGTAAATTATTTTATTCAATAAAATTTAAAGAACATCCAACTGTAGAAAATATTTCGTACAACAAATCCTACTTCATGTAACAAGCTAAATTGATCACAAAAGGCTCAACTTTTAAGAGATGCGGCATAGGGGGGGGGGGGGGGGGGGGGGTTGGGAGGAGTTTTTTCACTAACAGGTGGGTCAAACCGACATGCCTGCCAAATCAAAATATTTCTCTACCCTTCTGTGCCGCTAATTTAAACCCATTTCTTGCCACATCATCTGCCTTATTGTCATTGTGGAGGTTCTGATGCGGGGATATCTCCTAAACTTATTTCATCATCTAATCTACAGTGTTGTACTGATCATCCATCCGATGTTGTTGTTCAGATCGGTGCATTCTCATTCAATGTGAAGCGTGAGGAGAACATGAACGATCAAAGAACGATTGCAGCTACCTATTCGGAAAAGGAATGTCATTCTGCATATATTTCAGAAGGTAATGCTTTCAAAAACCATAAGATTCAGTTTGGCTCTTTCTCATTTGTTGCAAATCATAAGAAGACCTAATATAAAGAAGGATGAGAATAATAGAGAAACGAGGCCATACGTTAAGATCGGATCAATGTTTGTGGCAATTGATGATTCTAAGGAGCCACTCAAGTTGTTAAATGACTTTACAAGAGTGCCTAATACCTTCCTTCCTGATACTACACGGCTCCCAAGTCCATCCAACCACGGAATCAGCAGATATGGAAATTCCAAATCAGTTCGGTTTCGGTATGGTGCAGTCAGACAGGCGTGGACAAGAAATACCATATCTCCCTCATACAGAGTCCGTTGGGGGTGAATTAGTACTTGATGGAAAGATAATTTCATAACCTTTCCAACGCATATGGCCCCGTTGTCAGATTCGTCTCGAGTCGGTTACAGTAATGAAATCAATCGTCGGGTTGTGTTGAGTCCGGGTCAGTTGAGTCCTGGTCGAGTCGGACTTGGTGTTTGGCTGGCCTGCGTGTCTAAAAGCCTAGGGCCGGCGCCCCTGTATGGGTAGTTGATTATTTTCGTGATTTGTATGTCTTCCTTTCGAAGGATAGAATCCTAGGGGCGATCTCCCCTTGTATCTCTTGTAAAGAGATTCTGCTGGTCGATTCCGTGTGAATCTCCGCTTGGGTGTGCAATCAGGACGTGGTTTCCTGGGTGCTCGCTTGGATCCTGTTGGGATTCATCCTCTTCTGATTGTGGGAGCTTCTCACGGGTGGAAGATTGTATCTTGGGTTTGGATTACTCCTTGTAAGCTGAATCCTTTTATCACAGTTTGTGTTATTGCCGCACTGTCGTTGGGGAACATCCATAGTTGTTCTGAATTATCAAGGATCTATCAATTATCTATCAATTTGTGCTGCTTATATTCAGAGATATATTTGTTGCTGCTTGTACCGTGAAAGATTGGGACAAAATCCGGACATTGCTAGACGTGTCTTTATCAGGTTCAAACTAGTGGTTTGTGTTTATGTGTCCATACAGCTGGTGTTATAGGAAAGTGAGTAACAAATCTTGTGTTTTGCGTGACATGTGACCCTAAATCTTATAAATGGCCAAAAGTTTTTTGATATTTGGTTAATTTTAAATGAAAACCAGGGAGCGATATTGGAATGGTATTGTTGGTAATTCACTTAATTGTTGGTAGAGATATAGAAAAACTGACAGCCACACTAGAAAATACTACAAGAGGGATTAGATTGGTTTCCGCTGAAGCACAATTGTCAGAAAAGATCAAGAAGTTTTGTAGTGTGCACACAGTATATCTGATTGGGTAGGGAGACATAGAATCTGGTTAGGGGGATGCGATAGTTGTGGAATAATGTCAATGTCCTAAAAAACATGTTTCTCCACAATTTCATAATAGAAATTGTTTGAAGTCAAATACATATATGATATTCAAAATTATCCATCATGGCAAATCTGACATCACAATTATTGTGGTGTGTGTGCAAGTATCCAGAAACAACTGGTATGGATGTATATCTACACATACCTCATGACATATGCGCCACGGCAATGCACGTAGAGTGACCCCATCCAGCATTCAGCGTAGCGACGTTCAGGACCCCAGATCACCGGTTCCCACGAATCTGTCGCACATCGGCTACTACACCTGCTGGGCTACCTTGGCGGACAAATACTCTGTGTTCCCACTCCCCTGTCGCCGATGAGAACACCTGCAGTTTATGGTGCAACGGTGGCCATTCGGTCCTCAAATCTCTTGCCTTATTTATCTTCGTCGTCACCGTATCATCTTCATTAGGAACGTCCAGGATCATAAACACCTTGTAGTGCAGGGAGACGCGAGGATCGAAAGCCAGGTAGGCAAGACTGTATCCCAGGCTGGGGTCTGATGGCAAGGATGGTGGCAGGAGCTCCCACCGCCGGGTCGCGGGATTGCACACGTAGATTTTGTCACCCATGCCGTTGTCGAAGAGGAGGAGGCCGTTGCAGTGGTCGAGGATGGCGTCCCATTCCTCGAACTCGTTGTCCGGCATGGAGCTGAAGGTGCCGTCGATACTGGGGCCGCTGCCCTTCGGACGGGCGAAGAATTGCGGCCGCCTGTGGTCGCAGTAGTTGTTGAAGATGCCGCGAGCCGAGTGCAGCAGCAGCGTGCTGCTGCTGGCCGGAAGAGGGGAGCCCCCGGTGGCGCAAAACGCCCGGTGGAAGCGCCGGCATGCGGCAAGGCTGCGAGGCAGGTCATCTCCTTTAGCTAGGCGCTGGATGTGGATGAGATGCAGTCGAGGAAGACGGCGTTCGTTGTTTAATTAGGGTTGATTAAGGCCCCCTTTGGCAGGGCTTTTTTAGTGGCTTCTTCACCGGCTTCTCTTGATAGTCTTCCAAACGAGGTGCTTCTTGAGAGGCTTCTCCTAAAAAAATAGGGTGAAGCCGAACCCCAAAACTGGGTGAAGCGGGAAGCACCCGGAGGGTAGCTTCGCCGGCTTCACCATCCCACCCGCGCCACCCCTATACCCTGCTACCCCTGGCGTTGCACAAAATTACAAGCAATTGCCACTGAGAAAATATCCTGGCATCGATCCGTTTTCCACGAACGCGCCTGTGAGCTAGCGTGTGGGCGCGTTCTGGCCTGAGTTTGGTGGCGCATGGCCCAGCGTCCGTAGCTCTGGCATTCACCACTCGTTCGTGTGCATGTTATTTTGTTTTTAAGTGCTACATAAGCTGTACGAGTTGCCGGGCTAAAAAATAAAAGGAAGACCCCAGTATGTATCTGTACACTGCCAAGGCTACAATGGTTGAGCGAGTTACAGGAAAAGCAAAAGAAAATTAGTACACTAGTTTTATTTTTATTTTTATTATTACCTAAGTCACATAAAAGAAAATATAAACAAGAAATGCACGTATACACATAGGACATATGATCAGGGGCACTACGGACAATTGCCTTTTTCATCCATAAAGCTACAGGAACAGCTGCAGAAGAAGCCGCAGGAAAAGCTGTTCTGCGAAACGTTTTCAGACACAGCCATAGCCACAGCCAGCACAGCTGTTTTTCCAGAGAAGCCACAGCCACAGCTGAAGCCAGCACAGCCGAAGCCCTACCAAAGGGGGCCTAATTAAGGTGGTGGCGGCTTTTGTCTGGTGATTAAGGTGGTGACGGCTTTTGTTTAATTAGGGTTGATTATGGTGGTGGCGGCTTTTGACTCCGAAATGCCTACCTAGGCCCAAGCCCAGGCCCAAAACTTCGGCTTTAATTAATTCTTAGATAGAGGAAAAGGTTTTTGCAATATGTTCCTCTTTTTTCACAGAACAATGGAGCAAAATGTCCTCCACTCCTATTCGTCCTGATATTTGAAGGTCCCAGTTTTTTTTTAATTTTGAGAGAGAGAATTTGGAGTCGCATTAATTAATCTAAGGATACATATATTAAAGTAAAACAAGCCAACAATGGGAGATGATATCAAAAGGCAGAAGAATGCACTATGTCCACGGTAGATTTAAATTTGCATCCAAAAAAAGGACTAAATTTGAAAGCACTGCCCCCTAAATTTATAATTGTGCCTCTAAGACACAGTGTTAATTTACTATTCTCTGTTAACAATCTTTGTGAAATGTCTTGCACAGACAGCAGGGCCCACAATTTCCAGACATAGAAGCGCCAATTTTCGAACACAAATATTGAGTCCGTCATTGTTGTGCATCATGTACAGAGACCTGGCCACCGAAAACGGAGAATTCTACCCATCGCTAGTAGAATCGCACCTCCATCCATCTTGTTCTCTCCGCCACTATGCATTCTTCTCGCCCCACGCATCACCTTACGAGTTACGAGCACTAGTTTACAATACAGGCCTACAGAACTCATTCGTTGGGCGTGTCGAGGAAGAGATGAGAGTTTTACTGTAGCAGGCGAAATGCCGCTTCCCCACCCTCCCTCCCCTGTTCTTCCTGTTCGTCCCCCGATGCGCCGCTCCACCTCGATTCCTGGCCGTCTACCAACGCGCCGCTTCGCCTCGATCCTCCCTCCACACCTCCACATCTCCGCCGAGCTCATCATCCGACACGCGGTCGACCGAGCAGGACAAAACTTACCGCTGCTCGCCGGATATATCATCCCTCCCCACTGCCATGAACAGTCATTTCCTTCTCTCTGGTTCTTCATCCTCATGGAGAACAACGAACAGCAAGCCTCGAGCAATCCGCCTCCGCAGCCGCCGGCGATGCCGCATCCCAATCCACACCCACCGGATCCTCCTCCGGCTCCTAATCAGCCACTGCGACCTGATCAGCCTCCAGCTCCCCCGCCGCCGCAAATCCCAAATGCTCCGCAAGCCCACCAAGCTGGCCCTTCAAATCCTAATCTGCAGCAACCCAGCCATCCTATCGAAGACATCGAAGCAGCACTCATGGCGATGCAGCTCGCCCCTCCAAGGCAGGTGGTGCTGCACGCTTCAGTGCCGGAAGGCGAACAAGCCGAAGACACAGGATACAACATCCTGATGAAGGTTGCATCGTCAGGAGGTGAGTCAAGAGTGGTCACGCTCCTGGCGGTCAGGGCAGACATGCGCCGCGCCTGGAGGCAGAGCTACTACAGCATATCTCAGGTATCTGAAAATATCTTCATGGCACACTTCAGAGATCTGCGCAGCATGATGCATGTTTGGACTAGGCAACCTTGGACAGTTAATAGAGATGTGTTTGTAAATCACGGAGGCCCCCGCGTCGCCTCCACAGGCGACACGGGCGGCGAACACCAAGCCGCCGGCCTTAGGCCCCTCTTCCCCATCCCTTCCCTGGCCGCCGCCGGAGCCCGACGCTGGAACAACCCAGGGTGACGGCGACGAAAGTGGCGGCTGGGTCACAGGTGAAGGTTTTTCGCCGTTTCTTGGTGGAGTCCGGCAAGATGCAACGACGCGGCCACCGAGATCCGAAAGCTGCATGCGCTACGGGCGGCGGAGGAGGCTTGCGCGCGCGGCCTGCTCGCGCGCCGCGGCGGGCGCTGCCCGCGCACGTGGCTGGCGGCGGCCTGCGCATGCGATGCGCAACTAGCGCGGCCTGCGCACTCGACGGGAGGCGGCGACGCGCAACTGGCGCAGCCATCTCTTCGTATCGCGCGGCGGCCAGCGGGGATCGTCGGCCATGCGTGGGATGATGACGGGGCCGGACGGCTGAGCAATGGCAGCAGATCGTCAGGATGGTTTGGAAGAGGAGGAAGCTGAGGTCGCGCATGGCTCACGCCTGCCTGTACGACTGGGAATTTGACGGATCCTCTTGCTAGCTAATTATGTCTGGGCGGATCCAATTCCCGGTTACGGCACGAACGCGTGCAATGGCGTTGATCTCTCCTCCCGGGTCATTTTCTGTGGTGGATGATATCTTGTTACACGGCGGCTAGCACATTGGACTCGGCGGCGCCCGTTAAAGCATGTCACCAGGTTTGATCCCAACATGTATGATCCAGTTCTTCGTCGGTGGATTTTGTCACACCTGTTTAGTGAGCCTCTTCATTTGGGTTCAAGATGTATGGCAAAGACGTCTAAAGCCGACAAATTGGATTATGCGAGTTAGGATGGTCAGATCTTGATGGTGGCGGCCCTGTTCTAGGGCTAAGTTTTGGGGAAGACCGACGATCGTTCTGTGCTTATTGACGCAGAAGAAGTGTCAAGATGATTGGGTTGGACATGACCTGAAGGCGGTGCTGGTTGCTCAACTATGGTTCTTTTCTTTTTTGGGTTTGCTCTTTTGTTCCTACAGCTTGCTTTTAGGAACAGAGTTTTTATTTCCTACTTTTGTAATAACAATGATAGCTATATGCATCTTTTTGATGCAGAGGCTGGAATCAATATATTCCCGATTCTAAAAAAAATAGAGATGTGTTGTTGCTTGAGTTAGTTCACCCAGGCAGAGCTCTAGATAATTACCCCTTTCAAATACTTTATGCAACTGTCAAGATCTTTGGGATCCCCACAGCTCTCCGTACTCTGGCTTTATTAAAGAATATTCTGTACATGATTGGAGAGCCATCAGATCTAGAGCCACCTGCAGATACAATGCTTTACAGGGATCAAGAGTGTATTACTGCTAGAGTGAAGCTCAACATAGCCAATCCTGTCATTGATAGGCTACAGATTCAGATGGGTCAAGCTGCAACAATCATTGCATACCTGCACTACGTCAAGATTTTCAACATTTGCACCTACTGTGCCTGCCTATTTCATCACGTGAGAGACTGTGTGCAGAGAAAAGATGATGTTTTCACTCAGCAGCTGTATAACCCTTCTGCTCCGCCTCTGCCTTTCCAAAGATTTGGATCTTGGATGACCCAGATCAGTGAAATCCCAGAGCAGGCCAGAAGACCTCCCGAGGTCCAAGCTTCCAATCCACTGCTGCAACATTTCAGAAGGCATTTTGCTAGCTCTGCAGGGCCTTCCTTCCGCCCGCCTTTCCAGCAGCCGCCACAATCGCCGGCTCCCGGAGCTCCGCCGGGCTTCTCAACGCCGATCTACAGTCACCTTCAGACAGAAGCTCTCAGCCTCACAGCTCTCCACATCGGGGACCGTGCAGGTGTCCAATCGGGGGCCCACGGAGCAGACTCATGGAGGACCCCAATGTCTTTCCCTTCACCGAGAGGGCAACCACAGCAGTCAACGCAGCAGCAGCAAGGGGCGCTGGTCATCAGAGAGGCTGGCCAAGAAAGAGGTCCCACCACCCACTCCCAGCAAGGCAAGGGGAAGCAGCTGGTGGAGGCAGGCAAGGGGAAGAAGCCGATGGAGGCAGATACGCCATTTTCATCAGTTGATACACCTTCCCATACCCAGCAACCAACCAATCAAGAGATCCGCAACCCCACTTCCACTACCATCCCCATCAGGCAAGGTCCATCCCACCCACCTCCTCCCCCTGCATTCACTCCCCCTCCCAACTTAAACCCTCACTTGGGCATCACTGCTTCCATCCCCAACGCTCTGCAAGCCTTCTCTGCCTCTGCCATGGAAACTCAAGCAAGCATGCATATGGAACCATCGAGGCGCATTCACTCCCCCACTGTCTCATCAGCAGCAAGGACAAGACTTACCAGAGCCAAGCCGATTCTAAGATTGGCAAGAATACCGGGCACTCCAACCCGCCCCAACTCTCAGCACCGCCAGTCGGGAAGACAAGAAGCGCCACCTACCCCTCCCCGTCAGGCGACGAGGAGCGCCGGCGCGGCTGCCGCCGACCATGGCGACCCTCAGCGCAGTCCGGCGCTCCGCGGCTCGGCTTCCCCAGCTCACTCCGCCGCCTCCTCCCGTCCCCGACACTCCACCGGCGCAGATCAGGCGGGCTCCCGACGCGATTCCGACCGCCCTGCCCCGACTCGCCGCCGCCTCTCTGCGGCTGAGAAGGGCAAGCGCCCGCTCCGCGAAGGAGCTCTGGGCCCTCCTCAAGGTTCTACTGCGGGTCAGCGCCGTGCCCGTTCTCCCGAAAGATCCGGACCCGCTGACGACCGTGGTACTCCTTCCCCAGGCCGCACCTCCCCTCGCCATCGACCCGACACCGACAGGGGCAGACCTCGAGCTCGCCCCAGCGGGTGGGATGCTGTCAGACACTTCCAGGCTGGAGATGACGGACCAGCTTTTGGCGGGACTGCTCCAGTTCACGGCGGGGATTCCATGGCCGACCCACTGGGCCAACCCATGGGGACCCTTCTGTGGCATCTTGGCGGCCTCGCTGGGGGTGGTCCTCTGGCAGAGGTGCTCCACGCCGCTGCTCCGGCTCTTCTCCCGGTGGTGGCTCAGGGAACCAACACTTCCCCTCTCGGTGCCGGCGGGTGGCCTCCAGCCATCCTTTCTTCAGCGGTGCCGCACCTGGCTCAAGATCAAGGTAACAATTTGTTTCGCGCAGGTAGCTTACAACAGCTGGCCGGCCCTGGTAATCGTGGCGTACTACTTCCCGCTGATGAGGCCCGCCCTGAAGCCCAAGGTCAGGCTCGCGAGCCTGATCGTGGTCGCCACCAAGATGAAGGACATGATGAACAGGCTAGGGCGCCAGCCTCAAGGGCGTCGGGTGCTCAATGAGTCATCTCAGCTGGAACTGCCAGGGCTCGGGCCGGAGCCTTAGCAGTCCGACAGCCAATCATCTGGCCCACCTCATCGCCTCCACCAAAGCGCAGGTAATCTTCGTCTCAGAAACACGCACTGGTAGATTCACTTCTGCTCATCTAATCAATCGCTTTTCTGTCACTGATAGTCATATTGTTCCGGCTGATGGCCAATCGGGAGGTCTTTGGTTAATGTGGAAAGATGATGTCAATCTAGTAGTAGTCAACTCTAGTCACCACTTAATCCTAGCTAAGGGCTTGTATAAACCTACTAATCAGCAGTACAACCTAGTTTGTATGTATGGGGACCCTCATCATGTTAAGACTGCTAGTATCTGGGAGGAAGTTCGTGCTTTTGTTGTAGATAACCCTGGTGTCCCAACTCTATGTATGGGTGATCTTAATAATATTATGCATGTTGATGAGAAGTGTGGTCCTAATCCGGCCAATGCTGCTAGAATTCGAAATTTTTGCTGCTTGGTTAAAGATTGTGCTTTTCTGGATCTGGGCTATAGTGGCCCGGCTTACACTTGGACAAATAAACGTTTCACGACTAACCCCACTTTTCAAAGACTCGATCGATGTTTAGCAAATGCAGAGTGGTGCACAGCTTTCCCGAGAACAGCAGTTTTTCATTTGCCGATGATGTACAGCGACCATGCACCGATCCTTGCAATCCTCGACTCTCAAACGAAGAAATCTCGCAAACCGTTTAGATTTGAGAATTGGTGGCTGCTTGAAGATGATTTCACCCCAACCGCATCTCAAAGCTGGCAATGCAATGCTCACAAGCCGTTCCACTTGAAAACCAAAAGCCTGGCTGCTGATCTCAGAACCTGGCGAAAAAAGAAGCAACCGCTGCACACCCAGCTCCAAACCATAGAGCACCAGCTGCTCCAGCAACAAAACCTCCCCCCGCAACAGCAAAACTACAGCCTCCAAGCCACCCTTCACCAAAACCACCAAGATCTCCTCACCAAGGATGCTGAATACCATAGGCAAAGGGTCAAAAAACTTTGGGCAACAGAGGGAGACCGCAACACTGACTTCTTCCACCAAGCAATCATCAAGAGGGCAAGAAAGAACAGAATCAACTTCATTAACGATGCTCATGGTAACCCGGTAGCCAACCCGGAAGAAATTGCAAACATTTTCATTACTTATTTTCAAAATCTGTTTGCCACACAGCTAAACCCTGCAGGCCGAAACAACAACACACAGCACCCGGTCACAATACAGGATGAGTTCTCAAACTCAATCCCAGACGAACAGGAACTCTTCGGCTTGATCAAAGAAATGAAGAAAAATGCATCTCCCGGACCGGATGGACTCAACGTAGCGTTCTACAGGGCGGCCTGGCCCTGGATCAAAGAAGATGTCCTACACCTCGTTCAGCAGTTCTATGATTCAGGTCATCTACACCCTGCTCTTAAACAAACTTGCATTGTCCTAATTCCGAAAAAAGCTCATCCAGTGGTTCCTCTGGACTTCAGACCTATTAGCTTATGCAATGTCATTTACAAAGTAATAGCAAAATCTTTGGCTGAGCGCATTAAACAGCATCTTCCTGACTATGTGCATGCCTCTCAAAATGCTTTCATTGCTGGTAGAAGAATTACTTCCAATATCATTCTGGCTCAAGAAATAGTTCACTCTTTTCGTTTAACCTCTTGGAAGCACAAAGGTTTCATGATTAAAATTGATCTTGCCAAAGCTTTTGATCGTATAGAATGGAACTTCATCATGCATGCGCTTCGACGTCAGGGGTTTCATGGTCATTTCATAGACCTCGTGCATGCATGCATCTCTGCGCCATCCTTTTCTGTGCTCATTAATGGACAGGCATATGGTCGCTTTCGATCCGAACGAGGAATCCGACAAGGTTGTCCCCTCTCGCCGTACCTTTTTGTCCTCGCAGTCAATGAGCTGTCCATCCGTCTGCAACAAGCACTACAGGAGAACACACTCACAGGTATATCTTTGGGACCCAACTGCCCCCCCATTCATTCACTTCTTTATGCAGATGATCTTATTATATGTGGAAAAGCTGACTTACAGGAGGTTAATTTAACCAAGGACATTATTGATTCCTTCTGTCAAAACTCGGGCCAAACTCCCAATTGGGCCAAATCCTCCATCCTGTTCAGCCGAAATGTGGAGGACCAACTCAAGGCCCAGATCCACAATGTTTTCCCTGTCCAGCCCATTGACTCCTCTACAATTCACCTTGGCCATCCTCTCATCTTAGCCCAGTCGGCTAGATCTCAAGCCTATACTTTCATCCTCCAGAAATTCAAGGCTAAACTAACGGTCATCAAGGCAAACAAGCTCAATCACGCGGGAAGACTAGCCTACATCAACTCGGTTTTTGCCTCCATCCCAGTTTACTACATGGCTAACATTCTCTTCACCAAGAAATTCCTCTCCAAGCTCAATGCCATTGTCCGGCGCTTCTGGTGGGCTGGTGTGCAGGAGGATCAAAACACAACACCGTTCTGCTTCAGAGCATGGGAGGACATCACGCAGCCTAAGAACAGAGGAGGACTCGGAATCAGGAACCTATCTCTAGTAAACAAGAGCCTCGTCATCAACTCTGCTTGGCGCATTGTCAGTGAAGATCAATCACTTCTCACCCAAATTTTGAAAGCCAAGTACTACCCAAACAACTCTTTCTGGACGGCGCCCAAGAACCTACCTAAATCGGTGTTCTGGTCTTCTATCCAGGCGGTAAAGCAAGAACTACAGGACCACTGTACCTACCAGATCAGTGAAGGGAACACTAACATTTGGAACACCCCCTGGTGCACAATCTGGGATAAACTCCATGACTATCTCATCTACCGGAACCCCCAACCGAACCTACCCAATGTCGTCTCTGATCTTTGGCACCAAGGAACTAAAACCTGGAATCATCAAAAGATTATTGATTGCTTTGGCACTGCTGCTCTCAATTTTATCCTGCAGGTCACTATCACAGAATCTGACGAACAGGACATCCTTGTTTGGAAACCGGCGGCAAAGGGAGTGTGCACCTCCAAGGAGGCGTACAGACACCTCGCCATCAGAACACAGCAGCCCATTCCTCAGCATGGCAGCAGGGCTCTGCCTGCTCCGGTGCTGCGCCTGCTCAACAGGATCTGGAACCACAACAAGATACAGCCGAAATACAAAGCTTTTGGGTGGAGATTGCTCCGACAAGCACTGGCCACGGGAGAGCGTGCTGGACGATTCTCCAACAACATCTCGGACAACTGCAAGGCCTGCGGCACGCTGGAAACGGACGCCCACATCTTCTTTGAATGCTCCTTTGCCCGAGCCGTGTGGTACACAGGCGCCATGCCCATCAGAGCGCATGCCTTGCCAAATGGCGGACAGGGTGTCCAATCTCAACTCACCGCTCTTCTGGCCTCACAAACAGAGGACAAGCTACATCAAGCTATCCTCACCCTGTGGCACCTGTGGCGAGCGCGGAACGATCGCCGTTTCGACCGCAGGCCATGGACTGTTTTGCAGGTTCATATGGCCACTGCAGCCATCATCAACGAAGAACAGAAGGCGAACAGGTCCCAGACGCCGGTGCCAGCAACTCCATCTCGGGATCTCGGAGAACAGCTTCAGCCAACCATGGAGCATCACCCCACCTGCTACACGGACGCGGCCTTCGCGCCGGCGCGTGACGATTGCCCGACCACATCGGGCCTCGGGGTCCTCATATACAGCAACACAGGCCCCATCACGCCGGCGATTCAGATCATGGCCTCCACCACACAGGCAACAGACCCACTACAAGCGGAAGCAATGGCCATCCTCCTGGCCTCCAGAGTGGTGAAAGCTCTTCAGTACCAGGCCATCAACTACGCCTCCGACAGCCAAATCATGATCAACACGCTGCGGCAGAGAGATTTCAGAGCCAATCCGGCTCACTGGAGCTTGCGACCTCTGCTACATGAATTCGTCGACAACAACAGAGAACTGCACTACAACCTCATCAAAGTGCCCAGGACCTCCAACACGGCGGCACACAACTTAGCGAGACAGGCGACTACAAATGCTAATGCAGCATCATGTCAGTACACATGTAACCACCTGGCACATGGAGATCAATGCCCAGTTATTGAGGCATTAAGAACTGTATCATGGGGTAACTTCAACCCCTCTGCTGTAACTTGTCGTTAAGCTAATAAAGCCTTTCATTATCAAAAAAAAAAAAAATACAGGCCTACAGTGGCTGTCATTTTCAGCCTGCAGTGGCGGGTGCAGCGCCGCCACTGCAAGCAAGAAATTGCAGTGGCGGTCGGTTTTGCCCGCCACCTGATCCGATTAAACAAGTAAAAAAAGACGGGCCCCACGGCCGCCGCGCACCCTGCTGGGCCACCGCGCGCCGCGCCGCCTACCCTGCTGGGCCCACGGCCGCCGCGCCGTCGATGCGCCGCCATGGATCCTGCGTCGCGCCACCGTGGATCCCGCGTCGTCGCCGCGCCGTCGTGGTGGATCCCGCTGTGCCGCCGCATCGTCGCCGCGCCGCCGTCGTGGATCCCGTCGCTCGTTCCGTCGCCGTACCGCCATGGTGCATCCCGCTGCCCGTTCCGTCGCCGCGTCGACGTCTTGGATCCCGTCGAGCTTCCGACATCCTCATCTGACTCGCCGCCCGCGGCCGGATCGCCTCGCCACCGTGCTGCCTGCCTCTGCATCGGCTTCCCCGACGTTGTCTGTCGCCCAAATCTGCGAAGACGAGTGAAGAGTGACGGAAAGAGGGAGGGAGAGAGGACTGACCTAGCGTCAGGGAGTGGAGGCGGCGGCTGCAGCGAGATAGAGAGGGCAGGGAGGCACCACGGAGGAGCCCCTCGACGGAGCCGCGGGCGACCTCGTCGCACGCGCGCGCCGGCGAAAGGTACCGCCATGGTTGCTGACGACTGCTCGAGGAGGACGGCGCCGCACCAGCCTCGCGAAACCCTAGACTCCCCAGCCGCTCCGCCTCGACTTGTGAAGGGAGAGGAGAGGCGGCGGCCACCGCCATATCTTCACCACCCCGGCCGCATCTTCCCCGCCACGGTCAGATCTGCAGAGGAGTGAAGGAAGGAGGGAGGGAGACGAGCGCGAGGAAGAAGGACCCGACGCTGGATGCACCGTCGCGCGAGGAAGGTCGCGAACACGCGCCGCCGACTCGAAGAGATTGCCCCCGCGCATGAGAGAGAGAGAGAGAGAGAGAGAGAGAGAGAGAGAGTCAGGAGAGAATGGTGCGCGTGAGAGAGAGAGAGAGAGAGAGGAGTCAGGAGAGAATGGTGCGCGTGAGAGAGAGAGATTGAGGGATAAGGTTGAGAGAGAGAGGAGGCAGGAGGCGATAAGGTTTGGTGGGCGGTGGATTTTTTTTTTTAGTTTTTCTGGCCGGTGGTAGATAGCAATGACGGATGCTCCACGTGACGTCAGCGACAGCGCCACCAAAAATCAAATTAGCAGTGACGGACAAATATGACCTCAGCAAGCCCGCCACTACTAGAAGGACTCTTTGATGATGTCAGCATGCCTGCCACTGCTAATTGGTACAGTAACTCGCACTAAGCCTGCAGTGACGGATAGAAGTGTGCCCGCCACTGCTATTTTAAGGTCGCGTCACTGCAGGCTTCAATTGTACTAGTGGAGGCAACGTGGTCGGTAGCTAGGGAGAGGGGCGGAGGGTGGGAAGAGGCCAACCAAGCGGAGCTAAGGGCTTTTATGGTGTCCCTGTGACACCAATGATTTTTTAGATTCACTATAGGGAAAACGTGATATGTGTTCATGTAAACAGATGACACCATGAGCGCTAATGAAGATTACACAATGGCTCTCTATGCTCCGCCCGCCACACATCTCCTAGCTAGCAAGCTACTTTTGTGTATTAACTTCGTAATTGGATCTTGACAGCGATGGGTGGAGACGGAGGACCGAGGCTCCTGGGACAATCATTTGGCTAAATTGTATATGAAATGGAAGAAAATCAATTTACCTAATGGTTTTCGATCGGCGATGCATGATCAAGACGAGGGAAGAGAAGGCCCAATCCCCGTAATGGGTTGGCTAAAAAGAATCAAAGACTTATAAATTGAACCTAAATTTTTTTTCTCTCTTTTTCTTGTACACAATATTGAAATATCTCTTTTCTTTTGAAGTGTTGACTCATCCGTAATTTGAAAGTTGACTGCAATGTCCTTTGAGACTTCCCTTTAACAATGGCTCAAATGGGTCATGCGCCGTACGTACGTGTTCGACTTGGTGCCGTATGCGTACGATTTAACTGTCAAAGTTCGCCTTCTGTTTGAAGAAAAAAAGTTCCATTAAGAGTTGCACGACTAGGGACGCCGCCAATGATCGATGTCAATACGCGCGTACACATTTGACTAGCTACTATATAACAACTCCATGATTGTGCATCCGATCGATCGATCTGAGAGAGGGTACGAACATTCAACGTTGTTGCCATATTTATACTTACTACCATAGAAGCTAAGGGCGATGACGAGCATCACCGTGACCAAATCTCCGGCGGTGCTCGTCGGCTCGTCCACGGCGCCGGCCACACCGGCGGTGGAGCAAATCAAGCTCTCGTCGTTCGACAAGGCGCTCGCCTTCTCCCCCTTCACGTCGTTCCAGGTCTTCAACCACCGGGCCCGCATCCAACACCCCGCGGAGACCGTCAAGCGGGGCCTGGCGCACGCTCTTGCGGCTCACTACATCCCCGTCGCCGGCCGGGCCGTCGGGGGAGCAGCCGAGGACGGCGACGAGCTGCGGATATGTTGCACCGGCGAGGGCGTGGCTTTCCTCGCCGCGTCGGCCAACTGCTCCCTCGAGGATATCAGGCTGTTTGACCCGCCGTTCGCGTCGCTGCTGAGGGAGCTCGCCGTCGACTACCCAGCGGCGGAAGGCTGCCGGCCGTCGGACCCCTTGCTGCTCATGCAGGTGACGGAGTTCTCCTGCGGCGGCTATGTCGTCGGCTCGACGTGGAACCACGCCGTCGCCGACGGCAAGGGCATGGCGCAGTTCCTGCAGGCCGTCGGCGAGCTCACGAGGGGGCTGCCGCGGCTGTCCGTCCTTCCGGCCAGCTGCGGCGAGCCGGCGACGACACCCTCCCGGAGCTGCCGCCGCTGGTCAAGGCCATAGAGAAGACGATGGTGAGCCTCGAGCCGCAGGGCTTCGGCTACCTTGACATCACCGTCCCGGGAACTCATCAACCGCGTCAGAGCAGAGTTCGTCAGCGCCGGCGGCGAGCCCTGCACCGTGTTCGAGGCGGTGGTAGCCGTGCTCTGGCAGTGCCGCACCCGCGTCATCATGTCCGGTGACCCCGAGTCGACGCCGGCGCCGCTCGTCTTCGCGGTCAACGCGCGCAGGCACGTCGGCGCCAAGGCCGGCTACTACGGCAACTGCGTCACGTCGGCGGTGGTCGTCCCGATGAGCGGCGAAGTGGCCACGGCGAACTCAAGGACGTGGTCAAACTGATCAAGCGCGCCAAGAAGGGGATACACGACCAGTTCAGCAACAAAGTCGCCGTCGCCGGAGAAGGAGATACTACTAGTACCGTCAGGCGAGGTGCGGAAATGGAGCGGCTTCGGCGTGATGTTTCGGGTACAACGCGTTCTACGTGTCCAGCTGGCGGAACCTCGGCTTCGACGCTGCGGACTTCGGCGGCGGGACGCCGGCGAGGGTCATGTGCCACGTGGAGCTCACGGCCGTGCCCAACTGCGTCGCGTGCCTGCCGTGCGAGGGAAGGACGGGGCCAACGTGCTGGCGCTCTGCGTCAGGGAGGAGCACGTCGGCGCGTTCCTCGCAGAGCTGGCAAAGCTCGCATGATCACAATGCAAGATCCTCTTGTCAAAGATAAATGTCCATTTGCTTGTTTCACTCGTAGTACGTAATTGCAACTGAAAGTATATGGTTTCAGTTTACTGTCTTTCGTCAAATTAAACAAGCTCGTACTTCTGCTATCAATTTATGATTGCACGGCTGATTCTATACACTAGTATCATCGATCGTGGAGTCATTTGCCCTGATCGTCAATAATTGTGATCTTTTGCTTTCAATTTTTAGTTGTGCGTGTGAGGGGAGTAGGAACTGAACTTGTCAAATCATTACGTACATCGTCTTGTGCGTTGTCCTCATCGATGGCTGCAGTTATAGTAGTTGCCAGTTCTCGAAGCAATCGTTCGTCAATAGGGGTGAAAATTCTTGCCCCTTAGGGGCACCTCCGACCCTCTTTGGTGGAAGCAAATGAACTAGATTGTGGAGAGCTAGTTCTAACGTTTGAACTCGGGTTGAACTAAAGAGGGTCGGTGGTGCCCCTAAAGGGCAAGGATTTTCACCCCTATTCGTCAACAGACAAAGTACTATCATATTCATGAATCGGAAGGTCGGCAATTAACGCCTCACAAAGTCTGGTCATGTGTTAAAGATTAATGCCGTTCCTTTATTTGACCACTTGTAAACAACTGTATTCTGTGATGAATGTGGTGTCTGTTAGTATTATCTTCCAATAGCTGCATCAGCTTTGGCGTTTTATTAAGGACGCAACTAAAGAGCGACCGGTAGCCAGTTCGATCAGCTGGCGACCAGTCCAGATACACCCATCGTCTTCCTCCCGGCTCCCTGCTCCCCATCGACCACAACCCCCGCCCCAATGGCCCGCCGCCCGCGACCTCCAGCGCCTCCTCCGGCGCCGTCGTCGCCTGCCCCTCGGCACCTCCCGTCGCCCTCCGCCTCCTCCCGCGGCCGGCGGCGCCTCGCCGCCTCGCCGCACCGTCCGCCCATTCCACCATCGCCACTCCAACCCCACCCGCTGCTAACCTCGCCAGACGCCCCCGCCCCGTCCCTGCCCACCGCCCTCCACCGCCTCCGCGGCCGGCAGCGCCGCGCCGCCTCGCCGATCCGCCCGCACGCCTCCCGCCTCCGGCCACCGCACGTCGTGGCCAGCTACCAGTAGCTGTTTAGACTTTTCCTTTTATTAATCTTTCGCTGTACAACTTGTCAAAAAATAGTTATCATTGTGCGCGCGTTAGCAGAAAAGGAATTGAAGTTGTCTTGTCTAGGCCTCGTTCGGCAGCCATGTTTTCAATCCGGGCTTGTTTTCTTTCATGGGCAGGATCCAATGGATCCTTGTATTTCACTCAAACCAAGCTTGTTTTCGTTCCGGACCACTTTAGGTCAGTTTCCGTTCCAAGTGGATCTGTGTAAAAAACGTCCATTCCAACCCATGTTTCATTCCGGTCCAGATGAAAGAACATTAGTTTCTGGTTCAGACAGGATTGAAACATGGCCGGACGGATCCGCCTAGAACAGCCCGCGTTTTCGAGCCGTTCCGAGTGCAACCGAAAGAGGCCTAATGATTTTATCATCTATTGGCCGTTCTCCTAGTGACTAATTGCCGTGCCCAACTGTGTCGCGTGCCTGCATAGTGCTGGCGGCTGGCGCTCTGTGCCAGGGAGGGGCACGTGGACGCCTGCCTCGCGGAGCTGGCAAAGCTCAAATGATCTCAAGGTCTTGTCACGCGTCAAAGGCAAATGTTGTTCTGTTTGTTTCACTCGTTGCAACTGTCGTGTTCATTTCCATCAATATCGCTATCGATTTTGCACACGTGAAAAAAATTATGAAATTAAAATAATTGAGCTTTCTGCCCATCATTCTGAACCGTTTCTATCTGTAGGGGTAGTCTTAGGCTGACTCCAACAGCAAAAGGTAAAGCCATATATGCATCGCAATTTGCACTGTGATCACATGTTTGTTTTCCAACAGACTATGCAAACGAGGATGCACTTTGTATTGTGAGACTGACTTCAACAGAGTAGCTATAGCCAAATATGCATCTCCAAACACTGCTGTGCATCATCAAATCTTCCTCCAACAGACCATGCAAAAGAGTAGGCAAACTGCCTTCCCAGGAGAGAGGGCATGTAAAAATACATTCCCTCTCTCCTCTCATGCATTCGCTGCCATGTCTATCTCCACGGTGCTCGAAGCCATTGGTGCCGACGCCGAGCTCGTGGCCGGAGCAAGGATGTTGCCAGGCTCCCGAAGAAGATGGGGGCAGCCGGGAAAATTGCCGGCGAGCGCGCGGATGCGGTCGAGTTCGGGTGCGTCTCCTCTC
Organism: Eragrostis nindensis; assembly: GCA_012490785.1. Taxonomy (NCBI): domain Eukaryota; kingdom Viridiplantae; phylum Streptophyta; class Magnoliopsida; order Poales; family Poaceae; genus Eragrostis; species Eragrostis nindensis. Next base: position 579,944 of record JAAXCT010000322.1, read on the forward strand.
TCCGTTCACAGCAGCCTCCGCTCTTGGGAGATCGATCGTCGGCGGTGACTTCCGACGACACGGATCCTACTGACCACCAAAATAGATTCATTAGCATGTCTACAAGGTCAATGTATGATCAATTTCTCCAATTTCGTCATCTGTGTGGCCAATTTCACGAATTCGTGCATATTGGTGCAAAGAGGAAAATGAGTGTCGGGGAAGAAGGAGTGAGCTCGGCATGGGGAGGCGACCTCCGCGGCGGCCGGGAAGCAAAGATTAGTCAAGGCCCATGGCAAGATTAGCCGCAGCCACCGCCGCCTCCACCAGCCGCCTCCGCGCGTGTCGCGCCCGACGCCGCCGCCTCCACGCGCGAGCCCCGCGCCACATGAAGGAGCACTGCGAGCGGCCGATGGAGTGCGCCCCGAGAGGGTGACCAGCTCGTCGGCGGTGAGGTTCTTGGACGCGAAGCGCGCCACGAGCTGCGTGAGGTTGAAGGAGGCGGGCGGGAGGTTGGCGAGCTCGTTGGAGGCGTTGGAGACGCGGCCGTCGAGGCGGCCGGAGGGCATGGCGAACTTGACGCCGTCGAAGGCGAGCACGTCGGCGTAGGAGACGATGCCCGGGCAGCGGCGCTCGACGACGCGCTTGGCGCGGTCGATGATGCGGAAGCCACGAAGGCTCAGGTTGGGCACCGCGTCCTTCTCCTCCGCGTGCACCGCCTCCACGCACGCCGCGCCGACGACCGTGTAGCTGGGCGCGCGCTGCAATGACACGCGACACCACGGCGGGCGCCCCGACGGCGAGGAGCTGGAGGCGGAGCCCACATCGATGAGCACCAGGACGGCGGTGTTGCGGCGAGGACGCGGCTGAGGAGGCGGCGGCACGAGCGCGCGCGGAGGTGGGCGCGGCGCGTCCGCGTGCGCGTGGAGGAGGCGGCGGCGCGGGCTCGCGGCGCAGGAAGGCGGCGGCGCGCGGGGAGCTTGAGTCCGGGTCGTTGGGCGAGGACGCGGCTTTGCGTTGCGGGCGAGGACGCGGTGGCGCACGGGCCGCGGTCGTCGTCCTCCTCCGCGTCCGGGTCGTCGTCCTCCGCGTCCGGGCGACGTGCTGCAGCGGGTGGCGCGGGGCGAACCGCGGCGGGCGGCGCGGGGCGCGGGCGACGCGCTACGGCAGGCGGCACGGGGCACGGGGCGCGCGGCGCGGGCAGAGTTGCGGCGGATGGCGCGGCGGTGTCCATTTGCCAGTGCGATGCCGAAGAAATGCATTGCTGCTGTTGGAGCCGGTGAAAACACACTCCACTGTTCACGCAAGGCAAACACCGATTTGCATCTAAAAAATGAATGTTCTTGTTGGAGTCGGCCTGAGGAAAGAGACAAGCTAAAATTAGACACTCTCTCTCCTGCTATATGCATTCCATGGGGAGCTCTTTCTTCCCCAACACTCATTTTCCTCGTTGCACCAATAGCCACGAATTCGTAAAATTGGCCACACAAACGATGACATCGGAAAAAGTGATCATACATTGACCTTGTAGACATGCTAATCAATCCATTTTGGAGTTCACCAGGTTGTGGGCCGCAGCATAACGGGTCGAGCGCGGCCCGACGGCGCGCGGCGGCGAGCGGGGCGCGCGCAGGTCGAGCGGCGAGGCGCGGGCGCGCGGGCCGCAGCACACGGTGGGAGCGGGGCACGGCGGGCGAGCTCGGCGCGGTGGGGCACGGGGCGCGTGGCGAGTGAGTGGGGCGCGGCAAGTCACACGGCGGGCGAGCGGCGTCCGACGGTGCGCGCGGCGAGCGAGCGGCGAGTCACACGGCGGGCGAGCAGGGCGTTGTGTGGTGGTGGAAGCTTGAAATGCAAGAGGCTGTTGGAGATGGTGTCCACAGAAGGCAATGCAAAGCATTGTTCACGTCAGGCAATTTCCAATTTGCATAAAAAAATGGCTTCTATTGTTGAAGTAACAACATCATCTAAAATAAGTTAAAATATTTTCTTCTAAATTTCAGTCTCAAAGTTGATTTTGACATAAATTTGTAAACAATAAAACCAAAGTGCATTATTAGCATACCGTAACCGACAAATATGAGCATACACGTGATTTCCTCGTCCATTCCGCTCTGAACCTTGCGGGTACAGTAACAAAAATGGATCCTTTGTACCACGATACGGGTGAGACAGCACGCTCATCGCGTCCGTCCACAGAGCATAACAGCGCTCCGTTGCTCAACCTATATTGTATAGCTAGAATGTTTGTTACAAGCTCCTATAGGGAAGTAAAGAGTGGATTAATTTCTGAGCTGTACGTTGATGCGCAGCTGGTTACAGTTTTGGTGTGTTCACATTGGAGAGAGTCAAACACTGTTTCGTTTTCTGTTGTCGTCACTGCTGCTGCCACGTTAAGCTCCTTTCTGCCAAAATACACTCACCAAGATACCGTTTTAATTTCACCAATCGGCCGTGTCAATCGCCGCTCCGTTGCCAACTTGCCATGGTGACACTGGCTGGAAGCGTGTGACGATACACTGGAACAAAGATGCATGGATCTGGTATTCATTACTGGTTGAATTCGTGCAAACTGAAAAGATTGCCGCCCGGTGAGTGGTGACTTCCAAACGCGTAGCACACCCGGATTGCCCATGGTCGACGCCATTAATTACACATTCCATATAGTACGACGTTTTGATCACGGAAAGACTCCGAATAATTTCCTTCAAACACGGCAAATCTGATTTCGTCGTCCCGTTTCATATATATGGAACTTGATAGACAGGTCTGTGCCCACTTGCGTCTCCTCCAAATAAACCAACCAAGCCGCGGACCAAATTAAAATCATAATTCCCCGCACGTACGTACTCCAGTCCAGGTACAGTGCAGCACCATGTTGCATTAATTTGGAGGGCAATGGCGGCGTCTGCATCGCCCGCCGCTGCGTCGTCCTCCCTCGTGGAGCTCGACGAGGTGGCGGATCTTCTCGACACCGCGACGTCGGCCTACTTCGACGACGACGGCGATTCCTCCTTTTCGTGGCCGGTGGCGGAGCGCATCACGTCGACGATGACCGGCAGCGGGCAGCTCCGCACAGTGGCGGAGCTTCACCCAAATTACAGGGGGGGCGGCCTTTGTAATCTAGCTGCAAATACCATGAACAGTACCGTTTTTACTGTAGAAACAATGGAGATTAAGTGAGGGCAGGGGGGCCATGGCCACCTTTGGCCATAACTAAGATCCGCTCCTGGCTCCGCAGCCTGTGCAACGAGAAGAAGATCCCCAAGGAGTACAAGACGTTCTTCGCGCACAGCAACGCGGCGTGCACGGCACCGCCGGAGGGCTCGGACGCGATCTGCGTGTACGCCGACGCCTTCGACGCCGGCATGCGGCTGCCGCTGCACGACTTCCACGGCGCCACTACGGCCTCGCGCCCAGCCAGCTGGCGCCCTACGCGTGGCGCTACATGGCCGCCTTCGTGCTGCTCTGCACGGACGCCGGCGTCGAGCCGCAGGTCCCGGTGTTCCGGCACTTTTTTTCCATATTTACCAACAAGGGCGACGCGCGGGGGTGGCACCACTTCAAGCCCTACCAGCAGCGCCGGCCCTTCAAGGGAAATATGGCCAGGTGCAACGGGTGGAAGTCCAAGTTCTTCTTCCTCCAGTGTCCGCCGGAGATGCCGTGGCCGTGCCCGACCAAGTGGGGGAAGCCGAGTAGGGCGGCCGTTCGCAGGCCGGCCGTGACGACGGATGCCATGAGGACGGCCATTGAAAAGCTGCTGGAGAGAGCAGGGAACACGGGCATCGACATCCTGCCGTTCCTCAGCCGGCGCACTCTCCCCGTCGGCCGCCACCAAATCCCTCCCATCCCGCTGCAGCTCACGCCGGTGAAGGCGGAAGCCGCCGCCGCCGCCGCCTCCGTCGCCGGGATGGACCAGACGAGGAAGCGCAAGTCGCAGGAATCCGTTACCTCTCCGCCGCCGCCAACGCCGCAGGGAAGCATCATCTCTGCCGGCGAGGGCTCCACCTCAGCCACGAGGGGTTTGTCCCAGTTGGCGCGAATGGCCGAGGCAGAGCTTGACAGGAAGGAGCAGGAGCTGCAGGCTAGCAGAACCGAGGTCGCGCGTCTCAGCGACGAGCTTCGTTCGGCGAAAGACGCACACAATGCCGAGGTCTTCAACCTCAAGGAGGAGCTTCAGACGGCCAACGCCGCGCATGCTGCAGAGGTAAGCCAACTGGAAGAGGAGCTTGAGCAGGCGAAAGCCAAGCATGCCGCCGACATTGCCCGACTCGACGAGGAGCGCGCGGCCGAGGTGCAGGCCGTGAAGGTGCAGTGCCAGCGCGAGATCATCAGCCTGCAGCACAAGAGCGTCATCGACCAGAGCGAGAGGTACATCATGGGCTTGAAGGACATGAGGCAGCTCGCGGTCGCCACGTACCCGGACGTCGTCAAGCCCTCGGAGCTGCAGCACCAGCTGCTGTCACGATACCCCGATCAGCAGGGAGTTCATCCGCAAGAGCCACTGAATGAATGACCAGCGACGAAAGAATTTCCATGCGTTTGGTAAGCTATATACCTGCCATCTCTCCTAGAAATTTTTACCACATATAAATAATCATTATCATTCGTCGTTCTAATAATTGCATGGGCTCTCTCTGCTATTGCTCTGTATACTTCAGTATGTCTGGTTATGAAATACTTCAGTATGTATGGTCCATCTTTTTGCCATGAGACAATTGTCTTTTGTGTTATGATACTACTTGTATAGTCCAGTCTGCTTGCTCCGATCCACTGATTTGGATTCTGAAAACTAATCTGGCACTTGATTTCTTTTTCAGAATCAGGAGCGAGCTGATATGTTTTGGAGCTAGGAGCAATTATGATGGTGTTGACACAGGAATTTGACAGATGGCGACCTGATATGCCTTTTTCTCAACCCTTCACCAGATCATCGCCAGGCCATGGCTGGAGGAACTTCATGCTTTGTTCCGCACCAACAGTTGCAGTATCGACCATGTCGTCCCCCCCCCCCCCCCCCCCCCCCCCCCCCCCCCCCACCCCCCCCCCCCCCCCCCCCCCCCCCCCCCTACTATTATGTGTAAAGCAGGAAGGGAGCGGTTCTCGTTCCGTCCAACAAAAACAAAAGTTGCAGTAGTTGCCGCTCTGATTCGCTAAGGCTTAAGGTCCCCTTTTATTTTTCCCCTCTTATGTCATTCAAGCCTGATGTTGGATCAGTACTTCAATTATATGATTGTTTTAGTTCTTGACTAGTGTTTTCTGTCCCTTATCATTTGCTTCGCCTCTATTCGAGTTGGTTTTCGCGAGCCTTCATAATGATTCAGCTAAATACGTTTTTTCCATCATCGATCAGCTTCGTGTTCATCACATTACCGTCAAGGGCATTGACTGCTGGCCAAGCTGTGGCGTCATCATAATTTCTCCAATACGTTTTGCCTTGCTTTGGTGTATCCAACGCACAGTTCTTGATAGGTATCTATGATCTGCTGTGAAATGCGTGTTGCTGTTCTTGTCATGGCTTATCTCATGTTCTACCAAAAATAGGTGCGTCCCGGGTGGCCAGTGCCACCAAGTTGGCGGGCAGCCCGCGAGCATTCGAGCACCGGGGGACGCAAGTGCTCGCATGCCTTCCGGGTTGATAGCAAATGATTCGCTACTCGAATCCGAGGGCAATGACCCTCTAATAAAAAAAGACATAAAACCAAGGTAGTGTCTATTTAACAAAACCAATGGTTTCTCGCCCACGGAAAAATAAAAATAATATCTTACATAAATCAAATGATGCTTTTAGAAGTTCTAATGTATATATGCCTTTCATATATAGGATAATGGTTAGAGAGTATATCTGAAACTTGGGGCCCACGTCCTACAGTGGCATCGACGAGTCAAAGCCTAGCCCAAACACAAATCTATGTGATCATTCTGATTTTTTTTTTTTTTGAGATCAACCAACGCCCTTTATTCATTCAGCGAAAATGAATTACATACTCCTTCGGGCGGAGCTAAAAGCCAAACATGTCGGCTTACAGAATGAAAAATAGAACTCCACGCTAGATTATGTGCGTCTATGTTTGATTGCCGGATCTCGTGCACAAACTCAGCCGAAATAAAACTGTCCATGCTCACCTTGATCTCCTGGACTATAGGACCGCAGGTTCCCAGGCCGGCTCCTTTGATGCTCCTGACTGCTCCCACACAGTCAGACGCCACTGTAAGTCTTTGCAGCAGCAGGTCAGATGCCAAAGCTAATCCCTCTCTGCAAGCGAGTACTTCCACCGTCTATGATCACTTAATCCTTCCAGTACGAGGACTGATGCACCAAGGAAGTTACCTTCCGTGTCACGAGCAACCGCAACAGCTGTGGCGATGCCCCCATTCTTTGGAATTGCCGCATCGACATTAACTTTCATGACCCCCTCCGGTGGAGGAATCCATCGCGGCTTCGGTGCATATGCACCAGGACCTTCTTCTATGTGGACTCGGAATCATTCCCAATTCTGATATGTACCTTTCAACAAAACAATTTGTTGACAGTGGACTTTGGAACAGATTTTCGTGGATCGCTTTCCGTCGAGAATGCCAAATTGATGCAAATATAAAGGCATGCCATGTTTCTGCACGGGCCGACATAACACATATCTTCTCTATATGTGATAGCCCATGGGCTTGAGTGTGACACCCCGTGTCACTGGTATAGCAAACACACCAAACAGAACTGAACCAAATCCAATTCAAAGTTTAAATTCGAAATCTTTTGTTCAAGTAAATGTCAAACCAATGCTTGTGAAGCAAGTTGAAAATTCCTATAACAACTTTCCCAGCTAATACTTTCTGCAGCAAGAACATACCAAATGAGAATTTTTGAGAATTTTCCATGATTTTTGAAATTCTGGAAGTATCTCTAAAAATTCGAAGACGCAAATCCTGCTGTTCCTCGAATTTTAATTCAAATTCTGTTGCTCAAAACTACCTGGACCCAAAAGAGAAGTTGGAGCCGGATATTTATCCTATGTTCCCAGAATTGCTCAGAATTTTTGGATGTCTGGAAGTTCCCATTTTAATTCGACAAATATGGCAGCATGAAAATCCAATTTCTTCAAATTTGGGTCAAATTTGATCCTTGTGAAGTAACTCCAACTTTTTCAATGCAACTGCCCCCTTTTCAAAAATCCTGAGCAAACTAGATATCCATTAGTGATTTGTCAAATTTGTTTCAGGATTTTTGGGCACTGTTTAGGTATTTTAATAAATGCCCAAACTTTCAAAAGTGTCCAACTTTGACCAGCTACAGTTTGAATTCCATTCAAAATCCAGATGTGCATATCACACCACTGTGTTGCTCGTCCTTCGATCTATCACTCAGCCAAGTTTCGTGAATTTTGGTGCATATTTGCTATTTTATCTAGCATGCACGAGTTCTGAAAATTTGTTGACTGGAAAATTCCGGTAAAAGAAAAGATGCCGCGCGGGACCCGCTTGTCATCCGCTTCCCTCTCTCTGCTTCCGTCGAAAGAGGGGCGCCGCGTGGCCGGCATGCTTGCCAAGCGGCCCCACAGACAGGCGCCGGCGCGGCCTTTTTCTTCCCCCTCCTCGGCCAGAAGCTCGTCGCTTTCCTCTCCTCCATCGCCGCAGCCACCACAGCCCCAAACCCTAGCCGAGCTCCCTTTTCCCGATTGCCGCCGTTTGTATGACTTGTATTGTAATGATGTAACCTCGTAAAATCTGAGAACTATGTGTTTATGTGATGGTGTGATGATGGACATCGTTGATTACCGGTGTGCTTTGGTCTTGGGCGATGCTTGAGAAGCATATCGGGGGACTACCGGGGTTATATTCTTGTTAGTTGAGTTTGTCGGTTCGCGTACCGTTTATAGACAGCGAGCTAACTCAATTAAATTGAATATGACTTGGGCGGTTCTCACAGCGTTAAGGGTGGGCTAGTGTGTAACAACGTCACTAAAGCAAGTAAAATTGGAACTAAGTGGTTGCTGAATTTTATTCCTCTCTTATCTTAGAATTGTTTGCTTCACTCATGATTAATAAATTGCTTGTTCTTATATGCATGGGTTAAGGGTGGCAGCCATACTCCTCATGCTTAGAGAGTTTTTATTAGAATTGTTTGCTTCACTCATGATTAATACATTTTATGAAAAGCTAAAATTTGCTTAGCTTTTCGGGGTGGGCTAGTGTGTAACAACGTCACTAAAGCAAGTAAAATTGGAACTAAGTGGTTGCTGAATTTTATTCCTCTCTTATCTTAGAATTGTTTGCTTCACTCATGATTAATAAATTGCTTGTTCTTATATGCATGGGTTAAGGGTGGCAGCCATACTCCTCATGCTTAGAGAGTTTTTATTAGTTCACGATTTGTGGTACTTGTTTTGTGAAAATTGCCCATGTATGACGACTAGTTTATTTATCGATGTCTAGTGTTGTTGAACTTCTTTATGCTGCTTGTTTTAGTTATAATGGAGGCATTATTTCAGTTCATATGATATATCTTGCTATTAGGGTTATTTGTTATGCATTGGGGCAGCTACCGTCATGTTTATGGCTGTCCAAATCTGCTAGGTTGTTAGCTGTTTTGTGGGGGAGAGATAATGCTTTCGTGTGAGAATCGTTAGCGCGAATCATTTGCATCTCATCTCATACATGTTGCGAATTATAAGCCATAAGCTCCGAGCGCCACCTCGCTGTTCATCGCCGTCGAGCGCTGCGCCGCCGAGCCCAGCTACCAGGAGCTGCTTCTGCGCGAGGCCCGAGAATCGGCCGGCCTTGTCGCCATGGCTGCCGGGTGACCGAGCTCCGTTCGCGCGACGATTCCGCCCCCATTGGTACGCCTCTCGTCGATTCACCGCACCACGAGGTGTACTTCAAGCTCGCGCAACCCCCTCACGCTTCGTTGCCCTGTTTCCGCAGCTCGTCGAGGCCCCGCGCCGTTTTTCCCCTTCGTCGGACCTCGCCGCCGTCAGCCTCTCCGATGAACTCCAACTTCCGCAGCTCCTCATCGTCAACCTGCTAGCCCCCGGGACCGGCTGCCGAATTCGTGCGCGCGCGAGCTCGTCCCCGTGACACCCCGACTCGTCGGAACGCCGCCCCGAAGACCTCACTGCGCCGCATCCTCATCGCCGACCATCCCTCGAACCTCGCCGTCGATGTCTTGCTCTCCGCCTGGATCGGCGCCATCTCGGTGAGCCGCGCGCACCTCACCTTTTTCCCCTTCCCCCTCTCCGGTCGCCGGAACGGCCGAGCCGCCGCAGCCGCCGCGCCATGCGCGTCGTGCGCGCGCGCCATGGGCGCTGGACCCAGATCAAGCCTGGCCCAGATTGAGCCCGTGCGGCCCAGATCCAACCGAGCCGAGCCCAAACCCCTTTTTCCAGATTTCCCGAATATCTTTAAATTCCCAGAAAATCTCAGAAGATTGTACAATTCATAGAAAATAAAAAAAATCATACAATTGTGAATCCAGTTTTGTTGGACTCCTTGTGACCGGATCTGTCCAGCAAAAATACTAAATCACTCAATGCACCTTCTCTGTTTTCTTTAAAAATGCAAATGTGCAAATATTGTTTAATTCTTAATAAACCTTTTGATGCTCCTTAAATCACAAACTCGTGCCTGCTTGTAAATCATGTGATTACACACTTACAGATAATTTTCCCACTATCACACCTTGCTTCAATATTTTCTTATGATTTAAATCGTGTTCTGTCCTATTTAAATCATTATAAATAATTCGTATTACAATAAATCACCAAACTTCACAATAATTCACTTTTAGTGGCACTCTTCACCAGAAAATGCCACTGGACACAAAATAATTTTTGAAATTAATTAATTTAATTAATCCACTCAAGTTAACTTAAGTAATTAATTTAATTAATCCACTCAGACGAAGATAATTAATTAAATTTTGCACTTACAACGTAAATGACTGTTCTATAATATAATTAAATTGTATTGCATCCTATTATTGCATCTGACATGCATTATTTCCTTGTCATGACGTGTAGTGACAGAGACGACTCCGGAGCCTGTGGACTTCCAGCTGCCGGAGGAGACACAGGAGGAGGAGCAGTACACTGACCCTGTAGCTGACCCAGCTAGCTTAGTTCCTGAGCCAGGCAAGCCCCGGTGCATTATGTCCTATGTTTTCAGTTTTCTTTTATCGCTATGTATGGAGTCTAGTTTGTTTGTGCACTAGGTTAGGAGTTGATTGGAACCCTACAACTGCATTAGGTTTACCCTTCCTGATCACCCTTGATTTCCCTGTTAGTAGTATGTTGGTCTTTTGTCGATCGTTAGCATTGCTACGCTTAGCTGCTAGGGATCGGTAGAAGTCGAGTGGTAGGTCCCACTCGCGAGATAGGATCATGATACCCTAGGTTGTACTAGAAGAATTATAGGTTGTTGGAGACCGGACGGGGGTTGTTTCTATAGGATGGTTTGAGAAGGCTGGGCCTTCACGGTGGTAGCCCCGTCTGTGTCATTAAGGACCGTTTGTTGTTGGCCCTGTTGAGAAAGTTTGAACGTACTGATTCACATGCTGGTGTTTATGGGCCCAGTAAACCGACGTAGCCTGTGTTGTCCTGGATGTCTGGTGGATACCTAGCTCTTTCTATCATGGTACGGTTGGGAGAGAACGGATCACTTCCCGAACGGGGCGTACGTCTGGACAGGTGTTGGCGATCGTTAAACCATGTTTTGACCGCCACTCTACCGGTAAATAAATACATAACACAAAGATTTTGTGCATAGTAGTTAGGAATAATGCTACTCCACAAGTTTTGGTGGATATTTGGATGCAGGAGTGAATAATGGAGGAAAGTGGGCCCAGCCAGGGAAATTCCCTGGCCGGCCGGCCCCACCCTAGGCCGGCCGGCCCCACCTGGTGGCCACAGGCCCCAGGCTTCCTCCAGTGGGCTGGAAAATAATCTTCAACACACAATTCAAGCCCAGCTCGGCAGAATTCCACCGACATTCTAGAAGGTGGGCTATTTGGGCCTTTACTTGGCCCTTAATCCAATTCTGCCGACCCCACGAAGTAGCCGACCTTCGGACCGCCATCAGGAGATGATCTGGAGCGTTCAGGCAAAAGACGGTGGCGAACCGACCGAAGGGACGGCCGGCCGGCCACCCCCCTAGGCCGGCCGGCCGACTTTGTCGGCGCCGCCTCTCCAAAGTCGGCCAGGGTGCTTCCACCGCCTTCACAAGCTATAAAAGGGACCCCTCGGCCTCCGAATCAAAGTGCACCATCACACTTCATCCAAGTGTTCATTAGTTTAGTTGAGTAGTAGCTTTGGGAGTTAGAGTAGAGTAGAGTAGAGTGAGAGCTCTCTCGGGCTTCCGGAGTATTCTCGGAGTTCGGTATAGTTCTTTGTATCTTACTCTTGAGATATTATTTTATTTATTATATAATTAGTTTTATCTTTATTTATTTATTTTAGTAGTTCTTTTCTATTTAGTTTATTTATTCGTTAAGTAAGTGCTCGTAGAAGTCTTGTTGTGGGATTCGTGATTGTTGGAATAGCGAGTACGAGAGAGTGCCGTCGTCGGAGATGACGTCGTGTGAAATCTGTGCTTGTTCATTCTTAGATAGGACTGCTCCGTTGATCAAGAGTAGCTCCTCTAGGCGGGTTGTAAGCATGGCGCTTAGAACTTGGCCTATGCACGTTTGGCACCCAGCCCCACGGAGGATGGTAGCCGCGAGTGTATGTGACAGCTGCACCGGTCTCTGTAATCCACCACGTCCGGGTTGGACTCAGCAGGGTCTTAATTATAGCATACGGATCCCTAGGTTCGAACTAGCTTCATCGGTTAACCTAGCACGTGTGTGCCCCGAAACGACATGACTTGTATATGTATGAGCTTAGCTAGAGTAAATAATCTTTGTAGACTTGACTGCTAGAAAAGTAAATAATAGATAAACATACAGGTAGCCTTAACTCTATCTCGTTGCTCTCCCAAATGTATACTACGATTTATTTTATTACCTTGGATTTAAGGATGTGTGTGCCACCCATATATATCATGCCTATCTTATCCCCGTCTCAAGTATAGTTGATACATTATTTCTTTCTCCAAATTATCCAATGCATAGCTATTATTCAGCTTTCTTTTGCTCTACTTCCCTGCGGAAATATAAATACGATAACCCTGGAATACTCCAAGGTGAAATGCTACAATGGTGATCCGTGCGCTTGCGGAATTAATGAATTTAATTTTATCGCATAAGAACCGCCAACAAGCATTTCTGGCGCCGTTGCCGGGGAAGTAGCAGTAGCAGCTAGGAACTGAATAAATGCATTGAAGTTTGTGAGAAGAATAATTATCACTGACTTTTGCGGGCTTACCCTTGTCCTGTCTTTCTTTGTTGTGAACATTTGAAACAGGACTGTGCATGACTGGTTTCGACCTACCAGAAAACTTCCACCCAGATCCGGAACAGTTCTTGAGAAGGGTGAGGGCCAGGCTTACCCCTCCCCCCACCCACGCTCGATCGAAAGTTCTGGCTCTTGAAGGATCCCTTCCGACGACTGTCGAGCACCCCACATCTTCATCAACGAACAACAACATGGGTGATCCAGTCGAGAAGACGATCAACGATTTCTCCGCGCCAACTACGGAGAACATCCGCGTGGGACCCAACCCGCGCATCACCAACAAGGACTACGAGCTCAAGCCAGCCTTGATCAACATGATCTTGGCCAGTCCTTTCTGTGGGAAGCCGTCGGAGGATGCAAATGCTCACCTCCAAAGGTTCCTGATGACGTGCAACACCTTCGTCATAAAGGATGCACCTCAGGACGCTATCCGACTACAGCTTTTCCCATTCTCTCTGTTGGGGAAGGCTCTCCAGTGGTTCTACGCGAACCAAGAGTCCCTCGACACGTGGACGGCATGCTCCAATGCCTTCCTCGCCAAGTTCTTCCCGCCGGGCAAGACGACTGCCCTGCGGAACAAGATATCGGGCTTCCAACAGCTCGCAGATGAGTCGACCGCGGAAGCCTGGGACAGGATGCAGGAGTACGTTCTCTCATGCCCACACCATGGCATGGAGGAATGGCTCCTCATACAGAGTTTCTACCACGGTTTGAGGCCGTCCGCTCGAGAGCACCTCGACGCCGCAGCAGGCGGCTCCTTCTTCTCCCTTAGCGTGAAGAACGCTAAGAAGTTGATTGAGAAGGTGGCGGCCAACCAGACTCATGGTGAACGCCAAGCGGCGAGCACCAAGACCCGTGGAGTGCACCAAGTGGAGACGATGGACATGCTCGCCATCAAGCTCGATCAGCTACTCCGCAAGGTGGAGTCTCCACAGGACCTGCAAGTTGCGGATTCCCGCATGACATGTGAGGAATGCGGCAGCGTTGGGCATATGGGCATCAATTGCCCAAATGCGAGAGAGGAATGCAATTTCCTCAACAATGGCAATGGGTTCCGCTCCCAGAACAACTATGGCTGGAACTCAAGGCCCGACCTCTCCTTCAACAAGAATCAGGGAGGTAACAATGGTAATCTTTCCCGTTATGAGCCCTCTATCAAGGATCTAGTTCTCGGCCAGGTCAAAATCAATGACAGTATTAGTAAGAAATTTCTTACTACCGACAAGGCTTTAGAGAGCATAGATGCCAAGCTAGAGTCGTTCAGCACTGCTCTGCAGAATCAGCTAAGCCATAACAAGATGCTAGAAACGCAAATTGCGCAAATAGCTTCAGCTGTGCAGTCTCCTCGTGCGGGTAAACTTCCTGGGCAACCGGAAGTTAATCCCAAGGAGAGTGTGAATGCAATAACCATCAGGTGTGAAGAGAGCGACTTGGATGCCGCACTCCCCAAGGATGCGATCAGAAAAGATCCCGGATGGCCAACCATTCCGTGTTTGGTCAACGACCGTTGTTTCGCTCGGGCACTATGTGACTTAGGGGCGAGCGTGAGCATCATGCCGAAGGCGATGTACGATGGGTTAAACCATCCATTATCCCCAACGACCATGAAGCTCCAGCTTGCAGACGGGTCACTGCGCCTGCCCTTGGGGATTGTCGAAGAAGTTCCTGTGCAGATCAGAAATCTCTTCGTCCCCGTTGACTTTGTTGTGCTGGATATGGAGGTAGATGTCAAGACCCCTCTCATCCTTGGGAGGCCGTTCTTGAGCACCACCAACGCCAACATTGACGTGGGGGCAGGAGAGATCCACTTGGACTTCAACGGCAGGGAAGAAACGTTCAACTTCAAGCCTAAGGTTGAGCAATGCAAGCAAGTACGGGTCATATATGGAAAGGACCCAAGGAGAGTGGAGAAGATTGAGATTACTCCACCCATGCCACAGCCAGACAAGCTCATTGCATACATGAGAGACTATCTGGAAAGAGAGAATGCAAGAAGGCTAGCAAAGTATTGGAGGACTCCAAGGAGGATGCCTCAGCCGCCAATTACACCTCAAACCCCTCTTACTCCTCCGCAAGAAGGAGTAGGCGAGTCACAATCGCCCAAGAAGAGGAGAGCGAGGCGCTCAAGAAAGAAGAAGGCAGCTACGGTATCGACCGATGAGAGTACAACAAAGGCGCCTATTGAAGAAAAGGTCGCCGCCACCAACACAAAGAAGACAACCAAGGTGTGGCGGAAGAAAGAAGGAACCTCTACCTCGCAAGATTCTCCAGCGAGCGAGGTCCAAACGAGTTGAAAAGACATGGAGAACGTCTAGCTTAAAGACGTAAAAATGAGAGCCCTCCGATTGGGGAGGCCATCCCAATCGTTATCCTAGCTAGGCCTAGCACTTATTTTTCTTTTATAAATCATAAAAACAAAATAAAAATTTGAAAAAATTTAGAAACAACAAAAATAATAGGATTCCCGGTGATGCCCATTAGGGGCTAGCCACTTGTATCATCCTCACTCTTTTTGCAGATCAAGAAGGAGGAGGAAGAGCCTGAATCAAGCTTAAGTCTTACAAAGACTCAAGCTTGGGGAGGGCACCCCCAGGTAAGAAGGAGTTCAATACAAGCTCGAGTCTTGCAAAGACTCAAGCTTGGGGAGGACCCCCAGGTAAGTATCCCTAATTTTCTTAATAAATAAATAAACTCCCTGTTTCGAATAAATGCTAGAATCTTGGTGTTATGCTACGCTTAAGGGAAATGATGATCGAGTTCCAAATTAGCTTCCCATGTGTCGCATAGATGCAACCTCTACTCCTGACATATGTGTTATTTTACTTGAGCATGATCACATCATAAGTCTTGCTTATTTTCCGTGGGTTGCATTTGTTACACCAAGTCTGAGCATTGTGGATTGTGATATGGCATGATTAGGACTTGTTGCAATTTCTTAGTATGGTTTCATCCAGAGATGTTTTTCTTGAATTGCAGCAAGTACCTAAAACCCTTCTGTTTTGGCATACTTCTCTTAGTGTGAGGATTTATTTACCTACCAGAGCCATATCATAATATTCGAAACAGCCCCACTCATAGCCATTTGTTTATGCATTGAGTTTTGTTAAGGTTTGATGTACTCTTGAAACTAAGCACTCCTAATTTTGGTCATAATTCCTTCGCGTGTGTTTTCGAAAATTTCTCTCCACCAAATAAAAAGGGGAATGTTTGGATAAATCAACCAAACATTTTTCAGAGTTTGCAAAACTTTTGGTCCATCCAAAATACTCAAGAATATTTCAAAATGTTTCATTGAACCATTCAAAATTTATGGCCCCTTGCACCATGGAGTAGTCAAAAAAAAAAAAAACCTCCATGGTTGCATGACAAAAGTCAAAGGCTATATGGTTCTTATCATAAACATCTTGAGCAAAATAAAGGACCAATGTTTTTCAAAACCCCCTTCCATAAGTGTGAGTTCATTTTTTCCCCCTCCATCACATCATTTCCTATGACCAAAATAAATGGAGTTGCTATGTTGATTGAGACTCATTCTTTAGCTTTACAATATATGCATGACAATTGTGCATTCCTTACCAAGCTCCACATACAAAGCCTCATTTGGTAGAAGGTAGGATGAGTGAAGCTTGTAGGAATAGAACTCACATTGGTAGGTAAGAGAAGTGCCTACCAAAACGAAGGAGAATTTTTGCACCTTACCTTGCAGCACATAAAAACTCTGGATGCATACCTGCTAGAATTGTGTACTTGTCCGAAAATGCCGTTCTAGTCTTCAATGCTGCATGACAAGGTGTGACATATAAGCCCCACGATTTTTGCAACACTCATGAATATTTTGTGCTCTCGTAAACTTACCACTGTTTAGGGAGTATGTTGTTGCATCTTTATTACCCATGGGGCGCTTCTTTGTAACTCCTGATCCGCCGGTACCCTGAGTTGAGTTTGCTCGGGACGAGCAAAGTTTAAGCTTGGGGAGGTTGTTGGCGGTCGTTAAACCATGTTTTGACCGCCACTCTACCGGTAAATAAATACATAACACCAAGATTTTGTGCATAGTAGTTAGGAATAATGCTACTCCACAAGTTTTGGTGGATATTTGGATGCAGGAGTGAATAATGAAGAAAAGTGGGCCCAGCCAGGGAAATTCCCTGGCCGGCCGGCCCCACCCTAGGCCGGCCGGCCCCACCTGGTGGCCACAGGCCCCAGGCTTCCTCCAGTGGGCTGGAAAATAATCTTCAACACACAATTCAAGCCCAGCTCGGCAGAATTCCACCGACATTCTAGAAGGTGGGCTATTTGGGCCTTTACTTGGCCCTTAATCCAATTCTGCCGACCCCACGAAGTAGCCGACCTTCGGACCGCCATCAGGAGATGATCTGGAGCGTTCAGGCAAAAGACGGTGGCGAACCGACCGAAGGGACGGCCGGCCGGCCACCCCCCTAGGCCGGCCGGCCGACTTTGTCGGCGCCGCCTCTCCAAAGTCGGCCAGGGTGCTTCCACCGCCTTCACAAGCTATAAAAGGGACCCCTCGGCCTCCGAATCAAAGTGCACCATCACACTTCATCCAAGTGTTCATTAGTTTAGTTGAGTAGTAGCTTTGGGAGTTAGAGTAGAGTAGAGTAGAGTGAGAGCTCTCTCGGGCTTCCGGAGTATTCTCGGAGTTCGGTATAGTTCTTTGTATCTTACTCTTGAGATATTATTTTATTTATTATATAATTAGTTTTATCTTTATTTATTTATTTTAGTAGTTCTTTTCTATTTAGTTTATTTATTCGTTAAGTAAGTGCTCGTAGAAGTCTTGTTGTGGGATTCGTGATTGTTGGAATAGCGAGTACGAGAGAGTGCCGTCGTCGGAGATGACGTCGTGTGAAATCTGTGCTTGTTCATTCTTAGATAGGACTGCTCCATTGATCAAGAGTAGCTCCTCTAGGTGGGTTGTAAGCATGGCGCTTAGAACTTGGCCTATGCACGTTTGGCACCCAGCCCCACGGAGGATGGTAGCCGCGAGTGTATGTGACAGCTGCACCGGTCTCTGTAATCCACCACGTCCGGGTTGGACTCAGCAGGGTCTTAATTATAGCATACGGATCCCTAGGTTTGAACTAGCTTCATCGGTTAACCTAGCACGTGTGTGCCCCGAAACGACATGACTTGTATATGTATGAGCTTAGCTAGAGTAAATAATCTTTGTAGACTTGACTGCTAGAAAAGTAAATAATAGATAAACATACAGGTAGCCTTAACTCTATCTCGTTGCTCTCCCAAATGTATACTACGATTTATTTTATTACCTTGGATTTGAGGATGTGTGTGCCACCCATATATATCATGCCTATCTTATCCCCGTCTCAAGTATAGTTGATACATTATTTCTTTCTCCAAATTATCCAATGCATAGCTATTATTCAGCTTTCTTTTGCTCTACTTCCCTGCGGAAATATAAATACGATAACCCTGGAATACTCCAAGGTGAAATGCTACAATGGTGATCCGTGCGCTTGCGGAATTAATGAATTTAATTTTATCGCATAAGAACCGCCAACAACGGGGACCGTGTCGGGAAGACCCTTTCTCGGGAGGAGTAGGATTTGGCTTTGCTCTGGTGGTGCACAGGTGAAAGGTTGTCATATGTGGTCTGTTCGCGGGAGCATATATCGTGTGGTCAGGTTTCTCCTGCAGGATGTACATAGGTGTCACCGCTCTCGGATATGAGCACCCCCTTGCTCACTGCGTCACATCGTAGTGTGTTTGTGGATGATGATGATGATATGATGATGATGATATATGTATATCTTACTATTTTATTTACTTACAGTGTTACTTGCTTGTTTTAAAACTTCAAAGTAAGGACCAAATAATCTGTTTTTGCAACTTGAGTCAGCCTACCCCTTGTGGCCTTTGCATACTAGGAGTCGGCTGTAGTTGGCCATGTTGACGGGTAAGTCTTTTGCTGAGTATTAGTTGCTCAGGGTTTGGCTCTCTATGTTTTTGTACAGGTGTGTCTTTACTTCCGCTGGCGCGTTGGTGGGAGTTTGTTGCTGTGAGGGTCTTCAGGTCCACATCGTAGGGCTTCGATGTGCGGCCAGGTATCGCCGAGTGTGTAGTTGTTGTATCTTTGTAGACTTCTGCTGTGCTACTCACGTGTTTTAAATTATTTGGACTTAATGTAATAACTGAAAGATGTAAATTTGTGTTTTTATGTGATGTACTATCTGTGTCCGTTCACCGGCACTTCCGACTCGATCCTGTGAAAAGCGAAAACGCTACAGCTGGCATCAGAGCCGTGTTGGGGATAGTACAGCACATAAAGGCCTATTTTCAAAAAGCTAACCACGTTGCGGGTGAGGAACGAAAGCCTTATATAAGGATGTTAGATATCAGGTGGTAATAGGAGTTGCTTGTTTACTTTCTATAACGATGCACCGACGCTCAGGCAAGAAGGTAAGGACCTGCATGGCTCATGTGGTATTCTGGCCCGAGTCATCGAACTCGTGGGATGTGTTGTTCTGACCCGAGTCATCGTACTCGTGGGATGTGATGGTATGAGCCATGCATTTCTGATTTTTGATGGACGTCACCTATGTAGGTTGCTTGAGGTGACGATGTGTGGTTTCCTGCAGGTACACTAACTCGCGCGTAGATCGTGTAGAATACGTTTGTCGAGTGCGACTTAGTTACCACCATTGTCTACGGCCTGCTATGTTGGGCACCTTTTATTTTGCGAGGACGTATAGGTCGAGCATGCATGGCATATAAAAGACTCAAACCAATCTTTTAGATATCCTAACTAAGTAATTTCAAGAAGACGTAACTTTTAAACCGTTAAGCCAAAATTTATGAACAAACCCTCTATGGAAAGTTTACAACGTGAACTTTAAATTCCCATCAGTTTTACCCACGAAATTCTGTTTCAAAGTCACCCAAATACGTTGACCAAAAAATAAGCTCTCGATTGGTCTCATCTGAAAGTTTCAGAATCTGTCTGCCAACTTCAAAATTTGACATCTCCGGTTCTGCTAATCCGTTTGGGGCGCATGAGTACTCGTTGGAAAGATCTCGAAGTTTTCTACAACTTTGTCTTTTTGACCTTTCTCGTTTGACGCTTCCAGCAGCGCCAGATTTCGTCTTTGTGATTGCTGCTCGCAGACGGGACAGATTTCGGTCTGTTATTTGGAAGGCTTGTTGCTCTCTTGTTTTTGCTCGAACGGCTGTTGGTAGCTACTTGCTACGACCATCCAGGAGCTCTTTACCATGCCAACATTTTGGTTAGCATGGTTATTCTTTTAAGAACAGATTGTGATGCTTTCTATTTATTTTCCGCGCAGATGGCTGAAGACATGGATTACGATGGTAACGGTTGGATACTTTCGACATGTCTCCATCAGCCAGGCCTCCCTACCATGTTTTGGCGAGTTCTACAGCATTTTGGATATTTGGAGCCTCCTACGTACGTGGGAAAGCAAATCATGGATGGGGAAGAGACTTCATGCACCGTCCATGTAGCCATTCCAGCGACTCCGGCATATCCAGCATGGGAACCATGGACTGTGAGCGTTAATGGAGCAGAGATACACGATATTTGGGGTGTTGCTGCTCTCGCTGCACTCACGCGGTTTCGTGATGACCACCAGAGAGAGATGGAAGGGACCCCATTTGCTCTCTTGCCAGTTAGTGACCAAACAAACCCCGATTGGAACCGTTGCATGGACATGATATTGGATGCCAGACGCCCACACTATAACCCGTACATAGCTGTGCCTGTCTACTACTCAGCGACATTGCATGCCCTACACTGTAAACGAGAAGCAGAGATGAGCAGGTGTCTGGAGGCGATTAGACTTGGCAATGAGCGAGACGGAGGGAATGATGCTTTACTCAACATGAGAGACGCCCAAATTGTTAAGCTAGCACTACAGGTGCAGAACCAAGACAACCAGATCGAGGGACTCATCGAAGAACGAGATGCAGCCCAGCAGTTGGTCGCGCAATTAATGGCAGCCCAAGTTCAACCTGTCCCACCTGTAGAGCACGTACCAGCAGACATCCTCAACCTACAGCATGGAGAGCAACCGGACAATGACGGGGATGCCTGAAGCGTGTAGTTGCTTCGACCAGATCCACCGTGTAGCGTGTTGATTAGATGTAATGTATCGTGGTTGTAGCATAGTTGGAGCTAGTGTTGCAATCTCTTTGTTGTACTGTTGAACTACGTGTGATGTCCTGTATGACCTCATTTTCGTTCAATGAATGTAGATGTTATTCCTGTTGATCCATGATCCCTTTTGTTTCGTCGTGATTTCATTTGCGCTCTTGTCTGCCATGTTAACTTGGACCCTAATAATTTTCTCATTACCTTACCATGGTTGACGAGACCTACACCAGAATTTCCTTCAATTGATGTCCTTGCTATGCTACTTGCTCACCGAATGAGGAGAAGTTTATGCCAACCTTGATAATCTTCTCCCCCTTGCTTTTGGATCCGAGTTCTTGCTAAATTGTTAAAATTTGACAACACAAAGCATGTGCACGGCACTATCCCATATGCATTAATTGCAATATATCACTTGCATCGAATGAGCACTTCGCAATGCACCACCATACGCATCAAGCAATGCATGTCATGACTTGTGCATCATCACATATGCACCATGAAGAACACATCATGTCAATTGCACATTATGCACCATATGCACCATAACATGTGCACGATATCATAAACATTTGCATGGGCATCATGCCATATACATCATATGCACCATTATGCACCATGCAATGTGCATCATAACATACCGTACTTGCACTCTTGCATGGGCACCATCACATGTGCATTGCATCATTGAAAGCACGCAATGCACCATGAATACGCATCCTACTCATTCTAGCATGTAATAATTGGATGCATGAATAGAGAGCAAGAATGAGGAATTTGTATACCTTGGCTACCTTCATAATATACCTGCAATCTTACACCCGCGAATCATTGGAATCCTACTCTTTGAATACGACCCTGGCTTCTTTCTTGAGTATCATCAATAATCCAAAGCGATAGATGGTTGGATGGTCCTTGTTCCCTTGTCCGTCTGAGGTGTCGTTCGCCTCAAACCACCAGATTGTGGCAGAGTTCGGTTTCGCCTCCTTTCGTTGACCGCGTCGAGACCTTTTATGCATCAAGTTGTTAGCAAGAGTCTGACGACGTACTAGTGGTTCATGACTACCTGATGTTTTCAGGGACAAGCTGTCAAGAAATGCACTCCAGACCTAGACCGAGATGTGGAGTATAAAAATTAATCTTCAAGCAGCAAAACGCCAATTGTAGAAAACCTTACAAGATGCCACCCGATAAGCTCGCGGAGCAGAAGGTTTTGTTGAGAAAGTGTTGGGAATTTGTTTTAAAACAACAAAGTCCACCACCTCAGAGATGCCACTCTTTGTGAACGAGAAACGAAGGCTTTCTATCAAACTCTGGCCTAATGGCATTTTCGATGAGTTTACCCGTCAGCAATCATCACGAAAGATGTTATCGAAATCTGCCAGGAGGACAAGATTCTCAAGAACGACGTCGCTCAATCAGATCAGGATAAGCACCAGGGAAAGGCGTTGAAAAAGGGGGATGACCTAAGGCATTAAATTGCAAGGCACGTTGCCAGTGTCTCACAGCTACCCGCCACACAGAAGGGACGAGTCCATCCCGTGCTCGCGTGTATCCCCAAGGTACAGCTTGAGCCAGACCTTGCGTGTCCCGAGTCGCACATCAAAAGTCTTGAACCGAAGGACCGAGTCACCGCAAACTGAAGCATCAGATTTTATAAGGTGTAATGAAGCAACCACTCTGAGATCGAAGCCACATGGGAGCCAAAAGAGTTCTTACACTCTAGTTTCCTCGGATTTCTACCTTTGAAGTGAGTTTCTAGTTTGCGTCCATTTTTGCATCTTGTCCTTTGCTCTTACTCCTTCGTTCTTCCCTCTTCTTGAATCTCGGGACGAGATTCTCTTAAGGGGGGAGGGCTGTGACACCCCGTATCACTAGTATAGCAAACACACCAAACAGAACTGAACCAAATCCAATTCAAAGTTTAAATTCGAAATCTTTTGTTCAAGTAAATGTCAAACCAATGCTCGTGAAGCAAGTTGAAAATTTCTATAACAACTTTCCCAGCTAATAATTTCTGCACCAAGCACATATGAAATGAGAATTTTTGAGAATTTTCCATGATTTTCGAAATTCTGGAAGTATCTCTAAGAATTCGAAGAAGTTTGTGCAAATCCTGCTGTTCCTCGAATTTTAATTCAAATTATGTTGCTCAAAACTACCTGGACCCAAAAGATAAGTTGGAGCTGGATATTTATCCTATGTTCCCAGAATTTCTCAGAATGTTTGGATGTCTGAAAGTTCCCCTTTTAATTCGACCAAATCTGGCAGCATGAAAATCCAATTTCTTCAAATTTGGGTCAAATTTGATCCTTCTGAAGTAACTCCAACTTTTTCAATGCAACTGCCCCCTTTTCAAAAATCCTGAGCAAACTAGATATCCATTAGTGATTTTTCAAATTTATTTCAGGATTTTTGGGCACTGTTTAGGTATTTTAATAAATGCCCAAACTTTCAAAAGTGTCCAACTTTGACCAGCTACAGTTTGAATTCCATTCAAAATCCGGATGTGAATGTCACACCACTGTGTTGCTCGTCCTTCGATCTATCACTCAGCCAAGTTTCGTGAATTTTGGTGCACATTTGCTATTTTATCTAGTGTGCACGAGTTCTGAAAGTTTGTTGACTGGAAAATTCCGGTAAAAGAAAAGATGCCGCGCGGGACCCGCTTGTCATCCGCTTCCCTCTCTTTGCTTCCGTTGGAAGAGGGGCGCCGCGTGGCCGGCATGCTTGCCGAGCGCCCCCACTGACAGGCGCCGGCGCGGCCTTTTTCTTCCCCCTCCTCGGCCAGAAGCACGTCGCTTTCCTCTCCTCCATCGCCGCAGCCACCACAGCCCCAAACCCTAGCCAAGCTCCCTTTTCCCCATTGCCGCCGTGAGCTCCGAGCGCCACCTCGCTGTTCGTCGCCGTCGAGCGCTGCGCCGCTGAGCCCAGCTACCCAGAGCTACGCGAGGAAGATCTCCAACCTCCCTTGCCGCCCTCGCTCCTCATTTCTGCGCGAGGCCCGCGAATCGTCCGGCCTTGTCGCCATGGCTGCCAGGTGATCGAGCTCCATTCGCGCGACGATTCCGCCCCCGTTGGTACGCCTCTCGTCGATTCACCGCACCACGAGGTGTACTTCAAGCTCGCGCAACCCCCTCACGCTTCGTTGCCCTGTTTTCGCAGCTCGTCGAGGCCCCGCGCCGTTTTTCCCCTTCACCGGACCTCGCCGCCGTCAGCCTCTAAGGTGAACTCCAACTTCCGCAGCTCCTCGCGTCAACCTGCTAGCCTCTGGGACCCGCGTAGGGCTGCCGAATTTCGTGCGCACGCGAGCTCTTCCCCGCGACACCCCGAGTCGCCGGAACGCCGCCGCGAAGACCTCACTGCGCCGCATCCTCGTCGCCGACTGTCACACCAAGTTTTAAGGACAAAACTGAATGCATAGCTACATGTGTGCCAGGATCAAGTTCCACACAGATAGAGACAATAGTGAAATAAACAGTATAACCAGTGTCATTATTACATCGTCTCATCGTAGCATTATTACAATATCTGAATAAACTGTCTCAAAGGACTAAATAAAACGACAGCGGAAGACACCCCAAACACACAAGCAGTCGACTGGGAGACAGCACGCCTAGTATTCCTCATCAAAGTACTCCATGGCGCCTTCATCTTCTGAGCAGCATTTCATTGTATGGAGGGAAATAGCAAGTGTGAGTACATATCGTACTCCGCAAGTGTAGGAAAAGATGACATGCATAGCTTAAACAAAAGAAAGGCTAATACATGGTTCATAGCAGAAAGCAACTATAAATAAATTATTTATTAAAGCACCTAATTACTAGATGATATAGAACCCACCCAAAAGTTACCATCAAAGGGGACACTACAAGTTACCCACTTGTAGCAAAACGGGTTACCCACCCAAAGCCACACTACAAGGTACCCCCTTGTAGCATCCAACTGGTTACCCACCAGAACCAACCATCCATCTCTAATCATGTGAGGATCCAGCTCCTGACCGTGAGCACGGCTGTCATGACAGTTTTACTTCTCTGCAGAGGTGCACAACTTTACCCACAGGGTGGTGATTCCGTCACTATTCAGCGACTAAAGTCTCCATGTTGCCATAATCACACTACCAAGGTGTGAGGCCAAGAGAACACCACATGGTCTTTCAAAGCGCTTCCCAGCCTGCCAACATCCTCGCTATGGTTGCACTACTGCCAGTACCCCTGCAACAGTAGCCCCCTCTGGCGCCGTGGCTAGGAGTACCCCTCCATCACCTGAGTTCAGAAGTAACCCTTCCTCCCTCTTTCCTTGAACACCAGCAAAACTGGGAAGACAGCATAATACTTGACCAAGTCTACCATAATCAACCCTGTGCTTTGCGCTGTTATCCTGGGTTGTCGCTCCACGAACCGGTCCTTATGATCACAAGCAGGTACTAACCACAAACCAACAGTACCATGACAGGCACATGTGCATACCCGCACCATCATCAACATCCTCCTGCTTGGATCACCTAAGTTCCATGTTGCTAAAAAGATTAACCAGTCCGTGATCATTATGTTCAAGTGAACTATTAGTCAAAATTATTAGTCAAATTATCACCCAACTCAGTTCAGCAAGCTAAGCAAGACCTACCCAACCTCATACTATCATCTACCACAACCAGGCTACAAGGAAATAGTATGGATCAGGATAGGATTTATATTAAACGCTATGCATGCAAATTAAACTAGAGGGAGAAAGAAATAGGTCCAAAATGGTCAAAGACACTTGCCTATTCCCCCTGCTGCTGCTTGGTCAAACTCTTGGTCTTGGAAGTTCTCAAACGGCTCCTCTTCTAATAACGGTAACATGCAAAGCACATATACACAAACAATAAGGAACAGTACACCAAACAGTACCAAAGTGCTACAAAAACTGTACTAAAAGCTAGAGCTCGTTCCTACGATCGCGTGAGCGCAAGAATCGCTTAAAACAGAGTTAAGATCAAAAAGTTATGAGCATTTGAAGTTAGAGGGTCTAAACTGTAAGATTAACATTTCTGGATTTATTCTTCTACTGAAAACTCGAGTTATTGCGCAAGGCTGATGCAATAACTCGAAAAGGATTTAAAATAAATTGAGAAATCTCGTGGACTTGGTCCATGGCGCCGTGGACCGCTCGAGGACCTCGGTCCATGGGTCCACCGTGGACCGGACCTGGCCGGCGGTGACCGGGACGGCGGCGCTCCGCCGGCGACTCGCCGGAACGGCAACGCGGGCTCCAAATCTCGCCGTGTAGGGACGGGAAGCACCAGGCGACGGCGGCGAACTCACCACGACACACGCGCGGGCTCGAGGAGGTCGGGGAGGCGGTGCTCGTCGGAGGAGAGAGGCGGCGGTTGTCCGGCGGCGTCGACGGAGGGCGTCGGGTCGTCGGGGCTTCACGGGAGCGGACGGCGGAGGGCGGCGTGTCACGGGCGAGGGCGACGTCGAGTCGGCTTCGTCCGGGGCGTCGGGTGGCGGCGGAACGGCTCGCGGCGGCGTCGGCCACCGAAGCTCGGGAAGATGGCGGCGGCGCGGCGCTCTAGGGCTTGGGAGCGACGCATGGCGGCGGATCGGGCGAAAGGGGTCGCGGAAGGGCGTCCACTCCCTTTTATAGCCCGGAGACCGAGGTGGGTCCGGTTCGGACGCCGAGGGCGGCGTGGCAGCAGCGTACGGCGCGGCGGCGACGGTGGTTAGGGTTGGCACGGGCCTGCGGGGGCCGGGTGGGCTGCGTGCGGGCTCGGCCGGGCTGGCGCATGGGCTGGCAGGCGAGCTGGGCCACGGCGGAAGAAAAAGGAAACCGGCCCAAGAGAGGAAAGAAAAGAGAAAGAAAAAGAAAAAGGGAAACTGGGCCGCAGAAATTCGGCCCAACAGCAACGATTTTTCTTCTTTTCTCTTTTCTATTTCTCCTTCTAATTTCTATTCTAAACGAAACCTATTTCTATTCGAATTTTAAATTTATTTTCCACACAATAAACTCCCTACTGCAATCTACTCCAGCATGAATGCCACAAATAATTATTTTATATCCTAAATTAAGTTATTTAATTTAGAAAATAGTTCTTTTGCCTAGGAAAAGTGATAACACCCTAATTAAGTTAGGGTGTTACACCGACCATCCCTCGAACCTCGCCGTCGACTTCTTGCTCTCTGCCTGGATCCGCGCCATCTCGGTGAGCCGCGCGCACCTCACCTTTTTCCCCTTCCCCCTCTCCGGTCGCCGGAACGGCCGAGCCGCCGCCGCTGCCGCGCCATGCGCGTCGTGCGCGCGCGCCATGGGCGCTGGACCCAGATCGAGCCTGGCCCAGATTGAGCCCGTGCGGCCCAGATCCGACCGGGCCGAGCCCAAACCCCTTTTTCCAGATTTCCCGAATATCTTTAAATTCCCAGAAAATCTCAGAAGATTGTACGATTCATAGAAAATCTAAGAAAATCATAAAAATGTGAATTCAATTATGTTGGACTCCTGGTGACCAGATCTATCCAGCAAAAATGCTAAATCACTCAATGCACATTCTCTGTTTTCTGTAAAAATTCAAATGTGCAAATATTGTTTAATTCTTAATAAATCTTTTGATGCTCTTTAAATCACAAACTTGTGCCTGCTTGTAAATCATGTGATTACACACTTACAGATCATTTTCCCACTATCACACCTTACTTAATTATTTTCTTATGATTTAAATCGTGTTCTGTCCTATTTTAATCATTATAAATAATTCGTATTACAATAAATCACCAAATTTCACAATAATTCATTTTCAGTGGCACTCTTCACCAGAAAAATACCACTGGACACAAAATAATTTTTGAAATTAATTCATTTAATTAATCCACTCAAGTTAACTTAAGTAATTAACTTAATCAAGAGTCACGAAGGAAATACTTCAGACGAAGATAATTAATTAAATTTTGCACTTACAGTGTAAATGACTGTCCTATAAAACAATTAAATTGTATTGCATCCTATCATTGCATCTGACATGCATTATGTCCTTGTCATAACGTGTAGTGACAGAGACGACTCCGGAGCCTGTGGACTTCCAGCTGCCGGAGGAGACACAGGAGGAGCAGCAGCACACTGGCCCTGTAGCTGACCCAGCTAGCTTAGTTCCTGAGCCAGGCTAGCCCCGGTGCATTCTGTTCTATGTTTTCGGTTTTCTTTTATCACTATGTATAGAGTCTAGTTTGTTTGTGCACTAGGTTTATAGGAGTTGATTGGAACCCTAGAACTGCATTAGGTTTACCCTTGCTGATTACCCTTGATTTCCCTGTTAGTAGTATGTTGGTCTTTTGTCGATCGTTAGCGCTGCTATGCTTAGCTGCTAGGGATCGGTAGAAGTCGAGTGGTAGGTCCCACTCGCGAGATAGGATCATGATACCCTGAGTTGTACTAGAAGAATTATAGGTTGTTGGAGACCAGACAGGGATTCTTTGTATAGGATGGTTTGAGAAGGCTGGGCCTTCACGGTGGTAGCCCCGTCTGTGTCGATTAAGGATCGTTCGTTGTTGGCCCTGTTGAGCAAGTTTGAACGTACAGATTCACATGCTGGTGTTTATGGGCCCACTAAACCGACGTAGCCTGTGTTGTCCTGCATGTCTGGTGGATACCTAGCTCTTTCTATCATGGTACGGTTGGGAGAGAACGGATCACTTCCCGAACGGGGCGTACGTCTGGGACGGGGACCGTGTCGGGAAGACCCTTTCTCGGGAGGAGTAGGATTCGGCTTTGCTCTGGCGGTGCACAGGTGAAAGGTTGCCATATGTGATCTGTTCGCGGGTGCATATGTCGTGTGGTCAGGTTTCTCCTGCAGGATGTACATTGATGCCGCCGCTCTCGGATATGAGCACCCCCTTGCTCACTGCGTCACATTGTAGTGTGTTTATGGATGATGATGATGATATATGTATATCTTACTACTTTATTTACTTACAGTATTACTTGCTTGTTTTACTTGCCTGTTCTAGTTGTTAGCTGCAAAACATGATACTTGGTTAAATACTAAACTTGAGCTAAAACTTGAAAGTAAGGACCAAATAATTAGTGCTATTTTTGCAACTTGAGTCAGCCTACCCCTTGTGGCCTTTGCATACTAGGAGTCAGCTGTAGTTGGCCACGTTGACGGGTAAGTCTTGCTAGTATTAGTTGCTCAGGGTTTGGCTCTCTATGTTTTTGTACAGGTGTGTCTTTGCTTTCGCTGGCGCGTTGGTGGGAGTTTGTTGCTGTGAGGGTCTTCAGGTTCACATCATAGAGCTTCGATGTGCGGCCAGGTATCGCCGAGTGTGTAGTTGTTATATCTTTGTAGACTTCCGCTGTGCTACTCACGTGTTTTAAATCATTTGGACTTAATGTAATAACTTAACGATGTAAATTTGTGTTTTTATGTGATGTACTATCTGTGTCCGTTCACCGGCACTTCTGACTCTATTATGTGAAAAGCGGAAAAGCTACATTAAGGATGGGCCATGGCATGGCACGGCTGCAGTAGGATGGCGTGGACGACTGCCTTCTTTTGAACCCTTCACCGGCCAGATCATCATCAGGCCATGGCTGGATCTCCTAAAAAAAATCAGGCCATGGCTGGAGGAACTTGTTGCTTTGTTCCAAACCTACTTCGATCTAGTTGCAGTATTGGCCATGTTGTCTTTTCTCCTAATTAACTACGGAATCCTTTGTTCAATTGACTGAAATCCACGTTGCTCTGACGCGACGGTTGCATTGTCCCGCGTCTTTCAATTTTCGTGCGTCTGATCAGGCCGTGTACTGTCCAAAGAAAAAAAGTACCAGTAGCTGCATCCGTGAAACCAGAGTGTCTCATCAGGCAGTATGAAACCACGATTACTCTGCCGTCTTGTTCCTGCCTACTCGTTTCCGTTTCCTTGCCTGTTTCTTCCTCAATACAGCCACAGTCTGCTGGAACTCAATTGGCCTACAAGTACCGGATACTGAAACACAAGAGGGAACAATACAAGGGTTCAAACAACAGATAGCAGAGCCATTCTATATGGAAGTGATCATACTTATGGTATGGAGTATATGGTGTACCAGAAACAAATGGATATTTGAAAACGTTGATCCAACAGTACAGGGATGCAAAAGGATGTTCAAAAAAGAATTCACGCTCATGTTGCACAGGGCGAAGAAATCATATTTCCCAAGAATAGAACAATGGATACAGGCATTGTAATTTTATCTTTTTTCTTTTTTGTTTTCTTTTTTTCATGAACTGTACTTTTGAGAACTATGTCCTTTTCTTTATTTAATTTATATATCCAGTAGGGGATCTTCCCCTCCTGTTCTTTTCAAAAAAATACAGCCACAGTCGGAGCATTCTCTCTGCGTTGCCGTGGTGCCGGTGTTTGAAGCCGAGCTCGACGAGGAGCCGATCGTCTTGGCAGCGGCAAGCGGGTGGTTGACTGGTTCTGACTTTGAGCGACGAGTGGGGCTAGCTGCTGCTGCATGCATGCAAAGGAGTAAATGCACTTGCATCTTTTCCAACAACGCTCGGGACTGCTTCGTCTCCCACGCGCGTGCTCTCGCTTTAAATTAAACTAGTATTGCTGCCGCACAATTGCGCGGCTAGACACTATATTATTTAAAATAAATTTATATTATTAAAGAAGTTTAACATAGTTTATTGTTATTACTTATTTTATAATCTATATTTACAAAATGATAGAAATAGATTGTAGAATTTCTCGCCGTCCCTCATTTTGAGTGTAAGATGAGTCATCATTTATCTAACAATATATTTGATTTTATTTGAGAAGTTAGGTTGGTACAAACGTGGCATGCTAAACAAATAACATATCTCATGGTAGGAAAAAAGAATGTGTCGTGCTACAAATAAATTTGTCAAAGGAAATATGTCATGCTAAAAATAAGATAATATGCCATTCTAGCTAGACATATATCACGGTGTATTTTTATAACAGTGTATTTAGAAATCAGGATTAAGTGTTTATTGGATATTTATTATTCCAAAATTTAGCTATTTTCTCATAATATGGTATAATTGGTAAGTTAAAAATAAGAATTAGAGATATTTTTAGATATTTTATAATTCAAATTTAGTTTTTTTGGACTTTAAGGGCATGGAGGGTAATTTAGAAATAGGTATGAAGGATATTTTTTGTCATTATTATTATTTCGAATTTAGCTATTTTTTTACTCATAATGGCATGGTGGGTAATTTAGAAATAGGTGTGAGAGGTATTGTTGGCTATTTTTATTATTTTGAATTTATCTATTTTATAAATATTTTAAGGGGTTTTTGACTTTTCATAATAGCAGTGGTGGGTAATTTTCTCTTCTTATTTTCTCGGATTAACGTGAGAATTTCTAGCATTTAGAATTAACGTGGTAATTTCTAGGCCTTAAGAGCGAACGTGGAGGCTTCTTTTCGTGGTCAATTATATATATAATAGATGGTTGTCGCCTGATCGCATCGTCGCCGCGCCGTTCGTCTCGGAGCGCCGTCGAGGTCACCGGCGTAGGGATGGCAATGGGTAAATTACACACGGGTTTTGCATTCCCAAACCCATACCCGTCAGAGAAAATTATACCCATATCCTTACCCACACCCGCTCTCGGGTGGGACTCCATTCCCATACCCATACCCATACGGGTAACGGGTACCCGCGGATAATCCATACCCACATAAATTTGAATAGATTATCAATATATCACCAATTTAGTAAGCTTTAGTTAGCATAAGCATATTTAAATAAAGTCTCATAACAATATAAACCATTCATAGAGCTAATAGACCATTCAAAATATATATCAAAAATAGAAGTTCACAAATAAAGCGTAGGTTCAAGCCACAAATCAAGTATAGGTTTAAGCCATATTCGGGTATGCGGTTGGACGGGTACGGGTTATGGCTTCCCATACCCGAACCCACCATACCCGTGGGTACAAGTCTTTACCCATTTTCATACCCATGGGTACAAAATGTGTCCCATACCCTTCCCCAAATAGGGTATTTACCCATCGGGTATCGGATAACCATTGCCATCCCTACACCGGCGGAGCCACGAAGGACCTATCCGTCGCATAGCTCTGCTGCAGCGACTTGGACGACAGGAGAGGAATCTGGCATTGATGAACCCGAGCCAGGGACTGCACCTTGCATGCATGCTTGCTCTGCCACAGGAAGGACCTATCCGTCGCATAGCTCTGCTGCAGCAGTATTCACGACTCATCACGCGCTCGGACGACAGGAGAGCACAGAGTGACAAACACTTCTGCATGCATTGCGTTGGAACCTGCTCCTGCCCTGCCTGTCTTGTTCTGCGCTTGATTCAAGCAGCTGGAGTGGACAGTGGAGTTGACGCACAGGTACTTACACAAGCATGCAGTTTGACTTTTGATCTCCTTCAAGGCAGCATAGGTTGAGTTTTGTTTCTTCAAGAAACAATATTTGCTCCTTCAAAAGAGTTTGGCAAGCAACGACAAATGCACGGGAAGGAGCTACTCGTAGGTGTGGACTCGAGAAAGAAGATACGGGGAAATCTCTTTCCCAGTGCTGGAGTCAGCTGCCATGGCTCATGAGGACATGGTTTCAATGCTTGATTGGTCGAGCCACGCGCCCATTATTTGCTGGATCTTTCATGCAGAACGGTATTGTAGCCATCCATCTGGCCATGGAGTGGATGCGTGTAGAGTTAACACTCAAATTCCTCCGCAAGAGCCACTGAATGAATGACCAGCGACGAAAGAATTTCCATGCGTTGGGTAAGCTATATACCTGCAATCTCTCGTAGAAATTATTACCTGGTAGTATATTTTTACCACATATAAATAATCATTATCATTCATCGTTCTAACTGTTGGAAGATACAAATGCATGAGCTCTCTCTGCTATTGCTCTGTTTACTTCAGTATGGATGGTTTTGAAATACTCTTATCTGATGACAAGCAAAAACTACGTATATATGGTCCATCTTTTTGCCATGAGACAATTGTTTGTTTGTGTTATGATACTACTTATAGTCCAGTCTGCTTGCTCTGATCCACTGATTTGGATTCTGAAAACTAATCTGGCACTTGATTTCTTTTTCAGAATCAGGAGCGAGATGATAGTACTGATCCAAAAGCATGCATTCCGGCACGAAACTGGTTGGGTCGTGCCCTGTTTGGGGTCGGTCAGGTGGAACAAGGAAACCGGCCGGAGAGGACGGCCAATCCCTCCCTGCGAACTCGATCGATCGATGCGACCGGATTTGATGTCCCATGGTCGCCGGCCGCTACCCACCCCACTGATCGATCACTCTGGTGTTGCCCACAAGTCTGCTCTACTCCTGCTTGTGCGGAGAAGAGAAAGAGGGGGTGTTCGGCGCATGGGGTCTAAACTTTAGAGGGTTTTTCTAACGAATATTGTGATTACAAATAAAGTTTAATTACAAAACTAATTTCAGGACTCCGCTCGAAATCGTGAGACGAATCTAATGAGGGTAATTAAGGCGTGATTAGACGATGGTTACTGTAGCATCACTGTAGCAAAACATAGATTAATTAGGCTCATTAGATTCGTCTCGTGATTTAGAGGGGGAGTCGTGACATAGGTTTTATCATTAAATTAATAAAAATATGTTTAAATAGTAAGATTCTCTTTGATGTGACGGGTGTTAAAAGTTTAGAGGGGGTGCGCCGAACGCCCCCAGAGCCCTGGCATTGGTGAGTCAGGCGCATGCACAAGTCAACAAAGCGTTGGACAACGTCCTTTCTCTGCTCTGCTCTGCTGCTGCATTCATTCGCTCGTCCCCTCGCTTGGACGACAGGTCACAGGGGGGAGAGAGGGAGAGAGAGTGACAGGGCAAGGGCCGGCACACGATCATACACGATTCTTGCTTTGGGCTTGTGGCGTCGCAAGGCCTCCAGCCAAAAGATGGACCGCAGATGCATGGCATCTTCACAAATCTGTCCTTCTTGGGCGAGAGGTGGACGGAGACTGTGGAATCGGCGTCCGGCCTGTATAGTCTACCTATTTAGTCTAGGTTTAGGTAGATTAGTACCTTTCCTCCAAATCTCCGGTCTCGGCGACGGCGTTGGTGCGATGTGAAGGGGAAGCTTCTCCTTCTTGGTCATTGATGCCGGTTTCCCTGCCGGGCTGGCGATGTTGGGTGGAGTTGTGAGTTTCGGGGTCCGGCTGGGCCCTTCTCTTCCCGCCGCTGTCGTTTGCCGTCGTCGTCGACTCCGCCGGCGCTGGTGGGCTGGGAGCCATGGCGTCCTTGTCCGGGAGCTTAGGCGGCGCGCTGTGATGCAGCGTTGTGGCATGAGCTGCCGCCTCCGGTGGTTCTGTGCCGGATGCGGCCCTTGTCCCGGTGCGGCGTCGCCCGGCCTGTTGCTGCGCTTGTTTTGGGGCGGTGAGCTTGGCGCGGTGGTTGCCCCGGCGTGGTGCGGCCTTGCGCCGAGCTTGTCTCTGAAGGGCGCGGCTGGCTGTGTTCGATCTGGCACGGTCGTCGGTGGTGTGGATTTTTGTGCTGTCGATGAACTTGTTGTTTCTGGCAGGTTCGGCGGCGGCAAGGTTTACCGCTGCTGATTTCGGATCAGCAGTCGGTTGCTGTGTCCTGGAGTGCCGGTGATGCGGAGGCGCCGGTGCGTCTACTGGAATAATCTCTCTCGAGCCTTCTCCGTGTCGACGTCGTTTTCCTCTCCGTCGCCGTCGACGGGCTTGTGGAGTTGGGGGTCCTTGGGATCCTTCTTCAGGAGAGTTCGCTGGCGGTTTCGCCGGCAGTCTTTTCTCGTACCTCTCACGCGTGGTGACACAAAGGGAGTGCGACGTCCCTCGTCGCGCATCGGGACATGTTGCTCCTGATGATTTCTCGATGGACGCGTTTTGTGTGCTGGGTATAGATGTAGAGGCGTTCGTGTGCGTTAGAGTGCGTCGGCGTGAGTCGGCGTGTTTTAAGTGTACGAACAGATACTACATTTATATTCAGTTTTGAGAGGTTCAAAAAAATCTCTCGTGCGTTACGTTCACTACTGCTACTATGTTCACCGACTGGAATTTTATATTCAGCTGTGAATGAAAAACAAGTAGGAGTAGTTAACAAACGTCTAGTCTATACCATCACGCAAACTCATTGAGGAGAGCTGAGGAAACACATGGCAACAAACGTGTAGTAGTAGTAGTAGTAGTACTGTACAATACAAGCAGCTAGCGCACTGTTTGTGGTGTACGCATCTTCTTGATCCAGGGAACGTGGTAAAAAGTTCATCATTTTTAAAAAACTACCACGGTGGACTAGTACTATTTTCGCATGCATTGTCATCTCTTCCACCCGTTCCTGCCTTGTACCGTCCCTTCACCGCATCCTCTTCTTGTTCTGCGCTTGCTTCTAACAAGAAGACCACGCTACCAAATCTGCATGCCGTGCATGCGGCCTGTGCAGACGCACCGGCGAGAAGCATTCAAAGATTTTGTGGCGAGGCTGACAGCCTGTGTTGTGTGCAGTGGAGAGAAAATGAGGGGTAGAGCAGAGGAAGTGAAAGAGAAACTTAGAATCGTTAGATGGCCTCAGCTCGATAATCTTCGGTGGCCGCTCAAGTGCACCACGTCAGCCCTGCTCCATGCAAACAAATGACAAAATACAGTACGACATGTGAATAGTACCAGGTAGTCCAATTTCCTGCCCTCTCTTTTGCCTGGCCTATTTGAAGATTACTAAAATTATGCCAAATTTTCTGCTACATCGATCTATAATTCATGTATAACACAACTTAACTGGTTTCCCTCGAAAATTGATGACAAAGAGTGAAAATTCAAACAAAATTTCAGGTTTTGAATGTTCTAAACAAATTATGTTCTCAATTTTTCACAAAAATCTGGATCCCAGAGGCATATAATATTATGAAAGTTTGAGTTACATTGCAACATATATATTATTATCATCTCACGACAATTCAAATTTATTCAACCATCTGCTCGATTATTCAGAGATAATACATGCATTTGGAATATGGTACTGCTCGGATATTTTCCCCCTTACCCTCGAGATTCGGCAAGCAATGACAGATAACAATGAATAAAAAAATATCCAATTTCAACATCATGATAGAAAACTGAATATGCACAATTACATCTGTTTGGTTACGGCATGGGAGGAGCATGACTGTATCGGAGGCTTCTCCATCGCCACGTATCCTTTCTCTTTGCAATAGGATTCCATTTTGGTCAACCATGTAAGCAAGAAGGGGAGCATCCACGAAGCACTTAACTCAAGGAGACAGTTCCTTTAAATCTTCATTACTAGGGAGGACCGGCCTTCTGTTATTTTCATGCAATATTTACCACGATTTTGGAGGGTCGCTCCTAATCATGACGTGCTACTTTGTACTACAAATATAGCTTCTACACACCACCTAAGACTCTATTTGCATCACTTCTTGTGGACATTAGATTTGAGCTCTCTGCCTGCCTTACTCATAATTTTATGGAAACACTACGGGCCAAGAAAATTACGCCATGGTGAATGAAGTTCCTCCTATCCAGAGGATGATTCAGGGTTTGTACAATGATAAATACATCGAGCACCAGGCTACCCTATACAACTCTAATCTTGCCTTAAGTTGAAAATATAATTGAGCCATCAATAGCTTTTGTGACCTTCCCCTTTACTCTGCATGCTAAAATTATTCAAGAACTAATGTAAGTAATGTCTCTGATGTAGTCATATACTCAGAAATTGTAGAGTTTTCTTGATCCTTTGTTAATATATATTTTCCTAAAAATATTGGTGATGCAACGTATTTTTTTACTCAAATTTTATAGTGTGTGTGGGGTGTGTGTGTACTGGGCTCTTGTCTCATTTTCTTCTCAGTATAATGAAGTGCAACTCTCCTGCGTTTTCAAGAATTTTTTTTACAATGTTGTAATAAAAAAAATGATCTTACAGGTCTATCAAACAAACATGTAACGCTAAAAGAACTATAGAGCTCTGTTTCTAGTATTTGCTCCTTCAAAGGAGTGTGCATTGCAAGGCACAAAGGCATTTTTCAAGCCTACTATTAAAGTAACTTTGTTCAAGCAATAATACAAGAGAAAAGGGATCAACAACTGCTAGCAATTTTTCAAATAGAGCTATGTTGCCATATCATATATGACCACATCTTAATGCCCTTAAACATTGTTAGCTGAATAACCCCAGAAAACTCATGTAAGAACAAGCCATGTTAATCCGCAAATCCATTTCGATAAAATTTGCAGACATTTCAATAAAATTGGCAACGTGATCATTGTTCTTATCACATATTCTGCAAATCCATATTACCACGAGGTTCCTCCACACGGCCATAACACAGATGCTGCTGCATAATTGACTATCATAATCTCAACGAACAAGTCATATGGCTCCTTGTGCATAACTACGTGGTAATATCTCACTACCGAAATATGCATCATCCATCACTAATTTCTCATAGCCAAAATATATATATGGGAAACACATACCAATAGTAAATGCTTAACTAAGCAAATTAACATAGTACATGCCACAAGTTCACAACTTCTGCAGTAGGAAATGCAAAAGATTTCCCATGGTCTGAGATTAGCATGGCCGGTCATATACATAAGTTCATTGCAAAACATGCATGCCACAAGTTCAGAACGTGCTAGAAAACTTGCTAGACCTGAACACCGAGCGAAAGGTAAAACACCATAACCTGCTGGCTTGCATGAACACAACTGGCAGTAACACAACCAGCTTCAGAACAAAATATCCCCATCCATGGTACGTAGGCCGATCTAGCTTGCGAAGACATCAGCTGCTAGCAGTCCACAGCATTCCAATAGCTCCCAGATCCAAAATACTACTACTAGTCCTCTGAAAAAAAATAATAAAAGGGACAAAGTATTTCAAAATCCAAATATGGATGACAGCAATCCAAATAATCCAAAATATATATGCTGAAAAGAAAAAGGGAGGCATCATGACTTGATTCAAGCATTAGTCAAAAAATGAAACTGATCATGCTCAATGGTCACAACGTTCAGTAATAAATGTTGGCTGCTAAAGATAGCTGCACACCAAATACGTACTAACTGGTGTACCATAAATTATTTGCCTTCCTAGCTACTCTACAGCATTCTGAGTTCTTCAGCATCCAAGGTTTTGTGTCTGAAACCAACCCAAATATACAGTACTAGTATCAATCGACCTGACCAGACAGAGATGCTGCCAAACATTCACCAATCCAATCTCAACAAAAAGCTACTAGGTGGTATGCATGGTTTCTTGTAGTGCCTGTCTACCTGATAATTTCTCGTCGCTAAATATGACCAATAGGCCGGTAATTTCTCATACAGCTAACAAAAAAAAAAAAAAAAAAAAAAGAGGAACCAGCCAGCCAAGATGGAAGGACATACGTACAAAACATTCAGTAATTAAGCAGAGACAGCTGAAATGATCGAAATCCCATATATGTATGGTCAGGATGATGGAAGGAGAGAGAAGCACTCACCATGAACTTGGATTCAGCTTGAAGAGTTCCAGCAGCGTGGGGTCGACGTTGGGGAAGAGGTTGAGCACCGCCTTCTTAGCCCTCGCCTCTGCATCCCGCACCTCCTTGGCCGCGGCATCCTTGAGCCGCGCCACGCCGTCGGCGTGCTCCTCCTCCAGCCGGTTGATCTTGGCTACGGCCGCGGTGAGGTGGTCCATGAGGAGAGCGCGCTCCTTGTTGAGCTTGGCCACCTCGCCTTTGAGCTTGGCCACCTCGCCTTTAAGCTTGGCCACCTCGCTGTTTGCGTCCTGCAGTTGGGTCGTGTCGCTCTCGCCGGCGGCAATGGCGTTCCAGAGCTGCAACGGCTCGCTGGACCGCGTCCCGCTGGCGTGGCGGGCTCCTCCGGCGACTTGCGCTTGTTCCTCGCCCTCGCACTCGCAC
Source organism: Eragrostis nindensis (assembly GCA_012490785.1). Lineage (NCBI taxonomy): Eukaryota > Viridiplantae > Streptophyta > Magnoliopsida > Poales > Poaceae > Eragrostis > Eragrostis nindensis. The sequence continues at coordinate 618,356 of JAAXCT010000322.1, forward strand.
TGCTCCCAGTGCCAGCAGCGGCGGCGGCTTCCGTTTTCACGGCCGCCGGCAGCTGGACCAGATCGCTGTGCGTGCCAACAGGATAGCCGCGCTCCTCCGAGAGGAGCTCCTTGAGGTCGATGCCCGTCTCACCGGCCTGCTCCAGCAGCAATTTAATGGTCGCGTCCGCGACCTGCGGCCGGCGGACGTCGGCTCTCCTCAGCTTGCCCCACTTCACCGGGCACGCCCACGCCGTCGTCGCTGGCGAGCAGGAGGCGAGGAAGAAGAACCTCGATTTCCACCCGCTCCTGGTGCTCAGCAGGTTGCCGCCGGTGAAGAGGCGGCGGCAGCGCGGGCGCTGGCGCTGGCGCGTGCCTTCCGGGAACGGCAGGATGTGATGCCACCCCGACGGCGACTGCGAGCCCTTGCTCTTGTGCACGCTGATGGTGAAGAAGTGGCGGAAGACGAGGACCTGCGGCTCGACGCCGGCCTTCTCGCAGAGGCGCACGAACGCCGCCATGTAGACCCACGAGTTGGGGGTCAGCTGGCTCGGCGCCAGGCGGTAGTGGTGGAGGACCTTGATGTAGAAGTCGTGGAGGGGGAACCTCAAGCCGGCCTCCAGCGCCGCGGCGTACACGCACACGGCGCCGCTGCCCGCTGCCGGCGAGCTGACCAGCCTGTACGAGTCGGGAACGCTGTAAGTGCGGCACACAGCGACGATCTCGTCTAGGCTTAGTGTGGATGCGATCGCCTCCGCCTCCGGCCAAGACAACTCCACGCCGGCGGCGTCGCCGTCGCCGAATAACTGATTGTGGGTGGCCGGGTCCAGGTCGGCTGCCTCGCCGAGGAAGACGACCTCCGCCTCGGCCTCAACCTCGGCCATTGGTGTCAGTGGTTGGATTTGGATTTTGGAGAAGGGCTCGCTAGCTCGGCGGTGTTCTTTTGGGGGAACCTAGGACCAAGGAGATAGTATATGAATATGGTGGGTACTGCGTTGGGGGACGGGAGGAGAGCAGACTACTCCTATATACTATTGCAAATTGGTGTCAGTGTGGTTTGGACAAGGGCTCGCTAGCTCGCCATCGAAGCACAAATTCCTCAATGTTGCAAATTTGTTTTTCTCCCTCTTCTTTTATACAGAAACTGTACTTATATAATTCCAACTGTGAGTTGGTTCAGTTTTATTGTCCCAAGTTTTAAACACGTTCATAGGATCTAATCTTGAACGACGGCCGACCATGGAGATCACAGATGTGTTCTTGATGGCCTTTTTGGGTGATTTTAGGGACAATAAAATGTGCTACTTTGATTTCCATGTGCATTGAAAATGTGAACAAAACCATATGGAAATGAATTGCATCAATGGTTCAAGAGTATTAATTTTTTTTCCCGTTTTGCACTGATTGAGCATTGCAAGAACAGGTTTGCAACACCAACAAGACGAGTACTAAATGGCATCTTTTATGTCAGGCTGCTATGTTCACTCCCTCTCCTCTCCATCTCTATACGGTGGTGCATGCAATGCATCCCAAAGTCAAACATCTGCATGCATACTGCACGCACAAATTATACGCGATACACGCCGCTCTTTGCGGATACATGCCAGGCTTTCTGCACTCCTGCGTGTGCTGCTCGCCGCCCCTCGCCGGCCACTCGCCATGGAGCAGGTCTCCGTCGCCATGCATGCATGCAAGGGTACTCGCCAATCGCCATGACTGCGGCACGGTACGTACGTAGAGGCCGGACAAGCTCCTCGCCGGCGTGGTGTAGCACGTTGCGCAGCAAGACACACAATGAAGAACCTCAGCATGGCGACCAACGTATTGCCGGCGCGATGCGTATTTGTACGCAGCCGTATACGCGGCCACGCGGGAGCAAGGAAAGCGAAACGGTACGCAGCGCGCCGGTGAAAAAAAACGGTCGCTGCATGAGAGGAAACGTGTCCAAAGACATGCAGAGGAGGTTGGGCTGTTCTGGATTGAATGTCGAGCCCAATGTTTGATAAATGATCCAGAGTTTGGGTGAATCGACGAGGAAAGATGTCGCAGACGCTCTTTGCATGGCTCCGCTGTATCAACTCCAGGAATCCTGCTTGACTGAAGAGGCCGTATCGGTATCGGAGGGTGGTTGCGATACTTGAATGCCCCCCTAGCGTTGTTCCAAAGAGGAGCTGAGCTGGTAGGAGTCAAACGAGGCAAGGGGAGGCGTTGAGATAATGTCTTGTCAGGTAGTAGAAGATTCAAGCAGTGGATGGTGTTGTGCGGTATTAAATCCTTGTTCCGAAATTAATGTTGCTTTTCTCCTGGAAACCTGTCTTGATTAATTATGGGCAGATATTGAATCATCGCATCCCAAACTGTCAATTGAATTTCGAGGCCGCTGCTGATAAATGGAGTAGTCAACTCGGCTAGAGTAGGATCATGAGTGCCTGCAGTGGCACTAGAGGCATCCGCTCTATGGCTCGACAGAGGGGGCCAAGTTGAGAGGTCAACAGAATTCAAACAATTATCCATCACAGCAAACTGGTCAAGGATTCAACGGTAGGAACTTTGAAACCAGCTACAGTGTCATCTTCACGGGATGACGAGATTTGAACTGCACACCTCAATAGTACTAGTGAGATCGGGCGCGCTTCGCGCCCCGCCTGTCCATTTTTTTATATGGTGGTCTCGTTGTGAGGAGATGTTTTTACTGAATATCAATAGTGTGCATGCATTGCCAAAGTTCATCGGTAGGATTGTTTAACTCCCTCCGTTTTTTAATTAATGTCGCCGTTGACTTTTTGAGTTACGTTTGACCCTTCGTCTTATTCAAAATATTAGCTCAAATATGCAAAATTATAAGTTATGTTTCAAATTTCTCTAGTGATAAAACAAATTATAACAAAATATTTGATATTTTTAAAACTTTTTTAAATAAGACGAGCGGTCAAACGGCGACATCATTTTAAGAACGGAGGGAGTATGTCGTAGGTGTTGACAGGAATAGGTTATAAAGAGACGAAAAGAGAACACAAGCCGTGCAGTATACTATCAAATCATGTCGAACAGGGTAATACATAGTCACGGATAGGGTATTGAGCAAATGTTTGTTTTCTGTCATTGGTTACACCATTTAACTGAACACGACAGTATTGAACATGACAGGATAGTCACGGATAGGCTATTGAACAAGACGTCAGAAAAAAAATGAGACTAATTACTAACTTAAAGAGAATATTTGACGATGAAACAAACTCGAGATTGGACCTAAAAATGATAAACAGATTCAGGACGGCTGCAGCGACCAAAAAATATATAAGAGTCAACATGACCGTTCTTTACTTTTCAAAGCTCTAATAACCCGGATGCGTCCTTCATACTCTTGACTCCAATTTCACGAATCTGCATGTCACACTGAAAAGAAAGTTTATTAACTAACTTGAAAAACACAACACTCAAGCTACCTAGCTTTTAACAGGTTATCTTAAATCTTGCAATCTCTCTCCAACGTCTGTGTGGTCAGCTCACTTCTTTTTATAAAGTTTTTCTCTTTTTTTACATTAGCATCACTCTTCAACCATCCTAGAATAAAGCCGACGTTTTCCCTTGGGGTAGTTAATTATTTCCGGTATTTTTGGATTATAGTTCAAGTCATACTGCAAACCACATAAAAGGCACAAGCTCTATCTGAATCCAAACCCTATGTATATTGCAGGAGGACAACACTGCTTCAAACTGAGAACACTACAGGAGAACTGCTAATAGAAGGCGTTTCAAAGTGCCTTCTAAAACGCCAAAAACGCCACAAGATACATTTGAAGGCGTTTTTAAATTGGTCGGCTATAGTCTGGACGTTAAATGTCTTTGGAGGCAATTTTTCAAAACGCCTTGAAATGTAAGCCTGGAAGGCGTTTTCAGATTGCCTTGGAATGTTTTTGAGGCATTTTGAATGCTGCCTTCGAAACAAACTGGAGGCATTTTGAGTACACCCTCAAATGTATATAAAAGCATTTTCAGAAAGACCTATACCATTCAGACAGAGCTAGATAACAATATCACAATCACAACATACGATTTGGTGTAAACCAAAGAATTATGCAAGAGGCATCCATGAATAATATTTCAGATGTACATAGTTCAAGTTCTATATTTGTAACTAAAACACTAAACTTCAGTGCAGATTAATGTACCACTTCCATTACTGTATCCACCAATCCCAGACCCACAGTAATTCTACTACACAAGAGACTGAAATGTTGTAGTTAAGCAATGTTGCCGCCTGTCTTTGTCGCAAAACTTGACTGACGATGGTGCCTGCCTGATAGTTGAATGCCTGAAATCCAACAAGCACAAATTTAAGTACCAAGTTACCAAAATTGTAGGTAGGCTACCAGCTCACCAATCATTTTACAAAAGGAAAATTTGGAGGAGCTCACCAATAAGATTAAAGTAATTCAGTTCCTAAATCTTATTTACAGGCAGGAGTATACTGAAACACAACAGTAGTTTGCAGGCATGTTGAATGAAAGGTGCTAAAATCGAGAGGTCGATATATGATAGCTGCCTTTCTCGCCATCAACAGTTCATTGAATTGGGATGACGATCTGCCTTTGAGCTTGCTACATGCTTGCCTGGCCTTCAGTCTTGAGTGGTTATTAACACTTTCCTTAGAATTTTCTTTCGGTGTTTTCTTCACTATGTTTTCTACCATAGCACTTTGTGAAGTGCCACTAGCATCATGGCACTTGTTAACATCTGCTTTCACTTTGAAGTATTTAGTCTAGATTCCAACATTGTCTTTTGCATTCTTCGGGTAATTAAACAACACATATCGGTGAGCTTGAATCCATTGTGTGTTGCCCAGCTCACAAGCGGAAGACCCAGACAAAGGACGGCCAACAATTCTCAAGTATGGCAGAATAGTTGCTGTAGTGCCAGGATCAATGCCATGTCTTTGTAAATATCGTGAGCAAAATATCATAGTTTCGCCAAACTGGTAGCCTTCAGCTATTGCACCCCTCTGGACGGCTTCGAGTACGAACAATGGATTTCAAGTTGCATAGATATCTCTCAACTGGAAACATATTGCGGTAATGCACTGGTCCTCCAAGACGTACTTTAGTTTGGTGGACAGTCAAGTGAACCATGACGGTAAAGTAGGAAGGGGGGGGGGGGGGGGGGGGGGGGGGGGGGGGGGGGGGGGGGGGGGGGGGGGGGGTGGGAATCTTCTCTAATTGACATAGGATCTCAGGGATCTCAGCTTCCAATCTTTCAATCTCACTCACAGAAATAACCTTTGAGAATATTTTCTTGAAGTAGTTGCTAAGACCAATCAGAGGCCTGCAAACACTATCTGGTAGAATATTACTGATGGCTAAGGGCAACAAATCGTTCATTATAGTATAACAATCATGACTCTTGCACCCAATTAGTCTCTTACTATCTACATCCACCTTGCTATCCAAATAGATGCATAGCCAGCAGGAAACCTTGTCTCTTTCAGAACTTGGCAAAACATTTTTTTTTCCGTAGAACTCAATAGAGTATAGAGCTGGAGGTATGTATAATTTGTCACCAACTGTGTATGGATGTTGATCTGGCCGTATGCCCATTTCCTTCAAGTCAAGGCATGCATTCAGATTATCCTTTGATTTGTTGTCACACCAAGTAGTGTATTGACTGTATTATCAAAGACGTTGTTCTGCACATGCATGGCATCCAGATTATGACGTAGAAGAAGAATCTCCCAATATGGTAATGGAAGAAGAAAACAACTCCTCTTTTTGAATACCTTTGACTCATCCCTCATCTTTTCCTTTTGCAGTTTCTCGAACATAGTCTTTATATCTTTTGTCATTTCTGATATGACATGCCCTGAAAGTTGAGTAGGAGGATCTCGGAAGTCTGGAGTACCATCAAATGATTTGGCTTGAAATCTGAACTTGTGATAAGCTGCCAAGGATCTGCGATGGCCCATATGAGAAGTCTTATGCCCATGCTTCAATGGAAGGGAACATGTGCCTGTGAGACAATGAGAGCAGATCGCTATACTTCTCCAGATAGTATCCACGCCCAGCCAATCCGTAATTGTCCAAAGTAGTGCAGCATACAAGCGGAACTTCTCAGAACATGATGCATCATAAGTCATCACTCAATATTTCCAAAGCTCCAGAAGATCATCAATTACTAACTGCATGTAGACATCTATATCTTTCCCTGCCTCCTTTTTACCAGAACAAGGACAGAGAGAATAAAATTTGATTGCTTCATACAAATCCATAGAGGAAGGTTGTATGGAATCAATATGATAGGCA